>CM062820.1:1395729676-1396942484 GCA_031772625.1 Pinus tabuliformis
AATAGAAAACATAGTCAACCACATTAGTCAAACATAGAAAAAAGTCAACCTTTATAGTAAATGTTAAATAGTTACCATAATCTTGAACTTTGGTCAAACATATTCTCCTATTAATATTCAAATGAAATATGTAGAGATGTTGGAATGGTACAAAGATTTGCTTAATGTTGCATTGTGACAAACATTGTCGCATTGTAACAATCAATGGCACAATCTTACATCACATTGCAATTTATCCAACATTGCATTGCAACATTAAAAAATTAGTCAACCATTTTTCCTAATGTGGTCGACTATGTTCGACTATGTTTGTTGACTATGTTTGAGAGTCAACACTCTTCAACTTTGGTCAAATATAATGGCCTATTATTATTGATTAATATTAATAATGAAACATGGTTAAAAACATTAGTTAACAAAGTCAAATTTTATAGTAATTTTTTAAATTGGTTTTTATTAATAGGTTTATAACATAGGGTTTAATATTAGGGTTTGTAACATTAGGTTTATAATATTGGGTTTATATATATATATATATATATATATATATATATATATATATATATATATATATATATATATATATATATATATATATATATATATATATATATATATATATGTGTGTGTGTGTGTGGGTTTAATATAAAGGGTTTTAGTAGGCTCTAAGATATATTTTTATACTATACAATTTATAATATTGGTTTATAATATAGAGTTTGTAATATTAGATTTATAATGTTGGGTTTAAATGGAAATAAACATAATTTCATATAATATCGAGAATCAACACTCTTCAACTTCGATCAAATATAAATATAATATTTTTTATAAATAGTGTTTACTATTAGGGTTTAACATACGGGTTTTATATTCATCTATATTACAAACTTGAAGGTTATTTGAAAATTTGCGAGTGAAATTTTATGTGTTTTAGGCAATGGATCAATTTGCAAAAGTACATAAATAAATGGTTTTTAAACTCAATTGCAGCATAAAAACATAGGTAAATATACCATACACAAAAACACTAGATAGAAAAATGATAAAGGAGTTCACCCCTCCTAAGCTACATCTCCAGGTCCAGCTTCCAATGTTGGGACTCTTTTATAAAGTTCTCAAATATATAATTTCATGGATTTATAGTGCTCAGAATGCAGAAATAATGTCTCCAATGGCTCAGGAATACCTAAAAATCCTAATATGGGCTCTTGTTGGTCTCAAATTAGCAAAAAATTCACAAATTTATGGCTAAGAGAAGTTTTGTTGCTAACTGATCTACAAATTGGAAATTCTGGCTAACCATCCTACATTTTCCACCATTCTTGAGACCGTTGAGTGCCAAATTCACATGGCACCAAAGGGATTCATGCTGAAATAGGTGCATTTTTTCGAATGGATAGTTTGACCACTAATGCCTTAGCAACAAAAAATCTGCCCCATCCCCTGGCGTCATGGCACATGTGGTCAAGTCCTGGGCTAACTACACTCCTGCCATGCTGCATGTACCTCCTACGATCACAGTCAGATAAAGGTCCATGAGACCAGGGGTTGGGATAATCACCCGCCCCCACCGGGCTAGAACCTAATATTCTGCTAGTGGTTCTGTGTGGGGCTATGTGACCTGTGGCTAGTCCCCATAACTCCACAACCTATGCTTAACCATGCAGTGTATGACTTTGGTCCGGTGGAGTTCCATACGACTTTAGCTAGGGCTCTAACCCAACCATTCATCCCTTTGGCTCTAGAAGTCCTCCTCCCATGGTTCATGTGCAGTGGACATGTCTATGGGTTGGGGCTAAGCTCTAGGCCCTTTAGACTCAACTCCCACATGATTGTGTGGGGTGCTATGTGACTGCGGGCTAGGGGCTTAGCCCCGACCCCTTCCCCTAATGCGAAGGTCAATAAAATTTAAATAAAACCTTGGTTTATAAGAACCACTTGCAGGAGAGATAGTAGAGTATGAAACTTGTAGGCTTGAGGTCGGGGGTTCAATCCCACCTCATCCTTTGGCCGACCAAACAAAATTTTATTGCACCCTAGAGGTGACACGTGGCAACCCATGATTGGGCTATGTGTCATGCCCCCATCAGTCCACTTCAAAACCACAAACCAATAAAACTCACCCATGTGCACGAACCACATGAGGCCACTTGTCAGCATCTGATTGTTTCAAACTTACTCAGTTAGCCTGCTGAGCCAACTTTATGGACTACCCAGTCAATAGTCATATCACCAACTTGTAAAATATTTTTAGTTGTTGAGGAAAACTATAAGAATACAATATCTTGAGCATACCATGTTGGTTTCGAACGACTCAAGTTGCTTTGGATTCAAGACGACGAGCTCTATGTTCTAGCATTGGTTTGGAGAACTTTTGAACACTTTCATTCTTGAGTACTTTACTGATCATGTCGATCATTCCTCCCCACTGGAAGCTTTTGGACCACCAAAAGATCATTTTCAGTCAATAAATATATGAGGGTCTAATTCCCTCACCCTTCAAATCTCAATCCATTTGGCCTTACCTAGATTAGTACCTTTGAGCCCAACATGAAGGTACTTGATGTTACCTCTTCTTGAAGTTCTTATTTTCCTGTCAAGGATGGTATGTGGTTTCAATTCTTCAAGATATTCATGAGAAAAATATTCAATTGTAGGAATCTTAACATTCTCTCTTTGATCTTCAATCAAAGTAGGCTCATATAATCTCAAGTTTTCAACATTAACAACTTCATAGACTTTCATATATGGAGGAAAATCTAATCAGAAAACATTATTACCAATATTTTCTAAGATATTGAAAGGACCACATATGATTGGTTTGAGCTTCTTACCTTCTTCTTGAAGTCTTTCCTTCCTAATGTAAAGCCAAATTTCATCTCCCACTTGAAAATTGTGATCAACACGATGCTTATCATGTCTTATCTTGTACTTGGCTTGACTCTTTTCTAACTGTTCTTGAACCATTCGATGCACCAATTGAACTTGTTCAATGAATATCTTGGCCTTATCTATGTCACTATGTCCACTAATAGCACCATATTTTCCAAAGATAAACACTAAGGGAGATTTTGGTAAGTATCCCAAGCATGCATCAAATGGATATGTTTGAGTCGATGAATGCTTGGTTCAGTTGTAAGCATGTTGGATGTAGTGTAAGTGTTCATCCCAAAGTTTAGGATGTCTGCTACACTAACCATGAAGGAGATGTACTAATATTCCTTTCACCACTTCTGTTTGGCCATCAGTTTATGGATGGAATGTAGTTCTCTTCTTCAACTTTTTGTCAATGAGTCTCCATAAACATGACCATAATTTCCTGAAAATTCGAGAATCTTGATCATAAATAATAGATGTGGGAAACCCAAAATGCACCCATACATTTTGAAAGAACATCTAACCTGTTTCTTACAAGGAATCAAAATACACATTTTGATGAAACAAACCACAACAACATAAAGATAATCATGACCTTTCCTAGACATAGGTAGACTTCCCAAAAAATACATAGAAACACTTTCCCAAGGACGGGAAGGAAAAAGATGGGGAGTATAAAATACAAAGTTTCTCATGCTAGGCTTATTAGTAGCACATATAGAACATCCTCTTGCATATCATGACACAATTTCATTCGTACGAAGCCAATAACAATATCTTTGTAATTACGCGACTGTCTTGCCTACACCCAAGTGGCCAGCAATAAGAGACGTATGTGCTTCCATTATGATGTTGACTCTTTCACCCTATGGAATACATAACTTTCTAAGATGATACAACAATTTATCATGAACATGATAATCTAATTCCTCTACTTGGGTGCCTTGACAAAAAGTTGCATATACATCCTTAAAATCTTCATCTAAAGCATATTGTTCAACATAACCCTCATCCATGATAGAATTACGCTTAAAACTAACATATGCACTAACAATTGGTCTAGATAACATATATACAAATTTTTCATAGATACCTTTTGTTATACCTTATTACCAAATGGAGTTGTTCTAAGAAACCCATCCAGCTGAAATGCCTCACTTGTTGTAGCTTGGTTTGTGATTGCAAGTATTACAAAGGTTGATGGTCAATGTCAATGATAGTTTCCTTACCCATCAAATAATGTTTCCATTTATTCACACTTTGCACTAAAGCATACAAATATTTTTCATATGTTTGCTACCTAATCACTGCACTGGTAAAGGTTTCAGAATGATAAGATATAGGATTACCATGTTGCATCAAAACCGCTCCCATGCCATAGTTACTTACATTGGTTTGTATCTCAAATTGCTACTTAAGATCTAGAAGTCCAAGAACTAGTGTTGTATTGAGACTCTCTTTCAATGTATCAAAGCCTTTCTATTATTTCCCTCCCCACTAAAAAACTTCTTTCACACTTGTCAAAGCATGTAATGAAGCTACAATGGATGAGAAGTCATAAATGAACTTTCTCCAATATTGGGTTTCTCCCATTAAGCTTCTAACCTCTGTTATGTTATTGGATTTAGGCAAATTAAAAATTCCTTTGACCTTTGAGGGATCAATCTTCAATTCAGGCCCTCCAAAAATATGGCCCAAATATACTAAAGATTTTTTCCCAAATTCACATTTAGACATCTTCAAAAACAACTTTTCTTTCTTTAATACATCTATAACTTCTCTAACATGCTTGACATGCTCTTCACAAGTCCTGCTAAAAATCAGTATATCATCTAAGTAGACTATTACAAAATCATCAAGAAATGGTCTTAAAACATCATTCATAACCCTCATGAATGTTGAAGGAGAATTGCAAAGCCCAAATGGCATAACTGACCATTCAAACTAACCTTGCTTCATTTTGAATGTTGTCTTCCAAATATCGCCTTCAACAATCCTAATGTGGTGATAATCACTTCTGAATTCCAACTTGGTGAAATAAACAACTTTCAATTGATCAAGAAAATCATGGATTCGAGGAAGAGGATAGCGGTTCTTTATCATGATTTTTTTCAAATATTTAAGTCCACATACATGCGCCATGCATGGAAAATTTTAGGGGCTAATATTCACAAGTGGGATAATTTTCTATGAAATTTCCAAACAAAAGATTTGCCAACTTCCATTTTTTCTAAAAATGATTAGCCCAAATTTTACAATATATAATTATTTTACCTTAAAAATATCCAACATTATATAGAGGCTATTTATGAATTCATTATAGATTTGAATAAATTTGCAAATATATGAATAAAAATTTTATAGTTTTCATATTAGGGACTAGTGAGATTCACCAATGTTTTTAAAATTCAAGATAATTTTCCATCCTTAAAATTTTCCCTGGCGCCATGTGCTAGCCTTCTTTGGTACCAAAACAATAGGAGACCCACAAGGAGATGTGCTTGGTCTGATGACCCCTCTATGAAGAAACTCTTGGATTTGTTTCTTAACTTATGCGTTCTCCATAGTTGACATCATGTACATGCTAATGTTTGAAAGAGGATCATCCTGCTGCAATCATATCTCATGTTTGATTCCTCTTTTAGGAGGAAATAATTCAGGTTCCTGAAACATCTTATCATATGTGTTAACAACCTCAATCAAATCAGATTTAAGTTTTGCATCACATCCTTGGAAGGCTTCATTTTTAGCATCAACAATACACAGTTCTTACTAGCATTAACAAGGCTCTTCATTTGTCTAACATTCACAAGAGCCAGATTCAATTTCTTGCGATGTGCTCTAACAATATACTCAATCCCATATTGAAGAAAATTATAGTTGTTCTCGTAACGATGAAAGATGGATTTCCTACCATATACATATGAGCTTCCCCAAACAATACCACATATGTCAAATGCAACAACCTCAAGTTCTACCTCATCATTAAATTTTGTAGTGATGGAGAATTTCAATTTGCATTTTCTTATCAGTTGCAATTTTGCATTGTCACATACTCATCCCAAAGGATAGAATGAGGATTGGTTTCAAAATTTAGTTTGTTGACAATGGATTCTAAAATAAGGTTGGCTTGGGATCCACTATCAAATAAAGTATCTACTTTGTTATGTTTTGAGATGAATCTAATATGGAAAAGCTCTATTCTTTCTTTATCGTGTTTAGTTTCATTGAGGTTAATATAAGAACTAGTACTTTCAATAAAATCCTTACCTTTTAATCCCATGGTTATTTCATCTCCGGAATTAGATCCTAAATCTTGTTGAGTAGTAACAACAATATTTTGTTTCCCTTTTTTGTTAAAGTTATTGGGTCTCAACTCAAGATGAAGTTTCCAACAATGGTCTTCATCATGGCCTTTTTTTAACAATGTTTACATGTGATTTTCCCTACCTCTTTCTTGATTGAAGCATTCTATTTCCCCTTGCCTTTGAATTTCCCCTTTCCTTTGTTTCCAATCTTGAATGAATTCTTACTATTCTCTTGGGGAACATTCTTCCATATTGTTTCTAAATGAGTTGCATTTACACATACTTCATCTAGATTTGTATAGTTAAACACGAAGCCTTGTGTGTATCTATCCAAAGGTCCTACCCCATGCTGCCCTGGTGGGGCTCTACCTCAGATGGATTTGGAACTATGCGAAGGGAAGCTACCTCTGCTATAAGCTCTTTAACAAGCTATAAAACTAAAAGGGATGTTGCGGGCTTGGATGCCTCCGCTCTAGCTAGCTTTGTTCCTGTATTTTCCACCTAGGTTGCTCTTGTCTCTACCATTGGACGCAGTTATGGGTGCTATGGGCAACTGGCTATCAGAAATGGGAACTGACTATGAGTGTCACTGACCTTAAAGCGAGTACTCTACTCCTGGCAATGACAACTAGGTATTGAAAAGGACCTTTATTCAATGACTAAAGGCTATCAGCTGGTGTGTTTGGTAGCGGGTAGAGGTTCTAGGTTCTAGGTTCTAAGTTCTAGGGTTGAAGGCTTTGTTTCTGTCGAGATCTAGGGTCGATGTCTAGGAAGAGATTGAGGGTAGAGGTCTATGTCTTACTTGTAGGGTAGAGGTATGTCTGGCAGATATGGCTTCCAATGATCGGCTATCAAATGTGTTACTTACAATATGGCAATGAATGTTGTCTATGTTTGGCTATATGACTGCAAAGTCCACCTCCTGTCAATGATACTGGCTATCGACCTCAGTCTTAGTCCATGTCAATAAGCTCTAGATACACTAGCTTCCGTCATTGCATTAGCTGCATGGACTGTAAGGTCTTGCTTACTTACTTGAATGAGCTTCCGTCTTACGAGTTCAAGCTATAGCCTTACTACTAGTAATAGAGACTTAGTCTTGAGTCTATGCCCTATGGTTGATGGTGTTTACTTATTTGAATTAGCTTCAGTCTTACGAGTAAGGTCCATGCACTTGAGACTGACTTAAGCTGCTCCATGGTAAGAAGCCTTAATAGACTCTCTTACATGCACTTAGTTCCATGGAGTTACTTAGAGTTCTAGCCTCTATCGACAAGCCTTAGTCTTAAGCCGTATGGACTTAGCACTTTAGACTCCTTCCGGTTGTCCATGCACTTTAGACTGTCGATACTAGCCGGACTATTAGCCTTAGTAAGCTCCATGCACTTACCATCAAGACTGCCTTAAGCCATAAAATGACTACTTATGCTGGTGTTGTTGTTGGTCGTACTGTTGCTAGCTTTGGATCTTCTATCTATGCGTAACCATTAACAACTTAACCGACTGCTTAACCTACTGGATCAATGGCTTAAGCTGGTATTGTTGCTGCTACTGGGACTGGGTAAAAGACTAGCTTTGCGACTGGAAGAGATGCCGTTGGATAAGCTCGTATAGTTATGCTTACTTTGCTATTGCACCCTTACAGCAGATCAGAGAACTTCTAGAATGGAAGTACAACCATCACTCCTTCCTTATCATCTTTGGTCATTTCATTCTCTTCATTGAACACAATCAACTCAGATCATATGAATTTCATGCACCGAGATATTATTTGATCAATTCTGAGATCACGTAATTACATATATAATAGCACCTAAAGAAGAGAAAAAAGAAGGGTTAGTAAAGAAGACCCCCATCCATCCATATCACATTTATAAAGATATAATGTATATAAAGATCAAACATTCAAGAAATAACATATATAAATCCCCACCCCAAGGTTCGTTCAACCCAGCTATAAAGTGCTCAATCCTTATAAAGACTACTTAATAAAGACTATAAGACTCTACTTTCTTTATCCTATTCCATGGAATTCATCACAGGTTTTTCAAGAGTATCTAGACAACATGATTCCATCATGGTTGTGGTGGACAAGTTGATTAAGGTAGCACACTTTATTCCAATGAAATCTACCTATTCAGCTAGTGATGTGGCATAGGTTTTCATTAGAGATGTGGTCAGATTTAATGGTCTTCCAAAGAATATTGTGTCAGACATGGATGCAAATTTCACTTCCAACTTTTGGAAGGAGTTGTTTGCAGGTTTAGGTATAGAGTTGGCCTTCAACACAACTTATCATCCACAGACATGTGGAAAAAAAAATATGGTCAACAGGATATTGGAGGACATGTTGAGGATGTATGTGATGCATCAACAATGGAAGTAGGAAGAGTATATTCCACTATTAAAATTTTCTTACAATAATGGATATCGGGATTCACTAAGGATGAGTCTATTTGATGCACTTTATGGGAGGAGTTGTAATACTCCTATTAGTTGGAGTGATCCAATTAACAGGATATTGATAGGACAGGATATGTTAGCAGAGATGGAACAAGAAATGCAGGAAATCAAGAAGAATCTAAAGGGAGCACGAGATAGGAAAAAAAATTATGCAAATCAAAACAGTTTGTTTAAGGAGTTTCAGGTTGGGGAATAGGCGTATGTGCGTATCTAGCCCAAGAAGAGATCCTTGTGGATTAGATCATTTTCCAAGATGGAAAATAATTTTTATGGACCTTTCAAGGTTCTTGAAAGGATTGGACCACTAGCCTATCAACTTTCACTAACTCCAATAGTGAAAGTCCATGATTTTTTTTCATGTATCAATTCTTGAAAAGTATATTAGAGATGTCGATCATGTGACTGTCTGGTCTGTATTGCAAGTGGAGCCAGAAGGAGAATTCCAACCATAACCTCAGTGTATATCACAGAGAAATATGCTCATGATCTGGAACCAAGCAATCGAGCAGGTTAAAGTGTAATAGAAGCACTTTTGGCCTGATGAAGCTACATGGGAGATGGCAGATCAGATGCAAGCTGTGTATCCTTCTCTATTCACTGGTTGAGTGAATGTTTTGGTATAGGTTCTGGTAAATGTGTTGGTGCGATGTTTTGGTATATGTAAATATGTATATGGATGTAAATACTGCCATGAGTTGTGTTATAAACATCCAATAATTGGTATGGGTTTCATGCCATTATGGTTGTCATGTTGTTATGTTGCCATGTTGGTTTGCTTCTCAACAAGTTAATCGTTGTAAATACGACAACGAGCTAATATATAAAGCTCCATGGGAAGTGTGTTTTGCTTTCAGCAGTCTTGTTGGTTGTAGGTGTCATTGAACACCGAGGATGGTATTCTCCTAGGGGGGAGGGGTCTGTAACAACCCTGGTAAAAAAATCCATGTAATAAAAAGTTAATAAAGGCAAAATAATAACCATGGTCATGGGACATGTATTCCAAGTTGAATGTTGGGCAAAAAATCCTAGTGTGGGTGTTCATTTAGTTTATTATGGGTACGGAAATTGGCAAAGGTAATGGCTAAGACTTTGGAAAGGAAAAGTGGCATTTATTGGAATTTATTTATGAAAATAATTGAAATTAGGAGAAAAGGAAGGTGAAAGGTCACAGGGTGCATATGCAACGAGAAAAATGAAGGAAAATAATGGAAAATGAAGAAAATATAGGGCTCATTAATAAAAAGGCTTATGAGGATTAGTTCATGGATTTTGATCAATTCAGTTTTGAAGCTCTCATTTTTCTCTATCTCTCTCTCATACTCTTGGACACTTAGAGTTTTCTTGGAGAACTCTTAGAGGAGTGTGGCATGCTTGGGACTTGGAGTATGAAGGCAAAGGAAGATCAGGAAATCACAAGAGGACATCGGGATCAACAACTACAATGAGTTTTTCTTGTAGGTACCGAGTTTCATGTATGATTTCCTTACAGGTTTTGGCATGCATGACACATGCATGTGGCTTCTTGGTCATGATATGTAATTGGCATGGAGGATTTTCCGTTGGGGCCCACAATATTCAATAGCAGGAGGATGAGTGTGAATCACATACTGATTGCAGAGGAGAGTTAACAGTAGAGAAGAAGGCTTAGTAGAAGAATTAACAACATCACAATTTTCCCAATAGACAGTTGCAGACACATTTGATTTAGTTTATTTTGTTTGGATGTTTTTTTTGGGTTGCAGATGTTGTTGTAGCAACAACAACAGTGACACATGTTGCATGCAAAAAATTCCAAAGGTACTAGATCGAGATAGAGTTGAATTTCTTTCTTGTTAAGAGGGAGTGTTGAAAATAGCAACAAGAAATGTTAAAAAATAACATCAAGGAAGAAAATCCTAATTTAATTTGTCCTTGAATTAAATTGGGAATAAAATTGTAATTCCACATCTCATGACAACTTGTAATAGTTAATTAACTTAATTGGACTTAGTTGGTTGAGTTGATTATACTTGAGGGTGTAACTAGAGTCATGTAGAGTGTTTCCTACAATTAGGAGCACTAATTGAGTTTACTTTGAGTTGTAATTATTTAATTCAATCTAACTAAGTTAAAGTCAATTAAACTAGTTCCAACTAATGGAGGAATTAGTGGGGTGTACCCTGTAGCCATGGGTTGTAACTTACTATAGTGGGGTGTAACCTTCAGCAGTGGCATGTAACTTGCAGCAGTGGGGTGGAACTTACTGTAGTGGGGCTTAACTTACTATAGTGGGGTGTAACCTGCAGTAGTGGGCTGTAACCTATTGAATAGTGGGGTGTTTCCTGAAGTGCAGTGTGGTGCTACCTGCAATGATCAACTAGTAAGCTGAAGATTCACTCATAATTAACTCATGCATGTTAGATGAGGGAAAGACTCAATTAAGATTGGAGTTCAGGGACAGTGTACTATCAGTTGTAAAATCATCTAAATTAAACTGATGGTGCATGCAATCAAAAGAAGGCCTAAAATAAATCATTTCTTAATTAGAAAACTCACTAATTTAAACCATTCGAGTTTCCTTTAAAAGGAGGAATGAAGGCACAAGTTTAATCATTGTTTTGGTGAGCACGAGTTGTTGAGACAAAGCAATAGGAAGCACAAGTTTGTGCGTGGAGCTTGTGAGGACATGGAAGTAGGAGATTGAAAGGATAGAAAATACTTTTTCACATTCAGCTCAATGTTGAGCATATCATATTGTATTCATCCAAAGCTTGCCTTGGAAGCTGTGAGACAAATAGAGATAGTGCAGAGGTTGCTCAGGCTTGAGCAAAGCATTGTAATTTTCTCAATTTTTCTGATTAATGAAATATAGAGAGAACAGGGTTCTTAGCTATGAATTTCCCCATAAAATTCTTGTGTTATGTGTGATTGAATTCTTTCTCTTTTATGATTTGTGATTTCATCGATCAATTATTATTTCTGCTGATGAGTAGAGTAGATTCAAGTTAATTGTTTTAGCATATTGCAATTTGCAGTTTGAATCTACAAGGAAATTCTACATGGTATCTGAGCTAAATTTGAGGGAATTTCTACACCATGGCTATTCGGAAATGGCAAGGCAAGGCTAAAGAAGATTGTCACACCTAGAGAAACCCATGCCAATGATAGCAAGAGAACCAAATACACTCATGCATGCCAAATCTAGCAAGGAAAACACACATGCAAATCGATACCTGCAAATAATATCATTGAAATTGCTTGATCCTTCTCTTCCTTGCTTGATTTTTTCTTCCTCTTTTCCTTCTTTTTCCTTGATCCAAATTTGAAGTGATACCAGAAAAATCTAAGTGTCAAAAAGTGAGAGAGAGAGAGAGAGAGAGAGAGAGAGAGAGAGAATAAAGAGAGAACTCTAAAACTGAACTGACAAATGGTACCAACTGATCCTCAGAAGCCTTTAATAATGAGGTCTCTATTTTCTTATTTTCCTTCATTTTCCTCCTCAAATGAAACCTATGACCTTTCACCTTACTTTTCTTCTAATTTCCATCATTTTCGTAAATAAAATGCCAAGTAATGACTCATACCTTTCGAAAGTCTTTACCATTTCATGTGCCAATTTCCTTAGACTTAATAAACCAAATGAACACCCACACTAAGATGTTTTTCCCAACACTCAGCTTGGAATATGTGTCCCATGACCTTGGTTATTATTTTTCCTTTATTAACTTTATTTACATGGAATTTTGACCAGGGTTGTTATAGAACCCTCTCTCTTGGGGGAACATCATCCTCGATGTTCAATGACACCTACAACCAAAAACACTGATGTAAATAAAACATACTGCCCATGGGGTTTTATAACTTAGCTCGATGCAGTATTCACAGTGATCAACCTGCTAAGAAGTAAACCAACATGACACATAATAGCATAACAACCATAACAACATGAGACCCACACCACTTATAGGAGCTTTATAACATAGCTAATTGTGGTATTTACATCCATATACATATGTGCATATACCAAAAACATCACACCGAAACATATACCAAAAACATTCGCTCAACTAGCGAATAGAGAAGGATACATAGCCTGCATATGATCTGCCATCTTCCATGTAGCTTCATCGAGCCCAATGTGATTCCATTGCCCTTTAAATTACTTGATTTCTTGATTCCAGAGTGTGACCATCTTTTTCTGCAATATACACTGAGGTTTTGACTAGAATTCTCCATCTAGCTCCACCTGAAATACAAACTAGTCAATCATATGATCAACATCTTTAACATACTTCTTAAGCAATGACACATGGAAAACATCATGGGCTTTCATTGTCGGAGGTAGTGCAAATCAATAGGCTATTGGTCTGATCCTTTCAAGAATCTTGAAAGGTCCACAAAACTAAAGTGTCAGCTTGGCACATGATCCAATCCTAAAGGAGCTCTTCTTGGGCTTGATGTGCAAATACAAATGTTCTCCAACCTGAAACTTCTTAAACAACCTGCTCCAATCTGCATAAATTTTATTCTTGTCCCGTGTTGGCTTTAGATTCTTCTTGATAGCCTGCATTTATTGTTCCATCTCTGCCAACATATTCGGTCCAATCAAAACCTTTCTCACCGGATCGCTCCAACTGATGGGAGTATTAAAACTCCTCCCATACAATGACTTGAACGGACTCATCTCAAAGGTTCCTGGTACCCATTGTTGTAAGAAAACTCAACCCAAACTCAACCCATGGAATATACTCTTCCCACTTCCGTTGTTGATGCATCACATACATCCTCAACATGTCCTTCAATATCCTATTGACCCTCTCTATCTATCCATATCTCTGCGAACAATAAGTTGTGTTGAAGGCCAAATCTGTCCCCAAACCTACAAATAGCTCCTTACAAAACTTGGAAGTGAACTTAGGATCCCTGTCTAAAACAATCTTCCTTGGAACACCATGCAGCCTCACTAAATCTCTGATGAATACCTGTGCCACATCTCTAGCTGAATATGTAGACTTCACTGGAATGAAGTGTGCTACCTTTGTCAACCTGTCCACCACAACCATGATGGAATCATGTCGCCTAGATGTCCTCAGAAAACTTGTGATGAAATCCATGGAAATAACCTCCCACTTCCACTCTGGAATTGGAATTGGTTGTAGTAGTCCACTTGGATGCTTACACTTTGCCTTCACCTGATGAAATTCCAAACATCTAGCTATAAACTCTCCCATGTCTGTTTTCAGATTCGTCCAATGATAAAACTTCTTCATTTTTGTCAATGTCTTCTGGTATCTTGGTTGGCCTAAATACGATTTTGCATGGAACTCTCGCAAGATAGTATTCATAAGCTTTTTGTCATTCATCACATATATCTTGTCCCTAAATGTGACCAAATTATCTGTTGTAAGATGATAGTCCACATCCTGACCACCTGTACCCTATTGTAACTTATGCATAAGCTCCATGTATCTGTCATCTTGTTATCTTGCCTATAATATTTGATCTGTAAGTCTATCCCATAAGAACTCATAGCTACTAGGTGATTCACATGTATCCTCCTACTACGAGCATATGCAACCTTGTTCTCTTTCCCCTTGATGTACCTTATCTCAAAGTTGAAATCACTAATCATGGAAAACTATCTAGATTGCCTGGAATTTATATTCGGATGGTAAAACAAGTATCTCAATCCATTGTGGTCACTCATCAATATAAACCTCCTGCCAAGAAGATAGTGTCTCCACATCTTCAGAGCATGGATGATCATTTCCAACTCAAGACAATGTGTCGGATAATTCTGCTCATGCTCATTCAGATTCTGTGACTCATAACATACTACTTTTCCTTCTTACATAAGGACTCCACCAAGTCCTCTCTTGTAAGAATTTGTGCATACCACAAATTCTTTGTCTGGATATGCAATCTTTAACACTGGAGCAAATTTTGTCAACAACTACTTCAATTACTCAATATTGTTGCACATTCTTTTGTCTTCAAATTTCTTACCTTGCCTCTACAGTGACGTAATAGGATATGCAATGCGAGAAAAGTTCCTGATGAACCTCTTGTAGTAGCCTGCTAGCCTGATGAATGATCTTACCTCATCCACACTTCTAGGAGTTGCCCACTCCATGATAGCTCTTATCTTTTATGGATCCACTGTTATGCCTTCCTTGGAAACAACATGTTCCAAGTAATGTAACTATGTCTGAATGAAGCTGCATTTGCTAAGCTTGGCATACAATTGATTCTCTCTTAGTAATATCCACATTGTTGCTAAGTGCTCAACATGTTCTTCCTCATTTTTAGAATATATCAAGATGTCATCAATGAATACAATAACAAACTTGTCTAGATAAGGACACAAAACACTATTCATCAAGCACATGAAAGTAGTAGGAGCATTAAGTAAACCAAATGGAACTACAATAAACTCATAATGCCCATACCTAGTCCAAAAAGTTGTCTTGTAGATGTCCTCTTATTTAATGTGTGCCTGATGATATCCTGATATCCGATCAATCTTCAAGAACATTGTTTCTCCCTTCAACTAATCAAACATCTCATCAATCCTTGAAAACATATACCTATTCTTGATGGTCACCTTGTTCAACTTCCTGTAATCAATGCATAGCCTAAGAGTACCATCCTTCTTCACAAAAAAATATTGGTGCAACCCAAGGTGATGCTCATCCTTTACGATGCCTTCAATGTTGGTGTTTCCCTTTGTACCAACTCAATGGAAGATTCCACTTATCTATGAGGTGGAAACTCTGAAATCTCTACTGGAAACACATCTTGAAACTGATACAATATCGAGTACCTATATAACTTTGCATCCTCAACATCCTTACCTTTATCATCGGAAATATGCACTCCAAATAACACACATCCTTTATGTGAATGTGATTTTCCTGCATATTTGTCACCATTCTAACTGATGTTACCTTCTTCTTACCCTGCAAGATTCTTTGTTCTCCTTTTCATCCAAAAACTCGATGGCCTTGTCATAAAAATCTACTTTGGTCTTATGAATATACAACCAGTCCATACCAAAAATCATACTATATGATCCCAACGACAATACATTCAAATCTGTTGAGGTAAGCATACCATTCAACTCAAATCTTCTTTGTACCTGTAGCCAACTGCACTAACCAGGATTTTGCATGCACTTATTTATTCAAACCACACTTATCCACTAGGTCAAGACTAACATAACTATAATTAGATCCAGGGTCAATCAAAATGGAAACAACTTGATCACAAATCTTATCGTCCACCTCAATAGCATTTGTCTGGTGATCTGTCTGCTTGTTATCCAGCACTACATAAATATGTGGAATGCTCTGCCCAACATCCCCAACTATCTGCGCTTCCTCCACACTGTAAATTTAAGGCCTACCACACTAATTCTGTGGAAAATCCCTCTTAAGATACTCCTTACCACATGTCCAAAACTGTAACCGTCCTATACCATCAACTTTATTCTTCTACCCTCCACGTTGTGACCCATTAACTTCTCGTAAGATGCAACATTTTCTTTCTCACCTGCATCCTGAGGCCTTATTCTTTTAGGTTGCCATTTACCTTTAGCTTTGTTTTCCCCTTTCCAACCTTACTGAATTTTTTTCTTAATCTTTAGCTTGTGGATTTGTATTAATCTTTTTTATGGGTGCTCATTAATTTTTGAAGTTTATGGATCTGTTAAAATTATTTTGCTAATTTAAATTTTTTCTATTAACTATAACTTTAATTAGTAAAATATATGTTCAATTTTTATTTCCAGTTTCATAGACTAAGAAAATAATTACAATCTTAAGTTATGATGCAAGTCACTTTGATACTTTAAATGAACTAAAATATATCATGTATCAATTTAATACTGAACATGGAAAGAATTCCAACCATGCTACATATTGGCTTGTAGAAAGTGTCTTTTAGTGCAATCAACATGTATGCTATTACAATTCAATTTTAAAAATAGATTATTTGAATTATAAAGTCATATATATATATATATATATATATATGAAAAAAATTGTGACCCAACCATATACCATTGCATTGACAACTTTTTTAAGTATTTCAATCAATATCTTATCTCAAGGTTCAAATTAAAAACACAAATAGGATTGAAATAAATTTTATTCAATTTTAATCAAAGATGTCATGTAAATAACAAATAGGTTTTATTCAACATTATTTATTTTGAGATTATCTACAAGAGCTTAGTCATAACACGATATAAGTCAATCATATTGAAATTTAATATATAGGTCAAAAAACAATATATGACAACATTTCTATAGTTTTACATAATGTTATCGACTTTCCTAAATTTAAAAGTAGGTATTTCAAAGTATTTCAATCAATTCTTTATGATGGAAATAAGTTTTATTCAATTTTTAAAAACTCAAACATGATCGAAATAAGTTATATATTCAATTTTAAAATATGTGGAGATGTAAAAGTTACAAATACAAGTTTTATTCGATTTTATTTTGCTTGAGGTTATCTACAAAAGCTTAGTCACAATGCACGTTGTTAATAATTTTTTTTGCTTGCACTGAAATCAATGCACAATGTTAAGCTAATTACCTTGGTACATCATATATCTAGTTACATCAAATCAGAAATCAACATCTACATTGAAATCAAGGCATCTAAAGCAAGCAATCAAATAGGATGACAAATCAACATCTACACTAAAATCAATGCATCTAATGAAAACAATCAAATAGGATTAGAAATCATCATGTATAGTGAAATCAATGCATCTAATGCTACAAGCAATCAAATAGGATTAGAAATCAATATCTACACTAAAATCAATGCATCTAGTGCTAGCAATCAAATAGGGTTAGGAATCAACATCTACACTAAAAGAAGTGCATCTAATGCAAGCTCAAACAAACAAGATTAGAAATTAACATCTTTAATTAAATAAATAAATCTAATCCAAGCAATGAAATAGAATTTGAAATCAACATCTACACAGAAATCAATGCATCTAATGCAAGAAATCAAATAGAATTAGAAATTGATCAACATTTGTACATTGAAATCAATGCATCTAGTGTAAGAAATTTTCTTCCCTTTCTCTCCCCCATCCATCTATATCAATATCTCCCTCCATATCTCCTTCCTTCTCTATCTATCTCACCCCACCAGACACACACTCCATGAAAAATTTTAGGGGCTATAATTCGCAGATGGGCTAATTTTCCATGCTTTTTCAAAAAAAAAAAAGATTCACCAATTTCCAATTTTTACAAAAATGGTTCACCTAAATTTTACAATACAAAATTATTTTACCTTAAAAATTTCCAACATTATATAGAGATTAGATATAAAATCATTATAAATTTGAATAATTGTACAAATACATCAATAAAATTTTTATAGTTTGCATATTAGGGACTAGTGAGATTCGCCAACGTTTTTAAACTTCAAGATAATTTTCCATCCTTAAAATTTTCCCTGACACACTCTCTCTATTCGTATCTATATATCTCTCCCTCCCTCCCTCTGTCTCTCTCTTCTTCACTCTCTCCCTCTTCCATCAATATCTCTATTTCCCTCTATCTCTCCTTCTTCATCTCTCTATATCACCCTGCAAACATACATGTATTGCTTCTACATATCTATAGACTATATCTCCCTCCCTCTCCCTCTCCCTCTCCCCCTCTCTCTCTTCCCCTTCTCTCCCTTTGTCTCCCCTTCTATCTCTTTTACCTCCTACTCTCCTCTCTCCCTCTCTCCCCATATCCCTTGTCACTACCTCTCTCTCTCTCTCTGCATCTTTCTCTCTCTATATGTCTTTATTCTTATCTCCCTCTCTCTCCTCCAACTCCATATCTCTATCTCCCTCCCTCTCAAGTCCTCTCTCTCTTCCTTTCTCCCCCACCTCCCTTTCTCTCTCCCCCTCGTCTCTCTCTCTCTCTCAAGCTTCGTCCTGCAACTATGTTGACTATATCCCTCCCACTCTCATTCTCTCTCCCCTTCTCTCCATCTCTCATCCTTTGTCTTTCTATCTCACCCCTAAACACACACAATCTCTCTCCACATCTCTCTTGTCACTCCCTCTCTCTCTCCACATTTCTCTCTCTATACGTCTTGAACTTCTTCCTTCCCTATATTTTCCTCCAACTCCATCTCTCGAGCTCCCTCTCTTTCTTGAAGATTCTCTCCTCCTCTCCCTCTCTCCATCGTTGTGTCCACCTCTCTCTCTCTCTTACCCTTTTCTCCCACTCTCTCTCCTTTATAATTCAAAAAATTTAAAATACTTTGACAATTAAAGTATTATCTTTAATTTTTTTTATTTTTTTTTATTTTTTTTTATTTTTTTTTTATTTTTTAATTTTTTTTTTTTATGTCGTACAACAATTTAATTTTTTATATAATACATATTTAAAATGCAATATTTCAAATGTGTATTGTACATTCACCTAGAGGGAAATGATAATTTTCCATGGAAATATTATCTAAAATTTTCTAAAATATTAATGTTCCTGCTACCCCCATCAAAGGTACATAGAGCGCTTCATGTCTTCCAATTGAAACTGTTTAGGTTTTATTTCTTTAAAGGTATCTTTAGGTTATGATTACTTCACGATTTTAAAAATATTATATATTTTATTATGTTAGATTTATAAAAAAAATTAGGTTAAATAAAATTAACATATTGAGTCAACTTGTATGACTCTTTTTGTATTAATGACTCTTTTGTTGATGCCTATGGCATATATCAACCACATTTATTAATGTGGTTGTGCTAATATATATTATAATATAAGAAATTTTATATTATATTAAAGTTGATAACCTTATATTAATCCAAAATTAATAAATTTAATATTAACGTTAAAATATATTAATATTAATTTTTTATATTAATATCATCTCATCATTTAATTTAATAATAATAATAATAATTTTTAAGATTAATATTAAATTTAATCAGATTTTTGCATGACATGATAACAAAAATTATAATAAAATTTCAGATTTTAAAATGTGGTAAAAGCTAATTTTTTTTATCATTCAATATTTTTTATATAAAATATCGAGCCATAGCACTCGATTGATCCCCTATTAACCACACATATGGATTGATCGAAGGTTTATGAAGCCATTGATTGAGCTATTTTAAATTTGAAATTTAGGTGCTTGATCGAGTGCTTAAAGCACTCGATTGAACCTCTTAAGTCCTAAAATCTACAATTTCAGCACCCCTTCTGAAAAATTTCCCGCAACAACATTTTGTACCTTAGCGAACTTAGGGCTAAATTTTTCCTTAGGTGGCGGAGTTGATCATGTTGGATTCTTGAAAGAATCCTCTATAAAATGGCATATGAGTTTGATAGTTTTGAATTAATATGATATTTTTCTGCGAATTTCTTTTAAACATAATTATTGAATATTTTTTAAATTGTTTTAAAGAGGTTGAATAAAAAATCAATATCATTAAATATAGACAACAAAAATATTTCAAAAAATACCACTATCTTTGTTTACGAGTCATGTTAAAATGGGTACTTTTGGTTTTTTAATTTATTTAAATAGTTGAAAAAAACCTTACATGAACACAAGTGTCTGCAAAATTCAATTGAAATATTGCTTTGCCAACTTAAAAAAATAATAACAAAAATATAATTTTGCATAAAAACAATTTTTTTTTAATATGAAAAACCTAACTCTCTCTGTGTAGATCATGCTTATATATATATATATATATATATATATATATATATATATATATATATATATATATATATATATATATATATATATATATATATATATATATATATATCTATATCTATATCTATATCTATATCTATATCTATATCTATATCTATATATCTATCTATATCTATAGCTATATCTATATCTATATCTATATCTATATATATATGAAAAATTACACATTTTATACTAAATTATGCTACGTGAGCACATGCATACCTCTTAAGATGTGTGAAAATTTGCAAGGAAAAACATCTCATTTAATGGAAAATTGACATATTATATGACACTAAATATTTTTGCAAAAAATATCATTAGGAAAACAACATAATTCTCCACAATTTGTCTTTTTTTCCAAATCAAAATTCACAGTGCTTATATGAATTTTGAGGGCTCCAATTCGATAAAGGAGGAAAGACTTGAAATTTCATTGCCACATTTGGCCCAAAAGTGTAACCCATCTTCATCCTTACACCCTACACGCTCTAAAGAAATGGCGTCCTTACCTGATGGGAAGACTCTTCCAAGTAAAAATAGATCATGATAGTCTTAAAAACTTCTTGGAACAAATATTATCTTCAAAGGAGAAACAAAAATGGGTCACAAAGATGTTGGGTTATGACTTTGAAATTATCTACAAAAAGTGGAAGAAAAATATTGTTGTAGATGCACTCTCAAGAAGGGATGAGGATGTGGAATCATTTCTCTATGCCATTTTTTTTATCTAACCTAATTGGATAACTGAAACAAGAGATGAATGGAAGAATGACGAAGAGGTATGGACACATTCAAAAGTTGCAACAAGATACTAGAGAATCTGGTACATTTATCTAGAAAAATGATTCATTATGTTACAATGATCACTTATATCCATGTAAAAAATCCCAATTCAAACAAAAGGTTCTTTGGAATAGCAAACCTCTCCTATAAGAAGGCAATGAGGATTTTTAAAAACTTACCATAGGGTCAAGAAGTATTTTTTTTGGGATGGAATAAAATCTAATATTCAGAAGTTTGTGCAAGAATATTTGGTTTTCCAACAAAATGAAATTGAGACAATTAAGACCCTGGGTCTTTTACAACCATTATCCATTCCAGGTCAGCTGGGAGGAAGTCTCACTGGATTTTATCACAGGTTTACCCAAGTCTGAAGGAAATAGTGTCAACATGGTGGTAATTGATAGACTTATGAAATATGCACACTTTTGTGCATTATCTCATCCTTTCAAATCCACTACATTTGCTATTGAATTTGTGGAAACAATTCAAAAGCTACATGGAAACCCAAATATTATTGTAAGTGACATAGATCTCAATTTCACTAGAAATTTTTGGACATAATTAGTTTCTTATCTTGGTACTTAGTTAGGTCATAACTCATCTTATAATCCTCAATATTATGGGAAAACTGAGATAGTGAACAATTGTTTGGATGGATACCTTCGTTGCTTTCTATCTGATAAACAAACATAATGGGTCAAGTGGTTACCTCTAGTAGAATTATGGTATAACACCTCCTTCCATACAACAGGAAAATGACCCCATTTATGGAGCTTTATAGATATAATCTACCATCCGTCATATCATCTTTAGGAGACAATTGTAAGATTCAAGCAGTGGAAGATCACATCAAGCATCAATAATAAGTTCTCCAACTCTTAAAAGATATCATGACTCTAACATATAATCGAATGAAGCAACAGGAAGGTCATCATCACAGTGAAAGAAGTTTTGATGTTTGTGATTGGGTATTTAGCCAACTACAACCATACAAACAAATCTCCCTCAACCAAGCCAAGAAGGATAATAAATTTTCACCCAATTATTATATCCCTTCAAGGTTTTGCAAAGGATTGGTACTATGGCATACAAATTGCAGCTACCTACATCTTCGTTAGTACACTTAGTTTTCCATATTTCATGGTTAAAGAATGTTATAGGTGACAAGTTCCCAGTTTAAAATATATTTTTAGAACTGGAAAAATCATATTGGAACCTGAAGCAACCACAAAAACAAGAATCTGGCAGCTAGGAAATCGATCAATTTTAGAGTATCTCATTAAATTGAAAACTAACCTGTTGAAGATTCCACATGGGAGGGTGAGTGTTTCATATAGAAACATCCAGAACTACTCAAGCATTGAGGACAATACTATTTTGAAGGAGGGGGGCATGTTAGGTTCCTATAATACTAGTATAGCCCCAATATTGTTATAGTTGTGCACCATAGAAGCCCCATATTATTATTGGTGTTCACCATAGAACCATCATATTGTTATTGTTGTGCCCCATAGAAACCCACTATTGTTATTGTAGAACCCTTACATTATTATTGTTATGTAGGACCTAATTATATTTTGACCCTTTAGGATCCTATATATACCAACGAGGTCTTGTTATTTGAATCATTCAAGAATTTTTTATTTATGTGATGTAAAAGGAGGTTTCCCCCTTGAACGAGGTTATTTTCAAGTCGTTGATATACCATTTCTTATTTTTTTATGTTTTGGTTACATAATAGTGTGATTATAGGACACCTCCACTCTGTGTCGGGGTTAGTAGCATAAGTGGACACTTGGGCTACTCAATCCCTCCAAGGCTACAAGGAGAAAACTAGACTCAAGTATATGACAGGATTCAAGCACATCCTAATCAACCAATCTTAGGTAGGCCACCATGGTTAGCTCAGGAAGGCAACTCAACAAGTTTGGGAAATGCAGAAAATGGAGGCCATCAAGCATAGGGGTGGCATGAATTTTTTTTATATCGACATTGCAATGTGGATTTTGTAAGGATGCAATATGTTGCATGGTTAATATAATAGGTCACATACAGTTGAACATATATTTTAATGTAATAGTTCACAACACACTTTTTGCAATTGTGTTATACTTACGATATATTGTGCTTGGCCTTTGGTTGGATTTTATTGTTTTTAGTTGCTCAATAAAACTAGTGAGTACATACCTTCATGGATACATATGCTAGCAAACAAATCTGAAGATAGGTTCTCATTGTTTATTACACATATAGAGCAGAGGAATGGGTAAACATGAAAGGTGGGGGAACACAAATTATAATAAAAATCTTGTTGTATGTAAGTAATGTGATAGTAACAATTAGGACACTACACAGTGTATAAGGTCATCTAAAAACTTAAAATGTATTTGTATGGAGGTTGGGATGAATATGAACAATAGTAAATATAATATAGTAATATTCTCACTAAATATGAATGGAACAATTACAAATCAATGTTAAAGGTGAGACATGAGAGACTACCCAAACTTATAAACATTTGGGACTATATTTCAATGATAACTAATGAGAAGCTAAGGTGAGATGTGTGCATGAGTAATAGACTACAAGGAGGTTAGACAACATTCTTCCTATTTTTAAATGGGTTTTGGATGAGAGAAATTTGGGACTGGAACACATTATGCTTTCAAACTCTCATATCCTTAACACTCTTCTGTAAATGTGAATTATGGGGATGAAGTATATAAAAAAACACATGGAATAAAAGTACAAAAATACGTAACAACAAGCTTCCTAAGTGGATAAAACAACACCCTTCATGAATACATAAAACATCAAACAATTCTAGAGATATATTTTCATTGTTTATTACACATATAGAGATTCACATATATAGCAAATTGTGCAATCATATGCAAGTGTCATTTCAAAATGAATCATATGCAAGCATAATTTAAAACTTTCATTTCAAGTAGCATATGCAAGTATCATCCTTAA
Source organism: Pinus tabuliformis (assembly GCA_031772625.1). Classification (NCBI taxonomy): domain Eukaryota; kingdom Viridiplantae; phylum Streptophyta; class Pinopsida; order Pinales; family Pinaceae; genus Pinus; species Pinus tabuliformis. The sequence continues at coordinate 1,395,753,814 of CM062820.1, forward strand.
ACCTTGTTTTTGTTATAGAACAATAGTCGACATCTCAATCCATAGTATTTTTTTCAAACCCTAACATAGTCATTAATAATTTCTAAATTAGTTCCTAAATCCTATATTTGTCACAAAAAATAGCCACCATGTGCAAAAAAAAGCATACATTTGACTGGATATATATTACACTAGAAGGCAGACCACAAAACCATTTTTTCTTGGAATTTGAAAACCCTCGAAAACCATAGTGCAACATTTTTCTCTCAATTTGAAAACCCTATTCAAAAACCACAGTGCAACATTTTTCTTGCAATTCAAAAACCCTATTCAAAAACCATGGTGCAACAATTTTCTTGCAATTTGAAAACCCTATTCAAAAACCAAAATGTAGTAATTTGAAACCCAAGTTTGAATGTAGAAAAGTGCACATGCAGAAAAACCCACATGCAACAAGAATTTGAAGGCATTCTAAGACAACATGCAATAAAACCCACATAGAAAATGCATCAAAGGTAGCCAAAATTCATCAAGTTGAATGTGTTTAAAAACACAAAGGCATAAGTAGCCAGTAGGATTAAAATCCTACCTTAGAGGATTGTGTTATGATTCTTCCATGCCTGCATACCACATGAACCCTAGTAGCTCGAAAACCTTTAACTACAACTCGCACATAATGACTTGCAAGACAAACAAGGAAGCCACAAATACATCATGGTGTTAAACCTTTGAAAAACCAACAAAAAATGAAGAAATCCTCTGAGCATTATTTAATAGTGGAAAATTACCTTCAGAATAACATTTCAAAGCATGACATAGCCATATCGACCATCGGGTCAAGCAAAATCCCCCACATGGTTGAACACAGATGATTAACCCAGTTTTCGGTGTGCGACAAGGAAGAAAAACCATCCAAGTAAACCAAAATCCACACAAGAGAACAACTAAACATAAAGATGAACCACAAACCAAGCCTAACCATAACCCACTCTTCATAGTGCCAAGACTGGTGATAGTGACCAACATTGTAACAGGGTCATGCAAGTACTAGGGGGACCAGATGCTCATCTATCAGGCCCAAACAAAATAACATGGTGGTTCGAGGAACCTCCAAAACTCATGGAAAAGTGAAACCCTAAACCACACTTTCCCCATCGAGTTTTATTCGCCCACCTACCCAACATGTGGCCACATCAAATGGAATCATGTCATATAGCCACCGTGGAGGTGTACATGACATTTGGAGGGGTCCAGGGGGGGGTACCTAACTATTGATGTCCCTCCCCTATAATAATTTTGCAGAACCTGTTCCCTAGGCATATACAAATATGCATCATGTCCATCTGGTTGTATTCAATGATAAACCATTTAAAATACAAGTTATTTGCAATTGCATCCAAAGAGAATAAAAATAGTATATGCATCCAAATATGTACATTATTCTAGTTAAGTTAAAATAACATCAAGAGTTAGAACAATTTCTATAATCTTTTGATCCTTAGATTTCGTTTGTAAGTAATGAAAATTCTCCTTAGACTTAGTTTATGAGTAATGAAAATTCCAAACTATAGTAAGACATGGATCAAAACATGTACAAAGCCTCATGGCAATATCACATAAATAAATACTATGATTCAAATTTACGAAAGCTCAATGTCATATCACATAATCACAAAAATAAATAGTATGGTTTAAATTTAGTTGTTCCGTAAGTATTATGAAAAGACACAAATACAAAGAACAATTTATTGGGATATAAAAAAAAAGTTTAGAAACATCCAAAGTTTAAGTTGACACACCAATAGGAAATAAGTGAACAAGAGAAGAAATATATATATATATATATATATATATATATATATATATATATATATATATATATATATATATATAGAGAGAGAGAGAGAGAGAGAGAGAGAGAGAGAGAGAGAGAGAGAGAGAGAGATAGATAGATAGATAGATAGATATCCAAAAAAAACTTAAGTTTTATTAAGAAAAATAAAAATTATATTTTCTAGATACATCAAATGTGTATGTAAATTTTAGCTTAAACATGACAGAAAAGAGAACTAAAGAGCATATAGGGTTTGGAATATGTCAATGGCCTTAAGATACAATGACCATGAGAAAAAACAAAAAACATATTCAATGAATGTAAGCAAAAAGACATATACTATAATAGATACCTTTTACCCTTTTTTTTATGTACCTTATGCCAACCATCTGATACTTGTTCGATCGGAGCTAGTGCCAAAGCTCTATTGGCATCTACTAGGGGGCCATCTTTATCTGAGTCGAAGCTCTCAAAAAGATGGCTCCTTCGGAGCCCCCGAGTCCATCCGAAATTTGCATGCCTATAGGAGGAGAGTCCTGCTAAAACTGATTGACCAAGCTTTTCAAAGTTTGTGAGATATATTTTAGTTTTATGCGGAGTTTGAACCATATCCTCCTATTCAAATTAGGCTTGAACATTTTCTTTGGATTCTTCTACTTCGTCTTCTAAAGGGATAATCTCATAAAATTTCCATCCTTTTAGTCACTTGGACTGCCTCTTTTTCTTTTTTGGGGCATTCTTGGCCTGGGGAAAGTATTCTATAACTATTTTGTTTGAAAACATTCATGACATTTGAATATTATGTTCTCATAGTATAGAACTTGTGACCACTATAAATTTTTGTGCTTCAAGATTATGTGATATGGAAGTCCTTTGCTCAGATCTATTTCCACACACATTCTAGCAAAGGTGAAGATGTCTTTTTTATTCTTTCCATGTCCCCTTTTTTGTATTTACCCAAAATATTCCCAATGTCTTCAAGAAATTTATGGTGCTAGAAAGGAAGGGATAGGTTTGGTAGCCTAACCCAAATTGGAATGGTTTTTTCAACCATTGATGTGGCATCAAACTCCGGAAACCATGGAGTGATAAATAAACCAGCATTACACCAGAACCATGGACCTTCGTAAAGAACAAAATCAAATTCATTTGGGTGTCAAATTGTATTATAAAAAACCCTTTGGAACACAAGTATATGTCGTAGTTTTGCATCCATGTAGAGAGAATCCATTGTGTTAGTGTTTCAAGTTTTTTCCAAAACCCATTGAATCTACATATGATAGTCTTGTTTTGAAGGGTGGAAAACAAAGAAGAAAATTGTGCATTGTTGACCACCAAAGTGGGGGATTGTTTCATTTTGTCAACAATATAGGTCCAAGGATATTTTGGTTCTATATCTAGAGTCCTTCCCTTGAACTGCTTCTTTGAATAATACTATTGTTCCATTTGATAATTTGGGTCATGGAGCACCTCCACATTACCTTACATTCAGAATGATTGTTGAATCTTTTCTGATATTGTAATCCCTAAGCATGTAGAAATAATCATTAGAAACAAATAGCAATGCCCCATTTATCTACAATAGCTAGTTTAACCTGGTTTAAGAGAGGAGATAGAAGCAAACCTATTTGACTAGAAAATAAAAAAAATTACCATAAATAATTCAAATAAAATTCTGAAAAGAGGTTTTATGTTCCAACAAATTTTGGGTATCTGGGAAAATGTCACATGGGGCCTGTAAACCTGAAGAAAGTGGCTGCAGGCCCCTCTTATGCCCCAAAAACAAAGGGGTCAAGGGCACATTATGTATCCCCTAAGTAAAAAATTACAAAGCATAGAAATAATTGACAAGGGAAAAGGGAGGTGGATTAGCATGCAGGGCTTTCATCAACATCAACATTGTCAAAATGAGGCCACCATTATAGACGACCTCAAATATTCCATGGACTATTGAAAAACCTTGACCAGATTTTGTGCATATGGGAGAAAATTTATCATCAACAAACTCTTGCCTCCCTCTATCATTATCCTCATCGGGAGCTTCATGTAATGGTAGTGACGGTTTCAACAGATAAGCTGACCAATCCCAGCCATATTCTTGACTATCATCAAATAGAAACTCACTTAATCCTTAAGTGAGTGACGAAAAGTGCTCCATGGCTGTGACCCTACATGGCGGCTATGACATGTACTTCTCTGTGTCACAGTGTAACCCTAATTAGCTGCACTATTTTCTCCTTGTCTTGTATAAAGCTTTACCAAATGTGGAGATTTAATTTTTCTATATGAATAAATCAATTGCAAAATATAAATGATAAAAACACTTTTTAAATCCACCTAGTAAGAGTGGAGAGCCTAAACCACATGTGATAAGAGATTCGAAAGACTGGTCCCTTCCTTTTCGAGGGAGATTGTAACCATCTCTCCTTTCTATAAACACTTAAACTTTCTACAAACATTTATAAATGATAAAAACACTTAAAATTTATGTAATTGTATAATATAAATGATAAAATAAATATTATTAACTCAATAATATTATTAAAAATATTTTAAAAATCGTTTACATTATTTAATGTCATTAGTTATTAGCCACTAATATATTATTATATAATAAAAAAATAAATTTTTTTTATCATATTATATTATTTATTTTTCCCTTTTTCCTAATAGACTTTTACTTTTACTTCTTATTATTTTATTATTTTTCTTTTAACACATTACTTTATTTGACTTTTGACGCTTTCATTTAATTCTCAACTCTTCTCCCTATATATACACCTTATTGAATCAAGTTATCTGAATATTTTTGTGGTGACGATGAACCACATTACTTGGTTCGAAACATGTCAACCATAAAATATGCATGTGATTGATCTAAAAGTGTTATTTATCTAAACATGATGAACCACATTACTTGGTTTGAAACATGTCAACCCTAAAATATGCATGTGATTGATCAGAAAGTGTTATTTCTCTAAACATGATGATCCACATTACTTGGTTTGAAACATGTCAACCCTAAATATGCATGTGATTGATCCGAAAGTGTTATTTCTCTAAACATTATTAATCACATAAACTTGAGTTCAAAGAAATTTAAGGTCACTTTACTATAAATTACTTTAGTTACTTTTGTAACGTAGAAAATGATATTGAGGTGGTAGGGGAAATATCAACGTTCCATCGATGGTGTTTTCCGTGGCCATTAGGATCAAAGACACCATTGTTAGAGATTTTACTAAATTTGGAATTCATTTATAAATAGAATTAGTTTGATGAATGTTTCTTGGTTGTAGAGATGTAAATAAAAATTTTAATTTTAATAACAAGGGTAATAGCTACAAAGCAACATAGTCCTTGCCTCTACCACTAATTAATTGATTTAATCCCTGCTTCTACCACTAATTAATTGATTTAAGTAGTGTGGGGTCAGCATTTCATCATAAGCTCAACACTCCTTCACTATAACTCTCCGCGCAAACTTCAACATTAGTTTAAAGACTCATAGATATATAGCTCTGCCAGCTTTCCTTGACATTTTGATTTTGTAAGCATTGTCCGCATTAGTGATTTCACAAGCCTCGATAGGAATTGCTAAGTAATAAATAGTAGCAGATCATCTAGAACCCGTTGAAGCAAAACCTGTTGATTGAATATCACCTTTACCAAGATACAAAACTCAACACTTATGGTAAGAATTATGACACGATAACTTAGCATTGGTAAAAAAAATAAAAAAGATGTCGAGCAGGTCTCACTCTTAAATATTTGTGTTTTTGTTGTGCTGAACTTGTTTAATAATAATATTTGTGTATTCATTATGCATAAGTGTGAACATTTTTGTTTAATAATAATATTTGTGTTTTACTTGTGCGAAAGTATGAACATTTTTGTTTAATAATAATATTTATATAATAATATTTATATTTTCTAATAATATTTGTTTTTTCTTTGTGCTGAAGTGTGAACATTTTTATTTAATAATAATATTTATGTTTTGGTTGTGTTGAAGTATGAACATTTTTGTTTAATAATAATATTTGTGTTTTCCTTATGTGAAAGTATGAATATTAAATTTTTATTTTTATTTTTTTATAAAATGGATTAATCTGTCAAAAAAACAACATGTCAATGGGTTATGGCATTGTCATGGCATCAATGACCTCTGCATTCCACACAACTATTCCACATCACCGCTTTTATTGTCGTGTTATGGAAATTACACACATGGAAGCCCAACCCAAACAATGCATAGTGATTTTGTGGTCCTATCATACCTAATAAATCAGGTATAAAATTTGCATGCCCTAGGGTGATGTAATTCACCTACACATCAAAATTCATGGCTTTGGAATACAGATTCTATGTGGGTATATATTTATATGTGTGAGACCATAATATAGTTTGGGGCATATGTATGTATCTTATGCCTTCAAGGAGAGTAATGTCAAGCTCAAGTCATGATCATATGTGTGCCATCACCTCGATATAACCCAAAACAAAAGAAATTTATTTCTCGAAACTAAATACAATGTTTTAACATCAACAATGGGGACAAGAGCTTTGAAAAAAATCTTATTTTAACCTCTGGCTTCAGATGCCTTGTTGTGTAGATCATTGAGGCCCCATCGACCAAGCGTAGAAGCAAACTACCCCATTGTTACAGATCCATTTGGGCACATCCCTCACATCATCCAAATCAATGTTTTAGGGCTCAGCAAACCCTAATTCTAGTTGCTACATGCCCTAAACAAGTCACCCTTTTGAATGCCTCATTCCCAGACAGTTTCATGACTTGAAGACATCCTGAAATGACCTCTAAAGGGACCAGCGTAGGTAGGCCCATGTAAGGGTGCGTTGCAGAGCAGTTGAGTCCATGCCAGGGTGCTCTACAAAGAACTTAGGCCCTCTTTCACCTGCGTTGGGCGAGATTGAGTGAAATTCACATACGGTTTGGGGAATATTATTATCTCTTCGAGTCATCTAGAATTTTCCCTCACTTATCAACTCCTATGAGCTTGAAAATGGATGAGGAATGAGTTAAGATGCATCCTATCCTCTCATCCCTTGCTCCATGGAACTAATTCTAAGTATGGAAGGCCATTCAAAGCCCCCATTTATGAAATAACCTCCTTCATCCTCCTATAAATGGAACACTCATCTACATGATCAAGGGTTGTACTATGTTGAATTGTAAGGAGATAATGTTGCTATGAGAATTGGCTTTGAGGCAAGTATTGTTATGCTACAAGTTTGTCTCGCTTTTGCTGTGATGTGGATGGGATCCAAGCTGGAGGAATGACTTTGATCAAACATGATGGTTGTAATTCCTTCTTCTATTCAATAAAGCATTTGAACATTTTTCCCATATGTTTTTATTGATATATGATGCTTAAATGTGTGAATGTATCTGATTCCATTTACTTGTATTTAATAGATATTTTGCTTTAATCAGTTCTTTGTCTTCTATTTGTGTTTACAAGTACTTCTCAAGCATGTTAAGTAGGGGAAGGAGCGACGGGATCGATACAAAGGAGACAAGAGGAAAGTGCAACTACAAGTAGGTCTTATCATCTTCTTTGTCTTATCTATTACTTATAGGAAAAAGCTAAAGTGCTTAAACTATTTTCTAGATATTACTACTTATCTAGGGAATTAGTATTTATCTGTAGATACCAAATTTTCCAAAAACAAATTGGCAACCATATTGGGGAACGATCATTGTTCCAAGTATCTTATCCACATCCTAGTAAACTCTATAAGACCTTATTTACTTTCATTAATTGTATTTCAGCCTTGTTGAAGTGTTATTTGGTAAGAAAATTGAGGTTAGATGACTCTTGAGTGGCCTCTCAGGAATCAACGCAGGCTTGGTCAGGGGACAGTGCTCTGTAGAGCACCCTTGGGTGAGAGATAGTGCTCTGTAGAGCACCCTTGAGTGAGAGATAGTGCTCTGCAGTGCAGTTAGGCCCTCTTAGACCTGCGCTGATCCACCTTAGGGAAAATTTTCAACTTTGGATTGGTTTTTCCTCCAAATTTCCTTCCTTTTATGTTTGCTGAAAGATCAATGATTGTAGTATGTCTCTGAAATCAACTTTTTTTCCTCTTTCCAACCCTACTTTGACTTGATTGATTAATGTTTCTTAAATTATTTCTTTGTCATTATCGATTCATCGTCAAAGTTAGATTATAGTCGATTAATCTTTGTTTGAAAGAAAGTGTCGTAAACATCTTCTTTTCCTTTGAAACTGAACTATTGTAAAGTGTTTGTTCTTATAAAAAGATTGATTGATTGTATGTGCATTAGTTTCCTTTTTGTTCATCATAACATTAAGGGATTCGAAAATAAAAACTTTCATCGTTCATATGGTAGTTTGTGAATGCTTGAAAGGAATAGCTAGGGAAATTGCATTAGATGTGCTCTTTGCACTTTGTCAAAGATCTGATTGCTCTATCCCTACTAGCTAAGGTTTTCATTGTTCAATTGAATGAAAATAATGCTTATCATATTAGTTTCATTCTAGGAATTGAACATACATGACCTGGTGAACCTTGAAAGGCAAATTCTAAAGAATATCAACTTAAAATTTATCTAAATTTACCTAATGGAGCATTGTCACTTAACGAAAAACATTTAGAGGTCTAGGCTAGAGATGTGTTCCAATGTCGTAAAATATAGCAGTTGTTGCTAACTTGTCTGCAATACATCTTGACTGTGATACCTCATTCCACGTATGTGATTATATCATAGCTCGTCCATGTACCTTCGGGTATATAGGGCGGTGTTACAGTACGTAAAGTATATGAGAATGTAGTTACCGGAGTTTACAAAACAAGAAAGAAAATGAAACTAAATCTAACCATACAAGTAATAACTCAGGATTTAAGTGGTAAAACCCTGACAGAGTGTCAAGGAAACATCCATGGGGCAATGGATTGGAATTTCTATTTAATCAATAAAATGATTCTCCATACAATAGTTCGGGCATTCATCAGTTTTATATGAGCCTCCTCATTTACATAACTATTGATTTGGTATGAAACTAACTTGTCAATAACTAATACAATTTTACCCAAATTTACATTAATTAGTTGTCAATTACCAACAAACTCCACCTTGACAACAATTTTCCTAATCCCTTGCCCATGCCCATTCATCATCTCTTCTACAAGCCAAGAGAAGCTAAACACCATCGCAGCTTCTCTACTGTAACTGGCTTTGTGAATATGTTGCACAATTCTCTCGTGTATGGACCATTTGAAGATCTACTTTTCCGCCATCGATCACATGTCTCAGAAAATGATACCTTACATCAATGTGCTTGGTTTTGCTGTGATAAGCAGGATTTGTAGCCAAGTGAATAGCACTCTGACTGTCACAAAGTACATTCACTTTCTCCTGCGTCCTTCCAATCTCATCAAGTAGACCCTTTAACCAAATTTCTTCTTTACTGGCATCTAAAGCAGCTATATATTCTGCTTCGGTAGTGGACAACGCAATTGTTTCTTGAAGCTTTGACATCCAACTAATTGCTCCACCTGCAAGAGTAAAGACATAAACTATAATAGATCTTCTTTTCTCCAAATCACCTACATAATTAGCATCTACATATCTGCACACTGATCCTTCACTACCACTAAAGATGATGCAATGGTCACTTGTGCCTCTTAGATATCGAAGCACCCATTTCACTGCTCGCCAATGTTCTTCACCTGGATTTGCCATGAACCTGTTGACAACTCCAACTTCATGTGAAATGTCAGGTCTTGTAGATACCATCGCATAGATTAAGTTGCCTACAGCATTTGAATATGGTACATGAGACATATACTTCTTTTCTTCATCAGTTCTAGGACTCAAAACCGAAGAAAGCTTAAAAGGGGAAGCTAATGCAACATTAACAGGTTTCACATTGTTCATACAGAACTTTTCAAGTACTTTCTCCACATACTTCTGTTGTGATAACCAAAGCTTACCATTTTTCCTATCCTTGTGTATCTTCATGCCCAAGATATGTTTTGCTGCTCCAAGATCATTCATATCAAATGTCCTAGAGAGCTAAGCCTTTAACCTATTGATCTCTTCCATGCTTTTTCTTGCAATAAGCATATCGTCAACATACAAAGCTAAGATAATGAATATTCCATTGAAACTTTTGAAGTATACACAATGATCATACTCACTTCTAATAAAGTTCTGGCTCACCATGAAGGAGTCAAACTTCTTGTACCATTGTCTGGGAGACAGCCTCAAACCATACAATGATTTCTTGAGCTTGCAAACTAATCTTCTACTGCGACCTTGTACAAAACCTTCTGGTTGTTCTATATATAACTCTTCATTCAAATCACCATGTAGAAAATTTGTTTTAACATCTAACTGTTCTAACTCAAGGTTAAGTAATGTAGTTAGTGCCGACACAGTACAAATAGAAACAAGTTTTACAACTGGTGAAAAAATCTTATGAAAGTCGATACCTTCAACCTAAAAATACCCTTTTGCTGCCAGTCTTGCCTTATACCTTTCGATACTTCCATCAACTTTTTGTTTCAGTTTGAAGACCCATTTGCATCCAACAACACTTCTCCCTTCAGGAAGTTCTACAAGATCCTAGGTTTTTTTCTTGGCTAAGGAATCCATTTCTTCTTCCATAGTCGTTTTCCATTCTTCGCTATCTGTATCATCTATTGCTTCTTGATAACAAGAAGGTTCCCCATATTCAGTAATCAAAGCAAAAGATGAAGCAGAATCTTCATACCTTTTAGGAGTTTTTCTTTCCCTTGTAGACCTTCTTAGAGTGACTAGTTGTTGAACTGGTTCAGAAACTTCAACGGTTTCTTTTGTATCTTCAACACCTTTTTCTCCAGAAGTCTCTTCTTCCTTTTCACTGTCACTGAAAGGTCTAGCCTCCAACTGAATTTGTTGATTTGGTGATACCTGGTCCTGTTCAATTCTTTCAACATTTTATTTTAAAAAATAAGATTCCTCAAATGTTACATCTTTACTAATGACTATCTTCTGCGATGTAGGATCCCACAACCTATATCCTTTCACCGCATAATCATACCCAACAAAGACATAACATTTTGATTTTGGATCTAATTTTGAACACTGATTTTTAGGAATAAGAGCATATGCATCACAACCAAATATCCTTAAATGTGAATAATCACAAGACTGACCTGACCAAACTTCTTCAAGAATTTTACAATTAATTGCTACTGAAGGTGATCTGTTAACTAAATAACATGCAGTGGATATTGCTTCTACCCACAACTCCTTTTACAAGTTAGCATTGATGATCATGCTTTTGGCTCTTTCCATAAGAGTTTGATTCATACGTTCACCAACACCATTTTGCTGAGGAGTATAAACAATAGTTTTGTGTCTAACAATTCCTTCATCCTTATAGTATTGTTCAAATTCTATTGAAGTGAATTCACCACCATTGTCAGTTCTTAAACATTTAATTGATTTGCCTGTTCTTTTCTCTACCATTGATTTAAATTGTTTAAAGATATTGAATACATCAGCTTTCTTTTTCAGCATAAAGACCCAAACTTTATGGGAGAAATCATCAATAAACATTAAAAAATATAGAGCACCTCCATATGATACAACAGGAGATGGTCCCCACAGATCAGAATGAATATAGTATAAAATATCTTTACTATTATGATTTCCAGTTTTAAATCTCTGTTCACATTGTTTTCCATATACACAATGTTTGCAGAAATCCAACTTCAAAGATTTCAGATCGGGAAGAGATTTACATTTCATCAGTATCTTAAGACCTTTCTCACTCATGTGACCCAATTGCTGATGCCATAGGCGAGTACCTTCTTCTTCTTTTTCTGACACAATCGCTGCTTCACTGACCTGAGTACTTCCTTTGAGTCTGTAAAGATTTCCAACCTTTTCTGCTTTCATAACAACTAGGGTGCCTTTAGAGACTTTCAACACTCCATTCTGACCTGTAAACTTATAACCATCCGAATCCAACACTCCCAAAGAAATCAATTTTTTCTTCAATTCAAGTACTTGTCTAACACTAGTTAAATTTCTTACTATGTTATCATACATTTTAATCCTGATATGTCCCATCCCAATAGTCTGACATGATACATTATTACCCATAAACACAGAACTACCATTTACATCTTCATATGAAGTAAACCAATTTCTGTGTGGACACATGTGATGAGAAGCACCAGAGTCTAACAGCCAGCTTTCAAAACCCTGAGAGACATTACATATAGGTGAAGTTTCATCTATCATACATAATTCTTCAGCAGATAAAACTTCGTCTATCATACCTAAATCAACCTGATTTGCTTCCTTCTTCAGGTTATCAGACTCTTTTCGTTTCCAACAGTCTTTCTTCAGGTGTCCAATTTTATTGCAGTGCCAACATTTTGCCTTACACTTCTTTCCCTTTGATTTAGATCTAGAAGACCCCCTTGTTTTTTCTCCTCTTTCCTTTGACCGTCCTCTAGCTATCATGGCTTCTGATGTTGTTGTTTCAGTACTGGATTTCCTTCGTACTTCTTCAGACAAGAGAGCTCCCACAACTGATTCAAATTTCAAAGAATCAGCGATGCTCAAACTGATTGAAGTTATGAAGTGGTCCCATGACTTGGGCAGAGAACACAACAAGGTTATAGCTTTGTCTTCTTCCTAAATTTTAACTTCCATATCTGCTAATTGGCATATAAGTGTATTAAAAACATTTAAATGCTCTGCAACTTTTGAACCCTCCTTCATTCGAAGACTGTACAATTGTCTTTTCAAATAAATTCTATTGGTTAACGACTTTGTCATATATAGTTTTTCCAGTTTTTCCCATAAACCTGAAGTTGTACTCTCTTCAACAATGTTGAAGAGAACTTCATCCGCCAGGCATAACCTGATGGTACTGAGAGCTCAGGCATCCAAGTCCTCCTAGTCCGAATCTTTCATGCTAGCAGGTTTCTTATTTGCCCCATCCAAAGCTTTGTGCAACCCTTGTTGCACCAGCAAATCCCTAACTTTCAGTTTCTAGAGAGCAAAGTTGTTTTGGCCAGTGAATTTATCCACCTCGAACTTTGCATTTGTAATATTGGCTATTTTCTTCCTACTAACCCTTCCTCTTAGGGTTTTTGTCTTTCACTTCCTAGGGTTTCTGTTTTTTTTCCTTTTTTCTCAAAAAAAAAAGACTAAACAGAAAATCTTTCTGTTTTTCACCTGGGGTTTCCAAGTTACTTGAGTTTCTTTAAAAAACTAAACAGAAATCCAGATAACCTACACCAAAATTATTTTGGCCCCTTTTTTCAAATTTAATGGAAAAATATGGAAAAAACATCTACAGTTTCTGGAAAAAATATCTGGGTTTTCTGAACAAATCTGAAAACATTTGCTTTCAAAGAGAAAAATATATATATTATATTTTTTTCATAACTACCCGGATTTTTTAGTGAGTAACAATACTAGATTTTTCCTTCAGAAAAAACCCTCTTCACGCAGTTCTGGACAGGACTCTCCTCGGTTGGACGCAGGACCACTAGCAGTTGAAGCCCTCGATAGTGTTCCTCCAACATGCAGGGACAGCGTACGACTGTGAACTCATAATATCTTCTCTGTCAGGTAGGACCAACAGTTGAAGCCCTCGACAATGGCTATCTTCAAGAAAATCAGGCGAGTTGTGGCTCATAATATCTACTCTGTCAGGTAGGACCAACAGTTGAAGCCCTCGACAGTGACTATCTTCAAGAAAATTAGGTGGCTTCCTCTTAAAAGAAAAAACTCTGCTCAGCAGCTCCTCTCTCGATGGCAGTTACTCCTCTCGACAGTGGCTATCTCTTAAAAAAACTCAGCGGGCTCCTCTTTAAAAAACTCAGCAGCTCCTCGTTAAAAAAAAAATCAACGGCTTCTCTTTAAAAAAAAAATCATCCAGCTCCTCAAAAAAAATTGTCTCCTCGTCAACCTCTGGGCGGCAATTTTCAATAGGGGCTTTGGCTAACTATGATGCTCTTAGACGGCTTTATTCCTTAAGGCAACCTATATCCGGCTCACTCAATAGCAGGGAAAATTTTAAGAACCCCCCCTAAATTTACATGTATAATAAATGGCGAATCTCCATGGTATATAGGAAAAATGGAAGGCGATTTTATCAATAATATGATATGTATATATAATTTTTTGGTGAATCTCTCACCAGGCATGGCGAATATTTTACTCAATTATAAAATCTTGTGTTTATTGAATACATAAATGAAATCATTGCATTTCTTTAAAATATCTTTTGAAATCAAAATTACCGAAATTACATATCGATAACCTAGTGGGTGTAGGATAAAATTCACCCGTGCAATTCACAGAAAGCATGAGAAAAAACCTAATACTATATATAAAACCAAGAAAAATTCAAATTCATCACTTCTAGGGACCTCGTAACCACCCTGCCAATACACAAGTATGTTCCTGTTTGCAATTAGAAAAATTACCCAAATTACAATCTATTTAGTCCACTTCTAGGGACCTCGTAACCACCCTGCCAATACACAAGTATGTTCCCGTTTGCAATTAGAAAAATTACCCAAATTACAATCTGTTTACTCCAGCATATGTTGGAAAGTTATAGAAGGATGACTAGTGCAATCAATCCATTCCTTTTAGCCCTGGATTTGTTTCAGTTTAAAACAGAAGTATACAAATATACTTGTCCAATATCTATGCTTTAACCATTCACCTTAAGATGTTTTTACAATATAATTTCCTAAGTCTGTTTAATATCTTCATTATCATAAAAACCAACCTATATCCATCTTAACTCCACATCTACCACTCTTAGGGGGATGAAATCTATTTATCCCTCTGAGCACTTGGTAGACCCAGAATTAAGATGGATCTAAGATAGAATTTCCCCTTTAAATAGTCTATGCTCACATGAATACCATGGGTCAATACCATGGGTTATCATAAACCTGGAGCTTAAAAATTACTATTAGTAATTTATAAAAATTAATAAAATTAATAGTTGATTTTTATTTTAACCAAGCTAAAATGTTTAACATACATTAAATTACAACATCCATTTTTACTCTTGATCGGATCAAATATTTTTTCACTCTATGCTAGTTTTCATATCACGATATTTGATACCTCTCGGGGGTTAGTAGATCCAGAGTAAAGATGGATCTATGCTGGTTTAATTCCCCCATTTAAATAGGCTACATTCCAAGTGAATACCATGGGTCAATACCATGTGCCATTTTGGTGAATACCATGGGTCAATACCATGTGCCATTTTTATTTTTATTAATACTAATATTAGGGTTAATAATGTTTTTTTGCATGGTATTAATAAGAATCTAGTCCATGGTATTTGTCCCATAGTATAAATATAAGGTGACTTATGGAATAAATATAAAAAAATGTTTTATTTGTTTACCATACCTCTTGTTTATTTATATTTTTATTAATTTACCATACCATTCATAAATACAAGGTGACTTATGGAGTAAATATAAAAAAATGTTTTATTTGTTTACCATACCTCTCGCTTATTTATATTTTTATTAATTTACCATACCTCTTTTACAAATATGGTATTTGGCCCATAGGATTCACTTAAATAAAACCTCTTTCTTGAGCCTTCATAAATAGAACGAGGGTTATGGACTAAATATAAAAAGAGGTTTTATTTATTTACCATGCCTCTAGTTTATTTATATTTTTATTTATTTACCATACCTTTTGAGTAAGTATAAAAAGACATTTTATTTATTTACCATACCTCCACTTATATTTTTATTTGTTTACACCCTTGCATGTATATAAGGTGACTTATGGAGTAAATATAAAAAATGCTTTATTTATTTACCATACCTCTTTTATAAATATGGTATTTGGGCCTTTGGCCCATAGGATTCACTTAAATCAAACCTATTCTTGAAAATGGGCGAATGGATTCACTTAAATAAAACCTATTCTTGAAAATGGGCGAATGGAAGGTTGTAACTCCTAATTTCAAGGGCTAAATTTACCTTTCTTACCCTCTCCCTTAAAATAAGGTGGGATATTTGAGGTGATTTGTAAAAATGTACTATGATACAAAATATTCGTCCACTAAAAATTTAAAACCCCTTAATTTCGCCAAAGGGCGAACATTCGCCCCTAAAATCACCCCTACTCAATAGATTGATCTAATACCATTTGTAGTTAGAGGAGGTTATCAAAACAAGAAATAAAATGAAACTAAATATAACCATACAAGTAATAACTTAGGATTTATGTGGTAAAACCCTGACAGAGTGTCAAGGAAACATCCATGGTGCAAGGGATTGGAATTTCTATTTAATCAATAAAATGGTTCTCCATACAATGGTTCGGGCATTCATCAGTTTTATATGAGCCTCCTCAGTTACATAACTGTGGATTCGGTATGAAACTAACTTGTCAATAACTAATACAATTTTACCCAAATTTACATTGATTAGTTGTCAATTACCAACAGAGAATGCTCTCACTGTGTGCTTTTGCATTAGACAGTGATAATACGGATTGGGCCTCCACGTACTTTCGGGTATATATGGGAGGACAACACTAGGTTGCTATTCATCCTTAGGTAACCGAGTCAGCCACCTTGTACACTGTGATACACCGAACACAGCATTCGGGGAGATTGTATGCCCATACTTCTCGGTTCGTCGGAGGTATTCTACAGTTCACAGTTGCTTGGTAAAACTTTTTCCTAGATTATCCCTCTTTTTTTTGTTATGTTACTTTGATTAAAATAAAATTAATTGACCACGGATAACATCCTCCACACTCGCTCCTTAGTTGATCTTAGCTTGAGACATATGGCGACAAATCTGGAGTCCACTGATCAAGGAATTCCTTTTGTTGGGAATCCTTGTCCTTTTCCTCCTTTTGGAAATATTGGTGCTCCTTATTTGGCTACATTGTCCCTTCTGGGACTTACCATTAGCTTGCCAGTATGGTTTTTTTCAACCTCCTTGGTTCAAAATGTCGTGATTTCTCCGCAATCGAGTACACCACCAACTGGACAAAATCAACCTCAAGTTGATCCTAAAGTTGACCCTTTTCCTTCTTCCTCGGTTGTTTCTTCCTCCCCTTCTTCCTCTTCGCCTGGTGAAAGTATTGGTACTAGTAACCAGGTGGCTAAAAAGAAGAAGAAAGGGAAGAAGAAGAAGAAGAAGCAAATTCAGTAGAAGGGAAACCAAGCAACCATTGCTTTGAATGCAACATCTGATGAGAAAACGTCCGTCAAGCTTCACAGAGTTCGATATCCATGCAAACTTTGTTTCTTCCTCCCCTTCTTCCTCTTCGCCTAGTGAAAGTATTGGTACTAGTAACCAGGTGGCTAAAAAGAAGAAGAAAGGGGAAGAAGAAGAAGAAGAAGAAGCAAATTCAGTAGAGGGGCAACCAAGCAACCATTGCTTTGAATGCAACATCTGATGAGAAAACGTCCGTCAAGCCTCACAGAGTTCGATATCCATGCAAACTTTGTGTGGGAGGCCATCTTCTTATAAATTGTTCTGGTATTCCTCAGATCTTAGAAGAATGGTCTTCCCGTTCACATCATCCTGTGTCACCAACTTCTGGAGATCATGCTGGTGACACACCATCAACTAGTGGTAGCAAAGTTCATGGAAAGAAGGGTAAAGTTAAGTTTCCCTATAGGCTATGTGAAGGGAATCACCCCATTCACCTTTGTCCCTATCTGGATGAAGCCAAAAAAGTGTTGGATAACTGTCCTTCTTCCCCGCAACAACTTCCATCTAGTTACAGGAAACTCGCCCTTATTCCTTCACTAGTTGATAAAGTGACTGACCCAAATCAACCGTCGGTCAAACCCACTCTCTCTAAATGTGAATCCCATGAGTCTAGACTTGACCAATCACAGGTCAAGGAAATAGTTGACTCAATTTCGCCTTCAGTTAATCATACCTTTCCTGAAGAGAGTGAATATGATACTTAGCTTCTTTTTGTTTCTTCAGATTCCAAAGAGCTTGGAGGCAACCCTCTTGTTCCATCAAGACAGGAGGAAAATCCTCCCGTTCTCGTAACACAAGGGGATAATACTCTCGTTTCTACGATACCCCCTCCAATTAGTGTGGTCACTTCCTTTGATTGGAATCGACTGGTCGGATGTCGTCTTCCTTCTTATGTACCTTTCCAAATCATAGTATAGGTTTGTAATATGATGGTACCTTGCACTATTATAGATGAAGGTGCATCTGTGAGTATCCTTTCCTCCACTGCTTGTAAAGCGCTCGGTTTGCCGCCACTTGTGCCTGTTACCTAGAATCTAATGGCTTTTAACAGAGGAACCAGTCAACCATTAGGTATCCTTCCTTAGTTGCCTATTACTTTGGGAGGAAAAATCATTTATCTGAATTTGATGGTAGTCCCGGGCCCTTTAGATTACAATCTACTTCTTGGGCGCGACTATGTTTATGACATGAGAGCTATTGTTTCAACACTCTTTCAAGTGATTTGTTTCCTACATGAAGGCAGAATTGTCACCATTGATCAGCTTTCATTTCCCAGTCCAAATATGGCTTCCAATCAACCATCTTCTCCAAAGGTATCATCCCTGCCACGGGTTAATTATGTGGCAACCCATTCCATGGCTACATCAACTGATGATCAATTCAATGATGTTGTCCATTATGTATTAGGGGCATTGGAACGAGATCTCTCTAAGGATTCCTTGCTACAAATCCCTTCCAGAGCATTGTTCTCCCATATGATGAGAACCTCTTAGAATTCATGACCTCTTATGAGTCGTGATCGAGGAAAATGAGGATAGTTCTTTTACTATGTCAACCTCATTAAAAAATGAAACAACTCCCATGAGGATAGTTCCTTGTCTTGTGTCAACCTCGTTAAAAAATGAAACCAAGGAGTATGAGGATAGTTCCTTGTCTTGTGTCAACCTCGTTAAAAAATGAAACCAAGGATATGAGCGTAGTCCCTTGTCTTGTGTCAAGCTCGTTAAAACATGAAACAAGGAGTATGAGGATAGTTCCTTGTCTTGTGTCAACCTCGTTAAAAAATGAAACAAGGAATCTAAGCATAATTCCTTGTCTTGTATCAAGCTCATTAAAAAATAAAACAAGGTCCCCTGGAGCAAAGTTCCAAGTCGAGTCTTTGATTAGATCTCGTAAAATCACAGTCCAGTCTTTCACTTGATCTCATAAACGAACCTTCATTCCATCCACCTAATAGCCACAAGTAGTCTACTTAGGTGAATGTAATGAAGCTTGGGAGGCATGAACCTAGTGGTGAAGTTAAGTTTCCATGTAGGTTATGTGAAGGGAATCACCCCATTCGCCTTTGTCCCTATTTGGACGAAGCCAAAATGGTGTTGGATAACCGTCCTACTTCACCGCAGCAACTTCCATCTGGTTACAGGAGACTCTCCCTTTCATCATGCTGGGGGCATGTAAACCAATCTCAAGCATAGTTCTTCATTTCAAGCTTGTGTAAAAATGAAACTGAATCCAAGCATAGTTTTTCGTTTCAAGCTTGTGTAAAAATGAAACTGAATCCAAGCATAGTTTGTCATTTCAAGCTTGTGTAAACATGAAACTGAATCCAAGCATAGTTCCCTATGGTTCAAGCTTGTGTAAAAATGAACCCATCTCCATTTTAACCCTCGTGATTGCCATTCTATCAGCCTTTTCTGTCAGATGAGCCTTGGTTTTTCTCCTTCCATCATCACTATCTGCTTGGCCGATCATACGCTTTCACTTGGTTGTTTTACCCTTTTTGAGGAACAGTTGCAATGAGTGGTCTTATTAGCCAGCCTCTTCACATAAATCAACATGTTTTGAGAAGTTCCAACATCACCAGAACTAGTTGCTATCCTAGACACCACTCGTTCCTCAAATTGGAGTCCTCTTTAAGCTCTTTTCAGACTCTCTAAACATGAAAAGGTTGTCAAACGCTTATCCTTTTCATCTCGTTAACGGATTGGAAACGACATCTACTCAGTATAAGTTTAACCTTTTTTGGGCTGAGATAGATTAACTATGAAAAAGGAATACATTGACCAAACATGGTCAATAAGTTCGGGCTTGAGAGACAAATCTACAAAAAAGAACTTGTGGTGTTTTCTTCTTGTCCCTTTTCAAACTCTCTAAATGTGAAAAGGAGCAAGTTAACTTTGTCATTAAACTTGTTAAAACATTAAATAGCAACAAACTTTTCCATCTAGACAAGACTAAGTTTCACCTTCACTAGACTCGTTAAAACGTCACATAGCGATGGATTCACCCGAAGGGTGGAATTATACAACAAGCATATGTTATCCTCCTCAAGCTTGATAAAAAATAAAGAGGTATTGGTCAGCAATGACTGGGGAAAATGGGAAAAAGGGGAAAACCACTCTATGGTAGCAGGTTTCTCTTGAACATGACACTTTCACTCCATCACCATGATTATTTGGGTTGGGTTATCAGCTTGATGGTTATCATACCATTGGTCTATCATACCATCCATCACTTTGTTTTGGGTCAATGCTAATAATTCATTTCAGTGTTTCCAACATGTTCAAGAGAAGTCATCCAGTCAAAATTCATCCTTTGCAATACCATAAACCTTCATTTTCATGACCGTCATTCCTGAACCTTGTCTTCAGTCAAATTTCGTCTCCAAAATCATTACACTTGTTTCATGTCGTTGATGTGGGATACATCAAGGCCCTCCTATGACGAGTTGCTTCTTGTCAACATCAGCTCATTATCCAAGAAGTTGACTTAGAAACACCCTTCCAGTACCTTGAGGCTTGCATACATCCATGGCAGGTTTCTCGCTTCCGGTGATAAGTTGACATCAATGACCTTTGACCGAAAGACTTTGTATGGTGTTCGACATCAAATCATCCATTCACACCATGCATAATGTACTGCAGTACCTTGAGGATCATTATCATTATCAGTGATTTCTCTCGCGTCTGTTAACAGCTTACATCATTGGCTGGTAATCAGGCAGTGTCTTCCCATGTTCGAATTCAGATCACATATTCACATGGTAAGACTCATACTTGAGCGAATGATTGAACAAGATAAAAGACTCAGGATCTAGTTTCATCCATTCGGGCTGCGAATTCAGGAGTACTAAATCATATGTACAATGGCTTTACATTAATGGTCATTCTGATCATGGGTCTGTATCTATAGACGATTCTCTATGTACATGTAATGAGAGTTTATATGTTGAGCATGGGTATGTCTTCCCTCAACAATTCATGTAAAAATCAAAATATCATGATATATGTGTTGTAATTGATGCAAGTCACCTTCCACTTCAAAACCTCCTCATCACATCATAAAGCATTTCATTCGATATTTTCATTTTTCGACTTCATGCTTTAGGGGGCAGTTGTTACAGATCCATTTGCGCACATCAATCCCATCATCCAAATCAGCGTTTTAGGGCTCATCAAACCCAAATTCCGATCGCTACATGCCCTAAACAAGCCACCCTTTTGAATGCATCCTTCCCAGACAGTTTCATGACTTGAAGACATCCTGAAATGACCTCTAAAGGGATCAATGCAGGTAGGCCCATGTAAGGGTGTGCTACAGAGTAGTTGAGTCCATGCCAGGGTGCTCTACAGAGCACTTAGGCCCTCTTTCACCTGCCTTGGGCAAGATTGAGCGAAATTCACATAGGGTTTGGGGAATATTCTTATCTCTTGGAGTCATCTAGAAGTTTCCCTCACTTATTAACTCCTATGAGCTAAAAAATGGATGAGGAATGAGTTAAGATGCATCCTATCCTCTCATCCCTTCCTCCATGGAACTAATTCTAAGTAGGGAAGGCCATTCAATACCCCCATTTATGACATAACCTCCTACATCCTCCTATAAATGGAACACTCATCTAAGTGATCAAGGGCTGGACTATGTTGAATTGCAAGGAGATAATGTTGCTATGAGAATTGGCTTTGAGACAAGTAGTGTTATGCTACAAGTTTATCATGATTTTGATGTGATGTGGATGGGATCCAAGCTGGAGGAATGACTTTGAATGAGACATGATGGTTGTAATTCCTTCTTCTATTCAATAAAGTATTTTAACCTTTTTCCCATATGTTTGTATTGATATATGATGCTTATATGTGTGAATGTATTTGATTCCATTTACTTGTATTCAATAGATCTTTTGTTTTGACTGGTTCTTTCATGTCTTATGTTTGTGTTTACAGGTACTTCTCAAGCATGTTAAGTATGGGAAGGAGCGATGGGATCAATACAATGGAGACAAGAAGAAAGAGGAACTACAAGTAGGTCTTCTCATCTTCTTTGTCTTATCTATTGCTTATAGGAAAAGGCTAAAGTGCTTTAAACTATTTTTCTAGATATGGCTACTTATCTAGGGAATTAGTATTTATCCGTAGATACCAAATTCTCCAAAACACCCATGCAAAGGACTAACTTCCAACCCATCAGCTTAATTATGTTGGTAGTAGTTAGGAATATGCTTATGTTCACATTGTATGCCATTTCTCATGAGTTAACCAACTTATGAATATTTTATATAGTATTCAAAGCATACATATCAAGTACAAGAGCATAAGTAGAGATAAGTATAATCAATGTATGTTATTTCATGAATATAGCTGATTACATTTTGGAAGGACTAACTTCCAAATCATCGGCTTAATTATGTTGGTAGTAGTTAGGACTAGCACAACTACATTTACCAATGTGGTTGATATACGTCGATAGGTGTATATGAAGCATATATACAACCACATTTTCCAATGTGGTTGATATACACCAATAGGCTTATATCAAGCACATTAATAATTATTATGTATATTTTTTAAACACCAATTATTTATGATTATTAATAACTATATAAATAATAACGAAGTTGTCTTTAGTGCAATTTTTTGGAAGCTTTTCCAATGGATTTTCCAGTGTAATTTCTCTAAAATCCGACAGGAATTCATTGAAATCACAAGTTTGATGGGTAAACCTGCACAATAGAAGTTCCCTAGGGCTTTTTCAGGGTGCTGAATCCATATATACAGTCAAAAAACTAGTTTAAAAAACACAAATCAAGATTTCACCACAATTTTTTTTGTCAAATTTCGGCACCAGAAAATCCAAAAAGATGCACTAAAGACAACTCCAATAATAACCATATTCTTATATATTTATTATATATAATATAATAATAATAATAATAATAGTAATATTAATTAATAATAATAATATTAAATAATCATAAATTATTATAATAATATAATAATCTAATAATAATAATAATAATAATAATAATAATTATTATTATTATTATAATGTATTATTATTATAATAATGTAATATATTTATTATTATATTATTATGTTATGAAACCATCTCACAAAAAGATAGAAAAGATAGATCAATGCCTTAGAAATAAACCTCTTCGAGGGGGCAACCTCCTTTAAATTACACAAATGAACAATTCTTGGATGATACAAATGACAAGACCTCCTTTCTATATATAGGAGTCTAAGGGGTCATAATATAATCAGAGTCGACATAACAATAATAATCTAAGGGCACAACAATAACAATAGTGGGCTTCTATGGGGCACAATAATAACAATATGGGGACTACATGGGCACAACAATATAATAAGGGGGTTGTAATAATAACAATAAGGGGTTACACTAGTAGTATAGGGACCTAACATGCCCCTCTCCTTCAAAAAGTGTTGTCCTCAATGCTTGAGTAGTTCTTAATGCTTCTATATAAAATTCTTGTCCTCCCATGTGGAATCTTCAGCAGGTAAGTTCTTCCACTTGATGAGATACTCTGAAATTGATCGATTTCATAGCTTTCGGGTTCTTGTTTCTGTGACTGCTCCAGGTTCCAATATGATTTTTCCTTCCTCGTCAAGTTCTAGCAATATTGTTTGAACTGGGATCTTCTACAACTTTTGGATGAGTGGCCACACTTATTCATCCTTCTTCCATTCATCACTTGCTTCGTTTATCCAATCTATTTGGATAATAGAAATAACACAAAACAATGCTTCCACATCCTCATCCTTTATTGAGAGTGCATATGCAACAACATTTTTCTTCCCTTTTTTGTAGACGATTTCAAAGTCATAACCCAACATATTTATGGCCCATTTTTTCTGTTCTTCTAAAGATAATATTTGTTATAAAAAGTATTTAAGAATATCATGATTCATTTTTACCTTGAAGTGTCTTCCCATTAGGTAAGGTTGCCATTTCTTAAGTGCATGTAGTATTGCCAACATTTCCTTCTCATAAATAGTTTGCTTGAGATGTAGCCATAAAAATACTCAATCGCCTACATCAAAACTTCTTTCATTGCAATGTTGATTTGCCTGTTGTTTCATTCGATTCTGCACCAAAGTGGTGTTATCTTTTAAAAGTTGGAGAACTTGTTGTTGATGCTCGATGTGATCTTTCACTTCTTGAATCTTTTTCTTCTTGATATGTCCTTCTATCTCGAGAGTTTGAGGAATGGTAATTTCTTCCAATGCATTACAAGATATGGTCAGATTCATTTCTTGATGCTTGATGTGATCTTTCACTTCTTGAACATTTTTCTTCTTGATATGTCCTTCTATATTGATAGCTTGAGGAGGGGTAATTCTGGCCAGTGCATTACAAGATATGGTTGGATTCATTTCTTCTTTCTTGACGTGATCTTTCACTTCTTGAACCTTTTTCTTCTTGATATGTCCTTCTATCTTGAGAGTTTGAGGAGTGGTAATTCTTGCCAATGCTTTACAAGATATGGTAGCATTCATTTCTTCTCTCTCTAGGGTTGGTACCTGGTGTATATCCTCTTCTTTTGATGTTTCTTGATCCTTTTCTTCCTCCTCTTCAAAATCAATGTAAAATAATTTCTTCTCAGCACACTTAAGACTTTTAATGTATTTGTTCTCACAATTGTAACAAAGTCCTTTTGCTCTTTTTTCTTCCAATTGTTGTGGTGTCACCATTGTAGGTTGTGGAAGGCTAGGAGAAACAACACTTCCATCTTTATAGTTGTGAGGGGTATAATTCCTTGTTGCCATAATTTTTCTTTCCACTTTTCTTGCCAACCTGAATGCCTTCTCCAATGAATCAGGTTACCAAAGGCGAACCTCATGTTGAATGTTATCCTTTAAAGTCCCTATGGAGACATCAATCCTCTGCTTCTCTGGAATATCATTTTCCCTTATATTCAATTTTTGAAAGTCCTCAATGTGCTCTGCCATTGAACACTTTTGTTTGAGATTTATAAATTAGCTAAATAAGGTGTTTCTCTTTGTATCCTAATAATGTTCTATCATTTCCTCCATGAAAATTGATCACGTAACAAGTGGTTTACGAGAACAAAGCCTTTTATACCATAAAATTTGATCCGGTTCTAAATATGAAGATGCAATATGTACCTTTTGTAATAGTTGCACCTCATGTAGATCAAAATATTGCTCCATATGTAGTATCCAATTTACCAGATCCTTGCCATCAAACTTGCTCATATTTCCTTTTCTAGATTTTAGGAGCTCGATCTTGAAACGATTGTAACTCTGTAATTTCAAATCTTCCATTTCTGAAATCACGACCTGTAGTACCCAAATTGGATTCTCCAAGAAAGAGTTATGCACAATCTCCCAAGATAACCTAATTATATATTTTTTTCAGAAGAACGAACTTGTATGAACTACCATGTGTCATTTTTTTGACCTTCAAATCTGAAAAATATGCACAGAACACGACAATCCATTCTCTTTTTGTAACTTCTTACGAAATTTGGATCTGATGCTCAAAGATAACGTTATAAAAATTTTCCCAAGGTCACTTGTTTAAGATGTAATTTGGGAGTCTGTAGAAACCCTAACTTCCTTAGATCATATATCCAAAAATATAGCGAGACAAGATCTGAAATTTAGACCCAAGTTTCAAACCGCTTTCTTCTCAAATGGGTTTATTTTTTAGCTTTTGAAACTTCGTAGTGAACATGTTATAGAAAAACTTCCAAGATGACCTGTTTTAGATGAAATTATGGAGCTTGCAAAAACCGTAACTTCCGCAGATCATATATCCAAACATATAGTGAGACAAGATCTAAAATTCAGACGCAATATTCGGCATGATTTCTTCTCAAATGGGTTTTCTTTACCTTCTGGAACGTCACAGGAAAAATGTTATAGCGACAATGCCATGATGACCTGTTTGGAGCAACGAAACCCTAGAATCCAAAGCTCTGATACCAAATGTTATGAAACCATCTCATAAAAAAATAGAAAAGATAGATCAACGCCTTAGAAATAAGCCTATTCAAGGGGGAAACCTCCATAATTAATGCATTAAGGGCACAATAATAACAATATGCTTCTAACAAATATGGGCACAACAATATAATAAGGGGGTTGTACTAATAACAATAAGGGGTTACACTTAGTAGTATAGGGACCTAACATATTATAATAATAATATTAATCATAATAATATTATATTATCATTATAATAATATAACAATATAATTATATAATAATAATAATAATAATATTAACTCATAATAACAACCATGATCCAATAATAATTACAATTGTGATAAGGGAATTAGTATATGTATTTTTTTAAAGACCAACTATTTATGATTATTAATAACTATATAAATAATAACAATGATATTCTTATATATTTATATATTTATGATTATTATATTAATATTATAATAGTAATGTTAGTAATATTAATTAATAATAATAATAATGGATAATAATATTATAATAATATTATTATATTATAATAATAATAATATAATAATAATATATTATCCTATCATGATGATGAACCACACTCGTTGGTTCGAAACGCATCGACAAATGAATTTGGATGTGATTATTGTCGAAAATATGTCTAAAAAATAATTAGAATTGTGCTAAGGGAATTATTATGTGTATTTTTTTAAAGACCAACTATTTATGTTATTAATAACTATATAAATAATAACAATGATATGCTTATATATTTATATATTTATGATTATTATATTAATATAATATTAATAATATTAATAATAATAATAATAACGGATAATAATATTATAATAATAATAATATATTATTATAATAATAATATATTATCTTATCGTGACAATGAACCACATTTGGTGGTTCGAAACGCGTCGACAAATGAATTTTGACGTGATTACATGTCTCAAAAATTTGATATGGATCACAAAAGCCTCAATTCAATTAATAGTTATTATATTAAGAACAATAATAATAATAATAGTTATTATTATTATTGTTATTATAATATTGTATTATTATTATAATAATATAATATATTTATTGTATTATTATTGTTATTATATAATATATTTATTATATTATTATTATTATTATTATTATTATTATTATATTATATTATTATTAACCAAGGAATCAATACTAAACCCCAAGGGATTATGAACCCGGCGGAATAATATTAAACAAAAGGGACTAATATTATAAACCCAATGTATACAAACCCTAAGATAAATATTAAAAATACTAAAATAAACAAGGTTGAATTAATAAAGCCTAAGAATTAATATTTTAAAATCAATGGAATAATAAACCAAAGGAATTATTAATATTATAAACCCAAGGAACTAATACACCGAACTATTTAATATTATAAACCCAATGAATTAGTGAACCCAAGGGATAAATATTAAAAACCCAAGGGATCAAGAAGCACAAGGAATCGATATTAAAAACACAAGAGATTAATAAAGCTGGCCATGATTGATATTATAAACCTAAGTGAATAATAAACCCAAGGGATTGATATTATAAATCCAAAGGAATAATAAACCCAACGGATTAATACTAAAACCCGATGGGATTATGAACCCAAGGGACTAATATTATAAACCCAACGTATATAAACCCTAAGATAAATATTATAAACACTAAAATAAATATGGCTGACCATCGTTTATTTTCATATTGAGACAATCCTTATCACAATTCCATGTTGGACTAGGGTTGACCATGATTGACTTGATAATAAACCATGGTTGACCGCGAAAGAAAAACCCAAGTGATGGATATTACAAACCCAAAAGAACAATAAACTCAATGGATTAATACTAAAACCCCAAGGGGTTGTGAATCTAAGGGAATAATATTAAACCCAAGGGACTAATATTATAAACCCAAGGTATATAAACCCTAAGTGCAGAAAATTTGTTTCATAATGTGAGATCGGACCATGATTGACCACGGTTGACCATGGTTGGTTATGGTTGACCGTGATTGATATTATAAACCCAAGACATTATGAACCCAAGGGAATAATACTAAAAACCCATCATTGGTAAACCCAAATATAAATACTGCAGACACTAAAATAAACATGGTTTATTTTCATGGTGAGACAATCTTTGTCACAATGTGACATTGAACCATGGTTGACCATGGTTGGCTATGGTTGACAATGGTTAACCGTCATTTATATTATAAACCTAAGGGAATAATAAACCCAAGGGATTGATATTATAAACCCAAAGGAATAATGAAACCAAGGGATTAATACTAAAACCCCAAGGGATTATGAACCCAAGGGAATAATATTAAACACAAGGGACTAATATTATAAACACAAAATTGGTAAACCCAAATATGAATATTACAAACACTAAAATAAACATGGTTTATTTTCATGTTGAGACAATCCTTGTCACAATGTGACATTCAATCATGGTTGACCATGGTTGGCTATGATTGACAATGGTTGACCATGATTGATATTATAAACCTAAGGGAATCAAGGGGTTATGAACCAAGGTGCTAATATTATAAACCCAAGGTATATAAACCCTAAGTGGAGACAATTTGTTTCATAATGTCATATCAGACCATGATTGACCACAGTTGACCATGGATGGTTATGGTTGACCATGATTGATAAAATTAACCCAAGTTAAATATTAAACCCAAAAGATTATGAACCCAAGGGAATAATATTAAACCCAAGGGAATAATATTAAACCCAAGGGACTAATATTAAAATCCCAACATTGGTAAACCCAAATATAAATATTACAAACACTAAAATAAACATGGTTTATTTTCATGGTAAGTCAATCTTTGTCACAATGCGACATTGAACCATGGCTGACCATGGTTAGCTATGATGGAAATGATTGACCATCATTGATATTATAAACCTAAGGGAATAATAAACCCAAGGGATTGATATTATAAACCCAAACGAATAATAAAACCAAGGGATTAATACTAAAACCCCAATGGATTATGAACCCAAGGGAATAATATTAAACCCAAGGGATTAATACTAAAACCCTGATGGATTATGAACCCAAGGGACTAATATTATAAACACAACATTTGTAAACCCAAATATAAATATTACAAACACTAAAAAAAACATGGTTTGTTTTCATGGTGAGACAATCCTTGTCAGAATGCGGCATTCAAACATGGTTAACCATGGTTGGCTATGATTAACAATGGTTGACCATGATTGATATTATAAACCTAAGGGAATAATAAACCAAACGGATTGATATTATAAAACCAAAGGAATAATAAACCCAAGGGATTGATATTATAAAACCAAAGGAATAATAAACCCAAGGGATTATGAACCCAAGAGAATAATATTAAACCCAAGGGACTAATATTATAAACCCAACATTGGTAAACCCAAATATAAATATTACAAACACTAAAATAAACATGGTTTTTTTCATTGTGAGACAATCCTTATCACAATACGACATTCAACCATGGTTGACCATGGTTGGCTATAATTGAAAATGGTTTACCATGATTGATATTATAAACCTAAGGGAATAATAAACCCCAAGGGATTGACATCAGAAACCCAAAGGAATAATAAAACCAATGGATTAATATTAAAACCCACAAGGGAATAATATTAAACTCAAGGGACTAATATTATAAACCCAAGAGATTAATAAACCAAAGGGATTATTAATATTATAAACCCAAGGAACAATAAACCCAAGGGATTAATACTAAAACCCCAAGGGATTCTGAACCTAAGGGAATAATATTAAACCCAAGGGTCTAATATTATAAACCCAAGGTATATAAACCCTAAGTGGAGACAATTGTTTCCATAATGTGAGATCAGACCATGATTGACCACAATTGACCATGGTTGGTTATGGTTGACCATGATTGATATTATAAACCCAAGTTAATAATAAAACCAAGGGATTGATATTATGAACCCAAGGGAAACATAAACCCAAGGGATTAATACTAAAACCCAAGGGATTATGAACCCAAGGGACTAATATTAAAAACCCAACATTGGTAAACCAAAATATAAATATTATAAACACTAAAATAAACATGGTTTATTTTCATGGTGAAACAATCCTTGTCGCAATGCGACATTCAAACATGGTTGACCATGGTTGGCTATGATTGACAATGGTTGACCATCATTAATATTACAAACCTAAGGGAATAATAAACCCAAGGGATTGATATTATAAATCCAAAGGAATAATAAACCCAAGGGATTAATACTAAAACCCCAAGGAATTATGAACCCAAGGGAATAATATTAAACCCAAGGGCCTAATATTATAAACCCAACATTGGTAAACTCAAATATAAATACTACAAACACTAAAATAAACATGGTTTATTTTCATGGTGAGACAATCCTTGTCACAATGTGACATTCAACCATGGTTGACAATGGTTGGCTATGATTGATAATGGTTGACCATGATTGATATTATAAACCTAAGAGAATAATAAACCCAAGGGATTGATATTATAAACCCAAAGGAATAATAAACCCAAGGGATTAATATTAAAACCCCAAGGGATTATGAACCCAAGGGAATAATATTAAACCCAAGGGACTAATATTACAAACATAACATTGGTAAACCCAAAAATAAATATTACAAACACAAAAATAGACATTGTTTATTTTAATGGTGAGACTGTTGGGTCCCTATAATACTAGTGATTACCCCATTACTATTGTAGTTATACCCCTTATTTATATTGTTGTGCCCCTATTACCCCCATATTGTTATTTTTGTGCCCCATAGAATCCCTCTATTGTTATTTTTGTGGCTTTATATTATTATTGTTAGGTCGGCTGGATTATATTGTGACTCCTTAGACTCCTATATATAGAAAGGAGGTTTTGTCATTTGTATCATCCAAGAATTGTTCATTTATGTAATGTAAAGGAGGTTGCCCCCTCGAAGAGGCTGAATTCTAAGGCGTGGATCTCTCTTTTCTATCTTTTTGTGAGCTGGTTTCATAACATTTGGTATCAGAGCTTTGGATTCTAGGGTTTCGCTGCTCCAAACAGGTCATCGTGGCATTTTCGCTATAACTTTTTTTCTGTGACGTTTCAGAAGTCGCAAAAAAAACCCATTTGAGAAGAATTGGCGCTGAACCTTGGGTCCAAATTTCAGAGCTTTTCGCGCGATATTGTTGGAGATATGATCTGAGGAAGTTGGTCTTTTTGCAGACTCCTGAATTACATTCAAAACAGGTGACCTGGGGAAAATCGTCATAACTTTCTCTCTGAAGATCGGATTGAAATTTCGTAAAAAGGTACAGAAAGAGGACGGACTGTAGTTTCTTGTATGTGTGTTTCAGATTCAAAGGTTGAAACAGTGACTCGTGGCACGTCGTACAAGTTCGCTCTACTGAACCAGTCTAAAAGCAAGTCACTGTGGGAGATTTCACATAACTCTTCCTTGGAGAATCCAATTTGGCTCAGACTTGTGGCATTGGAAAGAGGACATAGAAGGCTACTACAGGTAGCAATTTCAGAACTGGATGATCTGAAATTACAGAGATACATCAGATTCAATATCAGGCTTCTATAAAGTGAAAAAAGGTGTGTAGTTTTTTTTTTAATTTTTGTGTAAGCTTGGTTTAACGGAATTCAAAGGGCATAGTAAAGCATTATTATCGGTAACTGATGCCCCGAGGAAAGAAAATGCAAACACCTAGTAAGGAACCTGAAAGCTCTAGCATGACTCATGAAGAAGAGGAAGAAATGCTACATGATATATCAAAATTACAAGAACAAGTGCAACAAATGTCACGCTCACAAAAGCTAACAGAAGCTAAGATAAGTGGCGTGGAATCTAAGATAAATGGCGTGGAATCTAAGATAAATGGTGTGGAATCTAAGATAAATGGCATGGAAGCTAAGATGGAGGATTCGATGGTAAATTTGAAGATAGATTTGAAGACAGACATGGAAGAATTGAAGAAGTTGCTACAAGAAAGGGTCACTAATGGTGAAAAGGTAGTAAAGGAAACTCATGATGAGAACAAAAGAAATGTTAATCATGATTCCATAGACTCTAATGTTGGATCGAAGACTCACCATGTTCCAAAAATCGATATGAGGAAGTTTGATGGCAAGGATCCCGCCACATGGATATTACAGATGGAGCAATTCTTCGATCTCAATAATGTGCAAAACACACAAAAGGTACGTATGGCAACTTTATATTTGGAACCAAATCAGTTTGTATGGTATCAATGGCTTTGTTCTCGTAAACAATTTATCACTTGGGCAATTTTTACGGAAGAATTGATAGCACATTATGAGGATACAAAAAGCAACACTTTTTTTAGCCAATTGATAAGTCTCAAACAAAAGGGTTCAATAATGGAGCACATTGAGGAGTTCCAAAAATTGAACATAAGGGTAAAAGATATTCCAGAGGAGCATAGGATTGATGTGTTCATAGGGTCTTTAAAGGATAATATCCAACATGATGTGCGCCTTTGGGAACCTGATTCATTAGAGAAGGCATTCAGGTTAGCAAGAAAAATGGAAAGCAAAATTATGGCAACTAGGAAGCATACCATTCACAACTATAAAGACGGAAGTGTTGTTGCCCATAGTCTTCCACAACCTACAAGGTTGACACCACAACAATTGGAAGAAAAAAGAGCAAAAGGGCTTTGTTACAATTGTGATAGCAAATACACAAAAGGTCATAAGTGTGCTGAGAAGAAATTATTCTACATAGATTGTGAAGAGGAAGAAGAAAAGGAGCAAGAAAGGTCAAAAGAAGAGGATATATTCCAGGAACAAAGCCTAGATGAAGAACAAATAAATCCGACCATATCTTGTAATGCATTGGCGGGAATTACCACTCCTCAAACCATCAAGATAGAAGGACAAATCAAGAAGAAAAAGGTAATAGTGTTGATTGATTCAGGAAGCACCCACAATTTTATTCATTGTAGGGTAGCAAAAGAATTGAATTGCTTCCTATATCCAGCACCAGAGTGTCAAGTGATGATTGCAAATGGAGGAACAATAAATTGTTCTGGAAAGTGCCATAATATCAAGCTATCCATGGGAGAATATGTATTGACTAGCCCAATGCTTTCCATTCCAATGGGAGGTGCTGATGTTGTACTAGGAGTCCAATGGCTACAATCCTTGGGTACAATAGCTTTTAATTTTCAAGAACTTTTCATGAAATTTTCTGTGGAAGGAAAGGAAGTTGAATTAAGGGGTATTGCAGGGAAACCAGGAAAGATAATCAGCTCTAATGGCATGACAAAGCTTCTAAAAAAGGAGCAAAGAGGTGTAATTGCACAATTATGTTCGCTAGATGTTTCCACATTGGAATCATCTATTTCTCCAGATCTCCAAAAAGTCCTGGACAATCATTCCAAGGTATTTGAGACTCCCAAAGGTCTCCCACCTATGCGTGATCATGATCATGCTATTCATCTGATTCCAGGAAGTGTTCCTCCAAACATCAGGCCGTACAGATATCCCTATGTCCAAAAAAGTGAAATTGAACGTATGGTTGCAGAAATGCTAGAGGCTGGTATAATTCAACCGAGTCAAAGTTCTTTCTCAGCTCCAGTAGTATTGGTGCACAAGAAGGATGGATCATGGCGCATGTGTCCAGATTATAGGGAGCTCAACAAGCTCACTATTAAAGATAAGTTCCCCATTCCTGTCATTGATGAATTACTGGATGAATTGCATGGATCAATTTACTTCACCAAGTTGGATCTTCGTTCGGGATATCATCAAATCAGAATGAAGATTGAAGACATTCCGAAAACGGCATTTAGAACTCATGAGGGTCATTATGAATTTTTGGTCATGCCTTTTGGCCTTACCAATGCACCTTCAACATTTCAAGGTTTGATGAATTCAATTTTCAAACCATTCCTTAGAAAATTTGTGTTAGTATTTTTTGATGATATACTAATCTACAGCAAGTCTTGGAAGGATCATGTTGAACATGTTGACAGGGTGCTACAACTATTGGAGGAGAAACAATTATATGCAAAAAGATCCAAATGTTTCTTTGGAGTCCAGGAGGTGGAATATTTGGGTCATATTGTATCTCATGAAGGAGTTAAGGTAGACCCTAGCAAAATTAAAGCCATTAAGGAATGGAAAATCCCCACATCCATAAAGCATCTGCGAGGATTTCTTGGGTTGACAGGGTATTATCGCAAGTTTGTTAAGAATTATGGGAGAATAGCAGCACCTCTAACAACATTATTGAAGAAAGATTCATTTTCATGGACTCCGGAAGCAACAAAGGCCTTTGAACATCTTAAAGAGGCAATGTGCCAAGCACCGGTCTTAGCTACACCGGACTTCACAAAAACCTTTATTGTGGAATGTGATGCTTCAGGAAATGGAATTGGTGTTGTTCTAATGCAAGATGAAAGACCCATTGCTTTTGAAAGTCGTCCAATCAAGGGAAAGTTTTTAAGCAAAGCTATTTATGAGAAGGAAATGTTGGCAATACTCCATGCACTTAAGAAATGGCGACCCTACCTAATGGGAAGACACTTCAAGGTAAAAACGGATCATGATAGCCTTAAATACTTTTTAGAACAAAGATTATCCTCTGAAGAGCAACAAAAGTGGGTCACAAAGATGTTGGGTTATGACTTTGAAATCATCTACAAAAAAGGGAAGCAAAATGTGGTGGCAGATGCACTCTCAAGAAAGGATGAGGATGTGGAAGCATTGTTGTGTGCCATTTCTATTATCCAACCAGATTGGATAAACGAAGCAAGGGAGGAATGGAAGAATGACGAAGAAGTGTGGGCACTTATTCGAAAGCTACAACAAGATTCCAGTACTTCTGATACATTTAGCTGGCAAAATGATTCGTTATGGTACAAAGATCGCTTATACCTCTGTAAGAATTCCCAGCTAAAACAAAAGATTCTTATGGAATTGCACACTTCTCCCTTAGGAGGGCACTCAGGATTTTTAAAAACTTACCACAGGGTTAAGAAGGAATTTTTTTGGGATGGCCTTAAATCAGATATTCAAAAGTTTGTGGCGGAATGTTTGGTTTGCCAACAAAATAAAGTTGAAACAATTAAGACACCGGGTCTATTACAACCTTTATCCATTCCAAGCCAACGTTGGGAGGAGGTTTCAATGGATTTTATCACAGGTTTACCCAAGTCTGAGGGAAAGAGTGTCATCATGGTGGTAGTTGACAGACTTACCAAGTATGCACACTTTTGTGCATTATCACATCCATTTAAAGCCAGTACAGTTTCTACTGCATTTATGGAAACAGTTCAAAAGCTACATGGAAACCCAAAGATTATTGTAAGTGACAGAGATCCCATTTTCACTGGAAATTTTTGGACAGAATTATTTTCTTGTCTTGGTACTCAGTTAGCTCATAGCTCATCTTATCATCCTCAATCTGATGGGCAAACTGAGATAGTAAACAAATGTTTGGAAGGATATCTTCGTTGCTTTGTATCTGATAAACAGACACAATGGGTCAAATGGTTGCCTCTGGCTGAATGGTGGTATAACACTTCCTTCCATACAGCAACAAAAATGACCCCATTTATGGCACTTTATGGGTATCAACCACCATCCATCACATCATATTTAAGAGAAAATTCTAAGGTTCAGGCAGTGGAACATCACATCGAACATCAACAACAAGTCCTCCAACTCTTAAAGGATAACCTCGTGTTGGCACAAAATAGAATGAAACAACAGGCAGATCAACATCGCAGTGAAAGAAGTTTTGATGTAGGTGATTGGGTATTCCTACGGCTACAACCATATAAGCAAATGTCCCTAAAGCAAGCTAAGAAGGATAATAAATTATCACCAAAGTATTATGGTCCGTACAAGGTGTTGGAAAAGATTGGTACTATGGCATACAAATTGGAGCTTCCTGCAGCTTCTCGATTGCACCCAGTTTTCCATGTTTCATGTTTAAAGAAGGTTATAGGCGACAAGCTCCCAGTTCAAACAATATTGCCAGAACTTGACGAGGAAGGAAAAATTATATTGGAACCGAATGCAGTCACAGAAACAAGAACTCGACAGCTACGAAATCGATCAATTTCAGAGTATCTTATCAAGTGGAAGAACTTATCCGCTGAAGATTCCACATGGGAGGATGAGAATTTTATGCAGAAGTATCCAGAACTACTCAAGCGTTGAGGACAACACTTTTTTGAAGGAGAGGGGCATGTTGGGTCCCTATAATACTAGTGATTACCCCATTACTATTATAGTTATACCCCTTATTTATATTGTTGTGCCCCTATTACCCCCATATTGTTATTTCTGTGCCCCATAGAATCCATCTATTGTTATTTTTGTGGCTTTATATTATTATTGATAGGTCGGCTGGATTATATTGTGACTCCTTAGACTCCTATATATAGAAAGGAGGTTTTGTCATTTGTATCATCCAAGAATTGTTTATTTATGTAATGTAAAGGAGGTTGCCCCCTCAAAGAGGCTGAATTCTAAGGCGTGGATCTCTCTTTTCTATCTTTTTGTGAGCTGGTTTCATAACAGAGACAATCCTTGTCACAATGTGACATTCAACCATTGTTGACCATGGTTGGCTATGATTGACAATGGTTGACCATGATTGATATTATAAACCAAAGGGAATAATAAACCCAAGGTATTGATATCAGAAACCCAAAGGCATAATAAACCCAATAGATTAATACTAGAACCCCAAGCAATTATGAACCCAAGGGAATAATATTAAATCCAAGTGACTAATATTATAAACCCAATGTATATAAACCCTCAGATAAATATTATAAACACTAAAATAAACATGATTGACCATCATCATATTGATAAAATCCTTATCACAATTCCATGTTGGACCATTGTTGACATCATAATAAACCATGGTTGACTGGGGAATAATAAACCCAAGCAATTGAGATTATAAATAGGAACAATAAACCCAAGGGATTAATACTAAAACCCCAAGGGATTATGAACCTAAGGGAATAATATTAAACAAAAGGGACTAATATTATAAACCCAAGGTATACAAACCCTAAGATAAATATTAAAAATACTAAAATAAACATGGTTGAATTAATAAATCATAATAATTAATATTTTAAACTCAAGGGATTAATAAACCAAAGGGATTATTAATATTATAAACCCAAGGAACTAATAAACCCAATTGTTTAATATTAAAAACCCAATGAATTAGTGAACCCAAGGGATAAATATTAAAAACCTAAGGGATCAAGAAGCATAATGGATCGATATTACAAACACAAGAGATTCATAAAGCTGACCATGATTGATATTATAAACCCAACCTAATAATAAACCCAAGGGATTAATACTAAAACCCCAAGGGATTATGAACCCAAGGGAATAATATTAAACCCAAGAGACTAATATTATAAACCCAACATTGGTAAACCCTAATATAGATATTAGAAACACCAAAATAAACATGGTTTATTTTCATGGTGATACATTCCTTGTCACAATGTGACATTCAACTATGGTTGACCATGGTTGGCTATGATTGACAATGGTTGAGCATGATGGATATTGGAAACCTAAGGGAATAATAAACCCAAGGGATTGATATTATAAAGCAAAAGTAATAATAAACCCAAGGGATTAATACTAAAATCCTAAGGGATTATGAACCCAAGGGAATAATATTAAACCCAAGGGACTAATATTATAAACCCAAGGGATAAATCTTACAAATCCAAGGTATATAAACCCCAAGGGATTAATAAACCCTAGGGATTGTTAATATTATAAACCCAACCACATTACTAAATCTGGTCTAAAAGCATCGAAAAGCAAAAATAAACCTTATGAATAATATTACACCCTAGGAATATGAATCTGTAGATTAATAAACCCAAGGGATCGATATTATAAACCCATGATAATAATAAACCCAAGGGATTAATACTAAAAAACCAAGGGATTATAAACCCAAGGGAATAATATTACACCCTAGTGATTAATATTATAAACAGAGGGTATATAAAACCTAAGATAAATATTGCAAACCCTAGAATTATCATGGCTGACCATGGTTGATTTCCATATTGAAACAATATTTGTCACAATGCGACGTTGAGCTATGGTTGACCATGGTTAACAATATTTGATTTTCATATTGAGACAAACTCTTCCATAATGTGACCTCGGAAGATGGTTGAATATGATTATAAACCCAATGGATTTATATTAAACCATATGAGTAATATTATAAACCCTATGAATAATATTTCGCACTGAGACAATCTTTGTGAGAATGTGACATTGGACCATGGTTGACCATGGTTGATTTGCATATTGAGGCAATATTTGTCATAGTGTGACGTTGCACCATGGTTGACCATGGTTGACCATGAATGATTTTCATATGGAGACAATCTTTGCCACAATGCGACATTGGACCATGTTTGATTTTCATATTGAGAAAAAATTTGTCACAGTGTGACGTTCGACCATGGATGACCATGATTATAAACCAAGGGGATTTATATTAGACCCAAGGATTAATATTATAAATCATATGAATAACATTACACCTTAGGAATAACAACCCTTAGATTAATAAACCCAAGGGATTGATATTATAAACCTAAGGGAATAATAAACCAAAAGGTTTAATACTAAAAACCAAAAAGATTATAAACACAAGGGAATAATGTTAAACCCAAGGGATAAATATTATAAACCCAAGGTATATAAACCCTAAGGGATTAATAAATCATAGGGATTGTTAATATTATAAACCCAACCACATTAGTAAATATGGTTGAAAAACATCGATAAGTGTTAATGATATAAACCCAATGAATAAATTATTGACAATGATTGTCACATTGTTTTTGACATTGCGATGATGCTTGTCCCACTGCAGTGTTGGATAGATTTTCATACCATTCCAACATCACAATATTAAACCTAAGGGATTATTGATTATTAAACCTGAGGGATTATTGATATTTTAAAACTAATGGGATTAATAAACACAAGGGACTAATGATATTATGAACAAAAGGAATTAATATACCCAAGGGATTAATATTATAAACCCAAGGGGTAATGAACCGCTGAGAATAGTATTAAACCTTAGGATTTATATTATAAATCCAAGGGATTATAAACCCTAGGATCAATATTATGAATCCAAGGAATTAAAAACCCTAGGATTATTATTATAAACCTTATGATTATAAACTTTTATATTAAAAACCCTAAATCCAATATTATAAAATAGAATATTAAACCCTAATTTATTCAACGTCACAATGCGACATTGAATAACTTTCACTGTAGTGTGTCATTGTGACAACGATTCCTACAATGTTTGTCACATTGTGATGATTCTTGTCACATTCTGACGTTCAATAGATTTCCGTACCATTCTGATGTCACAATATTAAACCCAAGGGATTATAAATTGTTAAACCTAAGATATTATTGATATTTTAAACCCAAGAGATTAATAAACCCATGGGACTAATAATATTATAAACTCATGGGATTAATAAACACAGAGGATTCATATTATAAACCCGAAGGATAATGAACCCATGGCAATAATATTAAACCACGGATTTATCTTATAAAACCAAGGGATTGTAAACAACAGGGTTAATATTATAAGCCCAAGGGATTAAAAACCCTAGGATTAATATTATAAACCTTACGATAATAAACATTAAGATAATAAAATTGAAACCCAATGGATTAATATTATGAACCCAAAGGATAATGAAACCATGGGAATATTATTAAACCATAAGATTTATATTATAAACCTTAGGATTAATATTATAAACCCAAGGGATTAGAAACCATAAAAATAATATTATAAAACATAATAAACCCTAATCCCTTAATCCAATATAATAAATGAGAATATTAAACCATAATTTATTCAATGTTGCAATGCGACATTGAATAAATTGCTAACAATGATTGTCACATTTTGACAATACTTCTCACACTCCAACATTGGATAGATTTCCATACCATTCCAACATCACAATATTAAACCTAAAGGATTATTGATTATTAAACCTAAGGGATTATTTATATTTTAAACCCGAGGGATTAATAAACCCCAGAAATTAATATTATAAACCCAAGGGATAATGAAGCCATGAGAATAATATAAAACCCTATTATTTACATTATAAACCCAAGGGATTATAAATCCTAGGATAAATATTATAAATTCAATGGATTAAAAACCCTAGGAATAATATTATAAACCTTAAGATTATAAACCGTAAATCCAATATTATAAATGAGAATATTAAACCCTAATTTGTTCAACATCGCAATGCAACATTGAATAAATTAGAATTTAATGTATAATTGTGACAATGATTGTCAAAGTGCTTGTTTTATTGCAATGATGCATGTCACTATGCTTGACTTATTACGATGTTTGTGAGACTATAACATTGGATAAAGTTTCGTACCATTCCAGCATGAGAATATTAAATCTAACATATTAGTAAACACAAAGGACTAATAAGATTATAAATTCAAGGGATTAATAAACCTAATGGATTAGTATTATAAACCAAAAGGATAATGAACCCGTTGTTTCACTATGGCTAACCATAGATGACTATATTTGTCCATGTTCACCATGTCTAAACATCACAAACTATGTTTTAGGTATGGTTGACAATTATATGTCTATGGTTGATAATTGTGTGCCTATGGTTGATCTTGATTGACCATGGTTGACCTACATTTTCCATGGCTAAACACGATTACCCATTGTTTCACGCCATACTTTTCTATCATAGATTATGATTGTGCATTTTGACAATGATTTACCACATTCAATCATAAAATACATTGGTTAATCATGTTTGGTCATTCTAATATTTAATATTATTATCATTAACCTTAATAACTTTATTATTGTTGTTAATTTTAATAATAATTAATATAAATTTTAATTGTTAAGCTTTATTATAAATAATAATAATAATAATAATCATCATCATCATCTTAACTTTAATAACAAATATTATTATATGACTATGAAAGACTATAATTATTATTAATTATAGTACTAATATTAATATATTTTTAATATTTAATATTAATACAATATACTAATATTACTATTTAATATAATAATATATTAAATATTTATTAATATTATTAAATATTAAATGCTAATATGAAGTATTAGTATAGAAATATTTATATAACTATTATATAACAAAGTATAATAATACTTAACATATTAATATTATGAGTATACTAATATTTAATATAAATATTTATTAATATTAACTTTAATAAATATTATTATTATTATTAACTTTAATAAGTATTATTATATCACTATGAATGATTATGTCTTACAATTGTTTCACCATGGTTGACCATAGTTGACTATAGTTTTCCATGCTCACTTTATTTAAAAGTTTCTAACTACGTTTTCACTATGGTTAATAATTGTATACTTATGGTTAACGATTGTTTGACTATGGTTGATCACGATTGATCATTGTTGACCTACATTTCCCATGGTTGAACACTAATGCTCATTATTTCACATATTTTGTAATGGTTGACCATACATTTCTATAATAAATTATGATTGTGCATTTTGACAGAGGTTGATCACGTTCAATCATAAATGTCTTAAGTTAATCATGTTAAAACATTCTAATTTTTAATGTTTTTATTATTAAAATTAATAACTTTATTATTATTATTACACAACAAGATTTAAAAATAACATTAATAAAAATTATTATTATTATTATTATTATTATTATTAATTAACCTTAATATTAATTATTAAACTTTAATATTTAAATTAATATTAATTATTATTAAACTTTAATAAATATTATTATAATAAAATTATTATTATTATTATTATTATTAAATTGAGCATTGATTATCACACGATAATCTTTTAACATTTGAAGGAACCAATTGTGTTAATTTATGTTTTTGAAATTGATGACTACCATCTCAGGAGGTAACTAAACTTCCAAATAATTAAATGTAAGTGCGCAGTTTCCATGACAAACTTGATTACTTGCTTCCTTCTCCAATTACTTATTGAATGTGCTTGATTT
Source organism: Pinus tabuliformis (assembly GCA_031772625.1). Lineage (NCBI taxonomy): Eukaryota > Viridiplantae > Streptophyta > Pinopsida > Pinales > Pinaceae > Pinus > Pinus tabuliformis. The sequence goes on from CM062820.1 coordinate 1,395,796,072, forward strand.
GACCTGAATTCGATGAGGGAATAATTCTTTTGTTAACGTCCCCAAGAACTTAACACATAAAATATTAGTAGAATTAAACCTAATTTCATGATAATGGATATTAACATTTTTACTAAGTTTGCAAACCTAGATAACAAAATGCTACAAATTCAATTGATGTCATGTTACATGACAGAATACCAAATAGCCCACTCGTGAAGCAGCATTGGGTTACAAGCCACAATACCACATAGCCAACTCCTCGGGCAACATTGGGAAGCTTTAAAATTTAACAGCTTTGAAAATCATAACGTGACAAGTTGGAGCAATTTGGATGCAAGAAAGGACTTCATTTGTGTTCATACATTTAGCTTGTAATTCATGCCCTAGCCACCCTCGAAATATGTATTTCACAACAGGTGGTCATTCGCTGGAGTCCATGCTACTCATCTCAACCGGGTAGTCAAGAAGACAATCAAATTTTGCTCCATAAAATTGCAGGAATGAACTGGTAAGTTCACTGAGTTCACATGGTCTCTTATTTCTCCGCTGCATTCACTGCTAATGCCCTGAGAGCTAGTGACCATTTCCCTATTTCTGTTTTATCACGGCTAATTCGAAATTGGACTCATTTTTCAAAAAAAAAAATTAAGGATAAATATAGGGTTTCTTGATAAAGGCCTCCATTCAATATCAACTTTGTAATAAAACTTCGAAGGGCGCTCAAACCATGGTCTCTCACTTTATATGTTTTCCATTTTAGATGTTGACGAATTAAAAGGCAATCATGCTGGAAGTGGAAGTATATCCCTAATCCAATTCACTTCCATGATCAAAAGAAAGTGATCAAATCATCTACCTTACAAAAATATTCTAAACTAAGGGGTCAGACCTGAAAACAGTTGATGAGATATAGAATTTATTAATGAAATGCTTTAGCTCTCATATATTTCCCATAAGCTTCTACATAGTATTCCTTCTTTCCCAGTAAAATTTTGGTGTCTCATATCAAGGGACAATTCTTCCCACATCACAGAGACCCACAATAAATATATTCACTAAACTAATATAATAATCAAGAAAAAGGTGCCCACGGGGCTTTGGATTGATGGTGAATGGGTGCACTGTTAAGGCACTCCTTGTGATAGGTCACCGGTTCAAATCCCCTGTGGGTACTTAGGTTAGTCTTAACTAGAAAAAATAATCAAGAAAAAGGTGTATGTAGAAAACCATTAATATTTTTTTTATTTATGAAAAAATGAAACAAACTGGTGGAATCACACGCGTATGGATAATCAATCTCTCCCACAATAGTGCGATCAAAAAAAATATCTCCAACTCCTTCAATGCAATCAACATCGATCAAAATAGTGTGATCAGGAAACCAATCTCTAACTCCTTCAATGATGCTCTGCAAGTAAAAGAAAACATAAATATCTATTTTCATTGAAACACCAATCCCTAGTTACTGTTGCTATGGTTTACAAGAAAATGACACTGCGATCAGAAAATAAATCTCCAGCTCCTCCCATGATGGCATGTAACTAAAACATCGAAGTGACTAACAACATTCCGAATTGAATAAACAATGAATTGATAAATCATGGATGATTGAAAACCAAATGATTTCAACCCTCATGGATAACAATACTACAATAAAAAAACCAATATGGAGGAGCATGGTGAAAGTATATGTTGATATCGCAAATTCTAAGCCGAAAAGGTTTGCGAGGGAAAAATTAGGGACCAATTAAGCTTGCATGTTGAAAAGAAACTACGCAACCCCAACCTACTTGACAAAGAATCAAAACGACTCAAAATTAAAAGAAATAACTGCAAGATGTTATATTATAAACTAAATTATGAACTACGGAGGAGGTTACATTTTAAAATAAATTACTCATCATAAAATGTCAATTTTATTTTTATGACATGTAAATTTTATTTTTATGACATAAATTACCTTTTACCTTAATCTTGCACATATGTTTTGATGGGCATGGAATCCCCCCAAGGCATGTTTTGGGGCTCAAAGCCTAAGTTTTGACCCGATATTGTTGTAAAGACTCTGCGAATTATGGGTGCAGAGCGCGAAATGTAGGATAAAGTCACACGGTTGTCTGCCCTAGTTTTGTAATGTAATGTCAGCCTACCCATGGTCCGTGAACCATGGGATTGTATAAGTAGAGCGAGGCTCTAAGTGTAGAAGAAACATAGCAGAGTAGTAGAGAGAAGAAAGAGTCTAAGTGACTAAGTGTGTCTTGGGTCGTAGAGTATGAGAAGGCTCTGCAGCTAAGTGCACAAAGGCCTAGTAATCTGCAGCTTAGTGCGCAGACCCTTGTAGTTGAGTGTGTAAGGTGGAGTTGAGTCTGTAACCGAAGAAGAGATTAATAAAGAGAATTTTTATCATAATGTTGTGTATTTGTTCTTGGGTTAATGCATGTTTTATGTAAATCGCAAATATACTGGTTATTTATTGCGCGCACCTGTATGAATGATTTATGTTGTTAAGTATAACTTAAAGCACGCAAGTAGTCTAAAATAATCAACTAATAGTGGACTATTAATAATAACTTGTGTAATAAGACTGTTCAGCCCCCGAGTAAGGTTGCACGAAGACAGTATCTCAAGTTGTGAGGTATGGGAAAGTGCGCGTAGCGACATGCGCACAAGGTCGAACCACGGACCACTTGATCCCATCAGACATCTCAAGGGTGTAGAACCCTGGTTCTAGCACCCTCCCATACTACTTCGGGTGAGACCTCAGTCCGCGCTCTGCGGACTATTTCCAAAAGGGCCAGTTGTACTAGGATTTGTTTGGCTAAATCAACTCTGAACCTGGGTCAGGCCCCAATAAGCTAACAAATGGTTCCATTGCCAGGACCGAGATATGCATAAGAGATGTCTGATGTCCTGTCACTGGAATCCGACAAAGAAAGAAATTGAAGAGTGGTTGGACAGAAAGATTCATGAGTTCGCAATGCAGGAAAATAGGAATCTGCGAGTATCGAAGGAACAGTGATTAAAGCGCTACTTATATACAGAAAGCCATGAAATTTCGTTTGCATCCTTCCCCTCTGAGTTGTAAAAGTGGATCGTGAAGCTAACAGATAGTCAGGGAAGGTATAAGATCGACAAACCTATTGTGTGGACTCTAGAGTTGGTGCGCAAACTAGAAGCATCAAGAGATAAGATCGTGTGCGTTGTGGACCATTGGCTCGATCGACTTATAGGAGGATTTATCACTGAGTTCGCAGTAGATACTTCAGTCAGCTACAACGAGGCAAAATGACACTTCCTCAAATGACTGCGAGGTAAGTACATTAAATCTTTGAACACTTGTATTAAGATGTTACTCTATGAAAATCAGGTTATGCGAATAAATTAATGTTTGGAGCTACATGATGTGGGAGGATCTATAGAAATGAAGGTAGCAAAGAATTAGAGACTAGTCCCTTGATTTCACCTCCACGAGAGAGTGAAAAGGAGCTCATGAAAGTTTCACCAAGAAGTGCGATCAGTCTTATAAGACAACGAATTCCGCGCATACCACCCCCACCTACACCACCACCAGTTTCATCATATTCGCCCACACCACCTCTGCCACCACCACAGTTCAATATGCCGAGCGCAATAAAGTTGTCGGTGTTCAAAGGAGTAGGGAATGAAGATCCGGCCCAATTTTGGTTCGTAGTAAAGGCTATATGGGAAGAAAAAGGAGTTACAGATGACAATGTAAAGAAGGAAACACTGGTCAGCACCTTGCAGGATCGCGCACTGACATGGTACATTAAGCATTCCAATGGCAATCCAAACGCAGGGATCACGGATATCCAAGCTACACTAAACAGGGAATATAGCAGGCCAAAATCAGAGACACAATCGATTATTGGATTTAAAGAAATTGCAATGCTTCCAGGCAAGACCCCCTGGGAGATGGACCAGAGACTGAAGTGTATGATTCTTGAAGCCAACATGACCTTGACGGATGGGCAACACCGCGCATGGTTTGCAGCATCGCTAACGCCGCATCTAAGGAACGCGCTGTCACAACAGAACTTGTCAACACAGGCCGAGGCCTTGGAGATCGCAATGAGACTGCACGAGACCCTGATACAAGATCCTAATTTGGGAGTCCAACAGATCCACGTGCAGTTGAAAAAATTGTGTCTTGAGATGCAGAGCTTGAAACAAGATAGGACAGCTCACCCAGAAGTGCGCGAGGAAATATGGTGCATAAAGTGCAAAGGACAGGGACATGACAAGGACCATTCTCTAGTCTCTGCAAACTACCTGGCGGGAGAAGGGCCAATGCCATTAATACCAGAGGCACAAGCAGGACCAAGTACAGTGCCTGCATTATGGTGCGCGATTTGTGAGATAGGAGAGAAGCATGCCACAGATAACTACCATCTATTACATAACTATACGCAGACGTCCCAACAATTGTTCTATAATTTTTGGAGGTTAGTAGGCCATGATGAGCATACCTGTAGAAGTTATGAACTGATGATGGATCATACTCCTACCTACAGAGTTCAGACTTAAACGCGAGCCCTCGATCAAAATGCGGGGATGGCACGCACTGGATTTTAGGGGCGCGGATGAGGTCGAGGTGGAATGGGACCAAGAAGGGGTCGTGGAAAGCTGATTTATTACAATTGCAGAGGGCTAGGGAATTATGCCCCCGATTGTACAAATCCAACGAGAGCATCATGTTTATATTATACCTAGTTTGATCACGAGACGGAGGACTACCCCACACTGATCATGAGTTTGCACAATAAAGGAACACTCCAGCCTCCCCCGACTCAGAACCTGCAAATGATGAGGTATGAGCCACACGAGGAGGACCCGAATGTAAAAATTGTTCTCCAAAGCAATATCATGACAGGAGATGATAAGGACAAGCAGCCCGAAGAGATTACCTGGGTTCACAAGGCTCCAACAAAGGAACCAGAGTTTGATTTGGAGAGCGCGAAGGAGACATTCATCGAAGCTAAGAAGAGCTTCACGAAGGCCTCCACTTCAGGTAGTAAAGACAAACTAGAACCAGAAATGGACCCACGAATGCTCACTACCTTTTTGGAGACATGCATGAAGCTGTTGCACGACGATAAATCAGTGAAGGGGCTGCAAGAACTCATCACTAGATGTGTTGGACCCAGAGAACCGCATGTAGTCTAGAAGCTCAGGAAGCACACAACACAAACAGGAAGCGAGATGAGATTGACTGCGCAAATCGGAGAATATGAAATGGATCAAGTGATTTTGGATCTAGGATCAGACGCGAATGTCCTGCCAAAACAGACATGGGAACACATGGGCAGGCCCACGTTGTAATGGTCTCCTATTCAATTGCGAATGGCAAACCAGCAAAAGATCCTACCTATGGGAAGATTGCAGGGAATAACACTGGATATCGAAGGTGTGAGCGCGCTTGCAAATTTCGAAGTAATAGAGATTGATGATGACAACAATCCCTATTTGGCGCTATTAGGAATAGATTGGGCCACTAATATGAATGGAGTGATAAATCTGAATAAGCACAAGATGATTTTTGAGAAAAAGTGACTACGCATAGTGGTACCTTTAGACCCTGTGGAAGGATCTCACTACACAGAGACGATGCACAACTATGACAACGACGACGATCTAAACTGTATCTACGAGATAACCGCGCGAGAACAAAATTAGATGAATCCAACAACAGATGGCAGGATTTCATGGGAGCACGAAAGCTCCGACACCTCAGATTTAGACGAGGAGATAGAAAGATAGCAGAACCAGTTACACGAGGTAACCATGCTCAATTGTAACATGATGATAAGGCCGATGCACTATGTAGCAATGGAAGCAAGAGATTTGCTTATGTATGACGAGTTGAATGAGGTGGATGATTTCCTGAACAAATTTGAAAAATAAGTACCGGAACCATAGTGTTTCGATGCTCTAAAATGGACACTAAGCGCTACGCCGGCAAGGTGGTGGAGTATGCACCAGCTGAATTTTGAGGACTAGTGGGAATGCTAAAGGATGATGCGCCTACGGTTTGGGAAACCTCGGATGTGGCTAACAGACAAGTATGACGGACGGTACAATCCACGTGCACACCTCGTGAAATGGACCAATATCTACAGGGAAGAGACACAACCTGAGTGGGTGTGTTTGTTCTGTCATACCCTAGATATGATACCCATGAATTGGTATATTGAGATGGAGCTCCACCATGGCATGAGCGAATGGGATATCTTGTGCGAAGGATTCCTGTTAACCTTCAAATTTGAGGATCGTTGGTTGGATACTGTTGATGATGCACTACAAGAAGTAAAAGCAGCTATCTTCAAAATACCCCAGGAGCCAATGGAAGTGCTTCAACCAAAATGGGTGACCCAGCTGAGCTACGCGCTGGAGTGTTACAATGTAAATATTGAGGAGGATGGTGAGGATCCATGGAAATTTAACATTCCAGAAACTGAAGGCTTTCACGAGGTTCGAGGACCATTGATCGAAGATCCCGACATCATCGCGCCGCTAAAAACAAAGTAGGTAAACATTGGAACAGAGGTTGAACCAAAATATGCAACACTCAGTGATTATTGGGATGATGCCATGGTAGATAAGGTCACTAAGTTACTCCGTGAGTACCAAGACTTATTCTTGACCAAGATTACAGACTTAAAAGGGATCGTTGGCGACTTAGGGATGATGAAGATCACCCTAAAACTCGACGTGAAGCCGGTTAAGCAAAGGCCTTACCGCTTGAATCCAAAGTATAAGGAAAAGGTCTGCATCAAACCAGACAAAATTCTCGCAACTGGAATTATTGAGCTAGTGGAAGAATCCGATTGGGTGAGCCCTGTGGTAGTACATGATAAAAATCAGAAGGATGAGATAAGAATATGTGTGGACCTCAGGAATCTAAATGATGCATGTGTACACGACCCATTCCTAACAGCGTTCACAAATGAAGTGTTACACAAAATATTGTCACCATGACTCTCTGTAATAGGTATGGGTCTATAATCACTCATACTGACCTCCTATGCAAGTCTCAAACCTCAGCTCTTCATGTCAAAGCCTTAAAAATGAGAGAAAGTCTTTGAAAATCAATCAACCTCTGGTTCCGCACTTTCTCTTACCAGTACCTACGGTCCCGCACTCCTTGGTCATGTTCCCTGCGGACCTGCCCGCTCTGTCTCTAAGGGAGTGGCTGCGGACCCCTGTGAAAGTAAAAATGGTGCAAGTTTATTCTTAAAAACTCACTTTTGGTTAATTCTAGATGTTTCTAGAAGGAATCTTGACGTGGATGGTTCTCTCCTAGGTGGTTCATGCATCCCAAAACTAAAGGAGCTAATTCCTTGATGAGAGGAGCTTATCCCTTTGAAGGAGGGCTTTATCCCTTTGAAGGTGGACCTAGTAACTTCCCTCCATTGCACTACAAATTAAGGCATTGGGCCGGTTGCTAGAGGGGTTAGAAGCTGAACATTTTTTAGGGTAAATGATGTTGGAATTAAGACTTCCTAGTTAAGATTGAGAGGAGAGATTACATACCTTTTGGCTTCATTGGGAAGAGAGTGAAACTTGTCAAAGTAGAGGAGATTACTTGCTAGACCCTGGGAGGAGCTTGTACAACATCAAGGCACCAAGGTTGTAAAGTTCTTCTTTGATTAAAGTTAATACAATCAGATTCATTTTTCTCAATAAATTGTCTTATATGGTTTGCTTCATGAATTCCTTGATCATCATGATAAATATGCTTTGTTATATTGGCATTTCAGGTGCTATTTAATGTGTGTGCTTGTTTGTGTTTGCAGATTCTTTACAAGGGAGCTCATTTGGATCAACGGAGCATGGCTTCCACAAACTTGCACTGGACCCGAGGTAGGCCTAAAACACTTGTTTTCCTTTATTTATAAATTGCATATTTAGAGAAATATAGAATTTGTTTGGTTTGCTTGTCGTTGGATATCATTAGATACTAGGGAGGTCGGTCTTGTCTGCAAGAAATACTTATCCGGCCGACAAAATGGTGACCATACATTACACGAGAAAATCCCCGACCTTCCTAAACAAAATCAAATAACTGTAGCTCCTTCAAGGTCCCATGCCGCTAATGGTATGATTGGTACGGTTAATACTAAAAGTAAGAAGAAATATTCCAAGAATTCTTCTCCTATCATAACTTTACCAGATTCCCCAACAGGAGATTCTTCCGCGGAAATTTCTACCGATATTCATGTTGTAGAGTCATCTACAACGAAATCAAAATCCGGCGGTAAAAAGAAAGGGAAGAAGAAAAATAAAACAGATAAAAATTCAAAAGAGAAACCAAAAAAAACGAAATCTACTGATGAGAAACGCAAACCTCGTTATCCTTGTCTCATTTGTGACAAAGAGCATTTTACAAGAGACTATCCTCATCACGCTGAGGTTGCGAAAATCATCAAAGGTTCCCAAACGCCTGTTGTTTTGAAAGATCCTTTTCCTAGTCAAGACAGTAAGATGATAGGTTCTTCCTCAAATGCCTCCGAAGAACCCATAATGATGATGTCCCATGTTAGGATTGCGACACAATCACAAGATTATGGAAGTAAAAGTCTTGTTGGTGGTAAGGAAGCAGAATCTTCTAATTCGAACCCATCAACTTCAACTCCTGGTTTCGATCCACTATAGATCAAGAAACCTAACCCAGACTTAGTAATCAAACCGCCCGCCAAGGGTATACTTCGAAAGTCAGCTTTCAATCCACATGCGAGAGCTGCTCAGAACTATAACATTGTTGAAGATTTGGCTATTTCACCTTCAGCAATGTCGGCTTTGGAGGTGTTGCAATCATGTCCAGCACAGCGTAAATTGTTATTGTCAGTTATAGGAGCTGTTGACATTCAGGACTCGAACCTTATAATTTTCGATCTAGAAAATAGTACACCTCGCTTACCTCATCAAATGGCTTTCCAGATTCCAGTGTTAGTCAAAAACAGACTTTGCTATAGGACTGTCATTGATGAGGGAGCCTCAACGTGTATTATGTCAATTCAATGTTGGAGATTGCTTGGTTCTCCTACACTTAATCAATCCACGACGATTCTAAAGGCCTTTGATGGCCGTGGATTCCATCCTTTTGGCATTCTACAGGGTTTACCTATAGGGGTTGAAGGCAAAACTGTTAATCTAGATGTGGAGGTGGTTGATGCCCCTCTAGATTACAACATTCTCTTCGGTCGTAGTTAGTCTTATGCTATGACAGCTGTTGTTTCATCGGTCTTTCAGCTTATAAAGTTCCCTCATAATGGAAAGATCGTAGCTATAAACCAGCTAACTTACTTTTCATCTGACCCAGCCTCTTCTGAAAGTATCCAGCATGTCGGCAAAACAACTATCCCTTATAAGGATGTTGGAGTAGGACTAGTTAAAGATTCTGGTTTACTAGGAACTTTTCCCTTTCCTCCTCTCAACGTATCGCCTTCTTCTGCAACCATTCATATGATTTCATCAGACACTATTGTTTATGATGATCCTTGGATCATACCCTCCGAATCTAAGATAGATTCATTTCGTGATGCTATGCCTTTGAGTCCATATGAAATTGCGTATTAGGCCGTGCAGTCGTTTTCCGACTCTTCTTCAACCAAAATTGATTTAATGAATGTGGTCCATGAAGAATCACTTTCAACTTCAAACTCAGATTCAACAACGTTTTCCGAACTTGTTCACACTGATGAGAAAATTCATGAAATCCTATGTGTTGATGATTTACCATGGGAAGATCTTCATCACAGATCTTCGTTTTTACCTGAGATTGATCGCTTTGAAAATGATTTTTCATCTATTTTTACAACTGATTATGTCAAGGAACCTCAAAATCCAATGAAAAATCCTGATTCTGAGTTAAATTTGGGAAACATTTCTCGAACTATTCCTATTGACATTTCGGTTAAACCCGAAATTGTTGAAAACATTCATATAGGTGTCTCTTGTACAGAAGATGAAATTCAAACATATAAGGCCCTATTTCAAGAATTTCGTGATGTGTTTGCCTAGTCATATGAGGAAATGCCAGGAATTGACCCAACAATTTTTGTTCATGAAATCAAAACTTACCCGGATGCTAAACTCGTCCGGCAATGTTTGCGTCGGATCCACCGGCGAAAAGATGCTGCTATTAAGGCAGAATTTGAAAATTTACTTAAAGCAGGTTTCATTTATCCAATTCCGTTAACGAATTGGGTATAGAATATTGTTCCTGTTAAAAAAAAGCAAGAAACACTAAGAATATGTATCGATTATAGGGATATTAATCGAGCTTGTCCAAAAGACAATTACCCAACTCCCTATATCGATCAAATCATTGATGATTGTGCCGACAGTGAAATATTCTCCTTCATGGATGGTTTTTCTGGATACAATCAAGTAAATATTCTACCTGTTGATCAACCAAAAAGGCTTTCATTTGTCCATGGGGGACATTTGCTTATTGCAAATTACCTTTTGGGCTCAAGAACGTCGGGGCAACTTTTCAAAGAGCCATGTCTTACGTGTTTCATGACATCAAGCACATTGTGGAGCCCTATCTTGATGATTTACCTACTCATTCATTACATCGAGCCAATCGTCTCATCCATTTACGAGAAATCTTTATGAGATGTAGCCATTATCGAATTAGGTTGAATCCACATAAGTGTGTTTTCTGTATAGAAATGGGTCGGTTACTGGGGTTTGTTGTTTCGAAAGCCGGTATTCACGTCGATCCCTCGGAGGTTGAAGCTATTGTCAAATTGCCTCCTCCTTCGAGTCTTCGCCAACTCCAAAATTTGCAAGGGAAAGCAAACTTTTTACGTCGATTCATTCCTAACTACGCCGAGATCACAAAGGGGTTTACCCGTTTGTTGAAACAGAATACTCCATTCTTTTGGATGAGATAGCTGACAAATCTTTTGATGCATTAAAACAAGTGTTGACCCATGCACCGTTATTGCATCCTCCCAACTACAACCAGGGCTACTTCTTATATCTCGTCGCCTCGCATTCCACCATCGAAATGGTATTAGTTCAGGAAGATGAATTCGGTAATGAACATGTGATATATTACCTTAGTTGAACCTTGAATCCAACTAAGCTAAAATATTCACATGTGGAGAAATTGGCTCTGGCAGCTATTCAAGTTGTCCAACGTTTTCTTCATTACATTTTACTATGCAAAACTACAGTAATTTCCAATTGCAACCCTATGATCTATATTTTGATCAAACAATTGCTAGGGTGCAAGTACTCCAAATGGATTGTGATCCTGCAGGGGTTTGACTTGGAATTTGAAAATTCTAAGTCGAAGAAATCTTTAGTTTTTGCAGAGTTGATGTGTGACTTCCCGCGTGCTGACACTGAAACTGTGACGGAGGAGCCCATTGCAGACGAATACTTGTTTCTAATCAGCACTTTAGATCCATGGTATGGGGATATCATTGTTTATCTCCAAACCCATTCCTTTCGGCATGAAATTTCAAGATCAGAGCGTCGAAAAATACGATTCCAGTCCCAACAATTCAAAATTATCGGAGATACACTTTATCGTCGTGGGGCGGACTCTGTTTTCCGACATTGTTTAACTCATGAGGAAGCTGAAAGGGTTCTAAATGACTGTCACTCTTGAGCGTGTGGCGGTCATATGTCTGGGTTTGCCACAACCCAAAAGATATTGCACGCTGACTATTTCTGGCCATCTTTGTTAAAATACTGTATTAACGCGGTCCGAAAATGACACAACTGCGAAATTTTTGATCGAAAGATGTGCGCTCCACCTGCTCCTCTCCACCCTATAATTGTCGTCGGTCCTTTTGCGAAATGGGGTATCGATTTTATTACATGTAATCCTCACTCGGTCGGGGGGTATGCGTATATCATCCTTGCGGTAGATTATTTTACCAAGTGGGCCGAGGCGATGCCTACATTTGAGGCAGATGGAAAAACTGTTGCGGTTTTCATGTTCAATCATATAATTGCTAGGTTTGGTGTTCCACAAGCGATTATCACTGATCATGGGTGTCATTTTTAAAATATTATGATGACTGAACTTACAGACCAACTTGGCTTGCATCACGATAGTTCAACTCCATATTATCCACAGGCTAATGGTCTGGTTGAAGCCATCAACAAAGTTCTAGTCATCATGATCCGACAAATCATTGGGATTCATAGGTCGAATTGGCATAACATGTTATTTTCAGCGCTTTGGGCGTATCGAACCTCAGTAAAAACGTCAATCGGTTTCACTCCTTTCCAACTAGTTTATGGTTTGGAAGCTGTGTTACCCATTGAATGCAAAATCCAATCATTGCAAATGGCCATAGAATTACTTCCAGCTACTTCCAAAGAGGAAAAATGTTTGTTCTACTTGGCTCAGCTAGATGAGAATCGATGTGATGCTGCATTAGCAATCGAAACTCATGCCAAACGTATTACAACTCAATATGATCGAAATGTTACCCCTCGTAATTTCTCAGAAGGAGACCTAATATTATTGTACGATCAAGCAAATGATAAATTAGGCGCTAGAAAATTCGTACCCATGTGGCATGGTCCTTATGTTGTTAAGCGAAAGCTGGCAAAAGGGGCCTATGAATTGGTAGACTTTGACGGGGTCTCTTTAGGTAAACCCTAAAATGGTCTTTACCTGAAGAGATATTATGCTTAAATATGGGTGTGGAGATTTTTAGTTATGTTAGTTTTCTTTCTAGCTCATGTGTTTTAGATTAAAAAGTGTGCTTAGCTTAGAGAGTGTTTTTTGTCATTGTTCCTGCTTATCTTGATTTTTACTCTTGATATTGCAGATGTCGACGTCTCTCCAAACATACATTGGTTTTGCTGATGGTTCTTGTCGTAATACACAGAATATTTATTCCGCAGCTTGGGTTATCTATTCGCCCTCTGATGAGTTGGTATCTATGCATGGGGTAAGCCTCGGTCAAACAACGAACAACATTGCAGAGTATAGTGCAGTGATTGAGTTATTATCTGAATCCATCTCATTTGGGATTCGGAGTTTAATAGTGAGGTTAGATTCTAAACTCGTTGTATTACAGCTTAATAGAGTATATGCCATTAGAAATCCAGTGTTATTGAAATTATTTTTGAGATTTCGTCTCTTGGAACGTGAATTTGATTATATTGAATATCAACATATTCCAAGATATTTAAATACATTAGCAGATGCAATTGCTTCTCAAATGTTAAGTAGACATTTGCAATAATCAAACAAGTAAATTTAAAAAAATTCCATAACATGTTTTACAAGATAAGCCGGTAATAGTGATATAGCATAGCATAGAAGTGTGTCAAATATACATCGTCTTCGATCATAGGTTGAAAAACACCTTATGATCGGCAAAAATGATAGTACAAAAAGCAAAAAATGTCATATGAGTCTACAACAAGCGATCATCCTATCACTGGTGATGATCATGATAAGAAACCACTGTACGGGCCACCCTACAAAGGAACCTCCTGAAAGGTCCTGGGACCCCAATCACATAGCTTTGTAGCCTAAGAGGAATTTCATCTATGCTGGTCTCCAGAATTTCTACTGTCAAATGCTCTAGACGGCTCTCCAATTCGGCCAAAGTCTCTGTAGATTCGTCCTGTGGAGCTGGTGCTGCTGCAGCTAGTTGTTTCCTCTCATAGGGCCGGAGAGTGGCTGGTCGCCATGGACCTACATCTGCATTTGAAACTTTTTACTATCAATTTTGTGACAAAATAAAAACAAAAAGAAATTAAATTAGAAAATGTTGAAAATGATTTTACCTGAGTTATCCCATTGCTCTCCTGGTGAAAGAGCCATGTCTGGGTCACCACGATAATCTACCCTAGCATAAGGAAAATCCTGAATAACAAAAACTTGGTTCTCCAACCAATGAAAATACTCAGGAGTAAATCGGACGACTTTTGTTACCTCCTAAGGATGACGGGCTATAACTGCAAACCAACGCATTAGTTTGAGCTCTCAGGGAAGTCCAGCTCCAACAGTAAGATGATGTGGGACCAACATTAGGACCCTCTCTAGACCAAAGCTCACAAATAAAGCACCATATCCAAAGGTCTTCAGTTGTCCATTCTTTGCTCTAGTCAGTTGGCCTTTTACATTAGCCAACATAGCCTCGCACCAGTTGAAGATGGTGCCTCGAAAGCAGTCTACTGCCATCCGTATTTGGGATCCAGTGGCCACATGTAGTCCTACGCTTCTGCAAAGCCTGGTAATAGTAAACGCAATCACTTTCAGTTCAGGAAGGGATATGGTTTTGATATCTATCCCTTTGTCTCTAGTTTGGTCGTTGTAGAACTCTAGTCGGAGGCTATCGACAGACTGGCCACCTGGCCTAGTCCTGAATAGATTCAAATGTTCACCTCTCTTAGGCAAACCAGTCAAAAAGTAAATGTCTTCTGGCTCCATTTTGAGCTAGTGGACACCAACAAAGAAACACTGTTCTTGTATGTTCCACCTGTCTACCAGCCACTGCAAAAAGTCCACCTGGGCCCTCATGCCAGGTATGGCCCAGAATTTGTATAAACTGCATGCCTTCAATGCATCAATCGAAGGTTGATGATTAATCGTGGCGAGATCCACATCCTCGTGCTCTCGTTCCTGCCAGTCAAGCATGATGTATACCCTACATTCAGTAAAAAGGCGGATTAGAATATTTAAAATCAAAATTTTTTGGTGGAATTTGAAAAATTTAAGTTTATAAACCTTTGCTGCGGGGACCGCACCCTCTGTGTTAGAGACAGTGCGTGGGTCTTCACTCTGCCTTCACGGTAGGTGCGGACCCCTGACTTTTTTCCTTTTACGAAAAAGTCAGGGTCCGCAGGTTTCCTATGCTATGCCTGCGGACCCCCGCGTGCACGTTTTTGACCTAAAAATTTCCTAAAAAACAAAGTCAAAGCCTAAAAACAATTTTCAAACGAATGAAATGAAAGAGTAAGATGATGTGGATTACCTGGAGGAGACGGTGTTCGATTCCAACGGACGGATTTTCCGCAATCTTCACCGGAAGTTTCTGACCAAAAGCTCTCCTTTCTCACTCTGAAGTCAAACGGTAAAAATGAATTTACAAAAGCCCTTTTTATAAGCTTTTTTGAATAAATGAATTTTTAATTTATTTATTTTTCACTTTAAAGAGGTAACTTTTGAAGCATTTTTATCTATTTTAAACAGGTATGAGTAATGTTTGAGTTTTTGTGTAGGATAACGGATTTTTCAGGCGAAATTGATCATTTTTGACAAAAAACATTAGAGTCACTTTTAAGCACTTTTCTGACTCCTAAAATATGAAAAGATTGCCGAGTTTTTCTTTTTAAGCTCGTTAAAACGGAACTAAAAAGACGGTCCACTTACATCCCTTTTATGACTGTAAAAACATGAAAAGATTATCGGGTTTTTGTCGTTTCAAATTTGATATTGGTTATAAAATGACGTATCAATGGTCGCTTTTTTACTTTTTCGGATCATAGGCACTAATTATGAAAAGTACTCCTTGGTTGTAATGATCAAACAGTTCTCTCAAGTATGATTTTATACTTTTTCGGGATTGGGAGACACAAATTTACGAATAAGGACAACCATGGAGTTTTCTTAAGTTTTTTCAGACTCTCTAAAATTGAAAAACGCCAAGTTTCTCCTATACTGGACTCGTTAAAATTTAACAGTAAAGGACCTGTTCAATTACAAACAGGAGAGGACCACTCCTTCTTAGGGTTTGAATTTAAACTAAGTTGGACTCATCTGAAGGATGAGCTTATAATCAAGCAAATGTTATCCTCCTCAAGCTTGTCAAAAATAAAGAGGTACTTGCCAGAAATGGTGGGGGAAAAGAGAGAAAAATGAGCCTGTTTGTCATACTTTATGTCTCAGAAAAACATTTACCCACTCTTGAACACGAAACTTTTTATTCACCTGGGTTGGGAAATCCTTTGCCTAACAGTTGATCAAACCTTATTGAAAGTCTTCAGCCGGTTTCCGGGTATTAACTTTGGGTCAATTGTCACCAAACCATCTGCTGTGTCGTTATGTGTTCAAGAGGTCAGTGAAAATAAACCATTCATCTGCAAAATATCTATCATCCATCTTGACCATCCCTGAGTCAGTCCTTGCAACTATATTTCTTCAAACTTGATCTATGATTTCGTGTTGTGGGCTTACCTACGACGGATCGCTTTCTATCGACTTCAGCTCATTATCTAGAAAGATGATCTAGAAATCGTTAGTACCTTGGGATTTGCATGCATCAATGGCAGGTTTCTCACCTTCGACGATAGGTTGCATCATTGGCCTTCGATCAAAGGATTCCGTGACATGTTCGACATCAACACATCTATTCACATCTCATGGATTGTACTGAGTACTTTGAGAGCCATTGACATTACTGGTGGTTTCTCTCACACTTGTTAACAGTTTACATCATTTACTGGTAATCAAGTGGTTTCTACTATGTTCGACTTCGACACATTCATTCACATGGATAGAATCATACTATTTCGGGAAGTAGAAATCAAGACCCTGGATCTAGTTTGCACCATCCAGGCTGCGAGGAATTTTGTATTCATTATACAGTGGACTATTCATAAACAGATGGTTGTGTCCATACTGTGTCTACATGTGTCTATACTTGTGATGTGTTGCAATATCATTCCTATATCAGAGCAGTTTAGTTAGTTTTCTAGTCAATTTTGATCTGAGTATGGGAATGCCTACCTCAGAAATGATATGATCTCATATATATATTTTGTATTGAATGTTTTTACAGGTTCCAACTAGGCTCTCCACAAGATGATCCTCGAAATGATAAAGTACTTCACTCTTCTTAGATGATAAATGAAATCCTCATCTACTACAGACTTCGAATTTTATGGGGCAATCTGTTACACAAAATATTGTCACCATGACTTTCTGTAATCAGTATGGGTCTATCATCACTCATACTGACCTCCTATGCAAGTCTCAAACCTAAGCTCTTCATGTCAAAGCCTTCAAAATGAGAGAAAGCTTTGAAAATCAATAAACCTCTGGTTCTGAACATTCTCTTACCAGTACCTGCGGTCCCGCACCCCTTGGTCATGTTACCTGCGAACCTGCCCGCTCTGTCTCTAAGGGAGTGGGTGCAGACCCCTGTGAAAGTCAAAAAGGCGCAAGTTTATTCTTAAAAACTCACTTTGGGTTAATTCTATATGTTTCTAGAAGGAATCTTGACGTGGATGGTTCGCTCCTAGGTGGTTCATGCATCCCAAAACTAAAGGAGCTAATCCCTTGATGAGAGGAGCTTATCCCTTTGAAGGAGGGATTTATCCCTTTGAAGGTGGACCTAGTAACTTCCCTCCATTGCACTATAAATTAAGGCATTGAGCTGGTTGCTAGAAGGGTTAGAAGCTCAACATTTTTTAGGGTAAATGCTGTTGGAATTAATACTTCCTAGTTAAGCTTGAGATGAGAGATTACATACCTTTTGGCTTCTTTGGGAAGAGAGTGAAACTTGTCAAAGTAGAGAAGATTTCTTGCTAGACCCTGGGAGGAGCTTGTACAGCATCAAGGCGCCAAGGTTTTAAAGTTCTTCTTTGATTAAAGTTAATACAATCAAATTCATTTTTCTCAATGAATTGTCATATATGGTTTGTTTCATGAATTCCTTGATCATCATGATAAATATGCTTTGTTATATTGGCTTTTCAGGTGCTATTTAATGTGTGTGCTTGTTTGTGTTTGCAGATTCTTTACAAGGGAGCTCATTTGGATCAACGGAGCGTGGCTTCCACAAACTTGCACTGGACCCGAGGTAGGCCTAAAACACTTGTTTGCCTTTATTTATAAATTGCATATTTAGAGAAAGATAGAATTTGTTTGGTTTGCTTGTCGCTAGATATCATTAGATACTAGGGAGGTCAGTCTTGTCCACAAGAATGAGTTATCCGGCCGACATGAAGTATTAGAAAATATTGGTAGACAAGAAGCATACTCTTTCACGAACAGGTTCTCAGGCTACCACCAGATGAAAATTGCACCGGAAGATGGGAGAAATATAACCTTCGCAATGGAATGGGGCTGCTTTCAATACACCATTATGCCGTTTGGGTTGAAGAATGCGCCCGCCATCTTTTCGCGCATCGTTGTTGCTACATTCAAAGAATACATCCACAAGTTCCTGGAGGTCTATCTCGATGATTGGATTGTCTTTGGATTGGTTAAGCACCACATAGCAAGCTTACTCCTGATGCTAGATACTTGCCGATGACACCAGATTGCGCTAAACCTTAAGAAGTGCACATTCCTTGTTCCCTTTAGAAACCTGTTGGGACATGTGGTCTGAAAACAGGGACTGATGGTGGACCCCATGAGGATTGCAGTGATTCTAAATTTGGAAGCACCACGAAGTGCTAAACAGTTGCACGCTACCTTGGGACACAGAAGGTACTACAAGAAGTTCATCAAAAGCTATGCCCAGATCACTACGCGGATGGAGAAACTATTGAAAAAGAATGTCACATTTTGCTGGAATGATGATTGCATGAAGAGCCAGGATGTCCTAAAGGGGAAATTGGCCTTTGTTCCAATCCTGGTCTTCCCAAAATGGGATGTGGAGTTTCATGTCCATGTTGATGCGTCATGTATCACGCTGGGAGTAGTGCTCACACAAGAGGGCGGAGAAGGCTTGGATCACCATATTGCATTTGCAAGTCGTAGATTGTCCAAAGCTAAGAAGAACGATTCCACAACCGAGCATGAGGAGTTGGCGATGGTGTACGTGCTCAAAAAATACCGGCACTATTTGCTAGGAGGACATTTCAAAATGTATACAGACCATTCCATATTAAATTACTTGGTCAATAAGCTTGTGTTGGGGGGGCACATATGTAGGTGGCTCTTATTGTTCCAATAATATGACTTCGAGGTTGTGGTAAAACCTGGGCACCTGAACGCAGGACCAGATCACTTGTCACGTATTAAGACAGGCGAGAAACCTACTAGTTTGGAGGAAGGATTACCTGACGCACAGCTCTTTGTTGCATGCGTCATGGATAGACACTTCGAAGCTCTAATCCACTTTTTGACAACAAAGACTACACTAAAGAAATACTCCATCCAACAAAAGAAGGAATTGGTGGTGCACGCGACGAACTTTTCTGTCATCGTGGAGCACCTATATAAAATGGGAAATGATGAGATATTACAAAGATACATAACTGAATTTGAACGAAGTTAGATCCTCGTGGAAGCACATGGGGGCACTATAGGAGGACACTATTCAGGATGAGAGACCGCACAAAATATTCTTCACACCGGGTTGTGGTGGCCAACCCTTCACCAAGATTCAAAAGCACACTGTAAGGCCTGCGATATATGTCAAAGGACCAGAAAACCATCGCGGAGGGACGAGATGTTGTTGAATCCACAAATGACATCGTAGTCGTTCAAGAAATGGGCAATCAACTTTGTGGGACCTGTCAAACCTTAGGGAAAAGAGGGTGTGCACTACATCATCACCGCGATAGAGTACCTGACACACTGGGTGGAAGCGCAGCCGATCAAATATTGCACGGCCGCTATGGCTGCGAAGTTTTTGTTTGAAAAAATGTTGACCCGATTTGGCTGTCCGAAAATCTTAATGAGTGATCACAGAACACATTTCCTAAATGAAACCATCAGCACGCTCATAGAAGAGTTCCAGGAGTATCATCAGAAAAGTACGCCATATCACCCACAAGCCAATGGGACAGTAGAAGCATTCAACAAGATACTGGAGACTGTGCTAACCAAAGTGTGCAATGCACAATGAAGCGATCGGGACCTCCACGTACCTGCAGTACTATGGGATTATAGGACAACGTGAAAGAAACTAATGGGACAAACACCTTTTGGTTAGTTTATGGCTTGGAAGTTGTCATGCCGATGGAATATATCGTACCTAGTCTGCACATAGCAGTGCTCACAGGGATGATGGACAATGAAGCTCTGGAGGAAAGGCTCTTGCAATTGGAAGAACTGGAGGAGGAATGGTTCTTGGATGGCTTTCATCAGTAGCTACAAAAGCAATGTGAAAATGCCTGACACGATCGTCATATTAAGTTGCGCAAATTCAAGGTAAATGACTTAGTGTTGCTGTATGACAATAAGTTTGAAAAGTTTCCATGAAAATTCAGAATGCATTGGTTGGGACCATACGTGGTTAAGGAGGTCACAGATGGAGGTGTAGTACAACTAGTCAAACTAAATGGAGAACCTTTCCTAGGCAAGGTGAATGGCAGCCGCTTGAAGCCCTACACAGGTGGGTCGTCTATCTGACTAGCCAGCAGAAGCGCAGTCTTCGTGCTCGAAGGAACTAGACAAAGGTGCTAGACTATAAACATATGCAGAAGATACCAGTACAGATGTATGGAAAAAATTCAAATAGAGAGGTCTCGGAACAGCAAATGCAGCAGATTTAGCAAGCAGTAGCTCAATGCATTGCTGACCTCAACACAGTGCGCGAATAGTTAGAGGGACTCCGTGCAAAGATTGCCGCGCCGACAGAGTGACTCGAGAGTGAGTCATGATGTTTGTGTTGGGGGTCTTTTGGGCATGGAATCCCCCCAAGGCATGTTTTTGGGCTCAAAGCCCAAATTTTGACCTGATATTGTTGTAAAGACTCTGCGAATTGTGAGCACAGAGCGCAAAATGTATGATAGAGTCACAGGGTTGTCCGCCCTAGTTTTGTAATGTAATTTCAGCCTATCCATGCTCCGCAGACCATGGGATTGTATAAATAGAGCGAGGCTCTAAGTGTAGAAGAAGCTTAGTAGAGTAGTAGAGAGAAGAAAGAGTCTAAGTGACTAAGTGTGTCTTGGGTCGTAGAGTAGGGGAAGGCTCTGCAACTGAGTGCACAGAGGCCTTGTAGTCCACAGCTGAGTGTGCAGACCCCTGTAGCTGAGTGCACAAGGCAGAGTCAAGTCTGTAACCAAAGAAGAGATTAATAAAGAGAAGTTTTATCATAATGTTGTGTATTTGTTCTTGGGTTAATGCATGTTTTATGTAAATCGCAAATATACTGGCTATTTATTACGCGCACCTATATGAATGATTTATGTTTTTAAGTATAACTTAAAGCACGCAAGTAGGATAAAATAATCAAGTAATAGTGGACTACTAGTAAGAACTTGGGTAATAACAGTGTTCGGCCCCTGAGTAGGGTTGCGCAAAGACAGTATCTCAGGCTACGAGGTATGAGAAAATGCGCATAGCAACATGCATGCAAGGTCGAACCACAGACCACTTGAACCCATCAGACATCTCCAAGGTGCGGAAACCTGGTTATAGCACCCTCCCATACTACTTCGGGTGAGACCATAGTCCGTGCTCCGCGAACTGTTGCCGAAAGGGCCAGTAGGACTAGGATTTGTTTGGCTAAATCAACTCTGAACCTGGGTCAGGCCCCAGTAAGCCACATGTCTATTGACCCTCTCACTGACATGTGATTTGTCTCCTTTTCATCTAATGAATTGAAAGTGACTTCTGATCATGCGACACAAAGAGAATATGAACAGGGGGCCATTACAGAGCCACATTTATGACAAAGGCCCACAAGTAGAATATTAACACGTAGTAGCATAATTGGTATGATAGGGCACGAAAACATGTCCTCTAAGTTTCAACATTCATATGTTTCAGAATGCAAATAGACATCAGTTTCAATGCGCGTTTGGCACTATTATTTTAACTTAATTTTTTCTAATCCCACATACATGGAGATAAATAAGAGGCACAGTAATTTTTTAATGATCATTTGGTAAAAAAAATTAGTTACGGTTTAAACACTTGATTTAGATATGCGAGGAGGTTATCAATTTCAATTTTATTCATTGATCAAGTGGCTACGATGAGAATGTACTGGAATCTTTCAATTTACACCCTCAGATCAAAAATATTAATTAACAAAGTGATTAAAGTGCCCCATTCCAATAGGAGGGATGCCTATCGGCATAAATATGCTTATGTTCACATTTTACGCCAATTCTCACGAGTTAACCAACTTATGAATATTTATATAGTATCCAAAGCATACCTATCAAGTAAAAAAGCATAAGTATAGATAAGTATAATCAGGACTAGTGACTAGTGTTCTATTGATTATTTTCGGAAATTATATATGCAGGAGTGGGAAGAAATTTGCATGTGCAACGAGCCAAAATCTTGCGAGATTCAACTGCTTAAGATGTTTTCAGTGATCAAATTTGAAGGGCGAGTCTTAATTTCAATTAGAAGGGCATGTATTCATGTCGCTCTTCCATAATGAAAAGCTTAAAAAAAACATTTCAATTGACAACAATATATTATCTTTACATTTCATTTCAGAAAGGAAAAACAAGCGATATTTGTGTTAATAAAAGACTATTACATATAAGATCATTTTCAAAATATATCCCATTTCCTAATATATCTGAATTCAAAATACATCCCTTAATTTGATTCTCATCAAATAGCTCCATATCCCCCTGCTTTTACCACTATTGTTAAGGTTGGTTTCTTCAGTGGATATAACACAGTGCACCTTAACCACATTCTACACTTAGGGGACTATACTAGAGAACCTCTTTGAAACTGTGTGACATCATCCCAAGGCCTTAATATCAAAAAATTTGTTGAATATAAGCCGCATAAGTGAATCGGGGAGCCTGTAAAAGTGGCCTACCAATCAGTTAAACCCCATGTTTGGATCAAGATAGATATTTCTCAATATAGCACATAACCACACAAAACTCAATTTATTTAGGACCTAATCAGAAACTAATTCACAATCAAATGAAAATCTTCAAATCTTTAATACATCTTGAATCTCATGAATTCTTAGAATCATTTACACAATATCTCATACTATTGTGATTAGGAAAACCTATAAGAACCTTCAGATTTAGACCAAAACAAATAACAGATAGGCTCATTCTAGTGCAAATCTTCAATCTTGTTCCAACTCGTGCAATCTCATATTATCCATTACCAAACCCAATCCCTTAGAAAAACTACAAGAATCTCAACACAATGATTAAGCTCCAAATTTATATGAATTCCCACAACTATTCATACTAAACTCAATATCATTAGAGATCATAAAGATAATTCTAAAAAAATCCCCAGTTCCCCTCAAGTCTCATATATTTCATACAACACACACTCTCATTGTCTCAAAAAGAATTCATCCAAATGCTAATCCTCCACAAAAATAAGAATCTCAACACAACGAATTGTCAGTGCCCCTCAAGTCTCATCAATTTCATACAACACCCACTCTCATTCCGCCTCAGAAAAATCTCATCCAAATGAAAATCCTCTGCAAAAATCAAAACCTCAACACAACAAATGTTTAGTGTCCCTCAAGTCTCATTTGTTCCATACAACACCCACTCCCATTCTTCCTCCAAAAAATCTCATCAAAAGGCAAATCCTCCACAAAAATCAGAAGCTCAACCCAACTCAAAAATCAGATATTTCTTTAGTCTCAAGCATTCTCAGGCGAGTTTGAACTAAACCCAACATTGGCTTAGTTAAGAAAGATTGTACCACCACCCCATTAAAGCTAAAACCACAGGCTAAACATTGTTACCTGAGTACGAGGCATGTAATCCACATCTTTTGGTGGTATTTTCCTCAATATTAATGGCATATCAATGCATTGAATGTAGATGACTAGGAATCTACTACATGGCCCCTATATTTATTCTGTTTTACAACCCTATGTGCGGAAAAAATCATGAAGTTCGAGATTTCTCGTGTGTAGATGCCCATACTAGAATACAAAAAAAGTAGTAAAGCAATTTGATTGCAATAAATGGATTTTAAATTAATCCGGATATCAATTTGAGTCATATACATATTATAGACCATGTGGATGAGGTAGTTTGTATTTACCCAAAGGAGAAAAATAAATTTGAAAGGGTCAATGACTAATACAAATAAGAGGAGAAATAATATACACTCAGAATATATTGGATATAATTATAGTTGATGTTGTCTATCTATCAATCAACACAATGTATACAACATAAGAATTTCATAAGCACCAAACCTGAACACTGAATTTTCAATGAGTGAATTTGTGCAAGACCTAAATATAAGTGAATTTGTTAAATGGGTGGGAGTAATATTTGGATCAATTGAGTGGGTGTCAAACATATGTTCATTAGAAGTAGGTCCACTGGCTTTTCGAAACCTTCATACAAAGTTTTTTTTATATAAAGATTGTTCTTCAACAAACAACGTTGTGAATTGGTGGACCCTTTCCATGAAAATGAATTCCATAGGGAGTCCATGTCTGAAGTCTCTTCATGATATGGTTGGTTCCATTGACTGGAAACTACAGATGACATATCTATGTTGATTTCAGTGCTCAAGCCATTTTCTTGTGAGAGGCTCACCATGGGTTGATTTTGCATTTGCTGCTATTGAGGGCCTCCATATTTTGGCTCCAGATTATCTTGATTTTTATGTTGATAGCCAATGCCAGTGCTAATTCAGTTGCTTGAACATCGTTGTTGAACTATTGAGTTCTTGATTGTTCCAGAAGCATAGAAGTCACAGAGAAGTCATACTTCTATACAAAAGTGAGAAACCATGCTTATTAAGCTATTTTCATGGATACAATAATCATTTTTCTTCATGCTTACCAAGAAATATTTAGAGGATTTCCATTTTGCAGTTGAACTTTGTTGTAAACTGAACAACCAATCTTCTCTTCCATGCTTTTGAAGAATTTATTTGTTCATGCTCACTAGGAAATATTTAGAGGATTTCCATTTTGCAATTGTACTTTGCTGTGTACCAATGTCTTGTTGTTGAAGTTCACTTTGACCTCTGTGGTGTTACCATTGAATTGAATTGTTTAGCACTACAGACTATTTTAATGTTTAGATGTATTTGTGCTATGGTAGTATTTCCTGATATTGTATTTTCTAAAATCTGTTTCTATAAATGCATGCAAATAACTTTTATTTTTACTATTCTTTTCTATTGGTTTCTCTCTGATTACAGGGTGGTAATCAATATATCTCAGGATGCTTATAATGAGAGAAGCATGAAAGAGTTTCATGTCTACTTTTCCTTTTCTTTTTCTGGAATTTACTAAGCATCGTTTCTAAAGGGTGTTATATTTTGTGGAAGGCATTTGGGTACCTAGTTTTGAGCCAGCGATTCTACTTTAAGTGATTGGAAACTTATTTGATTGTTATTGAAATTTAATTCTTGAGCATAGGATTGGACTAATCTGTTATATTAGAACTACAGGTTTGCCTTTTGTGAAAAATTGTGTTGTTATTTAAACTTCGAAATAAATATTTTGCTTTAATTAATAGATGAAGCTTAATATCATACATTTTTCTCATGGTTTTCTATGTGATTATTGTGTCGGTCGAGTGTGTGGAGAATCACATGGCCAGATTAGGAAATATGGCCTTAATTATTGTTGACAGTGCTTTCGCAGTTACTCCAAAGACATTGGTTTTGTTAAGGTAGAGTTTTAGTTAGAATTGTTAACACTTTCATGGTGCTCTGCCTTTTATATATCATATATATGACTAGATATCATATATTTTGGTGTTATGGCCATTGAGTAGAACAATTGATGAATTTTATGAAGAATCTTAGCCTTTTGTAGGATTCTTCTAGTTGATACATTGAAATATCTCCAATGATTTCGTTTAGGATATTTTTGAATGTTTATTTTCCCTTTTATCTATCTTCTAATTCAGAAATTTGGTTCCTTTTTCCAATATCGGTAAAATATGGATTCCATAATCAGCTCCTGGAGATTCTCCATAGTACCCTGGACTATAGATTTAGCATTAATGACAGTAATTTAATACAGGGAATTCATGTTGTATTTAGAACATTCTTTTAAAATATGGGTAGACTTCATTTTTGGAAGCTCATCTTTGAAAGGATGAGTTACTGGTATTAAGTGGATATGTTGATGGGTTTGTCGCCATGGATAAATTTCTCGATTTTGAAGCCATGTAAATGACATTTTCATGGTTTTTGAAACTGGGACTCAATATCAGTGATCAGGTGCTTAAAACATTTCTCAAAATTCAAAGTTATCGGATCAGTGTGGAACCTAAATGATCGTGTAGTGCTCATTGTCCTGAATCTGTCGCAACTCATTTCATGTGAAACGGACTCTGTATGCTCCTAGAAACATGTTTTGTTCGCTTTCCAAAATAGGAGAATTTGGCAAAATTGTGACAGCCAAATCAGTAGTCCGTACTGATGATGTGGCAAGCTGATGTGGCAGGATGGCATTGCAGGTGATATGGCAGGATGACATGGCAGGTGATGTGGTAGCTGATTGTGTTTTCTTTGGTGAATCAGGTAATGCCATGTGGCACAGTTTCATTGATTTTAAATTGGTGAGTTTTTATTGGTTTGTGGGTGGCCAATCATAGGCTGCCATGTGGCACGGCCAGGGACCACCACGTGGCAACCCAAGGGCCACTAAAAATCTTATTAAGGGTCGAATGGATCAAGCAGGGGTCGAACACCAGACCTCTGTCCAACAAACCTTACCAACTACCACGCACCACTATATTGCTTATTGTAATATGGCATGCCAATTGTATTTTAACTTTCAGTGGTGCACCATCTAGGAAAGGGGCCATCCCCTGGGCGCATACAACCAATAGCACTGTGAGCAAAGCAGAGTGGGGGCCTAGCCGGTAGGGGTGGGCTGTTGGCCTTATCCCCGGGTATGGTCCCCCCACATGACCCACATTTTCAGACTTAAGGCGTCAACGACAAAATTATCTGTTCCACAATTTGTGTCGATTTTTCGCCAATTTGTTGCTCCGTTAGTAGAAATTGGGGTGGAAATGTAGGACAAGTGCTGGATTTGGGGGAATTTGTAGAGCGAATAGTGCAAGAGCTAGGTGAAGCCACAACTTCTTCATATTTTTACCAATTTAGGAGCATAAAGAGGCCAGACATGCCTTTTTGGGCATTATGGGGCCATTAGAGCAAGTTTCAAAGCTATTTGAGCATTGTAAACTGATAATTCACACTTTTGAGCATAATAGAGAGGGTCAAGTCATTGGAAGCTGGACCAAGGAAACGTAGCCCAGGCAGGGTGAACTCGTTCATCATGTGCTATTGTGATATTGTTTTGGTGATGTTCTTGTCTATTTTATGTTGTTGTTCAGTTATTTATTTATGTTAATTTGTACATGAAATTTACATAAAAACACTCAAAAACTCATGATAAAACTTGAAATTAACCTCATGAATCCTTAAGCACTTGTACATATTCTGAAGAGGAATTTAGCACAACAAAACTAATTTTCCCATTCAGATCAAACAGTATGGCAGGACTCAGGGGTTTCAAGTCATAATCGAAGGCACACTCTTTTAAATGACTAGCCAACATCTGAGTTCGAGCAAACTATGAAAACCATCATGTCTGCCCAAGTAAAGAAGGCTGATGCAAAAGTCGATGTCGAATTCTATCATGGCATCGAGACCTGCAAGAAGAAGGTGTTTCATCTTCTTCAGGAATCATACCTTCTAAGTTTCGAAAGGATTACTTATTGTGGTGGGAATAGAGGAGTGAAGGTTTGTGAGGGAGAGTGGGTTGAAGGTTTGTGTGGGTAAAATTACAGAAGAAATACAAGTATATTTACAAAGATTACAATGAGGCGTTTGTTACTAGGACCATTGACAATAGAAGTTGAGATTGAGGTTGAAGTTACAACATACCAGGTTTTTGTTTGTTGGCATTTGATTGAAGAAGATGATGACTTATGAATATGAATATGCAACAAAGGATTTAGGAATGGCTCTTTCACTGCAAAAATGGCTCTTTCGCAGACTGCAGTTCTTCTCCAACGGGATGAAAAAAGAAAATCCTTCGCACTAGAAAGGAAAAATACCAGTCACTGCTAAGCCTGTCATTATGATCGTTGGATTGGAGTTGGCACGGTAAAATTGAAACTCAACAACCTCCAACTTCCATCTCCCTTACCATTAATCTTCTTCAATGTTGCAACAACCTCTAAATAGTGAAAAAAACCCAGAGTCCAGTCATCAGTGGCGTTACGGTGTACCCTAGGCAGAGTCTATACATGTAACGTGGTGACTGGTGACTGGTAAATTGGTAATGGTAAATTGTAATAAATAAAACTGAAATTTTAAAAAATATTCCCCAGGTTGACAGCCTTTCCTACGATATTTCATTATATTATTCATTTTTTTTTAAACCTGTGAAACTCAAATTTTAATTTTTTTACTAGTAAATTTTGCTGACTACTTCTGTGATGTGCCAGAGGCCTTTTGAAGGGCTTTGACGTGTTCAATTTTGAACAATGGATGTTGTACTCAATGCGGAACCGCTAGAATGTGGAATTATTATATTTTATTAAAATTAAAATTATATTGATTGTAAATGTAAGTTTCAATTCTAATGTTAAGAGATATAAATAGATTATGAAAATAAGCTAAGAAGAGTATGACAATGTATTTTATAGTGTTTTTGATGAGGCAAGGTCATTTCTAACAACACCAATAGTGGCTCTACACATAGGGCATGAAGATTTTGTGGCAGTATAGAGAAAATGCCAGTGATTGATACACAAATATGAAAATAATGTCTGCAATTGGGAAGAACACAAACTTCATCCTCTTTCCTGAAATACCCCAAATAGATTGCACATGAAGATGAAGTATTCTAAAATAAGCTAAAAATAAAATGGAAATGTATTTTATAGTGCTGGTGATGAGCCAAGGTCATTACTAATGACACAGACAGTGGCTCTGCACATAGGGCATGAAAAGTTTGAGGCATTACAGAGAAGAAGCCAACAATTGATGCATGAAATATGAAAATAATGTCTGAATTGGGAAGAACACGAACTTCATCCTCTTTCTCAAATTACCCCAAATAGATTGCACATGAAGATGAAGTATTCATATTTATATCATTTTATTTTCTTCTTAACTTTTTGTACCTTTTCTTGGAAAACCTCTAATCATTGTGCAGTGGAGGGACAAAGTATTAGTTTATGCATCGATTCTAGAGTGGTTACAGTTAACATAAGTGGTAATATCAATATTAATCCAGTCCAACAATATCGAGAACTGCACAAGCAATGCAAATAGTATGTTGAGAAACTACATTGCAGGGAGGGCATGTTTATCCACTCCCTCCATCACATGCATAAGAGTCTCCAAGATATGTGTCTCCACTGCGAAATTCCACAAAAGCCATCACAATCAGCATTATAAATCCTGCACCCATGAAAAAGGCATAGATCATCATAAATGTTGATGCTAGGTTTAATTTGGAAAAGATGGTCACTCCATTCATCATATGCACCGCCAAAAGCTTAAACTTGATTTTCACACAATCCAAACAATGAAAGAGAACACAAACTTATTTGTATTCAAACATGTCCACTTCATCCAACTCAGTCATGCACATGAAGCAGTTATTTAAGGAGGATTTTCTCCAAGCTTCTCACATTGGCCAATTCTGTACCATATTTCATCATTGCATTTTTGGTTCTCATGTGGTAATGACAAGAAAATTCAGCCTCTCATTGTTTCTGCGATTGATGAATTCTCTCTCTATAACAACCCCGATTTAAAATATACAACTAATTAAATCAATTATACGATTTATATTCAACACACAATTATTCAATTAATTATAATAGAATTTTCAAAAACATGAATAGAGACAACTTCTCTGTAGCGATGATGTTCCTTACTTGTGATTCTAGAGTTTAACACTATTTGAATCTCGTTAACTGCAACAAAGTTTTGGGGATGAATCTCCACCCAACCGTAAGTTCAACTGCACATAATCTTTCTATAGTTGGTCACCCCCGAGACCTCAATCAACGTACTACTTCGAGGGAATCCCTTGTCTCACAATACTTTTCTCCCAAGAGAATGCATAAAGGAATGATCAATCTCATCTTCCTCATCGTCTATTAAATTGGCCAAATAATAGAAAGGGGTTTGCATGCACATTCCATGTGTCAACATGCAACTTTTATTTTTATTTTTTAAGTTTTACTTTATTTAACTTAATTTAATATTTCTCTTCATTTAATTCTTTCTTATTTTATTTTTTTACTATTTGTTAACTTTACTTATTTTTATTATTTTTATTGTTTAATTTTATATATATATATATATATATATATATATATATATATATTTAGAACTCCAGCAATATTATTTACTAATTTATTTATTTATTATTATTATATTCTCTTCCTTATTTATTATTTATTTACTATTATTATATTTTCTATAATTTTTATTATTTATTTACTGTTATTATCTTTTCTTTATTGTTTATGATTTATTTACTTATATTTTAATATATTATTATTATTATTATGGGACATTACATACTCCCCTTCTTTAAGGAACTTCATCCCGAAGTTAAGTTGAATCATTTAACATTTTATTTATTTAGTTATTTATTACATCACATTTGCCCTACACCCTTTGTTGAACTAGTTTAACCAGTGGGCATCGAAAGTTTCCATAACACCCAGGAAATCCCAAGAAATCTTTGTCCTATTTCTCACTTTTGGAACCAGACATAAGCCTCATCGATATGTACCATAGCCCAAATCTCACGCCCATCTAAGACCTCATATGCCTAAAGGCAAGCATCTGATCCCAGTGTTCAATTACTTCGGGCATCTCGCAAGGTTGACCTACTCCCTCCACACTCACTAAGGTGCACAACCCTAGGCATCGAATTCCTTACACCCCACCAAACTTCAGCATCCTAATCCAATATCAGGCACTTAGCCTACAATATCAGGCACTCGGTCTCCTCAATATGGTCCCACGGCCCCTCAAGAGTTATCCATAAAAGACTATACAAAACAAAGGAACCATTGGCATATGTAATGTTGATTGAGTTTGTCTCCAACCTATATGGTGTTACCTATTCTCCCTCACAAGTATGGGCTCCCAAGAGATCATCAAATAAACCGACCCTCTCGGCCCATTTGTGGATTTTTTGTCAATCACCACATCTCAACATACATCCAATACATTAGCTATAACATCATAATATCATAGAAAATAATCCATGTACTAAGTCTTGCATGTCATCATGAAAACATAACATCATTGTTATCGCAAAATTCTGCATGCCATAAATCTACCTATTATATTAATATTGATTCACAAAAGTATTCCACCTATATGGCTGGAATTTCAGTGTTAGCTTTTTCTATATTTCCTTTTTCAATATAGCCAATATGTTTATAATTGGTTTTTTGTTTCTTGCGGTGAACACGGATTGTTGTAACAAATGTAGATTAATTCAAAAAGAATTACTCCAACCGTAAGGATAATTCCCTAACAATCTATATGTTTGGATTTCATTTTCGATAGACATTTCTTTTGGTAATATGTGAAGCTTCCAATTGCACATAAAAATTCAATTTTACATTTTCCAATTTATCGTCGTTTTTTTCAATTGAGGGTTAATACGAAAGGCTCAATTTTAACCATAATACTATTTCCTAAATAGTGGATACAACAAAAATCAATATTTCATGAAAAATTGTAATTCTTAATGGTTTATTCATATGCACGCATGTTAAATCATAGTTCTTCAACCTTTAAAAAAATAAATATTCTTAAATAATCTCTTTAAATAATATTTTTTTATATATTATATATAAATATAATTTATCTATATTGATATTATCATAAAATTTATATGCATTATTTATAAAATTTATAGTTTAAGACTAATAATTTAAATATGTATAAGTGTGCATGATATTATTGGTTGCAAATCACTGTATCAAAATTCATAAGCTTTAAGGGTTGTAATGAAGCATGGAACTCATAGGTCATAAGAGTTGCAAGCTATCTAGCTCTGATACCATATGTAACAACCCCGATTTAAAATATGCAATTAGTTAGATCAGTTATGAGATTTATAATCAACACACAACTATTCAACTAATTAGCATAGAATTTCTAGAAACATGAACATAGACAACTTAATTGTAGCGATGATATTCCTTACTTGTGATTCCGGAGTTGAATGCTATTTAAATTTCGCTATCCGCAACAAAGTTTTGGGGATGACTCTCCACCCACACGTAGGCTCGGCTACACGTAATATTTCTACAATTGGTCACCCCCGAACCCTCAATCAACATACTACTGTAAGAGAATCCTTTGTCTTATAATACTTTTCTCCCAAAAGGATGAATGAAGGAATGATGAATCTCATCTTCCTCATCGTCTATTAAATAGACCAAACAATGAACAAGGGTCTACATGCATACATTCCATGTATCAACACGTAGCTTTATATATTTATTTTAAATTTTACTTAATTTAATATTTATCTTAATTTAATTCTTTCGTATTTTATTCTTTTTTACTATATTTATAATTCTCTTATTTAACTCTTTCTTATTTTATTTTACCTTTTTTGTTAACTTTACTTAATTTTTACTATTTTTATAGTTTACTTTTATATATATTTATCTAGAACTCTAGTAATATTATTTACTATTTTATTTATTTATTATTATTATAATTTTTTCATTATTTATTATTTATTTAGTATTATTATCTTTTTTTATTTATTTATTATTTATTTACCATTATTATATTTTCTTGATTGTTTATCATTTATTTGCTTACATTTTAATATTATATTATTTTATTTATTATTATTATTATTAGGGGACATTACACTCTCTCCTAGTGACTTGCCAATATGGTTTTATTAAACAAACCAGTGTTGCTCAAATGTCTTCCCAAATTTCAAGTTGAACCTGCTAGAGTATATAATCCTCTGAATGTAGTTGGTCTGGTTTAAACAATATATGCGTGTTGAATGACATTAATGTCTAATCCTTTTAACTGAACAACTGATTCCACGTGTCCCTTCAATGTATGCAGTTCTCTCAACAGCATCAACATGTTTTTCCATTCCCCGACAAAATGGTCAAGTGAAGCAAAACTCAAATATTCTAGATGAATAACTTGAGTATACTTTCTTGCATGAAGCAAATGGAAGGGATCACTCGTGTGCAGTATTTTAAAACAATGGTTCTTTCCCAATGTTGTTTCCAAAATACAAGTTTTTTTCTCCTATAATTGAATAGGCATGAGGATTGAGTTTTTGGTTTTACTGATCATCAAACAATTGCAAATATTAAAAACAAGTTTTTCTTGCTTCAGATCATTGGTGAAATGGAATTGAATGCAAGCCATGTAGATTTTCCTAAATAATAAAACTTGTGCAAAAACACAGAGAACACACTTTTTTCTCAGGGCATGGTATTTAGAACCTTAAAATCATTTTCAAAATGCAAAGATTCAAATCAATTTGGTTTTTCTCATGAAATAGGATTAGGGCGATAACATAGACTCTAAAAGCATTATGCATTTCCATGATTTGTTACCTTGCAATTTATGCACGTCTTCTGGCTTGCCCTGCAATCATGGATGAATGCCCAACAAAAGTGTAGGCATCAGGAGCAATCAGACCATGTAAATTTATTTGACCAAGTGCCCATTTGGCTTCTCTGTCCTCTCTTCCGTAATCCTTCTTTATCATGAAATTTGTCTATATGATGTCATTGTTACCAAAATGAGCATTTGAAAGAGAAGAATATATGCTCCACAGAAACTTTTCTAACACATAACAAACAAAAAACCTATGAAGAGTGGAGATCGCCCAAAACCGACCTTCCTCTCAAAGAACAATTCTCAAGCTTGTCCACTAAGAGTGTAACGCACTGCAAACTTGATTATATCTAAAGGAACATAGAATACCACACTGTAAAGCCAGATCATTCCAGCCCATCCCCATCCAATGAATTTTATGGAAGCAAATCCCCAGTGCGTGTCTACTGTTATAAACTTTGCAATTTGAAAATAAGATATTTAAACATGAAATTTGCATAAAGAGATAATATTGGGCTTGAAAGAAGCAACAATTAAAAAGAAGTTTCTAAAATAATATTTGATCTGAATCATAGATGTTTAATTATTTTTTTTAAATGGACACTCATATTGTATCAATGTAAAAGTTACCAACCACAGGTTCTAAAGTTTCAATTTTCAAATGACAAGCTTAGTCATAATTACCAGACTGCAAACTAATTAGCAAGATAAAATAATCAAGAAAAAGCTTGGGAGTAAAATCGTGAAAAAATGAGAAAATGGTGCCTTTTTATGGGAGATATAGTGTGCTAATCGAGTCAAACTTGTTAACCATGAAATTGGCTGAGCCCTAGCAGGAGAAAGAAGTTTGACTACCAATCTGAGTCAAATCACAATTCTGCAAGTCAAACTCTCGATTCCTCTTTCATCAAACTTAGACTTTGGAAATTGTGTTATCATTGTAATGACATCACATTACAAACAATATTGTGCTCCATAAAGAAAAGATGAATCCCTTATACTTGTAGATCTTGGTAATTGAGTTACTCTTGCTTCATTAGTTTGCAACCTACCATTTGCTTTGCTCTTTCAAATATTGTAGTTGGGGAAATGTTCATCCACATTAAATAATGGATAAATGTTTCAGATATACAAACACTGGTGTATAAGATGCAAAGCAACACACAACACCTACACAAAGTAGGATTGGAAGAATAATCTGCTTAATCTAGATAGGTTTGTTCAAGTCTCAATAATAAAATCTTTTTATAAAGTGCCTATATGTGTGCTTTCTAAAGATCAAATATTTGTATAATTTTTTTGAAATAACATGTACAAGCTCATAGAGGCCATATGTCTTTACAAATAGGTATCTTCTCAGATGGCCATGGGCTTTGAGTCACCTCTGTCCGTGAATCTTTTTGTTGGCTACTCTTCTCAGTATTCGTTCAGTTCTTCAAGTAGCAGTACAATCATCGATGGCCTGCCTGATTCCCTGATGCGGGAGCATCCGACTGAAAAAGGCGACAACTCGGAAACGACTTTTTTTTCTTTTTTTTTACTGAAAAGAAAAGAAAACATTTTGAGTTTTTGTTTTATTTTGTTTTATTTAAATTAAGGTTGACTCAGCCATTGTTCTTTAAAACTTAGCAAGAAAATCAAGATAGGATTAGTTAGGAACATGTTTAAAGAAATTATTAGATAACTGAAAGGTAACTGAGGTACAGTTCCTCAACTGTAAAGAAACTGCTAGTAATGCATTGAAAAAGAAAAACTAGAGCTCATTAAGGGGCTGCCATCCAAAGATAAGAGATAGCTCAGAATTTGTAATTTACAATTGTTTTGAATCTCTATAAAAGAAATAAATCTAGAACCTGTCATTAAGGAAGTAGGACTGTTTCTTTCCCCTTGTGCATAAATATTTCAGGCATTGTATTGAAAGTATTGAAAGAAAGACAGTGACATAACTCATTAAGAAGTCGAATGGCATCAACAAGAAACTTGTGATAGAAGGCCTCTCAGACCAGGAACCAAACAAAGGCAAAACCAACATAGACAATACAATTTTTTTCCTTCCTTAACAACAAAACCAGGTACTTTTATATTCATCATTTCAGCAAAACTGTGCATTCATTTCATTTCAAAATTTAACAGTTCATGGTACAAATTATACAACCCAAAAACTGTGGAGGGTTCTGAAACCCATGCAAAACCGAAAATTACAATTCACGGGCTAATACTAGTCAAACAGTGAAGGCATGAAAACCCCTGAAACCACACACATACATGGAAGAATCGAAACCCCAAGGATTATACCTAGCTACAGACAGAGCAAGCAAAAAAGTAAGCAAAAGAAAGATACAGCCACGGAAAGACCCTACCCAGATTTTCCCTAAACCTGCAAAAACTTCTAAGGACGAGGTCGTGGAGCAGTGTTTCCCTGGAATGACCTGCACACCACCACAAAATAGGGCAGCAGTTAGGTAGGGCCACGAGACCAAAACACAGTGAACAGATAAGGAGTGAAGATTTACCTAGAGGAGGTCCGATTTCGCGACAGAGGACGAGAGCCAAGACCCACAACAGAGGGTTTCTCCCAACATAAATGCCATGAGATAGTTTTGCCTGCTCACCAAGGAGCCAGAAGGTTAGAGCCTTAAAAACGAAAGGAGAAATTACAATTGGAACAAGAAGATTACCTGAGAACGAGTTCGTTGAGCCGTCCTATGTAGTAGTAAGGCGAGAACCTGTGTTTGTAGAGCGAAATCATCACCAGACCCAACATCAAGAAAACAATCATCGCAAAATAGAGCAGAGACAAAGTATGAGCCGGGTGACAGAGATAAATCGACTTGTAGGTGGGAAATTGACCTGAAACCCTCCAAGAACCAGCGAAGAAAACCACCACAGGGAGCAATCAAAGGAACAACGCCAACAAACTACCATAGGGAATAAGCAAGGCACAACATTAACAAACCACCATACAGGACAAGCAAGGCACAATGCTTACCAACCATCACAAGAACCAAGCGAAAGCACCAAGCACCCATAGAGCCGAACCAAACCACAACAATGCAAGAATGAATTCCAAATACCCTCGGCAGGTGTGATAGACCATGTTTGCAAACCCGAGGCCAGTACGAAGGGCAAGACGAAAAACATAAAACACATTACAACCTCACACCAAAACCATTCCACTGTCTTAAATTCGAAAACAATAAGAGTTAAACGGACATTGCTACGTGTCCCTCTTAGGGATCGCCACCAATTTTTGGTATTAGAGCAGTTTGTTCCTTTCTCTCCGTAAGGATTGAGGTAGGAAGAAGGCGTCGAGAAAGAGCCATTAGAAGAGTAGCAGATGAAGGGTTATGAGAAGAAATTAGGACTTTAACTGCATGTTTGACCCCAGTGGAAGCAGGAAGGCGTAGAGATCCAGAAGGTGGGGATGACAGTGAGGAGGAAAACACAGCCACGATGGATGGGTCAGATGACGAAGGACCAAAGATTAAACTATTGATGTCAGTTTTGTTGGCTCGCAGCAAGCCAAGACCGAAGCTCTCTAATTATGATGGTAGTTTGTCCACAGAGGCATTGTTAGACTGGATAAGTGAGCTAGATAAATATTTTGAATATGAAGAAATCAGTGAAGACAAGAGGATCAGGTTTTCTGTCACCAAGTTGAAGGGACATGCAGCACTATGGTGGGATAGTGTACAGGTAGAAAGGAGGAGATTGAACAAACCATTGATTAAAAATGGTATAGGATGATTGCTAGAATGAAGAGTAAATCTCTACCTAAATATTATCATATTGCCCTTTATAGACAAGTACAGAACCTGAGGCAAAGAATGATGACCGTAAATGAATATAATGAAGAATTTTATAAATTAAACCTGAGAGCTGGTTATGTTGAAGATACCCCTGAGAAAACAGTGAGGTTTGTAAATGGTCTATGGATGGAGATCCTAGACGAAATTAGTATTCTTTCCCCTAAGACCATAGAGGAAGCCTATCAGAGTGCTTTGAAGGCAGAGGAAAATATTGTTAGGAAACAAAATGCTAGAAGAGGACATAGTTCTGGTAGAGGTCGGGCACAAACCTTTGGCAGAGGTAGGACTACCAACAACAATGAAGAGGGAAGTAGTTCGAAGACTTTGGGGCAGACTGAAAGGGAAGGTAACACTAGAGGAGGAAGGTCATACCAGCGAGGAAGAGGTAATGGCAACGGCAAAGGAAATTCCTATCAGTGTTACAAGTGTCACAAGTGAGGACACAGGTCCTTTGAATGTCCTGAAAATGAACAAACTGGCCATAGGGAAGCATATGTCGCTCAGCCCGATGAAGCGAAGGCACCACCACAGGAGGTGGAAAATATGCTAGAAACTGGGGAAGCCTTGGTGCTGAACAAGGTATTATTGAAACCAGCTAAGGAAGTAACTGATCAGACACAGAGGAAAGCATTGTTCCGGATTATGTGCAAGTTGCATGGGAAATGTTGCAAATCAATCATAGACAGTGGAAGTACTGATAGTCTGGTAGCCACTGAAATGGTGGGGAAATTGGGTTTGAAGAAGTTGAAGCACCTAACTCCATATAGGGTGTCTTGGTTGCAGAAAGGTCACCAACTATTAGTCGATGAGCAGTGCGAACTAGAGTTTCATATTGACAAGTACAAGGACAAGGTGACTTGCGATATCATGCCTATGGACGTGTGCCATATTCTGTTGGGCAGACCATGGCAGTATGATAGGAAGTTTGTCCATGATGGGGAAACAAATTGTTACAAGTTTGCTAAAGATGGGATAAATCATACGCTAGTGCCCATGAAGGAAGAGGATGCTGCGGAAACTAGTGGGACAAAAGCATCACTGTTAGGTGGAAAAGGGTTTTGCGACAAATGGGGGATGATGAGTTAAAATATGAAGTTGTCCAAAGGTCAAAACCAGTTTTGATCCATACTGAAGTCACTGACTTACTGAAAGAAATACAGGACATGCTACAAGAATTTAGTGATATTGTGGTAGACGATCTACCAGAGAAATTACCACCAAAGAGGAGCATTAG
This sequence comes from Pinus tabuliformis, assembly GCA_031772625.1. NCBI lineage: Eukaryota > Viridiplantae > Streptophyta > Pinopsida > Pinales > Pinaceae > Pinus > Pinus tabuliformis. The sequence goes on from CM062820.1 coordinate 1,395,834,554, forward strand.
TCACCATATTGATTTTATTCCATGAGCCAATTTACCAAACAAGGCTGCTTATCGGATGAGTCCGAAGGACAATGAAGAAATTAGGAAGCAGGTGTAGGAGTTTTTGGATAAAGGACTGATTCGGGAAATTTTAAGCCCTTCTACAGTTCCTACTGTTTTAGCTCCCAAGAAAGGAGGTGAGTGGCGAATGTGCATTGATTCCCGGGAAATTAACAAGATCACTATCAGGTACAGATTTCCTTTACCTCTGATGGATGATATGATGGATTGTTTGAGTGGAGCAGCGTACTTTTCAAAGATAGACCTGAAAAGTGGCTACCACCAAAATCAGGATTTGAGAAGGTGACGAGTGGAAGACGACTTTCAAGACTAATGAAGGCTTATACGAATGGTTGGTTATGCCATTTGGATTGAGAAATTCCCCCAGCATGTTCATGCATTTGATGAATGAGATGCTAAAGGAATTCATTGGTAAATTTTTTATTTTATATCTAGATGATATACTTATATTCAGCAAGACAAAGGAAGAGCATTTTCGACATGCGAGGTATGTATTGGAAAAATTGTAGCAAAATAGATTACCGATAAATTTGAAGAAAAGTTCTTTTTTCAAGAAAGAGTTAATTTATTTGGGATTTTTGATTTCCAAGAATGAACTAAAAATGGATCCGGAAAAGGTTTCAGCCATAGTTAGTTGGTCGTCTCCCAAAAGTTTTTTTGAGGTACGAAGTTTTCATGGATTGGTGAGTTTTTATCGGAAGTTTATTAAAAATTTCAGTGGGATTTGTGCACCCATGGTGGACACCATTAAGAAGGCAAATCAGCCTTTCCATTGGACAGAAATGACAGAGAAGAGTTTTCAGCTACTCAAAAGAAAGATTACTGAAAAACAAATTTTGAGATTACCAGACTTTAACAAACTTTTTCAAGTTCGTTGTGATGCCAGTGGAACAACCATTGGTGCAGTACTTAGCCAAGAGGACAAGCCAGTAGCCTACTTCAGTGAGAAACTAAATGAAAGTAGGCAGAAGTACACGTCTTATGACAAGGAATTTTATGCAATGGTTCAAGCGCTAAAGCATTGGAGACATTATCTACTGGCCAATGAATTTGTCTTATTTTCAGACAATTCCATGTTACAATATATTATGCAGCAACATAAGCTGAACCATAAACATGCGAAGTGGGTGGAGTACCTGCAGAGTTTTACATTTGTGTTGAAACACATCAACGGTCAAGCCAACAAAGTGGCAGATGCATTAAGCAAGAGGAATTTGATCCTACAGGAAAGTACGATACAAGTATTAGGATTCGAACATCTTAAAGACTTGTATAAAACAGATGCAGATTTTAAGGAAGCCTATGAAGCTTTCCAAAATCCATTGTTGAGAGAACAGTTCATGGCCAAACTATAATATGCAGGAAGGGTTGCTATTCAATGGAAGGCAGTTGTGTATTCCAGAATGTTTTATGAGAGAGAACTTAATCCAAGAAAAGCATAATGGAGGTTTAGCCAAGCATTTTGGCATAGACAAGACCTTGGATCAGTTGAGCCACTTTTACTATTGGTCGAAGATGCGTAGATATGTACAAAGGTTTGTGACTAGATGCAAAGTGTGTCAACTTGCAAAGGGACACAACCAGAACACAGGGTTGTATACGCCCTTACCTATTCCGAACAGACCATGGGACTCAATCAGTTTAGACTTTGTCTTAGGTCTGCCGAAGACACAATGGGGATTTGATTCCATCATGGTGGTGGTGGATCGTTTCACCAAAATGGCACATTTCATTCCGTGCAGGAAAACCAATGATGCCAAACATGTAGCGCATTTGTTTTTCACAGAGATATTTAGATTACATGGCTTGCTGAAGTCTATTATTTCGGACCGAGACATTACGTTTAAAGGACATTTTTGGTGGACCTTATGGAAAAAATTAAACACCAAACTAAATTTTAGCTCAGCTTATCATCTGCAGACCGATGGCCAAACTGAAGTGGTGAATTGAAATCTAGGAAATCTATTAAGGAGTTTGGTTGGAGAAAATTATCGACAGTGGGATCGTGTGCTTGTACAAGAGGAATTTGCTTATAACGATTCACCCAACAGAAGCACGACCAGTAGTCCTTTCCAGATCCTATACTGAATGCACCCACATGGAGTACATGAGTCATGGGATTTGGGTCAGTTGGAGCGCAGGAGTGTTGATGGTGAATATTTCGCAAAGGGAATTAGAAATATTCATGAACAGGTGAAATTAAAATTACAAGACAACAGCCAAAGATAGAAACAGAAAGAATATTTGAAAAGGTGGGAGGTACAATTCAACGTAGGAGACCTGGTATTAGCACACCTATGCAAGGAGAGGTTTCCTAAAGGTGAATACAACAAGTTAAAATGGAAGAAAATTGGGCCTTGCAGGATTCTTCGGAAGTTTTATGCGAACGCTTATGAATTACAGTTACCCCCAGGTATAGGAATTTCACCCATTTTTAATGTCACAGATCTGTACCCCTACATTGCGGCAAATGAAGAAGACAGTTCGGAAAGACGAACACGAGACACCCAGAATGAGAACGACTCGTGGATTAAACAAATGCCCCCAGCAAAGCCTTTAGAGATCGAACATATCCTAGACACCCAGGTGGCCAGACGAACTCGAAGGAAAGAATATTTGTGGTACCTAGTCAAGTGGAAGGGTCATCCTATTGAAGATAGTTCTTGGTTAGATGTTGGCCAGATTCGGGTACTCTATTGAAGAGCTCATGGACAGGAGCCATGAGTTTAATTTACCTCGGGATCCCAATGTAGGAGAATCTCACTAAAAAAGGCGGCCGCTGGGAAATGGTTTTTTATTTTTATTTTTATTTTGCTCGAAACAAGGGAAAACATTTTGAGTTTCTATTTTATTTTGTTTTATTTAAATTAAGGCTAACTCAGTCATTATTCTTTAAAAAGTACACAAGCAAATCAAGATATGATTAGTTAGGAATATGTTTAAAGAAATTGTTAGATAACTGAAAGCTAACTGAGGAACAATTCCTCAACTGTAAAGAAACTGCTAGTAATGCATTGAAAAAGAAAAACGAGATCTCATTGAGGGGCTGCCATCCAGAGAGAAGAGAGAGCTCAGAATTTGTAATTTACAATTGTCTCGAATCTCTATAAAAGCAAATAAATCTAGAACCTATCATTCAGGAAGTAGGACAGTTTTTTTTCCCTTGTGCATAAATATTTCAGGCATTGTATTGAAAGTATTGAAAGCAAGACAGTGACATAACTCATTAAGAAGCTGAATGGAATCGACAAAAAACTTGTGACAGAAGGGCTCTCAGACTAGGGACCAGTCAAAGGCAAAACCAGCATAGACAATACAATGTTTTTCCTTCCTCAACAAAAAAATCAGGTACTTTTATATTCAGCATTTAAGAAAAATTGTGCATTCATTTCATTTCCAAATTTAACAGTGCATGGTACAAATTATACAATCCAGAAACCGCGGAGGGTTCTGAAACCCATGCAAAGCCGAAAATTACAATTCACAGGCTAATACTATGCAAATAACGAGGGCATGAAAACCCCTGAAACCTTACTAATACTAGTCAAACAGCAAGGACATGAAAACCCCTGAAACCACACACATACACAAAGGAATCATAACCCCAAGGGTTATACCCGACTACAGACAAAGCAAGCAACAAAGTAAGAAAAAGAAAGATACAGCCACGAAAAGACCCTACCCAGGTTTTCACTAAGCCTGCGAAAACTTCCAAGGACGAGGCCATGGAGCAGTGTTCCCCTGGGATGACCTGCACACCACCACAAAATAGGGTAGCATTTAGGTAGGGTCACCAGACCAAAACACAGTGAATAGATAACCAAGAGAGGAGTGAAGATTTACCTGGAGGAGGTCCGATTCTGCGACGGAGGACGAGAGCCGAGACCCGCAACAAAGGGTTTCTCCCAATAGAAATGCCATGAGAGAGTTTTGCCTACTCACCAAGGAGCCAAAAGGTTAGAGCCTTAAAAACAAAAGGATGAATTGCAACAGGAACAAGAAGATTACCTGAGAATGAGTTTGTTGAGCCGTCTTGTGTAGTAGAAAGGTGAGAACCTGTGTTTGCAGAGCCAAATCATCACCATACCCAACATCAAGAAAACAATCATTGCAAAACAGAGCAGAGAAAAAGTACGAGCTGGGTGATAGAGATAAATCGACTTGCAGGTGGGAAATTGACCTGAAACCCTCCAAGAACTAGCAAAGTAAACCACCATAGGGAGCAAGCAAAGGCACGGCGCCAAAAAACCACCATAGGGAACAAGAAAGGCACAGCAATAACAAACCACCCTACGGGACAAGCAAGGCACAGCGCTTACCAACCATCACAAGAACCAGGCGAAAGCACCGAGCACCCATAGAGCCGAACCAGACCACAACAATGCAAGAATGAATTCCAAATACCCTCGGCATGTGTGATAGATGTGTTTGCAAACCCGAGGCCAGTACGAAGGGTAGACCAAAAAACATAAAACACATTAAAACCTCACACCAAAACCCTACCACTCTCTTAAATTCGAAAACGATAAGAGTTAAACAGTCGTCACCACATGTCCCTCCTCGGGATCGGCACCATTCCCCCATTTATGACATTAGCCTCTCTGAAATTGTTTTCTAAAGACAAGCAGGACTCGAGGGTTGGAGAGTTTGAGGAGGCTATCCAATTTGTACCTATGCTAAATATGGGGTTCAGTGCCAAGAATGGTAGGTTTTGTGAGCTCCAAAGAAGGAAATTAACCTTGAGTTGAAGGTGGGGAAGAGGGAATATGCAATTGGTGTTCCTTTTCAGATGAATGCGACACATAGTGATGATGAGAATGGACCTAAGCTACAAAAGGATCCATACCGGGAGGATCTGGACTTGGAAGACAGACAAAGCAACAAGAATTCAGCAATTTATTCAGACAATGTTATTTGTACCGATATTTTTGATGAGGTGTTGCTCTGTGGTGGTTGGAATGGTAGAAAATTTACGAAAATGCAAGTGCAAGTGTGAAAAGTGTTCAAAATGGGTCTGTGAAAGGTTCACAAGGTTCAAAGGCTGTTGGGAAGAAGAAAGGGAAAAAGGAAGTGGTGGATATAAGATCTCTTCTTCTTATTTGTGCACAAGTTGTGGCAGTAGATGATACTCGAGGGGCCAATGAGACTTTAGAGCAGATTAGGCAACATGTGTCCACTTATGGAGATGGGTTGCAATGCCTGGCGAATTATTTTGCAATTGGTATGGTAACTGTTGGAGAATCTAATTCCAACCACATGTTGACTTCAGTCATTTATGGTTGATGTTTCCAATCTAATCTTATTTAAGTGATTTGTAATACTGAGAAGAGTAAGCAAAGTGAGTCCTGTGCTCCACATATTGTTCTCTTCAATCTTTTTCATGGTATCAGATCTCAGCCTGTGTAAGACTCCTTGAGAGCAACAGAGAGAGATGAGTTTTCATAAGACTCCATGAGAGAGCAGCAACGTGAGTGAAGAGAAAATGTAAGCCTCTTTGAGAGAGCAGAAAAAGTCACTGAAGAGAAAGTGCAAAACTCTTTGAGTGTTGAGATTTTCTGTTTTGAGTCAAATAGGCAAAAATCTCTGAAGGATGACAACAATAGGGATTCAGTTCCTAGATTAGCTCCAGGTTGTTGGGAGGGAGTTAATGCCTCCTATATTTGATGTGAGGGAGTTATGAGGCTGTTAGATTCTCTATGCTATATAACAGGCAGTCATTCGGATGATTTGCTATGTGAGTGTGAGGATTTCATGATGTAATCTCTTAATTTAATTAATATATTCCTGATGCCTATGTTTGGTGGACGTAGCCCAGATTGGTTGGGTGAACCACGTTAATTCTTGTGTTTATGTGCTTGATAATTGTTGTGTGTATTTATGTTTGCTGTGCACCTGATCCAACAATTGGTATCAGAGCATGTTGGAGGAGCGGCACTGCTGGAGGTGGAGCACTGAGTTGGTTTGGTTGCTGGTGAGCAGATCGATTGCTGCCTGGAGGTGCTGCGTGGCTCAGGCAGCGTATGTCTGTTGAACAAATGTTGCCGGAGTGCTGGTTGACCACCAAAGCGCTGGAGATTGCTGCCTGCGTGTTTACAATTGCTGCCTGCGTGGACCTGCGTATGGACAACGGTATGACGCAGTTTTGTCAAAAACGTATTCTTGATATGCATTAGAAACTGTGTATTGAAAACAGCGTGGGTATGTGTGTAAATCAGCGTGTATATATTCCAAAAACAACAGCGTGGGTATGTGTGTAATATATATTCTAAAAACTACAGCGTGTATATAGTTAATGATGTTGTTCTTTGCAAACAACAGCAACACAAATATTATGGGAGGTCGTTAGCAATTGCCCCATACGTTTGATTAAATCGCTGGTGCATATGGTAACGTTTGATTAAATCGCTGGTGCGTTTGATTAAATCGTTTGCCCCATTCCCATGTTTTTTTCATGATACGACTGTCATGAAAAACCAAAAATTTCCGTAGGATCCTTCAATGATTGCGGGTTCATAATAAGTGTTGCAGATTTCGTTGGCAGAGAAAGCCAAATGAAAACGCAAGGCACTTAAAACTTTTGGTAGGCAGAGGTGAACGTGATACTAAGTTAATGCCTGCAGAATAATTTAGCACTAATAGATATTCATAAAATAGTCGTATCATTTCTGCTAAACATTTTGGGTTGGTCTTTATCACAATCCCGTTGCGCGGAGGTATTATTGTTTTTTATGGCAGCGTAAAACCAGTTGATTCAATTTTTTTTTTTTAAATGGCAGTGACAGCATTCATAAGATTGGTTAATTGGTCCAAGGAAAAACAACAAGTGTAAACAAGAAAAAAAAAAAATTGTGAAGTGCAAAAAAAAGGCAGATTTTTTTTTGTTGTGTAAAATCAAAGGCATAGGCAATTTTTTTTTAATTGCTGGTTGGATATTGGAGATTATTGTGTTTTTTGCTGATACAAGATGGCCAAAACACAAAGTGCCTGGTTTGAAATTGAAAAGTTTAATGGCAAGAATAATTTTGAGATCTGGAAGGTGAAGATGCACGATCTGCTGGTTCAACAAGGTGTGGCAAAAGCACTGTTGGGGAAAAACAAAAGACCTCCTTCCATGACGGAGGATGAATGGGATGAGTAGGACGATAGAGCTCTGAGCGCAATTCGGTTATGTCTGGCGGACGATGTTCTGTTCAACATTGTGTCAGAGAAAACCGCCGCAGGCTTGTGGTCGAAGCTTGAGAAGCTCTATATGACGAAATCTTTGACAAATCGAATTCTCCTGAAACGGCAGCTTTACAGTTTGCGGATGAAAGAAGGTACCTCAATTGTTGATCACCTGAATGTTTTTAATACCTTTTCGGTGCAATTAAACAGTCTAGATGTGAAATTTGATTCGGAGGATAAGGCGATAACTTTATTATGTTCTTTGCCTGAATCCTGGGATCACTTTGTAACTTCCATAAGTTTTAGTACATCAAAAATTCTTGAATTTGACGATGTTGTTGGAGCCTTGTTGGCTGAGGAGACGAGGAAGAGGTCGAATGCAGACACCTCTACATCAGAGGTGATGATGGCCAGAGGTCGCTCACGAGAGAGACACTCCGGGGGAAAGCATAGCGACTCTCATTCAAAGTCCAAAGGAAAGAAGCCAAAGGTGAAGTGCTGGCATTGTGGCAAGGCTGGACATCTGAAAAAGGATTGCTGGAAGCGAAAGCAAGCTACTAAAGAAGGCTCTTCGACAAAAAAGAAGGAAGCCAACACCACAGATACAGGTTCAGTATCTGGTTCAGGTATGAGTGATGAGGTATTATCAGTTAATGTTTCAAAACATGATCAACATTGGTTGTTAGATTCTGGGGCATCTAACCACATGTGTATACATAAAGATTGGTTTAAAACATATAGATCAATTGATGATGGTGTTGTGTACATGGGTAATGATGTAACATGTAATATTGTTGGGATTGGAAGCATACAACTACAAATGTTTGATGGCACAACCAAAATATTAACTGATGTGAGGCATGTACCAGATTTAAGGAAAAATTTGATTTCATTAGGAGCACTTGATTCAAATGGATATAAAACTGTAATTCAAGGTGGAGTTATGAAAATCTATAAAGGTATCTTACTAGTGATGAAGGCTAAGAAAGTAGGAAATCTATTTCAGTTAGAAGGTAGAACTGGGTCAGATCATGTGTCTGTGTCTGAACATGACAGTAGTTCCATTCACTTATGGCATCAAAGATTGGGGCATATGAGTGAAAGAGGATTGAAAATTTTGGCTAACCGAAAGTTACTTCCTAATCTAAGATCTGGAAAATTGGATTTATGTAAACATTGTCTGTTTGGTAAACAAAGTAAACAAAAGTTTTAAACATGCAAACATACTAGTAAAGGCATACTTGATTATATCCATTCAGATGTGTGGGGTCCAGTTCCTACAGCTTCATATGGTAGTTCATCTTATTTTGTATCATTCATTGATGACTTTTCTCGGAAAGTTTGGGTCTTCATGTTGAAAAAGAAGTCTGATGTTTTTACAGTTTTCAAGCAGTTTAGAGCATTGGTAGAAAACAGCACTGGTAGAACTACAAAATGTTTAAGAACTGACAATGGTGGTGAGTTTTCCTCCAAGGAGTTTGACAGCTATTGCAAGGAAGCAGGGATCGAGAGACATAAGACCACGGTTTATACTCCTCAGCAGAATGGAGTAGCTGAACGCATGAACATGACTCTTCTAGAGAGAGCAAGGTGTATGCTGAGTAACGTCGGGTTGCCAAAGGAGTTGTGGACAAAAGCAGTGGTAACTGCTTGTTATGTGATAAACCGATCTCCATCAACGGCAATAGACTGCAAGGTTCCGCAAGAGGTATGGACAGGACACCCTTGTGACTATTCTAAACTCAGAGTGTTTGGTTGTGATGCATATGCTCTAGTGCCTAAACATCAGCGAACTAAATTAGATCCAAAGTCTAAAAGGTATATCTTTGTTGGGTATGGTGATGGAACAAAGGGATTTAGATTGTGGGATCCTACTACCCGCAAAATCATCATCAACAGAGATGTAAGGTTTAATGAATTCTCTCTTGTACAGTTAGATGTAGATAGAAGATTGAAACAGGATGATGTATCTGATTTCCAGCATATTCAGTTTGACAGCATTTCTAATGATAGTCATAACGACCATAGTTCAGATTCTAGTCATGAACAGGTTTCAGAATCAGATTATGAACAGGGTTCAGATGGAGGACATGAACAGGTCTCAGATGGCGATCATGAAGAAATTCCTACAGTTGATAGACAGCCAGTTGTGGAAGCACCAGAAACATTCTTAAGGAGGTCTACAAAGATCAAATGCCGTCCGAGAAGGTATGATGATTCAATTGCTTTGATCGCTAATGATGATGAACCTTTGTGTTATCAGGAAGCTGTAGAAGGTTCAAATAGTGACAAATGGAAAGCAGCCATGAAGGAAGAAATGATGGCCTTAGGTAAGAATGGTACGTGGGATCTGGTTGAACTTCCCAAAGGCAGGAAAACTGTGGGATGCAAGTGGGTCTTCAAGCTGAAACGGGGTGTGAATGATACGGAAGATAGGTACAAAGCTCGACTGGTTGCAAAAGGGTTTTCTCAGAACGCTGGCATAGACTTTCATGAGATATTTTCACCAGTGGTTAAAATTGTTTCAATTAGAGTTGTGTTAGCATTAGTGGCTTTGTTTGATTTGGAGTTGTAGCAGTTAGATGTTAAGACTGCATTTCTACATGGTGATTTAGATGAGGAAATATATATGGAACAACCGGAAGGGTTTGTTCAGCATCGCAATGCGAAATTTGTCTGCAGGCTCAAGAAGTCATTATATGGCCTGAAGCAGTCGCCTCGGCAGTGGTATAAGAAGTTTGATTCTTTCATGTTGAGTCAGAAATATGTAAGAAGTGAATATGATCATTGTGTTTATTTTAAGCAGTTAAATAATGGCATGTTCATTATCTTAGTGTTGTATGTTGATGATATGCTTTTAGCAAGCAAAAGCATTGAAGAAATCAACAAGTTGAAGACTCAGATGGCAAGGACGTTTGATATGAAAGATCTAGGAGCCGCAAGACAGATTTTGGGCATGGAGATTTTCAGAGACAGGAGTAATGGTAAGCTCTGGCTATCACAACAGAAGTATGTTGAGAAAATACTTTTGAGGTTTGGTATGAACAATGTGAAGCCTGTGTCGATCCCTTTAGCTTCCCATTTTAAGCTTTCTTCGAGTTTATGTCCTAATACCGATGAAGAAAAGGATTATATGTCTCGAATTCCTTATGCCAATGTAGTAGGATGTTTGATGTATGCGATGGTGTGTACGCGACCAGATATTTCTCATGCAGTTGGGGTTGTCAGCAGGTACATGGCAAATCCGGGTAAAGAACACTGGTCAGCAGTGAAATGGGTGCTTCGGTACTTGAGAGGCACAAGTAGTTATTGTATTTCTTACAATAAGAGTAGTGAATTTGTTTGCGGATATGTTGATTCCGATTTTGCAGGTGATTTGGATAAGAGAAGGTCAACTTCAGGGTACGTCTTCACTCTTGCAGGTGGAGCTATAAGCTGGATGTCAAAGCTACAGAACATTGTTGCTTTATCCACTACTGAAGCAGAATACATTGTTGCTTCTCATGCTTGCAAAGAGGCGGTTTGGTTGAAAGGTTTGCTTGGTGAATTTGGTAGGTTACAGGATAACATCAGGTTACTTTGTGACAGTCAAAGTGCAATACATTTGGCTAAGAATCCGGTCTATCATAGTAAGTCAAAGCATATTCCAATCAAATATCATTTTGTAAGACAGGTTATCACTGAAAGGGGAGTTTCTCTTGAAAAGGTGCATACAAAGGAGAACTGTGCAGACATGTTCACGAAACCAGTTTTGTTGGAGAAGCTACGCTGGTGTTTGGCTTCTCTTGGCTTGCAGAAAAGATAAAATAATAATAACAAGGCATCAGGCGAATTGTTGTCAAGGTGGAGATTGTTGAGATTTTCTGTTTTGAGTCAAATAGGCAAAAATCTCTGAAGGATGACAACAATAGGGATTCAGTTCCTAGATTAGCTCCAGGTTGTTGGGAGGGAGTTAATGCCTCCTATATTTGATGTGAGGGAGTTATGAGGCTATTAGATTCTCTATGCTATATAACAGGCAGTCATTCGGATGATTTGCTATGTGAGTGTGAGGATTTCATGATGTAATCTCTTAATTTAATTAATATATTCCTGATGCCTATGTTTGGTGGACGTAGCCCAGATTGGTTGGGTGAACCACGTTAATTCTTGTGTTTATGTGCTTGATAATTGCTGTGTGTATTTATGTTAGCTGTGCACCTGATCCAACATTGAAAAAGTAGCACAAGTTTAGAGTAAGCCTCTTTGAAAAAGAACAACAGAAGTTTGAAGAATCCTATATATATATAGAAAGCTGCAAGAAAACTAGAAGCCAGCTAATGCAAGGCAAAACAGATTGAAGAATTTCTTTTGGGAGATTAATGCTTTACATGCGTTAAAACCAGTGCGTTAGTAACTCCACTGACGTTGAACAGCGAGAGGAGAAAATGCGTTAATCGAAGGTTACTTGAAACAATTTTAAATTTTGGCACGGGTTGGCTGTGATGAACAACACATTAGAGCGCTAGCACTACCCTTCAAAGTCGACGGAAGAGTTAGCACGCGGTTTTTTCTCATCCCACAGAGCATTACCAGTGATTTAAACAAAAAAAAATGAATGTTCACAAGGCAAGCTGAAAAAGTCAAGGGATTGGGATTTGCTAGAAAAGTAAGGTAATGGCGGTTGTGTTATAGCTTTCCAGCTAAACTAACCACCAAATAGGAAGCGGGGACTTATTTTTTATTTAAAAAAAAATAGTGGTTTAGGGAGTTATTTTTTATGAAAAGGCATGAGACTTCCAAACAAAAAAGGTTTGCGTGATTACTTAAAAGGGCTTTGGGCGTATTGTTTTAAAAGTGCTCATGTATTTGGTTTTTAAAGGGCTTCCGCATGTGAATATTTTGTTGCTTATATAATGGGGTGGCATTGTTAAAAGAGCCGTGGATTTTTTTAAGAAAATATATTGAAGTTTATTTTAAAAAGGGATAGAATTTTTATTAAGGCTTATTTAAAAGAGAATTTTTTAAGTCTTGAAAAGGAGATTAAAGAGAAAAAAGGGCCTATTGTTCCAATTGGTTCTGGACAATTGTAATTTTTTTATGAAAGCTTTCTGAAGTTCTGTAGCAAAGAAGTGCGTCTTTATGTTTGAAGTTTGATTTCTTTTTTGAGTCGTATTTTGTTAGCGATCAAATGGGAAAAGCCAAGTGGTTGAGAAAGTCAAAGCGACTACATGAGATGTTTGAGATCTTTTCAGATCTGGAAGTGAAGGGGCAAAAAGATGACTTTGCATTGAAATGCATAAAAGAATCTGTCGATGACAACATTCTACCCTTGATTTCAGAAACCAAGACAGCGAAGAAGGCTTGGGTTACCCTTGAAAGGTGTTTTGGTCCAAGAGAGAGTATTGAAGTTGATGAAAAAAGTAGATCATAGCAGCAGATCTACATCCAAATGAATGGATTGTTGAAACCCACTGTGGTCAGCCACTTTGATAAGTCACGATCACGCTTGCCATCACTAATTGAATAAATAAATTCATGTAACTGATTCACTGGTTATCATTTGTATTATTATATATAATATATAAGAGGATAAAAGATTAATCCGACATTGAGGAGCCTTTTGGAAGACCCGGGAAAACAAATTAAGAAAAGGTCGTCATGAAATTTCGCATGTAATTGCCACACTTGTATGACTATAACCACTTCAATTGAATCTCAATAAAGGATAGAAAATCTACATAGAGCTATAGAGTTTGATAAAGTATTCAACCTAGAAATGTAGGTACAATAATGAAAGCATCAATAATAATTGAAGATCAATAACATATTCTTCTCTTTTCCAATAAGCATTAGGAATGTCAGAGAAACAACCATTTTTTAGTTTCTCTTAAATATCTTTTAAATAATCATCATGATGAGCCATGGCAAAGGAAACAATTCTTTGTTGTTTTGCCTTATTAATAGGTTTGACTGGAGAAACTGTTTTCTTTCTTGGGACAGTAAAGTCTTCATTGGTTTTAAGAGGAAGAAAAACACGTTTGTCATTGATGGTTATTCTAAATATCCTTTTGGGATAATCTATTTGGATTGGCAACCATCTAGTAAAGAATTCAGAGCCAAGAATTACATTAGCCGGGATTTCATCCAACTCCAAAAATGTACATTGAACTGGGTTTCCTTGGATCTGTAGAGGGAAATCTATGACTTGGTGCTTGATGTTAAAAATTGATCCAGTGATGGTGGATCCACCTTCATTATATTTATCCCAATAAAACGGAGAAATTGCTAAATGTCTGGCTAAGTTAAGGTGGGCTCCAGAGTCTAATAAACAATCTAAATAATAAGGTTTCAAATCAGGAGGACAAAATTGCAAAGTTATAAACAGTCTGGGCTGACTCATTAGGGCTATGGTTTTTCCTGGATAGCTGGATGAATCAAATTCAGGTCCAAAATATTCTTTCTCTGTATAACCTGCTTGTTCTTCTTTTCAGAAATGTTCATCCATAGTTTTTTCTAGATCTTCATCGGATGAATTTTCAACTTCTTTTTCTAGTGAATGCAGTGCTTGCTTTAGAGAAGTGATTTCAGAGGCTAGAAGCCGAATCTTATCTTTTTTATCCTTGATCTATGATTTATATGATTCGCAAGTTTCTCTTTTAACCTTCTGCCTAACTGTATGCTTAGATGGATGAGATGCATACAGTTCATCTTCATGCCAGTCTGAAGAAACTGAGTATCTTATTTCTTTTTCCTTTTGCTTGTCTGAAATTTGACTAGCTGATGATGCGTTGTACTTGATTTGATTCTCCAATTCTGTAATATGATTTTGGATATGCATTCTATATCCTATCTTGTAAGGAGGTGTCTCTTCTAACTCCTTCTTTAATTCTATCAGCTTATTTGATCTAAGAAACATACAGAATTGGTATGATTGTAGGCTATCATTTTCTGAATCAGAACTTTGTTCTGGTTCTTCATTTTCTTCTTGCTCTTCATCTTGGCCATCAGGATAAAAGATTTCTCCTTCTGGTTCTTCATTTATATCACAAAAGAACAAGTCCCAGTACTTAGGTTCAAGTTGGTCTTCTAGAAATTCAGCATAAGCTGTTATCCTTCCTTTTTTCATTTTTTGTGGGCAAGCATTGGCCCAATGTCCTTCCTTATTGCAGATGAAGCACCTGACTGTTTTGGCTGGCATGCTTCGTCATCTAAAGAAAGCTTTTTTCCTCTGGAAACCTTTTTTTCCAGTTGTGTAAGACCTTGTGGATGAATATGGTTTCTTCCACTCGGATTTGGATGACCATTTGTTCTTTGGCTTGCATGAGCAATGCTTTGGGTCATCTTTATTGAATGTTCCCTTCCCCCAATTGGGCATCTGACCGATTGTAGAGCAGACATAGCTACTAAACATTTTGTCGTATTTTTTAAACTCTTTCTACATCCGTTTAAACTTTAGCCAAGCAATGTTCTTGTATCACAAATTTAATGTGATCTTGTGCTTCAGCTAAAGTCATACCATTGAAAGTGATATGTTTATCTCGGAAGTACTGCATTACTGCATTTGGTAATGTTCCTAGCATACTCTGAATATATCTGCGGATGAAGGCAGGGTCTAGGTAGGCATTTCCTTTGATAAGCCATTCTTGCATTTGGCAAAAAATATGGATCTAATAATGTTATTTTGCCTAGTTGGTTAGAGAGGAAAAGATCTATGTAATGATCAGGATCAGGATCTACTGAAGCACCAACAAACTGTACTCTGAGCACAAGTAATAACTAATTGATAGGATCTGCATGACCTAAAAATTCTTCTCATGCTTTTGCTGAAGCATAATGCCACCATGTATGTGCAAGACCTCCAAAACCATTAACAATTTCTTGTGCAATGCTTCGCAAAGTCTGTGTTGGATCTTCTGCTCTCCTTTTTGTTGACCAACTAGCCATTAATGTAATAGAATTTTCTATTTCAATTTTTGGTTGGTAGTTCAGTAGGAACATGGGTTCCTGTGGCATGGAATGTATAGCACTATTGATTTCAGCTGCATTAGTGTTGCTTGCTAACATTGGGAGTATGTCTTTTCTTGAGGAAGATTCTCCCATAGAGTTCATGGTTCTTGTTTCGGGAAGACTAGGAACTTTTTGTACTGGTCTTGGTCAAGTGCAGGGCCCTTTTCTTGCACCTGTTGCAAGAAGGAGATTGATGTGAAGACTGCATCATCATAGTCTTCATCTAGCTCTTCTTCTCTAAAATTCCATTCTGGGAGCTCAGAACCAACTAAGGTAAAACTAAACGTTCTTTTTAGCTTAGTTTTAGGATTATCTGAAAATAATACAGATGTCTTCATTTTATCCATTATAGCTGAATAATCTGGTGAAGGTTTCTTTGTTCCTAAATTTCTTAGTAAAGGAACCTGAATGGATAATACTTTTTCAATAGCGACTAGCCTTTTATCAAGTTTCTCATTGGCTTGAGCTAAGTCATCTATTTGATGTTCTAGCAGTTCAGATCTAGCTAGAATCTTTTCACATAGTGCTTTTTCTTCTATTATAACTGTCACTGTGACTTTAAGCACGTCTCTATGCAGATCATCTATGTTCTTAGACGTGAGATCTAACTATAGATTGGCATATTTCAGCTGTGAAGTGTTAGTGCTTGAGGAAATGGTTTTTGGCACTATAAAATAAGGGAGAAATTCCCTTTTCTTTTGACCATCATCATCAAATTGCCTAAATGGGATGTGAGGCAAATTTCTTCCTAGGATGAAGCTTTCTTCTCTGGTGGTGAATTTTTCAGTCTTTGAAATTTCTTCTCTTCGGAGTAAAGAAAACATGAAGAATTGATGTGATTTCTTTTCAGGGGTTTCAGTACTCTTCCCCAGTTTGTGACTTTTTCTCGCATGTATGCCAAAGCTATCTATCAGCTGGTTACAGGAAGGACACTGCTGATGCTAACCTTGATGCTCTCTAACTAGCTCTCCAGTAAATGCGCTAGTTGAAGGAAGTTCAGAAACTCCCCTTGGTATCTTCTGAATTGCTTCTAGAACTACAGGGTTTGTCCTAAAAGACTGAGTAACGTGGCTAAAGGTTACTGGTTTTGTCTTTGGTTGGATTTTAGCCAGTTCTTTATTTTTGGAAACTTGGCTGTATTTGCAGTACTGTGATTCCCATTCAGAAGGACATGAAATTCCAGTACACTCAAATGTAACAGGTGTTGTGGATTTACTGGAAGCTGATTCCACTTCGCCTACAAGTTGTGAAGTATTTCTTATATGGGCTTGTAGAGGTGGAAGACTACCATTGCCAAATCTGACAATGGTAAGGGTTTTGAGTTGTATGATTAATGAATTTACAGACATGTCAAAACCTTGTGGATGGATATAAGCCTGAAGGAACTGGTAGATATAAGGATCATCCAGTGATACAGAATACTTTGGATAAACAGTTCTAAATGCGGGACCGTCATGGAGGGGACTGGCAAAACCGCCTAAGTATAGCATCTCATAGTTTATTGTGTCTTGTATCAAAAATGACACATACGCTTTCTATATCTAATTGTGGCCTTACAAGAGGATTAAGACCAAATCTTATTGCTCCAAGACAATACTTGAAACCTTTAAACTTTCCCCATTCGATTTGGGATTTCTCAAGCAATGGTATTTGTATTGGATTGCCTTGAGATGTGAATGATATATCTACAGAGTTCTGTCGAATTTGAGTCTTTGCATGATATTTATATAATGGCATATTATATACTTGGTATAGCAAAATAGGAGGTATTTGCCAATTTGAGTGTGCATCAATCTCATTTGATGTTATAGTTGAAGCAGAACTACCTGTTTCTCTGTATGAGCCTCTTTTATCTAATAAAGAAGTCATAGGAGTAAGAGTTTCAATTTCTACTTGGGATATTTCAGCCATTTCTAGATCCATTTGAAGTACAACTACCGAGCTTACCACTGATCCAACTGCCTTATCCAACAAGACTTACAAACACAGTCTCGGGCTCAATACAAGTCCTCTCCTCCAACTACATCTAAAGTTGAAACAACATAAATTTACTGGTTTTGATACAAGAAACTGGTGAATGTGAGTTTTGACCAAGAAACTAGTTATTGTATATTGTATATTGCATTTGGGCGTGTCGCAAAGATCGATCGGAAGGCCAGAGGCTTTCAGATTATTGTGCAACATGTCCATGTACGCCAAATTCTGTAGCGAGCCAAAGCCCTGCGGAATTCGACCACTTAACATGTTGTCCTCAATATGGAACTGCCACAGTGTGGGGCAGGGCATGAAGCCGCGGGGGATTTCACCAGTGAATCTGTTGGAGAAAATGATGAGCTTGAAGTGTTTCCTGCTTGAGCAGAGATCCGACGGGATGGCTCCCGTGAAATATTGATTCGAGGAAACATCAAGTCTCTTGAGCTTGCGGTTTCTCCCGGAGGCATGTTGGAAATAATAATACCAACCACCAAGTCTCTTGAGCTTGCGGTTTCTCCCGGAGGCATGTTGGAAATAATAATACCAACCACCGCATTAAACAAACTGACAAAAACAATGCTTTCCCAATCAACCACTACACTGACAAAAACAATGCTTTCCCAATCAACCACTACACTGTTGCAATTTTGTTTGCAGGCAAAAGGAAAAAAGTCAAAACAGAAGTTCATAGCAGACCATTCCACAACACATCACAGAAGTTGAAGCATTTAATGAAATTTAATAAATAAGTATGACCAAACATTCATTCCACGACTCTTGCCCACACTCCACAACACCCTTTCAAGTTTAGAGAATCATTTACCATGTAAAATAGTCCATGTTGTGTATTAAATATTTTCTCTGTCATGTAATTAATGTTAAATTTGTATGTTAAGATAAATATGCAAGTAAAAGTCATTTGTAATGTTGGGCATGTTGGGAAAGTTAGAGAGGGAGAGTCTCTGAGATGGCGAGGAGAAAATCGTGGAGGAAATATTGGTGGGCTTGTGAAAACCAATTTTACGGAGTTTTAGAAAAGTTTACTCCGTAATGAGTAAATCACAGTAAGTTTGTTGTGTTTTTCACTTGGCATTGCAACCTCCATTTATCACACGAATGTAATTTCTTTATGTTTTAACATATAATAGAAGGTATGGTAAGTTGCCTTATGGTTTTAATCTTACACAAGTAAATTTTTGCAACCTCTTTTATTTTACTATGTTTTTTTTGTGAGTGAACTCTATGTTTTAATTAAGTCCCTGTGTGGTTGTGATATCCTCGCCGCAACCTAAGATTTACCTTTTCGCAACTAAAGTTGACATTACCTACTAAGATTTACCTTTTCGCAACTAAAGTTGACATTACCTACTTTGCCACAATTGATTTATGAGTTCCTTTGCCCTGGTAAATATTTCTAACATGGTATTGGGTTAAATATTGTTAGTGTAAAAACAAGTGTTTTTACTAATAGTTAAATAAATTGTTTTGAGGGCAGATTGTTTTTTAGCGTATTTACCAATGGATAGAAAGCTTTTTTTTTTCACACCCAGAAATGTCAACATCAAGCACAAGCTTGACTAATTCTCAGATACCTCAGTTTAATGGAAAAAATTAGGATTATTGGGATATAAAAATGAAGGCCGTGTTTTCGTCTCAAGACATTTGGGATTTGGTGGAGAATGGTTTTCCAGAACCAGCAGATGCAACAACATACAATGTGTTGTCTCTAGCAGAAAAGGATTTCTTTAAGGGACAACAAGAAGAAGGACTCAAAAGCTCTGTTCTATATTTTCCAAGCAGTTCATGAAAGTATTTTCCCAAGGGTTGCAGCAGCAACGAAGTCCAAGCAAGCGTGGGATACCCTCCAAACAACCTACCAAGGCATGGCAAAAGTCAAGACAACAAAACAGCAAATGTTAAGAAGAGATTTTGAAACACTTAATATGAAAGAGTCTGAGAATGTAGACTCATTTTTTACACATGTAATTTGGTTGGTTACTCAAATCATGTCTAATGGTGAGACACTTGAAGAAAGGAGAATAGTTGAGAAAGTTTTGAGAAGTCTGCCAGCGAGGTGTGATGCCATTGTTGTGGCCATAGAAGAGACAAAGGATCTCTCATAGTTCTCAGTGGATTAGCTTCATGCATCACTGATTTCTTATGAACATAGACTGAATAGAGCAACAAGCTCCTCATTGGAGCATGCCTTCAAGACACAAGTTTATTTTGGCTAAGGTCAAGGCAGAGCAAGATCATATGCTAGAGGAAGAGGGAGAAGTCCACACAGAGGTGGAAGAAGAAGCCCTTCAAGCTCAAGTGAAAGGGGCAAGAATCAAAATCCAAGTCAAGACCCAAGACAAAATCAAGCACAAGGTCAGAGGTATGATAAATCTCAAGTTCAATGTCATTACTGTAAGAAGTATGGTCATTATGCAAATGAATGTAGAAAGAAGCAATATGACATTAGTAACAAACCAAGTGTAAATTTCACAAAAGAAAATCAGAACCATGATAGCATGTTTTTAGCTTGTAATGTAGCACAAGAAAAACTAAGTGATATATGGTATCTTGATTCAGGGTGTAGCAACCACATGTCAGGAAACAGAGAAATGTTTTTCAATCTAGATGAAAGTGTGAATCTGAAGTGACATTAGGGACTGATAGCGAAGTCTCTTTCATGGGAAAAGGAAGAGTTAATATCCTAACAAAGAAGGTGGAGAAGAAGTACATATCATATGTTTACTTTGTCCTCGGTCTCAAGCATAAACTTATAAGCATTGCATAGCTCATGGAAAAGGGCTACAATGTCTTTTTCAAGAATGATGTGCGCACAATGTTGGATAGGCCTCCAAGCAGACTGCTGATTACAAACTTTCAGATGACAAACAATAGAATGTTTCCCCTAAACATAAGATCGGATTTGAAAGAAGAAGGTGCACAAGCACAACTATCAATGAACTCACAAGAGGATGGAAGAAAAGAGGTAGTTGTCACACAAGTCAACTATCAAGCATAGGTCAAAGATGAAAAATGGTTATGGCATTTGAGATTTGGACATCTCAACTTTGGAGGGTTGAATTTGCTGCATAAGAAAGGCATGGTGAAGGGATTATCACTCATACAAAAACCGGATAGCCTATGTGAAGGATGTATCTTGGGCAAGCAACATAGAGAGACATTTTTAGCAGGAAAGTAGGTAAGGGAAAAGGCACCTTTGGAGATTTTCCACTCAGATTTATGTGGACCAATGCAGACACTATTAATTGGTGGCAGCCACTATGTATTGACCTTCATAGATGACTACACTAGGAAGACATGGGTCTATCTCCTGAAATAAAAAAGTGAAGTGTTTGAGCACTTTCACTAATACAAAGATCTTGTTAAGAAGCAAAGTGGACACTACATCAAATTCTTTAGGACTGACAGAGGTGGCGAATACATCTCAAATGATTTCCTTCGATTTTGCAGGGAGCATGGAATTCACAAGCAATTTACAACAAGATATACACCTCAGCGAAATGGTGTGGCAGAAAGGAAGAATAGGACCATTATGGAAATGGAAAGGAGTATGTTGAAGGCAAAGCATTTGCCAAATGATTATTGGGCTAAAGTTGTTGCTTGTGCAGCATATATCTTGAATAGATGTCCAACCAAAAGCGTCCAAAATGTGGTTCCTAAAGATGCATGGAGTGGAAGAAGGCATAGTGTCACTCACATGAGAGTCTTTGGTTGTGTGGCATATGCACATGTCTCGGATGAGTTGAGGAAGAAGTTGGACAGCAAGGGGGAGAAATTCATATTTCTGTAGAGATTTCTACAAATCTAGCTCTGATACCATGCAGAAAATCTGATGGTAGGTTAACCTGATAATGCAATATAAATCAAAGCAGAATACTATAACCTACTTCTACTATCAATTTGCGGAAGCTTAAAGATCGAGCTAAACAATATAACCAAAAGATGAAGAATAAATGGCACAATACACATGAAAATACTTTGGGGAAAGCCTGAGCTAAAAATCCCACACTATTGTATTATCATACATGGTGGAAATACATAGGAATTATACAAAACCTTAGCTCTTACAGCTAGCCAGCTCTCAGTACAATCCTCACAGATGCTTACAAGCAAACTTGGCTTCTCTCCAGCCTTCTCCTCTGCCCTCCAAGCTCCTATTTCCTTGCGTTGTTCCTTGTGGATGATTAGCCTTCAACCAAGTGGAAAACCTCCTTCAAAACTATGTAATATTCAAGGATAAATCCTTGACTACATGCATGAGTTTTCTCGATGAGAAAACACATGCAACTGATATTACATTGTTCATGAACTTTAATCTCAACTGGGTCTTTCTCATAATAGACATGCATTAGTTTCTGATAAGGGAATCTTCAGTTAACTGGAGTAGCACTAGTTGAGTGCATTAATGCATCAACTCACTGTTAACTCACTATTAGTTCCTCAAACAGTTTGGAACTAATTTAACTAGACTTAACTCAGTGAACTAAGTTAACTAATTATAACTCAATCTTATCTCCTTAATTTAAGGAATAACTCTTGCATGACTTCAAAAAGACTTCTAACTTGAATTCCTCCAACTAATTAATTTAAAATAAATTAATTAATTATTTCCAAGTAGTTGTTAAGACTAAATTCGATTTTAATTCACTATTTAATTCAAAGATAAATTAAATTGGAATATTCTTGTTGCCATATTTCAACAATTTCTTGGATACATTGATGAATCCAAGGCATACAAACTCTACAATCCATTAAACTAGAAAGTCATAATCACCAGAGATGTGAAGTTCATAGAAGAAAAAACATGAGATGGAAGTTTAGAGAAGACAGTCAATATGAAAGCATGTATATCACATGAGGACAAAGAGGAATTAACAGCAGCAAGTAATTCATCAATAGTGACTCCCTCTACTCCTATTCAAACGCAACAAAGCAGGCAGCAAGGAACACCATCAACAAATAATAAGACAGTGTCATGCAGTCAAGAAAGTGCTTCTCCAAGCACTCTACAAAGCGCAACACCAAGTGACATGTCAAACCATTCTTTAACAAGCACAAGATGGCCAAAATTTAGAAATCTAAATGAAATTAATGAGCAAGATGAGGTTGATAGTAGCGCTGGTCTACCTTCATTATTTGCTTTGTTTTGTCATGTAGATGACCCAATCCATTTTGAAGATGCAGTCAAAGAAAAAAATAGGTTGCGACAATGGAGGAAGAAATCGAAGCAATAGAAAAGAATGACACATGGGAGATAGTGGACTTGCCGCAAGGAAAACAAGTCATTAGAATGAAGTGGGTCTATAAGACCAAGAGCAATGTCGACAGAAAGATTGAAAGGCACAAAGCAAGGCTAGTTGTCAAAGGATGCAAGCAGCAGCATGGAAGAGATTATGAGGAGACGTTCACACTAGTCGCAAGGATGGAGACGATGCATACAGTTGTGGCGATTGCCGCACAACATAAATGGAAAGTGTATCAAATGGATGTAAAGTCAGCGTTCTTGAATGGAGTGCTGAAAGAGGAAGTGTATGTTGCGCAACTGCCTGGTTACAAGGTAGAAGGCCAAGAAGACAAAGTGTATCGGTTGAGGAAAGCTCTTTATACGCTGAAGCAAGCACCGCGTGCATGGTACAGCAAGATAGATGCCTACTTGTTGGACAATGGTTTCGACAAATGTGACATTGAGCCTACTCTCTACATCAAAGAGAATGATGGTAAGATTCTCATTGTTGTCTTATATGTAGATGATTTAATTTTTACAGGCAGTGATGATTTTCTTATCGTTGATTTTAAACAAGTCATGAAGAATGAATTTGAAATAACTGACTTGGGGTTACTAAGATATTTTTTTGGGTATAGAAGTAAAGCAATTAGAAAATGACATTTTTATCTCTCAAGCAAAGTATGTAGCAGATATTTTGAAGAGATTTAATATGCAGAACAACAAGCCCACACGAACTCCAACTATCATGGGGTTGAAGTTGAGCAAAAAAAATTGCAGCAACAATGTCAATCCGACATTATACAAAAACAAGATAGACAACTTGATGCATTTGACCGCCACTAGACTGGATATAATGTATATAGTGAGCTTGAACAAGTCTATAGAAACGACGCTGCGGAGATTGCTGAGCTGAAGCAGGAGTGTGCCACTGAGATTATTCACCAGCAAGTTTTCCAGATTCAAGATGCACGACACCTCCGAAACGAGACCTCGCTCAATATCAAGACAACTACAAACAGAATATATGAAAATGAAAACATTCTAAATGCGTCTTATGATTTTAAGATTGGCGTCTTTCTCGTTAACATTGGTGGTGTGCGGAGGAAGTTCATTCTCCCGCACAATGAACTTCCTCCGCAAAACACTTCTCCACAACCCATCACACGTGTAGAGAACAATTCACCTTCCATAATCGAATGTTTGGACATACGCTTATTGTTTCTGCCACTGCACTTGTAAATAACCGTCACTCACAAAGTAACATAGAACGTCATTTCACAAAATAATTAGTAACTACAAGGTTAACGTCATTTCACAATCTAATAAGTAACTACAAGTTTAACATAAAGTGTCACTGTTTTACCATGTAGGTTTTCATGATCTGTGTGGAGGAAGTTTAAAATCTCTGCATGAGCAAACTTTCTCACAGAACCAAACTTCCACACATTGAACTTTACATTTTTAATGAGCAAACCCCAGTGCATAAGCAAACTTCCACACATTGAGCTTTACATTTTTAAAAAGCATCTTACAAGGAATGTTTCACGAATAATATTAATTAGAGATTCATTATTGTTAACCCCTTCCGTGGATACTTAAAAGACCCTCAACAGCCTTAATTCAGAAGTCATTATGCAGAACAGGGCTATTTAAAAGACTTTCAATAATTTCAGTTCTGATATCATTAGGCCAAGCAGTAACATAATGATGGTCACCCATTAATTAGCCACTCACAAAATTGTGTTTTTTTTTTTAAATTATTTTTCAAACACTCAAAAATATTATTTAATTAATAAAAAATTAAAATAATATTTCCCAAAAATTATAAAATTAATTTTGAATTTACACCAAATAACCATATTAAATAATTTTTAGAAATTTAAATTAAAATTACAAAAAAAATTCAAAATATTATTAAAAAATCAACCACTTTAACCTTAGCCAAATACCATAGTCACTTACTGAACAAAAACTAATAATGAAATGTTATATTATATTTTTATTTTTATTATAAATAAATGATTATTATTAAGATTGTGTGAAGTTGAACTAAACTTATATTATTTAAATAATTAATTTTCAAAAATGACTTATGGGAAAATAAAACTTTGTCTATTAAAACTAAACTCCCCAACACTTAAACCAACTTACCTGCACCTCAATTTTTTTTAATTTTTAATTTGATGATAAAAATTTTAATTTGATACCTGAAGATAATCCTTTCAAAATGATTTTGTAATATGATTAAAACATTTTTTTATTAAAATCCAATATTGAACTTTAAACATTTACCCACTCGAATAAAAATTCAAGTCACGTAACAGGGAGTTAACTTCCGAGCGATTACAATACATGTTCCTTTCCCTCATTACAAAAGAGAATAGAGGAGACATTGCAAAAGAGAATACAGGGGACATAGTCATGCAGAATGTGTGCAGAATGCAGAAGCCCATATAAAATGCCAAGCATTTATAATAATTCTGCGAAACCGGTTCCCTAGCTCGACACAAAGAAGCTTACTACGAAAAAAATGGACTGAACAACAAGAAAATCAAACGGGCAGCAAAAGCAATGACTGTTTTTTTATGTAACACACCATTAACACTCTCCACATAATTGACATTCAAAATGCAAATACTACAACTTATACCATCGTCGATTCTTCAGTTGTTGCAGGTCTGTGCACATTGGGAAACCATTCCAGCTTTTCCATTAGCCCCCTGGATTTGCCAGCCAAGTAAAGTGCTTGTACCAATTTCCTTTCGTCCATATCTTGGGCCCATTTACTGCAGTTTTCCACCAGTGCAACCCCTACTTTCTCTATGCAACCACCAATGACGTCTGCTAATGCATTCTGTAATTCATCCTCCAGTGCACTGACACTCAAATCATCAGAATCTCTACAATCTATACTGTTGCATAATTTGTATACTGCGTTTCCTGCGGCTGCCTTCTTCCAATCTAGAGAGTCCTTTCCATCTCTAATCACCTCAGCTTTTTCTCTATTTTCTTGTGCCACCTCAGCGATGGCTGCAACTGCCTCCTGCATTGTTGTTGTAGTAGCCGTAGAACGCCTACTAGCTGATACATTACTAGACTGTAATGTATTGAATACTCTATCTGCAGCTTTACTCAGCAAACTGTCGGCTCCCTCATCGTACTCGTCCACAACACCCATCACTTGCCTTGCCTCGGAATATGCTTGCAAACAATCTCTCCCGCTGTCTGGAAACAGCCGGATAATTATAGTGACCAATGATATCGCCGTTAGCTTCCAAGACCTTTTGCTCGCGTACATAAAATGCTCTTCCACGGCTAACTTGGGGCCGGGATCTTGTTTGCACAAAAACGTCAAACCTATTTCCCCTGCTTGACCTAGACTCGCTGCAGTACGAGGATCCAAACACTGTTTACCCACACATCCTGGCGACTTCCTCCGTCTCAAAAAGTTGAGGAGAGTGGCGCAACTTTGCCCGTCTTTGTTGCCTTCTGTCAAAAGCTTTTCGGCTTTCATGATAGCCTTTCGATTGGTTACAATCACGCTGCGAGGAGTCTCCCAGAGGAAGTGTACGTTCTCCAAAACTTTTTCGTGCTTTGAGATAGCTGTGTGCAGTTCGTTGTCCAATAAGAAGCACGATAACCTGCGCATAGCTCTATTACGGAACATGAGCTCTGAGAGATACCAACATCCTTTACTGAAGATGACCACAAGAAATTGTAGCCAATACAACCATCGCAGCAACCATTGCAGCAATATTTGTGGTAAATATGTTGTTATTTCTTCAGTGGAAATTAATTTTATTTCCATTTTTCCTATTGTTTCATCAATCTGAGATGATTCAAGCTCTTGAAGCTCAAGAATATGCCTTGTCCAAAAGTCTTCAACTTGAAAATTGTTACGCCAGCTCTCCTCCTCGTCCTTCGTTCCCCTTCTTCCATAGTAGGCCACGGAGCTCACCCATCTGCAACATATGATTGCCCATCCTATTACAATGAATGCCACTTCCAGCATACTTGTTATGAGTTCAAAGAAATCCTCAGGTTCAGCAATTTCCCATTGACCTAAGCCTTGCAGAAATAAACCGAGAGGTGAACTTACAATGCAAATTGTGACAGCCACTGCGGCTGACGAAGATAGCACTGACCTGGCTATGATTGATTCAGGATAACATGCACGAGCAACGATCCACGATTTGAGTACTTGATGTTCTACTGCGTGCCAGGAGTCGTCTAGTACACCATTGGATTGCTGTACAAGTATTATGCGAATTTTTTGGTTAATGATATCCTGAATGCTTTTATTGGCTATAGTTGCGCAACTGAGAAGGAGAATTAGCCAAATGAGTGATATCGATATTATCACGCCAGATCCAATAAAAGTTGGCATTAAGAAGACCACCCAGGAGTAGTCAGAGTTTTGCACATTGAAAGCCTCAGACAAAATATGGAGAAAGATACTCAATCCCAGAGCCGCCAATTTGCCCCACGATTCTTTCGAGAATGGACGGGCCATTCCTGGCAGCAAATAGGCTACCAGTACACACAACATCACTCTACTAATATGTATCATAACTAAGCTACCCCAATGGTCTTCAACAAAGTCTTCTACAGTGTCAAGTTGTAGTCTTCTACGCTGTGTATGCTGTGCAGCCTGCTTGAGCACTTCAGATTGGCCTTTGAGCAAGTTCATCGCCTGGATAGTGAGAGCACTGAGGACGAGAGCATCTCCAGGGATCCAGTGTGCTCCCTTCTTTAATGCTTTCCATGTGTCCCGGCCGATGAGAACAATGAAAAAAATCACTCCTAACGCGAGCACGGACAACTTGGCGAGAGTTACATAGTCCATGATTGAGAAAGCAAAGAACAAATGGGATGAAGATTATACTGATCGATGCCTTCAATATATGGACAAGTTGCAGACCAGTTTATAGATGCCTGAAATATATGGACAAGTTGGGTCGATGGTCAAGCACATTTAAAAGGATCTTCCAGACTTGGACGACGTAACAACGTCCCGCCTACTTTATTTTGTTAATAAGACGCAAAGGGAATGTTCGATTTCTTTCAACGCGGCAATCCTGAAACTCGGTTGAAAATGTGGGGCCTTGGACGTACAACCATGCTCACGGAATCGGCTAAAGTTAAAGTTAAAGTTAAAGTTAAAGTTCGTGAATATGATTCGAAGCTCACAGTTCACTTTTCAATGTGATAATGTTATGAGTCAAGTCGAAAGTTGTCATATTTGTTTTATTTTCTATTTAATTTCTAGTGTTATCACCTCAAGAAACTCATTTAGGTTGTAAATTAGTGATGCTCAGAAACATTAAAAATTCCACAATTATGTTGGATAAGATGATGCATAAATGGAAGATGTGCAACACTTTTAAGGCAGATAACCACTCCTATTATGATTTATCCCAGACATGGGTGAAGACCCCCAAACTACAAGGCTTTCAACCACCAACTACTCACGGTTTAAGGTAAAAGTGATGATGGAGAAGACTGATTGCGCCAGCAGATGCACAGAGCTCTGTGATGGCCAGCTGCAATCAGTTAGAGGATCTGCATGACTATTATTCAATAGACAGTGAGGATGACAGCTCTCTGCTATTTGAACAACAGCAACCTACAAACAACGTTCAATGAACTACTAAATTTTAACATAGAGGTGGGATGACAGCCCCTTAGATGCCAAATATTCACAGCACATTACAAAATGCAAAGCAGGCAGAGCCTAGAACATAGAAGAAGTGAAAAGCGAGCAGGTGATAGCAAAGAAGCTTGTATTAATGGAAATCAAGACCAGAAACTGCAGGTCTCATAGTATTAACAGTCTCAAGAAGTTAAAAGGCTACAATAAGCTCTCATTCATCAAACACTCATCAATCCATTACATCTCTGTTCTGGGTATATATAGAGTTTGTTTACAAAATTGCTCTGCTGGTTATGCGTGCAGGAATCAATAAATGAGGGCCAACAACATTTACATTCAGGAATGGGCCTTTGATACGAATCTGGCTGCGCTATAAATGGATTTGCCTCCCTCTGGCTCTCTGCGGTCCTTCTTTGGGCAGGTGGAATGAAATATGGGTAAAACCCATAACCACTGAATGCTCTGATTTGATCGACGGTGTCCTGCGCCTCCTCGACCATACTATTGATTAAATGCTGCTACTGAATCATTGAATGGCTTTAATATGACTGCTCTAGCTTTTAAATAGAGTAATGCTGCCCAAACTATTCATTCCCGCCCATCACTGTTTCCATGTTGACTTTTTTAAAGGTTTCAGGCATAGTTTTATTTACTATCGGGTCCGCCTTTGGCTTGTAATGCACATCTAAACAGGCCCTCCTTTGTTTCTTAACATTTGACAAATACATGTAAAACCGCCACACAACCACGAAAAATGGCTTTGGCGGACTTGAGATATATATGCACTTTGCTTCCCGGACCCCATCGGGTCCGGGCTTTATCGCTATCGGCACTCATATATATAAATGGTATGCGCCACTGATTCCCCCCATTGCGATATGCCGATTGCGATCCAGGCGATAGATCCTCTGCTTTTCCTCATATTTGAACATACATGAGAATATTGGAAAAGACACGAACAATGCCTCCGCCGAACCTGAAAGAATATACATTTCACTTCCCGAAACCTTTTGGGTCCGGGCCTCATCGCATTCAGCATTCAACAAGGCCTCCTTCGTATTTCCTTTATACATTAAAAACACACAAAATTCATTGAAAATGGCCCGGGCACGGACTTGAAATAATATAGAATGGAGCTCTGTACATCCATCAGGTCCGGCCCATCGCATCGGCACATAACTGATGGTAAAGGCCCGCCCCTTTGGTTTTGCCGACAGCGAAAAGCCGACGCAGCGTGAGCCGTTGATCTGCGCCCACGATCAACGATCCTCACTTAATCGCTGATCTCCATTGTCACTGCCCATACCGCTGTCCCGTCGATGCGCCAATTGCTACGGACCCGATGTTTTATAAGAAGGAATTAATACCGCCATTGGGTCTGGCTTATCGGGTCAGAGATATATGTATGCCAAAGGCCCTGCCCCTTTGAAAGTGCCGATGTGATATCAGCGATCGCTCATCGGCGAAGTCTCATGTCGCTGCCACTGCCCGCCTCCTTCGATTGCGATATGCCGACGCGATCTGGACCGTTGATCGGCCAGATCCAACGGCTGAGATTGAAGCGGATCCTTAAGCCTGTAATCTTGGTTTTTACATAGTTTTTGGGGTATTTTCGCCTCCCGATAGTGTATTTCTATCCACCAAAGGGCTTTTCTCTTGCAACGTTTTCAATCGGTGGAAAGCTTTTAGCCATAATTTGAGGATTTCGACAGCATCAATGAATCCTTTGGCATGATTATAAGCATTTTTGCAGCCTTTGAGAGCATTTTGAATCCATTTTTGATTTTTTGTTCAACAAAGCTAACACTGGCTCCTTCTAGGGATGAGATCCTCCCTGTGAGGTCTCAAGAACCTGCAGATCAATGCCTTTCCAGCAGCAAACAAATTAGCCAAAATTCCTAGTGTTCCATTGGGCATGGAGTCTATTACAGCTACACTAAAAAATGATAAAAGCAGAATATTTACAGCTTTTAAGGCCAAAAGACCTTAAATCACATAGTTCTTCAGAAACCGCCCATTAACTGGGTCATCAAAGACTGGTTCTCCTCCCATACTTTTCAGTATGAAAGTATTGTTCCCTTGAATCTGTGAAATGATGAAAGGGCCTGTCCAGAGAGCATCAAACTTCCCATGATTGCCTTTCTTTTCTTTAAAAGCATCCCATTTCATGACCAAATCCCCAACCTGAAAATTGTCTCTTTTTGTCTTCTTGTCAAAAGCTTCCTTGACCTTTTGTTGATGTGTTGTAGCTTTTTCAATCAGCTACTCTCTGATTTTATATAATTATGTTAAATCAGTGATTCTATTGGCCATATCATCTTCTTCATTATGCGCTATTTGGAGCAACTTTGCCACAGGGAGGGTAAGTTGAATTGGAAAAATAGTATCAGTACCATATACCAGCTTGAAAGGAGAGCAACCTGTAGATCTTTTGATGGTCACTCTGTCTGCCCAAAGTGCATATTTGAGCTTGGCATCCCAATTCTTCTTATTTTCCTCTAACAACTTCTTTATAATCCTGATCAGACTTTTATTAGAGGACTCTGCTAGACCATTCCCTTGGGGGTAATAGGAGGTGGAATGAACAAGTTTAATGCCCATTGAATCACACAATTCCACCAACTCCTTAGCCTTGAAGGCTGCTGCATTATCTGTTATAAGCTTATGTGGGCAACCAAATCTGCTGAAAATGTTTTCTGATAAAAATTTCATTACCACATTATGATCAACCTTCCTTGTCGGGATTGCTTCAATCCATTTTGTAAAATAATCAGTGGCGACTAATATCCACCTGTGCTGGCCACTAGAATGTGGGTTGATTTCACCAATGAAATCCAAACCCCACTGCTGAAAAGGTCCTTTTGCAATGATTGGCTTTAGGGGTAGGGATTTCAACTGCTGCTTACCTTCAAATCTCTGGCACCTGTCACAAGATTTAACAAAAACAAATACGTCAGAAAATAAAGAGGGCCAATAGTACCCGGCTCTGAGAATCTTTTGGGCTGTAGTTCTCCAATAATGATGTCCTCCACACATGCTGTCATGGAATTGTTGAATAACTTCTATTGACTGTTCTTTGTCCAGGCATCTTAAAAGCACTCCAGATGGATCCCTCCAATAAAGCAGGCCACTATTGACGCAATATTTTATTGACTTGAGCTTTAACGTTCTTGCTTGACTTTGAGAAAATATTTTATTGACTTGAGCTTTAACGTTCTTGCTTGACTTTGAGAAAATTCTGAAGGAATTTATAGCTTTACAAAGAAATTAATTATTGCAGCATATCAGCTACATGAAGCTAGGTTCTCGGCCACTGATTGTCCTCTTTGCATTTCAACTGTTTCATGCTTTTCCATTGGACCATTTTCTGCTACATTGAATAAGAAATCAATGTCCAAAGCCCTGCAATTTTCTTCAGCCAACAGTTTAGCAAGCTCCTGACCTCTTACCAGCTTGGTGGGCTTCAGCTCTATGTTGAATTCTATCATTTTTGCAATCCATTTCACTCTTTTTCCATCAGCATCAGGTTGTATTAAAACATCCTTTATTGCAGCAGAAGGCACGTACGCAACTATTTTGGAATGCAAGATGTAAACTCTGAAAGCCTTCAAAGATTTGATAAGAGCATAAGCCTGCTTTTCAATAATATCATACCTTAGTTCAACATCCCTCAGATATTTGCTAAAAAAGGCAACTAGATGCTCTTGCTGCAACAGGACAACTGCAATGGTATCCTTGGATGCAAATGAAAATAGATGAAACTCCTTGCTATAATCAGGGCTTATTAAAGTGGGAGCTTCCACAATAGCCATCTTAATGGACTCAAAAGATCTTCTAGCCGCATCGGTCCACTTCACATCTGCTCCCTTTTTCAACATGGAGGTTATGTGCTTGACTAGCTCTGTAAAATTAGAAATGAACCTCCTTACAAAGTTGATTTTGCCAAGAAAAGACTGTATATCTTTCTTTGATCTTGGAAGAGTCAATGACTGAATTGCTTTGACTCTTTCTGGGTCAATCTGAACACCTGCAGCAGACACTACATGCCCCAACAGTTTCCCTTCTTCCAAAGCAAATTGGGGCTTTTTGGGATTGAGCAAAATTCCAAATTTCCTGCATTTTAAAAACACCCTTTTTAAATGCTGTAGATGATCATGATGGCTACCAGAATAAACAATTATGTCATCAAGATATATCAACACGAATTTATCCTTTTCACCCACAAAAGCAATATCCATAGTGCGCTGAAAGGTGGCTCCAGCATTCATTAGCCCAAATAGCATTTTTTCATACATGAACGTGCCCCAAGGAGTGGTAAATGTTGTCTTTTCTTGATCATTTGGATGCACAACGATTTGATTGAAGCTTGAAAACCCATCTATGAAAGACATCACTTTGGCACCTGAGACCTGCTGCAACAAATGCTCCATTTTGGGCAAGGGATAATTATCTTTTTTGGAGCATTTATTTAGATTCCTGAAATCAACGCACAGTCTGATTTCTCCATTCTTCTTCCTCACAACAACCAGATTGGCCACCCATTTAGAATATCTGAGAGGCACTATAATTTTGGCAGCCAACAACTTTTTAATTTCTTTCTCGACCAGAGGAAGGAGCATAGGATTCATTGGCCTCAGCTTCTGTTTGAAAGGAGTAGTGCCTTTTTCAAGTGGAATTTTATGCTGTATTATACTCCTGTCGTATGTTTTCAAATCACTGTACTCCCAAGCGAACACATCAGCAAATTGCTTCATTAATTTGCAATATTCAGCACTTTGATCAGCAGATAGATTAGTGGATAGATTTATGAATTTGGGCTGACCTGGACCTCCTATATCATGCTTGCAAACTTGAGACTGATCTTCTTTTTGGGCAGCTTTGTAAGGCACATCATTGTGGTCAAACAATCTCTCAAGAGGAATTAGACCCTTAGGAATATGGTTACTAGGAAGCTGGACTATGCTATTCTTGCCAATTTTATTTCTAAGTTGGGTCTTGGGATCCTCTAGCAAAGCATCATTATTTTGGTCAATATGCATTTCAGAGAACTCATCAATGACTTGAAGGAACCTATTTAACTCATCATCATCATCAAAAACCTTCCAATGGTGGACATTATCAGGCACAGAGGGTCTATACTTCATTTGTACCTCATAAACTAGTTTGGGAGGCGATGGAGGGATGAACAAACTAGCAGAGACAGCAAGGGAATCAACAAGCTGATTTTGGGCTCTAGGAATATATGAAATACAGAAAAAATCAAAGAACTCTTTGACTCTCCATACCTCATCTCTATAAGCTTTCAGCCTTGGATGCTTTGCTTGGAACGTTCTGTTTACTTGCTGAATTATCAGATCAGCATCTCCAAATACCTTCAGATTTTTTATTCCTCTATCTTTGGCTTCATGAAGGCCCAACATCAGTTCTTCATATTCCGCTATGTTGTTTGTCACCTGAAAAACCAGCTTTAGAGATAACTGAACTGTTTCTTGTTGTGGAGAAACTAGCACCACCCCTGCTCCTGCAGTCTCCTTGGTACATGCTCCATCAAAAAACATTTCCCAAATCTGACCATTTTCTGCTACATGTTTAGCCTGAGCTGTTGGTTTCCGGATATGCAATGCAGCCTTCTGAGATTCTTCTATTTGGAGGATGCAAGCTCCAAAATCAGTGTCCACTGCATATATGGGATGGTTTGTAGGATTCTTGTCATCACTAATAACATATGCCAGCTGTGCTTCTCTATATAACCTCCTGCTTTCTCCTCCAAACACTGGAACAGTTGCATAAGATAGATCATTCTGCAATGTCCCTCCTAGTCTCTTAATCCACCCTCTAGACAACAGCATACCGAACTTAGGAGGAACATCGGCCACCACTATATCAATCATCATACTTTTCATGGGCATCTGGGTTAGGGTAATGGCCAGATCCTTAATTAATCCAAGGCATTTTAACTTTCTTGAATCAAACGAGAGTAAATCATGATAGGGTCTAGTGATATCAAGGCCTAGCTCTTCCATGACAGTTTTAGGCATTAAATTGTGACTGGCCCCTATGTCTAGCAGGCAATTGTGGAGGATTTTATCATGGATAGTTAATGAAACATAGAAAGATGGAGAAGTATCATTTGCAGGTTCAATCATGGGGCTAAGCACAATAGCAAGCTTATCGTCTTGCAAATTGACAGAGTCAATGGAGGATTGGTTAGGCTCTAGCTCAAGAGCTTCAAGAATGGGCTTCCTAAACAACTCACTCTTCACCAACTCAGCCAGAGGGACAGCTATTTTCAGCTTCTGAACTTCTGACTCAAAACTGAAAGACGAAAAAGATTTATCAGTAGTTTTTACCTCTTGAGCAGGGGCCTTGAGGGTGACAAGATCAGCTGCTGGTCTTCTTTGCCTGCTATTCTGTGGCACTGTTTGAGCAGCTGCTTCTTGCGCAGCATTTTCTTTGACATTCTTTGCATTGGATCTTAGATTATATCTTTGCTGCTGCTCACCAGACTGCAGAACAGCACCGTTGTCCCACCTCTGGCTGTTTTGCTCTTGCAGCAATGACTCTTCATATTCGGCCAATGTTAAAAATGCAGCACTACCTTTATCCTCCAAGCAGTGAATTTCATCCTCATCTTCTTCAGATTGTTCCCCCTCCATGACTGCATTCTGAAAGGGAGCTTTTACTTTATGATCTTCTCTTGCTTCTTCACCCCTTTGCATAATCTGTAGCTGCTCATTTGCTTTTCTGAATGGGTTTGGATTTCTTGGGACAAATGTGTTTTGCTGCCTTGTTTTGCCTGAAGTCTGATCAACCTTTAACTTAGAAATTTCAGCAGCCAATGACTCTATCATTTTGGTCATTTTGTCTAACTTAGGCTCGGAAGTTGATGCAGTGGAAGAAGAAGCCTCACCTCTCGGCCTTCTTCTATCACCTTGACTCTTTAACTTCTCTGCTGCCATAATATTTGATTCCACCTCCAAGGCTGCCTCTTGCATATCACCCAGCGTAGCACATCGTCTTTCTCTCAACAATAAGCAAAAGTCAGAATCAAAAGCATTGGCATATGTGAGTTTAGCAGCAGTAGGGGTAGGCTTTACCTCAGATGGTATTTTACTATACATTC
The DNA here is from genome assembly GCA_031772625.1 of Pinus tabuliformis. Lineage (NCBI taxonomy): Eukaryota > Viridiplantae > Streptophyta > Pinopsida > Pinales > Pinaceae > Pinus > Pinus tabuliformis. The sequence goes on from CM062820.1 coordinate 1,395,869,762, forward strand.
TATTAAATCTTTTATTAAAGTCAGGCAAAGACTCACCCTTTTCTCTTTTCAAGTTTCCAAACTCTGTATGATAATACAACAAGTCCTTCTTATCTCCCCATTGCTTCAAAAATGCCTCATCTAATGCTTCTATATCTGTTATAGATCTTTGGGGTAATTCTTTAAACCACTTTCTAGCCTCTCCATCAAGACTATGGACAAAAACTCTCATCCATACATCATTCTCACTTATGTCTAAATTATCAGCATAACTGTAAAAAGCTTCAAGATGTTCTTCTGCTGTCACTCCCTCTGTTCCAGTGAATTTGGGCATATATTTTTGATATTCTCCTGTAGGCATGGCATGTAAAGGTGTAGGAAATATCAAAGGTCCATATCTAGCAGCAACAATCCTTTCAATCCTAGTAGGTGCTTGCTGTCTTGCCATGTTTGGAATATGCGGAAGAATACTAATAGATGGAGCAGTAGGAGATAATGTAATGGATGGGAAAGATATTGGGATGTTTTGGACAGTGTGGGAAACTTTCTTCGGACTCAGATTCAAAGGGGAACTAAATGGAGAAGGAGCTTTATGAATCTCTGCAGATATTTCTTCCTTAACGGTACTAGGCTCTAAGTCTTCAAATTGTGTATCTTCAACTAAAAACTCCTCATGCAGAGACAAATAAGATTTCTTGGGCTTACCTGATCCTGATGCTCCTTTCTGCAATGTTTTCTTCAAGTTAACAATCTTTTCAGGGTCAGGCACTGGAACAGCTGGAGACTTCTGCGGATTTCTTCTAGTATGCCTCACAAACTGCGCCAGAACTTCAATGTGAAGTTGCCAAAGGATGGCCTTCCTCCAGTGGAGTCGCTAGACAGATGATTACAACCAAAATCTGTGTTCAAAACTTTGTCTGTCATCAAAGTTTGAAGTTGTGTCGTTCTCCCAGGGAAGCTGAGCTTTGATTCTCCTCTCCCCGGCAACGGCGCCAATTAATGTTATCACCCCAAGAAACTCACCTAGGTTGTAAATCAGTGATGCTCAGGAACATTAAAAATTCCACAATTATGTTGGATAAGATGATGCATAAATGGAAGATGTGCAACACTTTTAAGCCAGATAACCACTCCTGTTATGATTTACCCCAGACATGGGTGAAGACCCCCAAACTACAAGGCTTTCAACCACCAACTACTCACGGTTTAAGGTAAAAGTGATGATGGAGAAGACTGATTGCGCCAACAGATGCACAACGCTCTGTGATGGCCAGTTGCAATCAGTTAGAGGATCTGCACGACTATTATTCAATAGACAGTGAGGATGACAGCTCTCTGCTATTTGAACAACAGCAACCTGCAAACAACTTTCAATGAACTACTAAATTTTAACATAGATGTGGGATGACAACCCCTCAGATGCCAAATATTCACAACACATTACAAAATGCAAAGCAGGAAGAGCCTAGAACATAGAAGAAGTGAAAAGCGAGCAGGTGATAGCAAAGAAGCTTGTATTAATGGAAATCAAGACCAGAAACTGCAGGTCTCATAGTATTAACAGTCTCCAGAAGTTAAAAGGCTACAATAAGCTCTCATTCATCAAACACTCATCAATCCATTACATCTCTGTTCTGGGTATATATAGAGTTTGTTTACAAAATTGCTCTGCTGGTTATGCGTGCAGGAATCAATAAATGAGGGCCAACAACATCTACATTCAGGAATGGGCCTTTGATACGAATTTGGCTGTGCTGTAAATGGATTTGCCTCCTTCTGGCTCTCTGCGGTCCTTCTTTGGGCAGGTGGAATGAAATATGGGTAAAACCCATAACCACTGAATGCTCTGATTTGATCGGCGGTGTCCTGCTCCTCCTCGGCCATACTGTTGATTAAATGCTACTACTGAATCATTGAATGGCTTTAATATGACTGCTCTAGCTTGTAAATAGAGTAATGCTGCCCAAACTATTCATTCTCGCCCATCACTGCTTCCATGTTGACTTTTTTAAAGGTTTCAGGCATAGTTTTATTTACTATCGGGTCCGCCTTTGGCTTGTAATGCACATTTAAACAGGCCCTCCTTTGTTTCTTAACATTTGACAAGTACATGTAAAACCGCCACACAACCACGAAAAATGGCTTTGGCGGACTTGAGATATATATACACTTTGCTTCCCGGACCCCATCGGGTCCGGGCTTCATCGCTATCGGCACTCATATATATAAATGGTATGCGCCACTGATTCCCCCGATTGCGATATGCCGATTGCGATCCAGGCCGCTATCGCCGATCCTCTGCTTTTCCTCATATTTGAACATACATGAGAATATTGGAAAAGACACGAACAATGCCTCTGCCGGACCTGAAAGAATATATATTTTACTTCCCGGAACCTTTTGGGTCCGGGCCTCATCACATTCAGCATTCAGCAAGGCCTCCTTCGTATTTCCTTTATACATTAAAAACACACAAAATTCATTGAAAATGGCCCGGGCGCGGACTTGAAATAATATAGAATGGAGCTCTGTACATCCATCAGGTCCGGCCCATCGCATCGACACATAACTGATGGTAAAGGCCCGCCCCTTTGGTTTTGCCGATAGCGAAAAGCCGACGCAACGTGAGCCGTTGATCCGCGCCCACGATCAACGATCCTCACTTAATCGCTGATCTCCATTGTCACTGTCCATACCGTTGTCCCGTCGATGCGCTGATTGCTACGGACCCGATGTTTTATAAGAAGGAATTAATACCGCCATTGGGTCCGGCTTATCGGGTCGGAGGTATATGTATGCCAAAAGCCCTGCCCCTTTGCAAGTGCCAATGCGATATCGGCGATCGCTCATCGGCGAAGTCTCATGTCGCTGCCACTGCCCGCCTCCTTCGATTGCGATATGCCGACGCGATCTGGACCATTGATCGACCAGATCCAATGCCTGAGATTAAAGCGGATCCTTAAGCCTGTAATCTTGGTTTTTACATAGTTTTTGGGGTATTTCCGCCTCTCGATAGTGTATTTCTATCCACCAAAGGGCTTTTCTCTTGCAACTTTTTCAATCGGTGGAAAGCTTTTAGTCATAATTTGAGGATTTCGACAGCATCAATGAATCCTTTGGCATGATTATAAGCATTTTTGCAGCCTTTAAGAGCATTTTGAATCCATTTTTGATTTTTTGTTCAGCAAAGCTAACACCCACCGACAATCATATTACTCGTAAATTAAATCGTTCGTAAATGTTAATAAGAATTTATTTGAACTTATTTTTTAAGTTTTTTATATTTAGTTGAATGAATATTTTTACTCAAGTAAATTTTTTTATTGGAGAATAAATATATTTATTAAGGATGTAGATAGTTTAATTGGCAATCAGCGTGGGAGAAGTTAGCGTGGGAGAAGTTAGATATATGAACATGTAGTATTGCCAAATTTACAAAAAAACATGTTTATTCAAGATTATTTTCTATTATAATTTATGCAATTTTTTTCACAAATCTGAATATAAATGTAATGTTCAGTTTTATCAAAATTATGTTTATCAAAATTTATCTCAATTTTTATACAAAATTTAAATAAAATAATTATTGTAATTTTCTATAAAACTTAAAATTAAACAATGAAGGTTAAAAAGGAGGATGGTGATTTTCAAATAAACTAATAATATTCCCTCATTTTTTCCACTTATCTCTACATGTTGTTAGTGTAAAGTAGGTATAAGTACTCTATATATATATATATATATATAATTTGAATTTATGATTTAATAGAAATTAAAATTATTTATAATTTTTTTTCCAAACTAAGACAATTTTATAAATTAAATGTTTCATAAAATTCATAGTAATAAATACTTATGGGGTAGTCTAACTTACAAAAGAGATGGCACTTTTCCACTAGAAATGACATTTTTAGTGCTTTGGGGTTTAAATTTTTTCTTGTTAATTTTAATCAAAATCTAGCAAAGATTTTTAAAAACATGAGTTTAATGTGAGATACTTGGAGAGTGTACACACAATACACTTACATACTAGATCAGGAGAACAACCTAGTACATATAGGCTTTCACATAATTAGGGCGGTTTCAACCACTCTCTAGATAGTAGGGTCTGAGACTTAATCTTAGAGTCTCAATCCTATCCTTGAAACAACTAACTGTATCTTTCTTCATTAATTCTAACACTCCCCCTTAATGGAAAAAGGGTACTGAACAATAACATATGCCTGCTGGTCTAGTCTCAGCTAGGCTTACAATTAAAACATGAAACAACTTGGTAATAGAGGTTTTCATTTTTGTCTTCTTGCAGCAGAGCCCATACTTGTTCATTTGTGGATGAGGCTTCATCTTCAGTTTCTTTGCCATGAGGTAGTGTTGTATCTTCACCTCATTTCTTCCCCTGTGAAGGAAAACTTGAATTCTTATTCTCGTCTTTCTCAGAATTATGGCAGACTCAATAGGAGAATTTTTCTTCTCACTATTTCCAGTGTCAATCATCTGAACGTCAGCGATGATGCCTTCACCATTCATCAATGCAACTTCTGTGTTGATTTCATAAAGACATGCTGTTTCCAGCCATGCTTCAAGAAACTTCAATTCTTCTTCAAAATTCGTTGTTGTTTCTTGCCTCCCAATATCTGTACAAAAAACAATGTTAGATTTATAAAGAGGACCACATTTACTTTCATCTTCCTGCTCCTTTAGGAGAGCTTTCATTTCACCATCTCTCCCTACTTCATCCCTTTCTACTGACATAATTATGCCTTCATCCTCTTCAACCAGTTTTGTTGCTGCAAGCATGTTCTGCGTTTGATCAATATGTGAAGATAGGTCTTCCTTCTCACCAAATAGTAATTCATCAATAAGATGTTTTTCAATCATCAAATTGATCCACTCATCATGAGGTATATAGGTCTCATCAAACTTGATTTCTGCACTAGGAAAAATTTCAGGTTCTACAATAATGGATGTGTTTTCATCATTACAAGTTTCAGTTACAGACACACATTCATCACCCATCATTGCCTCTTCAAATTCACAATAAAATATGGGATCATTTTCAAGAGGAATATCTTCATCATCATATCCCTCGTTCAAATAGTATTTCATTTCTAAAACATCCCATAAGAATTTTGTATTAAGAATCTCTCCATATTCATATACTATGCTGAGTATGATGTTGTCATCTAATGCAGATGTTATAAGACTTAATGTTGATGCATCTCCACTATCCTTAATAGCATCTTCAACATAATCCAGTAAATTTACCTTCCATAGTACTGTTTTCATTTCATTTGCCCATATTTCATAATTCATACCTGAAAAAAAACTATAAATCTGGCATTAACCATTTAATAATCTCACCAAATTCCAAATCTGCATCTTGGTCAGTAGTTGGTCCATCAGCATCAACCTGAAACACATCACTAAATTTTGAAAAACAATGTTTTTCACTTCTCCGTTGATGCTTCCTCTTAAATTTTCTTCGAGACTCTTTCAATTTACTTTGAAGACCCATTTTCTCCTTCTATTTTCTCCCTTGCAAGAACACTTCGACCAAGAATAGTTCACTGCGCACTGCACTTTTCTTGGGGTTAAGTTGAAGCCTTGGCATATAAATTCACCAATTTCGAAGGGTTTCTCAGCAGAATTTAACCTCTCTAAAGAGTTAAAGTGCTTAAACAGTCCTGGAACGCCAACCAAACTCATTGTGCGCTGCGTCCACCAATTCACACATCCACACTCCAAACAAAGTCACTGTCACTACTTTTTCATGACCAGAAGAGCTAACCTTTCAACACATCGAACCAGATACTCTTAATTCTAAATCGAGCTTACCAGCCAAAGCCAAAAATAAAGTTGTTTTCTCTGAGCCTAGCTGTCCCAAAAGCAAAGTCATTCTGGATGGTTTAATGATACCACTTAACATCGTGGAGAATTGAAAGGGGTCTCTTCTTATTCGGAAAGATCTTCACAAATCCTTAGAAAACACCTCCAACATATTTAAGGAAAAGTTTGGAATAGTCGACAGTGATATGCTACCAACATATACATTTGCATCTATGCTCAAATGCTCAAAACAGACTTTGATCTTGGTCATGTTGATGCCCACTTTATCGATCCTATTGCGGAGCTTCAGCAGAAACCGCTCATTATCATCGGCTGCAATTTTCAGTAATCTATCAATGAGAAGCTGGCGATCTTGAAAGCCAATCCTGACCACGTCGACTTCTTGTTGCTCGCCTATAACATTGTGGATAATTCCCTTGCGGATGTGGTTGTAAGTTGGAAATTTCTCTAGGGCGGACCACTTCAATGCCTCTTCGTCATCTTCATTATCTCTACTCCTTGAGGATCTAGAGAATACATCATCCCCTGCTCTCCAAATTCCAGAAGTGGTGCTATGCTTGCTCCCCTCAGCGAGACAGTGGTCCATGCGCTCCCTTGGTGGGTGATTCCTCCACACGGCCTTAACCATGCACCAACACCTCTCATGCCATCCACAGCTTCTAATCCACACTAATCCATGGCCACCAGCAATAAATTTCGGTCGCCTACTTCAACAGCCTCCTGCGGAGTGTGTGGATCTATTTCAACGGCCTCCACTCTAGAGCTGGCCTTGATCAAGCAATTTTTTTTTTTTGCAAAAACTCAAGACGTAACCTTCACACTCATCCTCCACGTCAGTCCAATCTCTGCTACACAAATCGACAGCTGTGATTTCTCTACTCAGCCACCTAACAGTCGAACTGGGAAATTCTTGGCCTTCTGCCACCTCTGCCACTACAGTAGGATGACTCTTCTGCTGCATAGATCTCTTCCACGAATCAGCAACATACTCCCCAGATTGAAACCTAATACGCTGATTCTGCTTGAAGCAAACCTCCAGGCATCCAACGCATTGCACGAGCTCCTCCGTGTGTCCACGCTCTTGTAGCCTCCAACACACAGCCTTCACCATGCAGCCTCTAGGGCAAGTGTTCGGCCTTCAACACGGGATGATCTTCACAGCCACAATCCCACAACGATCAAGCAAGTGGTGGTGGTTTACGAACTCCAATCATGCCATCCACGAATGTTACTCTGCAGCAACGTCGGCCTCCTTCCAGCCTTCCTGGGAAATATGCGGTCCCTCTTCTTACAATACCGGTCTTTTGGTGATGAATGTTGCACTCTTCCATGGGGCACGAAACCCAATCAACAACAACCCTCCTACATAGGCTATTCCACGATGAACTCGCAACCCCTTTTTTTATTTCCACAATCGGTGCCCTTATCCACCAAGGAGTCGTGGACCTTCGCAACTATTCAGCTCGGAGTCGCAATGTTCTACCTAAACTTGCACCAAGATTCTAAAAAGAAAGTGCATGGAGGGTTACAATGCACTCGTCGCACTTTTCCACCCATATCTCGCTACGACGCTGCTACAGTCACGCCCTAACTCAACTAACAGGATCAGCAACCCTGAAGCTTTGATCCCATAATAAAAGTCGAATATAATAGCTAAACAGCTCTCCAAGTGAGATACCTGGAGAGTGTGCACACAATACACTTACATACTAGATCAGGAGAATAACCTAGTACATATAGGCTTTCACACAATCAGGGTGGTTTCAACCACTCCCTAGATAGTAGGATCTGAGACCTAATCTTAGAGTCTCAATCCTATCATTGAAACAACTAAATGTATCTTTCTCCATTAATTCTAACAAAATAGACTTTTTTACAATACCATGGATTAATACCATGAGTTACTAATACAACATGTCTATAAAACCATAACTTATGTTCATATCACACATGTTCACATCATTTTTTTTAATTAATCAATTTAATTAAAGGTGTAGAAATAACATAACTACTTTTGAAATAAATTTGAACCTTTCATTTGTAACTATTGTTAAAAATATTCTAGAATATTTCATGAAATTTAAATCCCTACTATCCATTTAATAATCATTGATAATTAAATTAAAATTCTATAAACCTTATTTCAAAATAGACTTTCATTTTTTTTAAGAGGTGAGAAAACTTGCCCTAATTGAGTTTCGGAACTAGTCGTGGGACAACAATCACTAGTTATTATCTCTGAATGCAAGCTAACTCATCACCATTATTCAAGCTAGTTCATCACCCTTATTCAAGGAAAACAATTCCACATAGAAGTACTTGCTAGTGGTCCGTAAGAGAGTAGGTTTTTACTCCTACCAGATGTCTCTAGGTCTTGGGTCATTAACCTCTTTTGTTGTGTTAAAGGATGATGAACTCTTAACCCAGTATAAATAATTTTATTACATTAAATTACATTTTAAAGAATACAAATCAAAATTATTATTTTACTTCTATATAATAATAAGAAAATCATTTTAACCAAGACTTTGTGTCCTTCATCTTGAAAAAAAAATCAAATTGTTTCATATAATCAGAATGAATATCTATGACCTTAAAGGAGCAGTCATAATCCTTTAAAAGTGACTCGAGGATTTGGAAATTGGCATCAATATTTTGTTGTCATACCTTACATGTAGGTAAAATCAATTCATATCATATAAAATAAATATATGTTATTACTAGCACAATTGCATTTGTAAATGTGGTTGATATCAATCAATATGCATATATCAAGCACACGCCCAACCATATTAGTAAATGAGGTTGATATATGTTGATAAGCATATATCAACATGTGCATGGTAGGGATTTATAAACCCTAATATTAAATACAAGATTTAATATTAGGGTTTATAATATTTTGTTTAATATTAGTATATCAACATGTGCATGGTAGGGATTTATAAACCCTAACATTAAATATAGGGTTTAATATTAGGGTTTATAATATTTTCTTTAATATTAGTATATCAACCCGTGCATAGTAGAGATTTATAAACCCTAATATTAAATATAGGATTTAATATTATGGTTTATAATATTTGGTTTGATATTAGCATTTATAATATAGGGTTTATAATATTGGGTTTATAACAATAGGGTTTATAATATTATGATTTAATATTAGGTTTTATAATAGGTTTAAAATATTGGGTTTTTCTATTAAATTTTATAATATAAACCATATACACAACCCTAATATTACAAACTCAATATTTTACAATTTTAATATTATAAAGTCTAATATTTTAAACATAATATTATAAAACTTAATATTAAACCTTAAAATTATGAACCTTAATATTAAATTCAATATTATAATTAAATTTATATTATAAAATCTAAATGAAATAATTAGAAACTAATAGATATTCTAACAATACTATTTTCTTTTTATTATCCAATAAAATAAAAAAGACCTAATATGTCAAAATCATGTTTAGACACCAAGTAAAGAGACTCGTAAATAAAAAGTTTTTGTTTAGTCATCAATATATCAATGTCTACATGATAGGAGGCCTTAGTGGGCAGGGTAAAATAATTTTTAGAATCTATAAGTGTAGATTCCTATGACCCTGTATTTATTTCTATCCATTGAGGATCCATTAGAGTCCTTCCATTGGGTATATTTTCAGTGTCTTAGTGAAATCCTTGATTGTTGATGTTAGTGGGTCTTATATTAATGAGAGAATACAAAAAGTGGGTAAATATGTGGGAATTGGGTGATATTTTGAGACATGTAATTTCCAATTGTATAGATTATTGCATATACGAAATAATCTCATGTTGTAAGGAGAGTTATGGACATGGAACAATAAAGAGGAAGAAGAGCATCCAATGAAAATGAATATATCATCATGTATATTGAAGGACATAATTTAGTTTAGTTTGAAGAATGAAGATATCTAAACAAAAATATATAAGAATCAAATCATCTTCAAGATTGAATGGTGTGGCACAAGTTAGATTTTAGGTTGTATAATTGCATCAATGGCATGTGCATATGTGTAAGGAGTGCCTCATTAGGGAAAAAATTGGATACACATTCGAGGCTATGGTGCTTTTTAAAATCTAACATTCAAATGCAAGTTTTAGGAAAAAATGTTGAGGATTTTCGTTGCACCAAAATTATCTGGATTTAAACAAGAACGCAACAAATTACAGAGATAACCATAAATATAGATATGCAACGGAAATAATACTTCATTTCATTACTGTAAAATACTGAAATATGCTTACAAATAGAAATGGAAATAAACTAGCTAGGGTGATGGTAGCTTATCTCTGAGAAGAGATGTGGCGACTACATGCCTCTAAACTGTGCTACAATGAGCCTCGAAGGCCTATTTATTGTTGATAAACAATGGAAAACCCTAAACATTCAAAAACCTAACCCTAGGAGATGAAACGCCAACTGTGGGCCCCTTTTTGGTAAATTGGTACATCAACTTCCTGGAATCGTAACTTTGGCATACGATCTTCGTTTAACGTGCATAATAGCTCATTAGAAAGATCTATTCGAGGACTATAACTTTGGGATGAGAAACGTCGGTCCATGGACCCATGTTGCTCCCAGGTTTCCTAAAAAACATCGTTTAGGGTCTCAAAACGGCTTCGGAAGTCGAGGACCCAAAAAACTGCTAAAAATACTAAACTGTGCTACAATTAAGGAAGCTGAAAAACTGAAAGAGACAGTGGTGGGGGTCCAAGTGGGATAGGTGGGTGGCCACCAACATCCACCTAGATCATTCCTCCCCCCTTAGGAAGCAATGGTGATGCAGGAGCATTCAGGCCTAGTCAGCGATGTGATGGCATGATCACATGTTGTGACTAACAAGGGGTGGGGAGACAATAGTTTAGTTAATTTTATTTATTTAAATGTATGAGAATTTTTATTTATTGTAAATATGAGAAAAGGGCATAATGGCTGATTGATACTCCCTGTGTCGAGATCAGGGAAAACAATTAAATTTATTTGGGTTGAACATAATATGAGGAATTTGAAAGCTTGATTTAGCGTTTGTTTAGAAAAAAGTGGAGTTGAAGAGAATTTTTAGGAGAGAGTGAGAGATTTTTGGTTCTGAACCAGAATTGGTTCATGAATCCTCTTTTGTATGAATTATGATCTATTTGTATAATTCAGAGGTTGGATAGGTTAGCGAGAGAGAATCTAGAGAGATTGAATAGGTAGAGTCGAGTAAGAGAAAGCGAGGATTTCAAGATTGAAACAGGGCCTTTTATTCTTGTAATCGAGCCAGAGGGCCGAGACCCTGTAACTGTATTGAATAAATGATTTAGTGTGTGTGCGTAAATGGACCGTTTATATTGAAATCCTTCGCTTCTCTATATTGTTTGCCTGTAGAACAACTGAGGCATTCTACTCTATTTTTATGCTTTAAAGTTATAAATCGCAGCATTCAATGCTTTATTACAGTCCATAGTGTAGGACAGTGGCTGATCCACTTTAACCTAGTCGTTGCCCCAAAGATATCATAGCTTATTGTTATATATGCAATTTCGTGTGTGAAAATAGAGCATGGTAGAGAACCGGGTTTATAACACAGAGTTCATAAAAAAACAAGCGAGATTAAGTCAAAAAGGAAGTTACGCAACAATGCTCAGGGACAGTTGGATCTGTAAGACCAACAAAAAAGATTAAATCGCTGGGAATAAAGCCAAGCACTACCACATCGGCAAACTTGTTTTACAAAGGGCGAGCTTCAGGTTTAAAGAGTTCCATTGCAACCACACTGATATATCGCATTGGCAGAAAGCCTTGGGTGATATCGGAACTGAGGAGTTAGGACAGAGCGATTGTGATGTTGCGATAAAGTATGGACCATTAGATCGGGAGAAGGATCAACGGTAGCGATTTAATCGCTGATTGCACTTCGGAAGGGTCAAGTGCCAGCGGAAATGGAGACATGCGATAGCGATAAGTGATATCGATGAATCGCTAATCGGAGATAGGGGAATATAGAGGAGCAGCGTAGCGGAAGGACTAAAGCGGAGCACATACCCGAAAGTTTACATAGGCGGACTCAATTCCATTTGAGTTCCAGCCTTAAGCTTTTGAGTGGGTTTTCGTGTGTTTTCTGTGTAATGCAGAGATCGGCAAAAAATGCGATAAGGTTTATGGAAAAGGGGATCCGAAAGATTTATAGAAGCGGGTTTATGCATTTTGAGATCCGGCTTATGTGATTGGAGTGGGCTTTGCCCGTGTTTCCTTTGTATTTCGAGTAGTTTGTATATGCGGGTTTTTAAAGGAACGCAACAACGACGCTTCTGATATGTGATTTTGGACATAACCACAAGGTCCGGGTCCAATAGAGAGGTTTAATATGGAGGGAGTTTTTGCCTGGTTTTCGGGTTTCCTACATCAAATGGTCCCCAATGCGTTGAGTTCCTCCATGTGCTGAACTTGGTCCCTGGTGAGTTGTTCTGCAATCTATGATGTGTCCAGTAATGGTGGGAAGCATGGTAGAGGGTTGTCCACATTAAACACTTGGTGCAAGTGAAGGAATGGGGGAATGTTGTGCTCCAAAGCATTGTTCCCCACAACCTTGGTACTGGTGTAAGGACCATGTTGCTTCTTGTACTTGTCATTTTTCAGAATGGAGCGGTGATATATTGGCCCATTGGGTAGAGGTACTCTAGGAGTCAGATCGAATGAATGCTTGACCTGATAGTGCAACAGTACCCCTGTGGGTGAGGAGAAGATGTTCCTATGTTCTTTCATGACGGTATCCATCTGTTGCTATTGCTGCATGGAGGAACCCTTTTGCAGGGGTCATGGATGTGGCAACAATCTTCCCCTTACTTTGGGAGCGAACCAGACTGAAAATGAATTTCCTAGTCTGGGAGATGATCTTGCTGCATTTCTTAGCAGAGGCGGTAGGTGGGGCTACCTCTGGTATCCTGTATAATGAATTACACAAAGAAATAATAACAACGAAAGGCCTTGACTCATACATAGCATGTTGTATCCACAAGTATGGTTGGCCTAATAATACATCACAAACATCTAGAGGTGCAACATCACACAATACCTCGTCTGTGAAGGGTTTGATGCTGTAGGGAAGGTGACACTGCTGGCGAACTCGGAGATCTCGTCCTTGGTGAAGCCACCCGATACAATACGACTGCGGGTGTGGTGTAGTTGGTAGGCCCAACCACTTCATGACCTCTACTGAAATGAGGTTCTTTTGGCTCCCATTGTCAACAATGAATTGCAACGACGAACCCTTCACCCACACCTATGAGTGGAAGAGACGCTCCACTCCTCTGGATCTTTAGGTTCATTCTTATGGATATTGGCGGTGGCTACAGTGGCTCTGGGCTTCACGTTAATGATTTGCTTCCCTTTGCCATTCCCCTTGTCAGGTTCTGACTCAGAGTCGAAACATGCATCTGATTCTGAAGTCTTCAACTTGGCCACTAGCGACTGCTTGGTCGAACACTCACTTGTGTTGTGAGTGGGGCTCTTATGGAACTCGCACCACTTTCCTGTGTCCTTCTTTGGCTTCATGGTGTTGTTCTTCTCTTGCAGCTTCGACGGGTTGTCTTGGGTCACTCCGCCTTGGCTTTGTCCTTTGTTCTTCGAATTCGCGATCCAAAGTCTCGCTTCTTATGTTTAAACTTCTGCTCGATTTTGATAGTGTATCAGAATTTTTTGCTGAGCGAGGAGATGTTCAAGAACTACATCTCATCCTGGATGTATTTGTGTAGGCAGCCGCAGTATTTGAGTAGAAAATGCAGCTCAGAGTCCTTGATACCCAACTATGTGTGAAGGGTATGAAAAATGTTTGTGAACTCCGGCACATCTTGGTCCCTTCCCTACTGCAACATGGTCCACTTTATGTATTTGTCCTCATAGCTTTTGATAGGGTAGTACTGCTCCTTGATGGCATCTCGGAATGAATTCCAAGTAGGTGCGGATGAAGATAGTGAGCACGTACTTTCATCCTTCTGTTCACAGTAGGTTTCCCACCAGTCCTTAACGTGGGGGACTACTTTGAGAAGAGCGAAAATAATGTTTTCCTGACTGGAAAAATCATGAACAGAAAAATACCCTTATAGCAGATTTAACCATTTATCTACGACATTTGCGTCTATTTTACCCTCGAATACGGGGATTTCAAAATTAACTTGTACCTTAAAGGGTGTGGCGTTTCCAAGGTATCTATTGGAAGCCGATGTGTCGCCTCTGGGTAGCCGCTGGAGGATCTGGGAAAAGTTGTCCATCATTGCGTTCCTTTACCGCTCGAGGGCTTCTTCGAGCAAGATTTTGATAGGATATCCTGGCCCCTCATCTTTCTTTTCATCCTGCCATGGGAGGTCATCAGGATTTGGAGACTGGTCTTGCAAAGGTTCAACTAGTTCAAGCCTTAACTCCTTATATCCCGACCTCGTTGGGGACATGCAAAGAAAAACAGAGAAAAAGAAGACCGCTCTCATACCACTGATCCGGCTTTAAACAGAAACGCAACAAATTACAGAGATAACCATAAATATAGATATGCAGCGGAAATAATACTTCATTTCATTACTGTAAAATACTTAAATATGCTTACAAATAGAAATGGAAATAAGCCAGCTAGGGCGATGGTAGCTTATCTCTGAGAAGAGATGTGGCGGCTACATGCCTCTGAATTGTGTTACAATGAGCCTCGAAGGCCTATTTATTGTTGAGAAACAATGGAAAACCCTAAACATCCAAAAACCTAACCATAGGAGATGAAACGGCAAACTACGGGCCCCGTTTGGGTAAATTGGTACATCAACTTCCCGGGGTCGTAACTTTGGCATACGATCTTCGTTTGATGTGCACAATAGCTCATTAGAAATATCTATCTAAGGACTATAACTTTGGGAAGAGCAACATCAGTCCATGGACCCATGTTGCTCCCAGCTTTCCCAAAAAATGTCGTTTAGGGCCTAAAAACGGCTTTGGAAGTTCAGGACGCTAAAAAACTGCTAAAAATAGTAAACTGTGCTACAATTAAGGAAGCTAAAAAACTGAAAGAGACAGTTGTGGGGGTCCAAGTGGGATAGGTGGGTGGCCACCAACATCCACCTAGATCATTCCTCCCAAATTAGGAAGCAATGGTCCCCATTGCATTGAGTTCCTCCATGTGCTGAACTTGGTCCCTGGTGAGTTGTTCTACAATCTTTGATGTGTCCAGTAATGGTGGGAAGCATGGTAGGGGCGGCCCACATTGAAAACTAGGTGCAAGCGAAGGAATGGGGGAATGATGTACTCCAAAGCATTGCTCTCCATAACCTTGGTACTGGTGTAAGGACCATGTCGCTTCTTGTACTTGTCATTTTTCAGAATGGAGCGGTGATATATCGGCCCGTTGGGTATAGGTGCTCTAGGAGTCAGATTGAATGAATGCTTGACCTGACAGTGCAACGGTACCCATGTGGGTGAGGAGAAGATGTTCTTGTGTTCTTTCATGGCCATATCCATCTGTTGTTGTTGTTGCGTGGAGGAACCCTTTGCAGGGGTCATGAATGTGGTGGCGATCTTCCCCTTACTTTGGGAGCGAACCAGACAGAAAATGAATTTCCTAGTCTGGGAGATGATCTTGCTTCATTTCTTAGTAGAGACGGTAGGTGGGGCTACCTTCGGTATCCTGTATAATGAATTAAACAAAGAAATAATAACAACGTGAGGCCTTGAATCATACACAGCATGTCACCTCCACAAGTATGGTTGGCCTAATAATACATCACAAACATCCAAAGGTGCAACATCACACAATACCTCATTTGTGAAGTGTTTGATGCTGTAGGGAAGGTGAAACTACTGGCGAACTTGGAGATCTCATCCTTGGTGAAGCCACTCAATACTATACGGCTACAGGTTGGGTGCAGTCGGTAGGCCCAACCACTTCACGACCTCTATTGAAATGAGGTTCTTTTGGCTCCCATTGTCAATAATGAATTGTAGGGGCAAACCCTTCACCCACATCTGTGAGTGGACAAGATGCTCCCCCTCCTTGGGATCTTCGGGCTCATTCTTCTGGATCTTGGTGGTGGCTATAGTGGCGCTGGGTTTCGCGTTAATGATCTACTTCCCTTTTCCATTCCCCTTGTTGGGTTCTGACTCAAGGTCGGAACATGCATTTGATTCTGAAGCCTTCAACTCAGCCACCAGCCACTGCTTGGTTCGACACTCACTTGTGTTGTGAGTGGGGCTCTCATGGAACTCGCACCACTTACCTGTGTCCTTCTTTGGCTTCATGGTGTTGTTCTTCTCTTGCGGCTTTGACAGGTTGTATTGGGTCACCCCGCCTTGGCTTTGTCCTTTGTTCTTCAGATTCGCAGATCCAAAGTCTCGCTTCTTTTGTTTAAACTTCTACTCGATTTTGACAGCGTATCGGTACGTCGTACCGAGCGAGGAGATGTTCAAGAACTCCATCTTGTCCTGGATGTATCTATGTAGGCAGCCGCGATATTTGAGTAGCAAATGCAGCTTAGAGTCCTTGATACCCAACTATGTACGAAGGGTATGAAAAATGTTTGCGAACTCTGGCACATCTTGGTCCCTTCCCTGTGGCAGCGTGGTCCACTTTATGTATTTGTCCTCATAGCTTTTGACAGGGTAGTATTGCTCCTTAATGGCATCCCAGAATGAATTCCAAGTGGGTGCGGCTGAAAATAGTGATCTTGTACTTTCATCCCTCTGCTCGCAGTAGGTTTCCCACCAGTCCTTGACGTGGGGGGCTGCTTTGACAAGAGCAAAAATAATCTTTTCCTGACTGGAAAAATCATGAACAGAAACATACCCTTCTAGCAGATTTAGCCATTTATCTACGACATTTGCATCTTTTATACCTTAAAGGGTGTGGCACTTCCAGAATAGCTGTTGGAAGCCGATGCGTCGCCTTTGCGTAGCCGTTGAAGGATCTAGGCAATGTTGTCCATCATCACGTTCCTCCTCCTTATATCCCAATCTCATTGGGGACATGCAAAGGAAAACAGAGAAAAAGCAGACCACTCTGATACCGCTGATCTAGCTTTAAACAGGAACGCAAAAAATTACAGAGATAACCATAAATACAGATATGCAACAGAAATAATACTTCATTTCATTTCTGTAAAATACTGAAATATGCTTACAAATAGAAATGGAAATAAACCAGCTAGGGCGATGGCAGCTTATCTCTAAGAAGAGATGTGGCAACTACATTCCTCTGAACTATGTTACAATGAGTCTAGAAGGGTTATTTATTGTTGAGAAATAATGGAAAACCCTAAACATCCAAAATCCTAACCCTTGGAGATGAAACGCCAAACTGTGGGCCCCGTTTGGATAAATTGATACATCAACTTCCCGGGGTTGTAACTTTCGCATACGATCTTCGTTTAACACACACAATAGCTCGTTAGAAAGATATATCCAAGTAATATAACTTTGGGAAGAGCAACATCAGTTCATGGACTCATGTTGCTCCCAATTTTCACAAAAAATGTCGTTTAGGGTCTCAAAACGGCTCCGGAAGTTCAGGACCCGAAAAACTGCTAAAAATAGTAAATTGTGCTACAATTAAGGAAGCTGAAAAACTGAAAGAGACAGTTGTGGGGGTCTAAGTGGGATAGGTGGTTGGCCACCAACATCCACCTGGATCATTCCTCCCCCCTTAGGAAGCAATGGTCCCCATTGCGTTTAGTTCCTCCATGTGCTGAACTTAGTCCCTAGTGAGTTGTTATGAAATCTCTGATGTGTCCAGTAATGGTGGGAAGCATGGTAGAGGGTGGTCCACATTGAACACTCGGTGCAAGTGAAGGAATGGGGGAATGTTGTCCTCTAAAGCATTGTTCCCCACAACCTTGGTACTGTTGTAAGGACCATGTCGCTTCTTGTACTTGTCATTTTTCAAAATGGAGCGGTGATATATCGGCCCGTTGGGTAGAGGTGCTCTAGGAGTCAGATTGAATGAATGCTTGACCTGACAGTACAATGGTACCCCTGTGGGTGAGGAGAAGATTTTCCTGTGTTCTTTCATGATGGTATCCATCTGTTGCTGCTGCTATGTGGAGGAACCCTTTGTAGGGGTCATGGATGTGGCGACGATCTTCCCCTTACTTTGGGAGCGAACTAGCCAAAAAATGAATTTCATAGTCTGGGAGATGATCTTGTTGCATTTCTTAGCAGAGGAAGTAGGTGGGGCTACCTTCGGTATCCTGTATAATGAATTACACAAAGAAATAATAACAACGCGAGGCCTTGACTCATACACAGCATGTCGCCTCCACAAGTATGGTTGGCTTAATAATACATCACAAACATCCAGAGGTGCAACATCAGACAATACCTCGTTTGTGAAGGGTTTGATGCTATAGGGAAGGCGACACTACTGTCAAACTCAGAGATCTCATCCTTGGTGAAGCCACCCGATCCTGTACAGCTGCGGGTGTGGTGTAATCGGTAGGCCGAACTGGTTCACGACCTCTGTTGAAGTGAGGTTCTTTTGGCTCCCACTGTCAACAATGAATTGCAGCGGTGAACCCTTCACCCACATCTGTGAGTGAAAAAGATGCTCCCCCTCCTCTGGATCCTCAGACTCATTCTTATGGATCTTGGTGATGGCTACAGTGGCGCCGGGCTTCGCGTCAATGATCCGCTTCCCTTTTCCATTCCCCTCGTCGGGTTCTGACTCAGGTTCGGAACATGCATCTGATTCTGAAGCCTTCAACTCGGCCACCAACGGTTGCTTGGTTTGACACTCACTTGTGTTGTGAGTGGGGATCTTATGGAACTCACACCACTTTCCTATGTCCTTCTTTGGCTTCATGGTGTTGTTCTTCTCTTGCGGCTTCGACGGGTTGTCTTGGGTCACTCCACCTTGGCTTTGTCCTTTGTTCTTCAGATTTGCAGATCCAAAGTCTCACTTCTTTTGTTTAAACTTCTGCTCAATTTTGACAGCGTATCAGTATGCCGTGCCGAGCGAGGAGATTTTCAAGAACTCCATCTCGTCTTGGATGTATCTGTGTAGGCAGCCGCAATATTTAAGTAGCAAATGCAGTTCAGAGTCCTTGATACCCAACTATGGGTGAAGGGTATGAAAAATGTTTGTGAACTCCGTCACATCTTGGTCCCTTCCCTGCCGCAGTGTGGTCCACTTTATGTATTTGTCCTCATAGCTTTTGACATGGTAGTACTACTCCTTGACGGAATCCTGGAATGAATTCCAAGTGGGTGCGGTTGAAAATAGTGAGCCCATGCTTTCATCCTTCTGCTCGCAGTAGGTTTCCCACTAGTCCTTAACATGGGGGGCTGCTTTGAGAAGAGCGAAAATAATCTTTTCCCAATTGGAAAAATCATGAACAAAAAACTACCCTTCTAGCAGATTTAACCATTTATCTTTGGCATCTGCATCTATTTTACCCTCGAAGATGGGGATTTCAAAATTAACTTGTATCTTAAAGGGTCTAGCATTTCCAGAGTAGCTGTTGGAATTCGATGCGTGACCTCTGGGTAAAGTTGTCCATCATCGCATTCCTTTGCCACTCGAGGGCTTCTTCGAGTAAGATTTTGATAGGATCTCCTGCTCCCTCATCTTTCTTTTCATTTGCCTTGGGAGTTTGTTGGGATTTGCGAGGCTGGTCTTGCAAAGGTTCGACCAGTTCAAGCCCTAAATCCTTATATCTCGACCTCACTGGGGACATGCAAAGAAAAACAAAGAAAAAACAGACCGCTCTAATATCACTGATCCAGATTTAAACAAGAATGCAACAAATTACAGAGATAACCATAAATACAAATATGCAGCAGAAATAATACTTCATTTCATTACTATAAAATACTAAAATATGCTTACAAATAGAAATGGAAATAAACTAGCTAGGGTGATGGTAGCTTATCTCTGAGAAGAGATTTGGCGGCTACATGCCTTTGAACTGTGTTACAATGAGCCGCGAAGGCCTATTTATTGTTGAGAAATAATGGAAAACCCTAAACATCCAAAAACCTAACCCTAAGAGATGGAATGCCAAACTGTGGGCCCCGTTTGGGTAAATTGGTACATCAACTTCCTAGGGTCATAACTTTGGCATATGATCTTCATTTGACGTGCACAATAGCTCGTTAGAAATATCTATTTGAAGACTATAACTTTGGGAAGGGCAACATCGGTCCGTCGAATCATGTTGCACTAAGTTTTCCAAAAAACATCGTTTAGGGCCTCAAAACAGCCTCGGAAGTTCAGGACCCGAAAAACTGCTAAAAATAGTAAATTGTGCTACAATTAAGGAAGCTGAAAAACTGAAAGAGACAGTTGTGGGGGCCCAAGTTGGATATGTGGGTGGCCACCAACATCCACCTGGATCACAAAACCTGCAGGCATTAATAAACTTCCATACCATTATCATTACCTTTTTTATTGGTCCTAGAGTGGATCCTAGAATGACATTTAGTCCACATGATCGATTCCCAATGAGGTGAGTGTGAAAATTCAACACCCTCCCTCAAGCACAAATCAGGGAATCGAACTTGGGCCAAGGCTTTCATACCATGTTGAGGACTTCCGTTACACCAAAACCTGCAGGCATTAGTAAAATTCCAAATCATTATCATTACCTCTTTGACTTGTCCTCGGGTGGATCCCAGAATCACTGTTAGTCCACGTGATTGATTCCCAACGAGGTGAGTGCGAAAATCCAACAAATAAAAGGAAAATACTAAAACACGTTAGAAATGGAATATACATATCTATAAACTTCACGCAAACATTTATGTGTAAGGAAGCCTATTTTATACACCATGATTGCAAGGTTGAACAAAGTCATAAAACACATTTGCGTAGTACACATAACAAGCAGACTACTAGTATTGCTACACCAGTGGAAATTGTCACAGTTGCATCTAGAGGTGTTGAAAGTTTTCTATAATAATATAGCGACTACACACATGATATATGAAGTTTACTATCATATTATAGTGATTACACACATGATATAGTTCATATAGAAAAATAAAATAACAAAATAAACTATATGTATATGATACATTATAGAGTCCTTCCATTATGTAGTTTTTCATGTCTTGGTGAATTCTTTGATTTCCAATGAAATTTTTGGTTAAATTCGTGATTTCGTTAGGTTCTAATTTGATGGGATAATACAAAGAGGGTCAATATGGGGAATTTGGTGATATTTTGAGACATGTCATGCCCAATCAATTGTATATATTTTTTTCTATGTGATTCACAAACTTGTAGATCTATTATAGCTACATCCACGGAATATTTGAACTAGATCGATCTACCCAAAGGGATCATTTCCTTTTGACTAAACCATGAAGCTTGATCCTAACAAAGTAAAGAGAATTGAACTTGTGACCTCTCAATAGCAAAACAATTGTATGTATTATTGCATATGTGAAAGCATTTGATGTTGCAAAAAGGGTCATGGGAATCAAACAAAAAAGAGCATCCAAGGAGAACAAATACATCATCACAACGACTAAAGGTTGTGGATTCATCTAAATTAAAGTTTGAAGGTATCTAGATAAAAAGGAAATAAAGTACAAATCATGCTAAGATCGAATGGTGTAGCACAATTTAGATTTTAGGTTGTACATTATTTTGTGGGCCTACAGTTGAAGTATTGAGAATTGCATCAATAAAATATAGATGTGCATAAGGTGACCCTCATTGTAACATTCTCTCCCATCCCCTTGTACTATTGTGAGTTGTGGAAAGTGTTATTGATGTCTCAACCCAATTATCAAAATCTTTCATAAAAGTGGAAACATAAAAATATATTTTTCTAATAACTCGTGAAATTAAAAGGTGTTGCCATCATGTTAGTTGTTATTGATGCCTCAACCTGATTATCAAAACCTTTAATAAAAATGGGGAAATACCTCTTTCTAAAAACATGTGAAATTAGAAATTGATGTTGCCATCATGTCTAGCACGGTAAGTGCCTTCCAACAATATATATTTTCCCAATCAATTGTATATATTTTTTTCTATGCGATTCACAAACTTGTAGATCTATTATAGCTACATCCACGGAATATTTGAACTAGATAGATCTACCCAAAGGGATCACTTCCTTTCGACTAAACCATGAAGCTTGATCCTAACAAAGTAAAGAGAATTGAACTTGTGACCTCTCAATAGAAAAACAATTGTATGTATTATTGCATATGTGAAAGCATTTGATGTTGCAAAAAGGGTCATGGGAATCAAACAAAAAAGAGCATCCAAGGAGAAAAAATACATCATCACAGCGACTAAAGGTTGTGGATTCATCTAAATTAAAGTTTGAAGATATCTAGATAAAAAGGAAATAAAGTACAAATCATGCTAAGATCGAATGGTGTAGCACAATTTAGATTTTAGGTTGTACATTATTTTGTGGGCCTACAGTTGAAGTATTGAGAATTGCATCAATAAAATATAGATATGCATAAGGTGACCCTCATTGTAACATTCTCTCCCATCCCCTTGTACTATTGAGAGTTGTGGAAAGTGTTATTGATGTCTCAACCCAATTATCAAAATCTTTCATAAAAGTGGAAACATAAAAATATATTTTTCTAATAACTCGTGAAATTAAAAGGTGTTGCCATCATGTTAGTTGTTATTGATGCCTCAACCTGATTATCAAAACCTTTAATAAAAATGGGTAAATACCTCTTTCTAAAAACATGTGAAATTAGAAATTGATGTTGCCATCATGTCTAGCACGGTAAGTGCCTTCCAACAATATATATTTTCCCAAATATGAATCCTGAATCAAAATTTATGCTCAAAATAATTTTGGTCCATTAATGACAGGCACATCGGACCCAAGATTCCGCTTGGTGCCCATTAATGACAGACACATCAGACCCAAGATTCCACTTGGTGCCCACATGGTGATCATGTGGCATCACGTTGGGTCGTTGCAGTGGTGCCACGTCAAGTGATAGAACTCCTCGCATTGGGGAATGACGGGTTAATTTACTCATGGGACAAGGCATATATTATATATGTATATATATACTAGACATGCAGGGTGGAATCGATCCGACTAGGTCCATATGGGACTGACCTCATTTTACTTTCCTCCTTTTACAACTATACGTCAAGTCCTTTGATGTCTGCAACGACCCGCAAGCTGGCGGCTTCTTACAGTGTGTTCCTCTCAAGTAGGGGTCCCAACCATATCTCGCTTTAACCACCTGCCCCAAAGGCCGACGGCCCGAGGTCAAGCGGCCCCACTCGGCCTTAAGCCATAGTGGGTAAGGGCCAGCTCCACATTTTGGTGCGGCCCTAAAAAAATCTCTCAGGCCCGATGATCCATAGTTTGTCAGGACCATTTCCACGTTATGGTTCGGCTTTAAAGATCTCTTGGGCCTGATACCCCAAGATCGGGCGTCCTCAAGTTACGTTACGTCGCGCCGACAGTTTTGAACTGCTAAACGAGTTGCATCAATGGCGTGTTTTAACCAGCATGTAGATCGAGTACCCACGCGACAACCATTTCGAATTATGTCAAAGGCCAAAAGGCCGATCCTCATCTTGATGGGTTGGTGTATATCGACCCATCCATAACAAAAGGCGCGAGGATTTGAAGGTCAAATACAATTCCACAACCTTGAATGATGGGTGATCCAAGACTTATGTGACTTTTGGTCATTACGTATTTAAGGAAAAATTTAAGCCAAATTCGTGGCTCTTACAATATGTTTATAACTCAATGATACGTAATTTGGACGGGCGGTAACATTAGCCTGATTAGCCCCAAACCTCAGTTCACCAAAATGTTTACATATATGGGTTTATAAAGCTCCAAAACTTACTCATGCATGAATATGTCAAAACTCATTCATGCATGAATTTGTCAAGACCCCATAATGGGCATAGCCCCAAATTATTCATATTATATATGTGTTTAATGAATGTTTATGAATCCACTCGATAATTACACATTATATAAGTGATTGCTTTCATTTGAACTATGGTATGAAAACCCAAAAAGTGGGTAGTGTCATCTCTTTCTTTTCATACGCAAAAAACGCTCGTTTATAGTATGTATCAGTGTATATATTCAATGAATTATAAGTATAGCTGGCTTTTATAGATTTACTAACCTATCGAGCAAAAATTGATCAATACATATTCTTTTGATAATAATATCATCAAACTGTCACAAGTGAGATAGTGACATCTATCCAAATAATCTAAGTATCAAAATGAGGAAACATAACCATATATATTAGCATAGTTCAAAAATGTAAAGTTAAAAACTGGAACTATGGGAGGAGAAAAGAACCCTTAGCTGATATTGTCTTTTCATCCAAATAAGTATAATGTATGATACCGTAATTATTAGCAATCCCAAGCTTTGAACTTGATTCTTCTCGCGAAATATGTGTCGGAGAGCAATTGCAGTGAAAGTACCTCGGAGAAATTTAATCTGGGAGATCCAAGCATAAATATGTGGAGGGGAGAAGTCCAAGTTTGACGATAGACAATTGATGGGAACTCGTGAGTCCCCATATACAAATAAAGTGTCGATGCACAACTGCCTGGAGATCCACAAAAGGCCCTAGAGTGCCAAATTTTTGGCCCTCATGTTGGTACCCGGTCCATCGTTCCAATGAAACTTGTAATGGCATACTTGGTCCACCCAAAGCCAAACACCGCAACCACATTTGGAATTCTCGGCGGCACCATCAAAGAAACTCACCATGAAATGTAGTACATTTGGAGCATTTCTATGGGATCGATCCTTTATTATGTGAATGGGAACTGTGACATCATTGTTAGGATATTCCGACACATAAGAAATAGTTAAGTATAACTTGGTCTAGTGTAGAGTTAGGTAAAATGTGTTTCTTTACTATGTACTTTTGTAACTTACAATCCGACGGTCACAATATGTAGTGATCCGATGGTTCATTCTCTCATCGGTATTACCGACACTTGATCTGTGGCTTAACACTCGATTGGTCCATGATCTCTATTTAAAGAGCATGGAGGGTCATTTGTAGGGTAACCGTTCATGAGAGAAGCTTATGTAAAATTTTCATTCCTTTATTTTAATAAATTGCCTAAAGTGGCCGCATTGGCTCAGGCTATGGACAGTTTCCCTCTTTGAGGGTTTTAACCATATCAACAATACTAGTGTATTGATCTGTGATCTGTTTGTGAGCGGTGTCCTTTGGTGTTCTGTCTGAGGAACTTACCCTGTAAATTCTTCCATGGTATCAGAGCTATTTGAGGGCCGCATCCGTTGGTGATCCAAATCTGAAGCCGGTAGAACTGCATCCGACTGCCGTTTCCTAGATCTACTGTTTCTGACTGCTTTCGGGCCGAGATGACTACTCTATTGTGTTAGGAGTATCTGTTCTAGTGAGGAAACCCTTTTGTTTCACGCGAAAAGGTTTCTGGTTGCCCTTGCTACGTCATTTTTAAGATCTGGAGGTATACAATGTTTATTTGTAGTTTCTAGTTATTTTCTCTCTGTTTATTTCGGTTTATTTAGCTCTTTGTTTTTTTTGATTACCGGATCTATACCTTTCATTTCTGCATATTCTCTTTTCCCCGTGACTCTGTGCGATCTGGGCAAATCAAAAACAGAGAGGAAGGATTTTTCTCATGCGTATGCTCTTTTCTGCCACGCCTTAGTGTGATCTCGGAAAATCAGAAACATTGAGGAAAATATTTAGTTTCTGGCTAAAGCTAACTTCAGGCCATAAGGTTTGTTTTTTTGTATGTTCGTGTTGGTTTTCGTGTTTTTTGTTTTGTAGGGAAAAAAGAGCTTTCTCAAGTAAGCACGCAACCCAAAGCTTTAGTCACTTAAAAAAAAAAAAAACCCTTCCTCTTTTCCAAAAATTACTAATCTTTTAATTTAGCACACTTGGTCCAAAGCTACTTTATGAGAATAGAGGTCTTGAGTTCAAATCCTTCTTGGTCCAAAGCTACTTTATTAGATTAAGTTTGGAAAGGGGGAAATTTTTTTTTAATATAACATTATCATTCATTTCCGCACATTCTCGCACTTCGTTGGCATCTTCAACAACTTTTCTTCAAAAAGCCATAATCTCTTCACCAGGAAGATGTTTTCAGAGCTGTTTTTTTTTAATTAGCCCAATTTTTCGAGATCTTTCCATTGGAACACTTAGTTTCAGCATCTATAGCTTCAGTTTCTGTTAAAATGGAAAGTCCATGCCAAGTTATTCTCGACAGCACCAACTACTTCCAATGGTGGTCCTACATTGTGGATACTTAGAAGTAAAAGTCTTTACAGAATAGCCTCAGGCCAAGAAATCAAACCGAAAGATGAAGATAAGGCAGCTAAATGGGAAAATAGACAAGATCAAGCACGTGGGTTGATAGGGATGTCTATTTCTCCAGATCTTAGATTCCATATTGCAGAACTTGATACTCCTGATGAAGCAATGAAACAGACCACTAAAGTTTTTGGAATTAAAAATGAACATAGAGCCCATCAACTCAAAAATGAGTTGCTTATGTTGGACCCCAATAATTTTTTTTCCATTGAAGATTTTTTTTCCAAGTTCAAGACCCTTAGACTTCTCTTGGAAGGTGTTAAGGTTAAGAAAAAAGATAGTAACCTTATCTATTCCATTCTTACTAAGTTGGGATTAGCCTACTCTGTGTTTGTTTCCACCTTCCATTCTACAAGAGAAGCCTTCATTTCTCAAGGACAAGCCTACAAGTCCCCTTCCTTTGATTCCTTTTGTGATTCTTTAATAAGAGAACAAGAAAAAATCTTACATCTTGGTCTTCTTAATCTTGGAAACTCTTCTAAGAAAGCCTTAGCTGCTCAGCAGCAACCAAATTCAAAGAATCCTAAGAAGTCACATCATAAAAGGAATGGTCCTAAACCAAACAAGGGTCCTAAGCAATTCCAGTCTCAAAATGAAAAATCATTTCAACAAAATGATAAGGCAATTAAAAACAAAGGGAAGAAGACTAATAGACATTGCCACTTTTGTAATCGAGATGGCCACTTAGAATCCAAATGCTTTAAGAAGATGGAAGCCTTGGAAGCAACAATGAAGCATAACATCCATTTGGAGAACTCTTCAACTTCAACTTCAACTTCATCTTCAGGAATAACACTTTCTGCATGTGGTTGTCAAGCATCTTGGTCTAGCTATGCACTAAATGTATCTTCTTCTTCTCATTCTCATGAGTGGCTCATTGATTCTGGAGCTTCTTATCACATGGCCAAAAACAAAGCCATGTTTTCTTCTCTAAATGATTGTAACACAAAAAACATATATGTTGGTGATGATAGATCTCTTAGTGTTGTAGGGATTGGAACTGTTCATATAGACAATGGTCAATTTAATGATGTATTATGTGTTCCAACCTTATCCTGCAACCTTCTATTTGTATATCAGATAACTCATTCAGGTGAAGGTAAAATCGTTGAATTTTCACCTCACGATGTTGTAATTAAGGACCTAAGAGATCCTAGACAGATTTTAGCTATTGGCATTGTTGATGATTCTACAAGGTTGTATAAGTTTAACAACTTTGGGTCATAAAATATTCCCTCAGTATTTGTTGCTCATAACAATGAAGTGAGCAAACTTTGGCATGAACGATTTGGTCACTTAAACTATTGCTCCCTTTAGAATCTATGTAAAGAAAATATGGTGACCTGTCTTCCAATGGTATCTTGCAGAGATGGTGTTTGTTCCGGATGTGTACTCGGAAAACACCATTGGGATAGTTTTGAAAAACGTGCCTCTTGGCACGCCTCAGCCCCTTTACAGTTTGTGCATAGTGATTTATGTGGTCCACTTCCAGTTGTTTCATTCTCTGGCTACAAGTATTTCTTAACTTTCATTAATGATTTCTCCAGACGCACTTGGGTATACTTCTTAAAACTCAAGAGTGAAGTATTTAACATGTTCTTGGCCTTTAAGGCCTTTGTTGAAAAACAATCTGGACATCGAATTCTTAAGCTAAGATCTGATAATGGCAGAGAATATGTTAGCAACAAATTCATCAACTTTTGCACTGAGAATGGAATTCAAATGCAACATAC
The DNA here is from genome assembly GCA_031772625.1 of Pinus tabuliformis. Taxonomy (NCBI): domain Eukaryota; kingdom Viridiplantae; phylum Streptophyta; class Pinopsida; order Pinales; family Pinaceae; genus Pinus; species Pinus tabuliformis. The sequence goes on from CM062820.1 coordinate 1,395,897,662, forward strand.
TATTCCATATACTCCACAACAAAATGGTGTAGCTAAAAGGAAGAATCGCACCTTAAAGGAAATGGCTAATTGTATGCTTCAATCTAAAGGACTTAGTCTTAATTTTTGGGCAGAAGCAATTAGCTGTGAAAATTGCATAATAAATCACACTCCTACTAAGGTTTTAGAGAATATCACTCCAGAAGAAGCATGGAGCTCAATTAAACTAGATGTAAGTCACTTTCGTGTTTTTGGAAGTGAAGCATGGGCCCATATTCCAGATGAGAAACATAAAGCTTTAGAACCTAAAAGTGAAAAATGTATTTTTTTTGAATATTCTGAAGATGTCAAAGGATATAGACTTATTCCACTTAAGTCCAAAAATGTTATCATTAGAAGACATGTAAAGTTTGCTGAAAATATATCGGCCTATGAGCCTAGTTCGGCGGATGTGCCACCTCTCTCTATCTATTCTACTTTTGAAAATATTTCTTCTCCAGATGATGAAAGCAAGGATGACAATCCTCCCCCACCTTCTCAGGATCCTCCTTCAGCTCCTCAGCTTCCAAAATGGGTCTGTGCTACTCAGGATGCAACAAGTGATCTTACCGGTGATCCTACAGATCAGCGACGTACACATTCTCAGTTCAATAGAGCCTCTTCTTTACTGGCTCAAACTTCAGCGAATTATGATCCTGACACCTTTGCAAAAGCTTCAGGGCATCCAGATTGGGACGTAGCTATGAATGAAGAATATTGTTCATTATTGGCAAATGATACATGGGATCTTGTTCCTCTACCAAAGGGACGAAAACTTGTTAGATGAAAATGGGTTTACAGAACCAAGTATGGACCAGATGGGACAGTTGATAAACATAAAGCTCATCTTGTTGCTAAGGGCTTTTCACAAGTTGAAGGCATTGACTATACTGAAACCTTCTCCCCTGTTGCCAAAATGAACTCTATCTGCCTTTTTCTTTCCCTTGCTTCCTCTTTCAAATGGGAAGTCCATCAGATGGATGTTAAATTTGCCTTCTTGCATGGGGACTTGCATGAAGAAATCTATATGGAACAACCTATTGGATTTATACAAACAGACTCTAGCCTTGTATGTCGGCTTAAGAAATCCCTTTATGGTCTCAAGCAAGCTCCTCGGGCTTGGTATGCCAAAATGGATAGCTTTCTTTTAGAATATGGCTTTTCCAGGTGTCATTCTGACAATATTGTCTACACCAAGAAAGTGGGCAAGTATCTTATCATTCTTGTTCTTTATGTTGATGATCTTATCCTCATTAGTAGTGATCCCAACATTATCGACCATGTGAAGTCCAGCCTTAAAAAGAAGTTTGAAATGACAGACTTAGGACACTTGCAGTATTTTCTTGGTCTTCAAGTCTTGCAATCCAAGGAAGGTATTTCCCTTTCCCAGTCCAAGTATGCCTGTGATCTTCTACGCCATTTTCACATGGAAGACTGTAAGCCAGCCCCTTCAACCTTTTAGTCTGGAGCCAAACTTTCAGTCACTTATACTTCCCGTGAAGTTGATGCTACCTTATACTGTCAACTTGTAGGAAAACTTTTGTATCTGACCCATACTCGTCCTGACCTTTCCTTTGTTGTTGGACTTATTGCTCGGTTTATGCGAAACCCACATGAAAGTCGTTAGAAAGCAACTAAAAGAATACTTTGTTATGTTCGAGGTACAATCTAGTTTGGGATTCATTACAATGCAGAAGCATCTCCTCTATTTGTTGGTTTCGCTGATTCCGATTGGGCTGGTGACCCTGATGATCAAAAGTCTATTGCAGGTTATGTCTACACTCTTGGTTCAGGACCTATTACATGGGCTTTCAAGAAACAAAGTTCCATTTCTCTTTCTTCAATAGAAGCAGAGTATCGTGGTGCTGTAGAAGCTAGTAAGGAAGCCCCGTCGCTTCGTCAGATCATGTCAGAGTTTGGCTTTCAGCAGCAACATCTGACTACACTTTGGTGTGATAATCAAAGTGCCATTCAACTATGCAAATATCCAGTCCAACATCAGTTCAGCAAACACTTTGAACTGCACATGCACTTCATCAGAAAGCTCATTCACGACCGTGTTCTTGAAGTGCAAAATTGTTCAACAGATGATCAAATTGCAGACATCTTTACAAAGGCACTCACAGAGGCGAATTTTACTAAAATTCGATTTATGGTTGGAGTTCAGGAAGTTGTCACTAAGAGGGGATAGGCTCTGGTGTCTCCTTCCTTCTCCTATTTTGTCATATTTGTACATCCTTCAATCCTATCCCAAGTTGTTCTTAAGGGGGGATGTTAGGATATTCCGACACATAGGAAATAGTTAAGTATAACTTGGTCTAGTGTAGAGTTAGGTAAAGTGTGTTTCTTTACTATGTACTTTTGTAACTTACAAACCGACGATCATAATATGTAATGATCCGACGGTTCATTCTCTCCTCAGTATTACCGACACTTGATCCATGGCTTAACACCCGATTGGTCCATGATGGTCCATGATCTATATTTAAAGAGCATGGAGGGTCATTTGTAGGGTAACCGTTCATGAGAGAAGCTTATGTAAATTTTTCATTCTTTTATTAATAAATTGCCTGAAGTGGCCACGTTGGCTCAGGTTGTGGACTGTTTCCCTCTTTGAGGGTTTTAACCACGTCAACAATACTGGTGTATTGATCTATGATATGTTTGTGAGTGGTGTCCTTTGGTGTTCTGTCTGAGGAACTTACCCTGTAAATTCCTACAATCATGCAATCTAAGAAGTACTTTGTAGATAATAAAATGTGTGTTATCCAGAATCCCCTAAAAATAATATGGTTTCTAGCACACCATATTTCGCAAATGGTGAGAAAAGGAACAACCTTTTCCTTTGAGCCCCACTGCAACCACCATAAATAAAAATCTACAATGTTTCCAAAATTCCTGCAAGGAAGGTTTAAAGCAGTGCATATGTCATTCCAAACACAGAATATGATTGAGCATTCGAACAACAAATGAGAGTTATTTTCAGTAGATGTCCTACATAGGGGGCATCTTTGAGGTCCATTAAATCCCCTCTTACGTAAATTCTACCATGTAAGGTTCTTATTTTTCCATGTCAGCGAGTTAAAAAGGATGATTTTAATAGGGATGTCAATTTTCCATACCAGAGAAAACTAGCAAGGTTGGTGTAGATCATGATGAGAAATAATGAAATACCTGTAATTTTCTGTCACATCGACCAAATTTGATCATAGGTTTCTCTCCCAGGTGAGAGAGTCCCCAGCATCGGATCTGCAAAGTCATGTGAGCCTAAGATTCAGGATATACTCCTCCCACTCAGTAGCTGATAAATAACAGTGAGTCCCAACATCTCTGCTTATTCCTAAATTAGAGAGCACCCGTTCCATCTGGCACTGGCCTGTTTGAACATGAAGATACCTCTTAGGTGAAGGCGTTGAATCAATTCTCCAGTCAATTTATGAGTAGCCTCCACTTTCTTGATGCTATAAATATCAAACAGAATATGATTCCCACTTCCAAAAGTCCAACATATTCTCTGTAGAAACATATCTCTCACCTTTTGGAAGCATCTCCATATATAGGAACCCGTGTTGCTTCCAATTAGTCCCAATCTGATCCAATCTTCTACCCTCCTGTTCTGTAAGTATTTTGTTGCAATGATATCTCTCCATATACCCTCTTTGAAGAACCCACACCGCATTGATTTAATGATGAGAGCATGCCCGAATACATTGATGTCTAAAATTCCCAAGCCACCATGATCCTTAGGAATAGTTATATTATCCCATTTGGTCAAGTGATATTTGTGGATGTCCTCCCTTCTAGACTAGATAAATTGTACCATAATTTGTTTGATATTGTTGATGATAGCCGCGGGAAGGATGCAGTGAAAATTTTAGGGGCTAATATTCGCAAGTGGGCTAATCTTCTTTATTTTTTCAATTTTTTTTTTGCCAATTTTGATTATTTTCTAAAAATGATTCGCCTAAATTTTATGGTATAAAATTATTTTACCTTAAGAATTGCCAAAATTTTATATAAAGGATATATAAAATTATTAGAAATTTTAATATTTTTACAAAAATATTGCTAAACATATTAGAGATTGTGTATTAAAAGTTAGGGAGACTAGCCAAAGTTTCTAAACTTTAAGATAAATTCTCATCCTTAAAAATTGTCGTGGAAAGATGTACAAGTGTGCCCAGTATACAACCAGTTGTTGTAATACAATTTGTACCAAAATGTAACTGCCCCCCGAAGACAAATATCTATGCACCCATCCACTTATCTGTCTCTTGTATTTTTCTATTACCCAAAGCCAATCTGAAACTTTATATTTGTTTGGCTTAATCGAGAATCCTAGGTATGTAATGCCTTCACATAATGGTTGTGTTTGGAAATTAAACATACTCCAAATCTCATTAATCTCCCCGATGTCTCCTGCTGAATATAATACAAACAAGTTTCCTTCATACCAGAAGTGTCCCAAAATGGCTGCAAAATGTTATGGAAGAACCTCCATTGAGGGTGGGAAATCATTCTAAAAGCTAATATGTCATCCACAAAGAAATTATGTGAGATCTTAATACCTGTTGCTAGTATTATTCCATTAAAATGACCTCCCGAAACTATCGACTTGATCTTAAGGCTAAGGAAGTCCATCATCAATATAATAAGGGTGAAAGCGAATAGCCCTGACGAAGTTCCCTGCCAACACTGAAGAACTTTTAGGGACCGCCATTGATCAATACCACAAAATGTGTCGATGTTACACATGCGATGATCCATTCTACAATAGTAATAGATAGGCCAATCTTAGTAAGAATAAGGTGTAGTAAGGTCCAGTGGACACTGTCATATGCTTTCCATAGATCCACTTTCATCACAATTGCCTTCATCTTTCTGGTATGAATTGAATGTATAACCTCCTGAGCGGTGGAAACAACATTATGTATCAGCATGTTATGAAGGAAACCTGCTTGTTCCCTTGATATGTGGATTGAGAGGGTTCCTTTGATGCGTTCACAATTATTTTGGAGATGAGCTTGTATGTGATGTTGCAAAGAGAAATGGGTTTGTAGTCAAGAAATGTAGAAGTGGCAGATGCTTTAGGAATTGGTGTTACAAAAGTGGATTTTATAGCTCCAGTAACATGCCCCAGAGACCATGATTCTTCCACCATGTTTAACAAGTCTACCCCAACCAAATCAAATAAATGAAGAAAGAATTCGACAGTCCACCCGTCCGAAGCCGGAATTTTATCCTTTGCAAAATATTTCAGTACTTGTAGAATTTCATCTAATGTGATCGGTCTGTATATTTCCTCGTTCATCTCCTCATTGAACATATGTGGGTAATCAATTAAAACCCAAATCTGATCCTCAATATAATTTCCAGGCTGCTTTTGAAAGAAAGTCTTGAAGTGGTATACAACTTCCCTTTGGATCTCCTAGGTTGTATATGCTACTGACCCATCCTGTCTCTGGATTTTCCATATAGTATTTTGATTTTTTCTCTTATTTGCATATCTATGAAAATACTTAGTCTTTTTGTCGCCTTCCCACAACCAAAGGGCTCTACTCTTTAGCCTCCAGCTCACTTCTCGTATGTGAAGGATCTATCGTTTCCTGCACTCCAGTGTTTTGAGTTTGTCCCAAATGTTTCCATATGAATTACCCCTCTCCAAATTGTAAACATTTCAAATTTATATTGTTATATCCTTCAATTCCAGAGACATTTCTCTTTTATTTTCTCTTTCCCACATCCTAATGCGGCTTTTTAATGCTTGTAGTAGACTTGACAGGTACTGCATTGGGGATTTTCCTTCCTCCTGGGTGTTTTCCCTCCAAAACGTGTTGACTAGAGAAATGAACTCCTTTTCCTCCAACTAGATTCTATTGAATTTGAATGGTATACCCATGCGAGGGTTCTCTAGCCTCCACTATAATACAATAGGCATGTGGTCATAGATCATAGATTTTACTACCCATGATCGCATACATCCTAGACTCTCCAAAAAGTTTTCGTGAACTAAGAACCAATACAGTCTTTTGCCAACGTGAGCACCATCCACCTAATCATGAATAAACACCAAACTAAGCATTATGTGAGTGTAAGGATGATGATAATAACCCAAGTGGAATTATTGGGCCTTAAAGAGGGCATGGCCCAACCAATTTACTCTTATAACATTTAAACCACTCACAAAACATTGTTCCAAATACAGTGAGTGCATGTACAGGACGCTCGAGCTTTCCGTCCATCGATTCATTCTTTGCTGAGGATGTCTAAGTGTCGTGAAGACCCAATCACTCCCTCAAGGTGATCACACCAGTATGAATAAATATGTTGGGGATCTGGGCATGCTAATGGAAGATTATTCATTGTTCGAAAACCATCAAGAGGGAGAAGTCTTGAGGATATGGTCCAACGTTTAGGTGGGGAGGTTTGGTCCCACAAGTCTCATGGTCCAATCTTGGACAAGACTAATGTATGCTGGAGAGCATGATTTCTTCAGTTGAAAAAAGAAATAAAAAAAATCAAGGAGTGTACACAAAGACTTACTAGTAAGTTGCATCGTTATTAGAGACTCACTTGAAGTAATATTAATTTTTTTAAGTATAACAGAATTTGAAATATTAAAAGAATCCAAAACTAGAAAATGCATGTTTCCTAAATTCCCCTGCTCTCCCCCCCATTACCAAGGCTTGCAAGCTATAAATGTGAGGAGAACCTTTGGAGATATAGAGCGGTCTATAACATACCTTCAAACCAAGTCAAACAACAAGATTTGGTGGTCTAAATCTAACAACAAGCTTCTTAGGACAAAACAAAATTCAATGATCTCATATTTGATAGTTAGGAAATTAATGAAACAAGTTTGAGAGGTTGTTCAGAAGGGAGATGATAATGAGTCTGGACATGTGTGATTTGAGGTCAAAAACATGACTCCCACTCATTACATAAAATAATTAAGGTTGGGTCACGATATTTATCAGGTTTGGCAAGACATCCAAATCAACCATTCGACAATTATTGAGATAAGGAGAGGGGCCTAGCCCCCAAACCAAGCTTCTTCACTGAAAGGTAACAAGAAATATGGCTGAAAGAAGGTGATCACCATAATAATATTGGTGAGTGGGTTGAATTTGGTTACGATTATTAGATAAAGAGAGAGAGAATGAGTCTAAATTCTTAATTTGTCTTCATCATACAATTAACCAGAGCAACCTAAAATCTTATGTCAATTATACATAGGCAAGAGTGTTATAAATTCATGACTGTGGTGGAAACATTTATAATCCAAACATTTAGTACAACCATACTTTTAGTTCCAGAATTCAACATGATGCAAGACATCCTGTAAATTATGAATAGGGCAATAAACCTCAAATTTCAAGCAATCAGACATTTAAGAAAATTTAGTCAATCATAAATATATTGGTGAACTTCACGAAGCATAATATAATGAAAAATATAGATCCATGAAACACATAATATAGTTGGCCAGTGATTTAGGTATGAATATAAAATGTTTATGCATAAATCAAAATAAGGCATGGATTATCATTGTCCATTTCAAGTTGTTGATAATACAAAACTTTCCATATATTCATAAAGATATATATAAATTGAACTCCAATATTAAATAATGACCTATGATTTACTAGGAAGGCAGTAACTACATGCCTCATGTGTTCATATGGATGATCAAAACAACAAGATAACTAGGAATATATAATAAATCATGCATTCTTTTACAAATAGCACAAAGTTTTACATCAATCCGTCAATATACCAGTACATTCATAGAGTGGATATGCATTAGTTCATATAGTTATCTGAGTGAATTTAATGGGAAACTGAAGGACAAAATTACATTTTCCTCCCAATCGTAGGCCAGTTACACTATATCTCTCTTGCAGTTGACCACCCCTGAGCCAGATCTAGGGTATAAGTCACTGCTTGCATAAGAGTAAATTCACGCCAATGAATTGTCCAAGCTTCCAAAAACTTCGAGACACGTGTCTTTGCCCAAATTTAAAGGAGAGTGTCACCCATATTTAGAGTAACAACAACTAGTGCTAGAAAGAGAGATGGAGCAAGCACATCTATATAAGAGATGGTATGTGCTTTCTTAGCAAGAGATGGTATGAGGGATCTTGATATCTTGGGTTAGTATAGACAGCCTCAGCAAGAATTGGTGTTTTTAGGAGGTTGTTGTTTGAACCATAATGGCCAAGGAAGGATCCAAGTGTTTTCCTATCACAAAGGATATATGGTGCAATAGAATGTTGACCAAAGTAAGCAAATGGTGCATGCATACTAGAAAAGTGAAATAAGAGTTGTTGCAAAAGGGAGCTATTGTGAGAGATATGATGCATGTGAGCCAATAGTGCAATTGCACTAAAGCTCTAAGAGAGCTCTATTGATTTAACCGACTGGGCAAGAACTAGCATGATAGAAAATATCTGGCTAGGGTGAAGAGAAATGATGCAGTTGACTAGTACCAACATAAGATGATATAAAGATAGTCTTAAATTGAAATTGAATGGATAAGAAATAATGCAAGTTCTTTAAATCTCTTAGAGATGAGTTGGTGCCAAATTGTTAGGTCCCTATATTACTAGTGTAGCCCCCTTATTGTTATTATTGTGCCCATGTAGCCCCCATATTGTTATTTTTGTACCCTGTAGAATCCAACTATTGTTATTTTATGCCCTTACATTATTATTTTTATGTAGGCTTTGATTATATTGTGACCCCTTAGACTCCTATAAATAAAAAGGATGTCTTTTCATTTGTATAATCCAAGAATTGTTCATTTATGTAATGTAAAGGAGGTTTCCCCGTTGAAGAGGATAATTTCTAAGTAGTTGATCTATGTTTTTGTGAGTTGGTTGCATAAAATTTGGTATCAGAGATTTGGATTCTAGGGTTTCACTGTTACAAACATGTCATCATGGCATTTTCACTATAACTTTTTTCTTCGAAGCTTCAAAAGCTGAAATTTTGACCACATGGAGCTGAAATCGTGGTGAAATTCGTGTACAAATTTTAGTCATTTGTTCCCTATATTTTCATAGATATGATATGGGTAAGTTAGGGTTTTTGCAGGTTCTATAATTCAGTCACAAGCAATTTTTCATGTAGCAATTTCAGGGTCGAAGGTTGAAATAGTGACACATGGCATCCTGTACAACTTAGCTCTACTGAGCCAGTGCATAAGAAGGTCATCAAGGGAGGTTTGGCATAACTCTTTCTTGAAGAATCCAATCTCAGTCTAACCTGTGGGGTTTGAATAAAGACTCATAGGGATACCACAAGAAGAAATTTTAGAACTTGGAGATCTGAAATTATAGAGTTACAACCATTTCAATATCGATCTCCTAAAAGCAAGAAAAAGGTGTGTATTTTATTTTTAAATTGCGTAACTTTTGTTTGAAAAATCAGTTTGAAGTGATTCCAAGGGCATATTGAAGCCTAGATATCAGTATTGGGTTCAAAAGTTTCTCCCAAAAAAGGAATTCGACATTCATTAAACCCTCATAAATCTCTACTATGATGCATGAAGAGGAAGAATTGCAGCATGATATATCAAAATTATGGGACCAAGTGCAACAAGTTTCACTCTCACAAAGAGAAACCAAAGATGAACTAAAAGGGGACATGGATGGTTTAAAAGAATAAATAAAAGGTAACATGGATGGTTTAAAAGGTGACATAGATGGTTTAAAATGTGACATGAATGGTGTAAAAGCATACATGGAAGGTTGAAGGAAGGTTTGAAAAAGTTGTTGCAAGAAAGGCTTCCCAGTGGTGACAAGGTAAATCATGAAAATCATCATGAGGACAAAAGGAATATGAATTATGATTTTAGAGACTTCAATGTGGGGTTTAAGAACCATCACATTCCAAAGATATATATGAGGAAGTTTTATGGCAAGGATCCGATAACATGGATACTACAGATGGAGCAATATTTTGATCTACATGATGTGCAACCCTTGCAAAAGGTATGTATTGCATCTTTATATTTAGAACCCAATCAATTTTTGTGGTATATATGGATCTGTTCTCATAAATCACTTGTCACCTAGTTAATTTTTATGGAGGAAATGATTGCACATTAGGAAGATACAAAGAGAAACACCTTCTTTAACCAATTGATAAATCTCAAACAAAAGGGTTCAATGGTGGAGCACATTGAAGACTTCCAAAAATTGAATATTATCGTAACTAATATTCGAGAAGAGCATAGGATTGATGTCTTCCTAATGACTTTAAAAGATAACATCCAACATGAAATTCGCCTTTGGGAACCTGATTCCTTAGAGAAGAAATTCAGGGTAGAAAGAAAAGTTGAAAGCAAAATTATGGCAACAACGAAGTCTACCACTCACAACTCTAAAGATGGAAGTGTTTGCTCCTAGTATTCCACAACCTACAAGGTTGAAACCACAAAAATTGGAGGAAAAAAGAGAAAAATGGCTTTGTTACTATTGTGATAACAAATACACTAAAGGTCATAAGTGTGTTGATAAGAAATTATTCTACATAGATTGTGAAGAGGGGGGAGAAAATGAACAAGAAACATCAAAAGAGGAGGATATACACTAGGAAACGACCCCAGAGAAAGAAGAAATGAATCTGATCATATGTTGTAATGAATTGGCAGGAATTACCACTCTTAAAACTCTCAATATAGAAGGATATATCAAGAAGAAAAAGGTAATAGTGTTGATTGATTCGGGTAGTACCCATAATTTTATTCATTGTAAGATAGCCAAGGAATCAAATTGCTTCATATATACAGCACCAGAGTGTCAAGTGATGGTTGAAAATGGAGGAACTATAATTTGCTCAGGAAAGTGCCATAATATAAAGTTAACCATGGGGGAATATGTATTGAATAGTCCAATGCTTTCTATTCCAATGGGTGGTGTTGATGTTATACTAGGATTCCATTGGTTACACTATTTGGGGATGATAGATTTCAATTTTCAGGAAATTTTCTTGAAATTTGTTTGGGAAGGAAGGGAAGTTGAATTAAGGGGTATCACAAGGAAACTAGAAAATATAATCAACTTTGACGGTGTGAAAATTCTTCTGAAGAAACAACAATGGGGTGTAATTGCACAATTATGCTCACTAGAGGTTCAAACATCGAAATCATCTATTTCTCCAAATCTTCAAAAAAGTCTTGGAAAATCATTCCAAAGTGTTTGAGACACACAAAGGCCTCCCACCTATTTGTTAGTATGATCATGTTATTCATTTGATTCCAGGAAGTGTTCCTCCAAACATCAGGCCTTACAAATATCCTTATGCCCAAAAGAGTGAAATGGAACGCATGGTTGTAGAAATGCTAGAGGTTGGTATAATTCAACCTAGTCAAAGTTCTTTCTTTGCTCCAGTAGTATTGGTGCACAACAAGGATGGATCATGGCATATGTGTTTGGATTATGGGGAGCTCAACAAGATCACTATCAAAGATAAATTTCCCATTCCTATCATTGATGAATTGTTGGATGAATTACATGGAGCAATTTACTTCACCAAGCTGGATCTTCATTCAGGATATCATCAAATTAGAATGAAGATTGAAGACATTCTTAAAACAACTTTCAGAACTCATGAGGGTCATTACGAATTTTTGGTCATGCATTTTGGCCTTACTAATGCACCTTCCAGATTTCAAGGTTTGATGAATTCCATTTTCAAACCCTTTCTTAGAAATTTTGTGTTAGTATTTTTTGATGATATACTAATCTACAACAATTCTTGGAAGGATCATGTTCAACATTTTGATATGGTGCTCAAACTATTGGAGGAGAAACAATTATATGCAAAATCTCCAAATGTTTCTTTGGAGTATAGGAGGTGGAATATTTGAGTCATATTGTATCTAATGAGGGTGTTAAGGTAGACCCTAAAAAAAAGAAAGTCATTAAGTAATGGAACATCCCCACAACCAAAAAGCATCTTCAAGGATTTCTTAGATGGGGTATTATCACAAGTTTGTTAAGAATTATGGGAGAATGCGGCACCTCTAACATCATTACTGAAGAAAGATGCATTTGGTTGGACTCCAGAAGAAAATAAGGCCTTTAAACGTCTTAAAGAGGAAATGTGCCAAGCACCGGTCTTAGCTACGCCAAACTTCACAAAAACCTTTATTGTGGAATGTGATTCCTCAAGAAATGGAATTGGTGTTGTTTTAATGCAAGAAGGAAGACCCATTTCTTTTGAAAGTCGTTCAATCAAAGGAAAGTATTTACACAAACCTATTTATGAGAAGTAAATGTTGGAAATACTACATGCACTAAAGAAATGGCGACCTTACCTAATGGGAATACACTTCAAGGTAAAAACAAATCATGATAGTCTTAAATACTTTTTGGAAAAAATATTATCTTCAGAGGAGCAACAAAAATGGGTGAAAAATATGTTGGGTTATGACTTTGAAATCATCTACAAAAAAGGGAAGCAAAATGTTGTTGCGAATGCACTCTCAAGAAAGGATGAGTATGTGGAAGCATTGCTTTGTGCCATTTTTATTATCCAGCCTGAGTGGATAACTGAGGCAAGGGATGAATGGAAGAATGATGAAGAGGTGTGAACATTCATTCAAAAGTTGCAGCAAGATCCTAGAACACCTGATACATTTAGTTGGAAAAATGATTTACTACAGTACAAAGATCACTTATATCTTTGTAAGAATTCCCAACCCAAACAAAATATTCTTTTGGAATTGCACTCATTTTCCTTAGCAGGGCACTCAGGAATTTTAAAAACTTACCATATGGTCAAGAAGGAATGATTTTAGGATGGACTTAATCCTGGTATTCAAAATTTTTTGGCAGAATGTTTTGTTTTCCAACAAAATAAAGTTGAGGCAATTAAGACCCAAGGTCTGCTACAACCTTTATCCATCCAAGTCAACGTTGGGAGGATATATCAATGAATTTTATCATAGGTTTACTCAAGTCTGAAGGAACAAGTGTCATCATGGTGGTAGTTGATAGACTTACCAATTATGCACACTTGTACACATTATCTCATCCTTTTAAAGCCAGTACAGTTGCTACTTCATTTATGGAAACAATTCAAAATCTTCATGGAAACCCAAAGATTATATTAAGTGATAGAGATCCCATTTTCACTGAAAATTTTTGGATAAAAATATTTTCTTGTCTTGGTACTCAATTCGATTATAACTCATCTTATCATCCTCAATCTCATGGGAAAACTAAGATAATGAACAAATGTTTGGAAGGATACCTTCATTTCTTTATATATGATAAACAAACATAATGAGTCAAGTGGTTATCTCTAGTTGAATTGTGGTATAATACTTCCTTCCATACTGCAACAAATATGACTCCATTTATGGCACTTTATGGATATCATACACCATCCATCACATCATCTTTAAGAGAAAATTCTAAGGTTCAAGAAGTGCAAGATCACATCGAGCATCAAAAAAACATTTTCCAACTCTTAAATGATAACCTCACTCTGGCACAAAATCAAATGAGACAATAAGAAAATCAACATTGCAATGAAACAATTTTTTATGTAGGTGACTGAGTATTCTTATGGCTACAACCATAAAAACAAATGTCTCTCAATCAAGCTAAGAATGATAATAAATTATCACCAAAGTACTACGATCCTTACAAGGTGTTGCAAAAGATTGGTACTATGGCATACAAATTGGATCTACCTGTATCTTCCTTAGTACACCCAGTTTTCCACGTTTCATCCTTAAAGAAGGTTATCAGTCACAAAATTCCAGTTCAAACAGTGTTGCCATAACTTGATGAAGAAGGAAAAAATAATATTTGGGCTTGAAGAAGTCACAAAAACAAGAACCCGACATCTATAGAATCGATCAATTTCAAAGTATCTCATTAAGTGGAAGAACTTACCCACTGAATATTCCACATGGGAGGATGAGAATTTTATACGAAGCATCCAGAACTACTGAAGCATTGAGGACAACACTTTTTTTGAAGGAGAGGGGCATGTTAGGTCCCTATAATACTAGTGTAACCCCTTTATTTTTATTGTTAGTGTAGCCTCCTTATTTTTATTGTTAGTGTAGCCCCCTTATTATTATTGTTGTGCCCATGTAGCTCCCATATTGATATTGGTGTGCCCCATAGAAACCCACTATTGTTATTGTTGTGCCCTTACATTATTATTGTTATGTAGGATCTGATTATATTGTGACTCCTTAGACTTATATATACACAAAGGTGGTCTCATCATTAGTATCATCAAATAAATGTTCATTTATGTAATGTAAAGGAGGTTTCCCCCTCGAAGAGGATACTTTCTAAGTCACTGATCTATATTTTTGTGAGTTGGTTGCATAACACAAATATGCGAATCAGTGTCTCCTTTATTCATGAAAATTTATACATATCAATGTCACCACCTCAATGTCCCTTGCATATGCCAAGAGAGCATCGCCCTAATCTCCTTGGTGCCTTTTCATCATTCCTTGCCTCTTCAGACTGTAAAGAGGTAAAAATGAAGGTCAGCATCGATTAGTCGACTTGTCCCTTCACAATCCACAAAATAGATTGAGTTTGTTGACTCTAAATATTGGTCTAGTCACTTTTCCTCTTCAAGGAACAAATAGTCAGCTAACTCCAAATCAACCCAACTATAATTTAATTAAAAATCAGTCATAAAATAAAGGATTTCCCCATTGGTAAGGTTTCCACAATTAATTCAATGGATAAGGTTGTTACAACTTTTGAGGGAAAAAAGAAAAATTTGGTAATATTCACTCAAACCAAGGATCTATAAGGAATCCAATCTTCGGTTTTGTTAATTAATTTATTTTTATTATATAATATCATATATTAATTAGGGTTTTCACCAGTCATGGTTTTTCTCCAGATTGATGTGGATGTCACAATAGTAGTGGTAGAATAGGGGGGTGTTACAAACCCTGCCCCCTTAAAGGAACACCATCCTAAGTGTTTTGTAATGAATAAGACAATTACCTAAGCCATATAGCCATGGCTTCTTACATTAGTGACATCTTCCATGTCCTGAATTTGTCAAATCCAACCCTGTGATTCCTGATCTTCATTTTTTTCATAAGAACAATGTTAGTTCATTAATTCCTAGGACACACCTAATGCATTTCTTATCCCATTGATTATGCCCATGACTCCTTGAAAATAATTTTACTTCATTTTCCTCTTCTTTGTAGTCACACTCCTTCTAAGTTCAAGCATCCCCTTATTTGCATCCCCAATCTCTTGGGTGATCCATTCCTTAGCAAAGCTTCCTCACACAGGAAGAGTCTTCAAAACCAAGGAATCCTTATGACTTTCTTAAAAATACAACACATTTGTCACTGCATTCTTCATGGTGATCAATGCATATCATAGGGTTGCAATGTCTCTGCAATGGACTAGTTCTGGAATTCTTTAGGTTGAACATGATTTTATTGCACTTCTCTGATGTTTCTTGTAATCAACTTCATATATCCATGTTGGATAGTTTAGTAGCTCACATCAATCATAAGAATGTGATTCTAATGAGATAAAAAAATTAAATCAAAATAAACCACAATTTCAACGTAGAACTTCTTTAAACTAATAATTGATATTTACCTCTTATAGTCACTCTTCAAGGTGAAAAATTAGGGACTAATATTTGTAGGCTAGTTAATTTTCATGCTTTTTCCAAAAAAAATCACCAATTTCCATATTTTCTAAAAAAAATCTTGACCCAAAAGTTTATAGTATAAAATTGTTTTATATTAAAAATTGCCAAAATATTTACAAAGGATATATAAAATCATTAAAAAGTTGAATAGTTTTACAAAAATATAACCAAACATTTTACATATTTCATATTAGGGACTAATAAGATTTTCCAAGATTTTAAACTTTAAGATAATTTTTCATCCTTAAATTTTTCCCTATTACTCTTTGCTTCCTTTGGTTTTACAAGCTTTGAGTGGTTTCACAGACAAAGAAAACACTCAATGGTGTATATGCCCCATATCTCCTTGCAGTCTTGTTGATGCCTCGAAATTCGCTGCACCAACATGGGGGATAACCACCCGGTCCAGACCTTAAACAACTCCTTTTCTGTTTGGGGTAGTGGCTCCGACTGGATATAATGGGACCAATTTCCCAATGAGAGGTGATAAAATGGATAAGAAATGCTTATAATGGGATGGAAAGATGGATTTGGAATGGTTTATGACTAAAAGATAAAACATATGAAAATAATCTACTTATTACCTGGGTTATTTCTTAACAGTTTGATTGTGATCTAGAATAATTTTCCTTAGTAGATGAATAAGAAATTAATCATTTACTTCAAAATTGAAAAACAATTTAAATTAATTCTTTTAATTAAGAAATTAATTAAAAGAACTATGATAAGATTATATCACAATCAAAATATTTTTAATTGTTTTTGATACATGCCATTAAAATATTGCAGCACTTAAACATATTCATAAATGAATTTATGCTAATGTTGTTTTACAGAAATGCATATAACACAAAACAGAGAGAAACAACAAACAATAAAAGAAAAAAGAATTGATTTAAAATACTGATATAAATACCCGTCTCCAAAAACACTTGTTTTCAAGAAATTAGCAGTCTCGGCCTTTTCTCCCTTGCTCCAACGCTTTAAAGCAATACATAAATGCAACAAATCTCAAGCTTTTTTGCAAAAAATAAAAGAGGCCACGATCCGAAAAATTTATTCAAACAAATATTCAAGAAGAAATACAAAAATGTGAATTCTTCCTTAGGATTTTTATGTCAAAACCTGGACCTATAAATCAATCCATCATGTCTGCTTAAATAATAATACAAATTGTTTAAAAATAGCAGGTCCGCGCATAGTGGTGAAAATTTTAAATGAAGTTCCTTGAATCATGAAAAATAAAAACAGTTTGTCATTTATGGCTTATTATCCCTGACTTTCGATCTAAATATCCTCAATTTTTACAGATTCTATGGAACAAAGTTTCCTTTTCCTCTGTGTAGTTATCTCTTCCTAGCCATTGAGCTCTATGTATACTTGGAAAGATAAGTCATGGATAAGTAACTCGTGAATCGAGACTGTATTTTCATATAAAATTGAATAATAACACGCAGGCCTTTTTTATTAAATTGTAATCGCTTTGCAATCGGAAGGGGATGAATTATCGCCATATTTCGAGAAGGGAGAATCCCTATCGAAATAGATGAAAATTTGAATATATCAATCAAGACCAAATTGCAATTAGAATGGACATAGGAGGAATGGCTTAAGTCCTGTGAAAACTTGCGATTGCGTAGATGTGGGGAATTTATGGATTGACATGTATAATCTCGTCGGGTCTGGGCTATATTGCATATCGCAATCAGTGATGCAAAGGAGTATGAACTTAAGCTTTTTGGTTTATTTACAATCATTCCAGATGTGATAGTTTATTTAATGGGTTTAAATCTATGATTGGGTTTGGTTTAAATATCACAATCACAATCGCAAAGGGGTGGATAGGGGTTAACCTGTGGCATTTTTTGTGATTTCCCAGACACAAGGCGCTTATTAAATGGAGTGTATGACTCTGTCGGGGCTAGGCTATATTGCAACCACATTAGGTCAGAGGGCATTAACCATGGAACTTTTATTATGTTGATTTGCCATGTGAGGGTATGGCGGAGTTATAAAGAATTTAACATTTTGGAATTAAAAAACTTTGGTTATTTTGTTTTTTAATTAAATAACCCACGTTTTAATATTTAAGGCTTTTAAAGCATAAGTTTCATCTTGGTCTCGTGGGCTATTTAAGATTTGGTTTTTGATAATCAAGGTTTACTTTGGTTTTAATTAAAAATCCTAAGTATTAAACTTTGGTTATGGGATTTTATTAACAATTTTTTATGTCGCTTTTTTTTTTTTTAAAGAAAAAAAATCAAAGGCTTTTTAAAACTAAAGAGTCCCTATTTTTAATATAATAAATTTCATTGGAAACTTCTAATAAATTAAAATGGGGGTTGTTGAACAGTACAAAAATTGGTGATTCACTGGAAGAACCAATTATCTTTGATAATAATGAAATTTTCCAAAAATTCAGTAAAAATAATTTAAGAAGTGGAAACTACTTTTCAAATATATTTAGATAAATAAAATTACTCTGACTATAGAACTCATTTAATTTGCAATTTCTTTTAAAAATATTTCGTGAATGAAAGAACACCTATTTACTTGTATCATTCATTAATCAGTTATAAACATAAAGTAGGGGGCCTTTTATGACTTAGCTTTTGATGTACCCATTTGTCATAGGTAGAGCCACTGCCGCCATCAAGCGTTCATAGCTTCAACGGGGTTACCTTTTAACCAACAATAATCCAGTATCCCATCCATTTAATAATGCAATAATTAGAGGTAAGTTTTTATTTTTCTTTTCTTTTCTTTTCTTTTTTAACTGATGTCTAAAATCCATTGTCCTGGTTTGGTGGCCAAATAGCGACAATGCCATTCACTGGTAATAATCAAACTAAATAAGTTGGCTCTTGATTAAACCCCGTGTCTTATAGTTAAAACAATCATAAGTCATTATCTTGATTTTGTGTTCAATATTGGTAGTGTCAGTTTAATTGGTTCCCTATGATCATGGTAAGTTGGCTCGTGATGAGACCTCTTATCTTTTAGATTTATTATATTTTAGAATTACACTCTGAAAATTCTCTTTTTAATGGATGGGGAGAATCATTGACTCCTTAAGGGTTTTGGATGACAAATATAAGTTGAAAGTGCTTAGTCGTAAGATAGTCTTTACTTTTTTAAAGATAACCTTTTTTTTTACTGAAACCAGAGTAAACGGATATAATAATTTTTAAGGTTCTTTTAAGTATTTCACAACTTAATGGAAAAATTTCAAAGTTATATAATTTTTTATCTATTTTTCAATTTTGGTAACCATTTCTTAAAAAATTCCTACCTTCAAATTGAAAAATGAAAAATAATTTCGAGAGATATTTGAAAAGTCAATATAGTACTATTTAACATTTTTATTAACAGAATCTGTAAAAGGAAAATAAATTGCAGCAGGATGTACAATGGAAGTGATCTTTTACATATTTTATTTATTTATTTATTTTTAAATTTTTTTTTGTGCGAAATTGAATCTTTAAGAAAAGAATTTCTTTAAGATAAGCCCATTTACAGGAAGAGAATCTCTCTTTCCTGATAAATCTTGTAGTATGAATGTATATGGGCCTATCTGTTCGATAATCTGGAATGGACCAAGCCACAATTTCTTAAATTTCGTATGTTTCCTTTTCTCTTCATGTGCTTTGTCCCACTTGAGAACCAGGTCTCCAACTTGGAAGAATTTTTGTGCTACTGAGTTTGCATCAAAAGAAGCTTTCACTATCTTTTGATGTTTGGCATGTGTGAGTTTGGATTTTTCCATTTCTTCTTTTAGTTTTAGAATTTGGGAATGTCTTAATTGTAGAAGAAGTAGGTGTTTCTTCAATGAATTGAACTAGGGCTAGTGAGGGAAGAATTAAATGTGATGGAATGATGGATTCCTTCCCATACACAAGGTTAAATGGATAAGTACCTATAGAGGCCTTCTAAGTTATCCTATTAGGCAGGGAAAATTTTAAGAACCACCCTAAATTTATATGTATAATAAATGGGCTAATCCTCATGATACATAGGAAAAATGGGAGGCAATTTTATCAATAATATAATATGTATATATAATTTTTTTGGCAAATCTCTCGTCAGATTATATTATCTTGTACAGTGATGGAGAATCTTTCACTGAATTATAAAATCTTGTAAAATCGTGGCAAATATTTTACTGAATAATAAAACATTGTGAAGTCTTGGCGAATGTTTTGTTAAAGTATGAAACCATATATGATAATAAGAAAACATATTCATTAAACTGTAATATATTAACATACATGTTTGGAAAAAAGAAACATAATTTTCTCTTCCTACAAACAATGTTCCAAGTTTCAATGGCCGTGTTTGTCAAGGTTCTTACAATACACTCTTTCATATCCTTCTATTAGTTTTGATAATATTCCACAACAAAGTTCTTGTAGGTGTTGATATTGAACACGAGTTCTGTCAAGGTAGGAGAGATTAATATTTTCTCTACAACTTTTGTCAAGCTACCACTTTTTTCAAGTTATCAAATTTCTTTCTTATTCCATAGACTCCAACTGCGAGATAAAAAAAGAAACATCAAATTTGTTTACCCCAACACGCCAACAAGTAGCAAGGCCCAACTATATTATATAAGAGAGTATTAGGTATCCCAAAGGCTTGAAGGGGATCTAATTGAAAGAAGTGACCATTGTGAGAAGGCTTCCAATCAATATATGAATATATAAATGTAGATTTATTATTATTTTAATTGGAAATCTTCAATTAAATAATAAAATTTAATTACATCTCTCCCAATCTAAATTTCTTATTAGCATAATTCACTACCCTCATACGTCTCCCATTTTTAACAGCGTTGTAACATGTAGAGTAATTTCGTTTTTGGTGAACAATCTTCACATTTTGGGAAAATATGGTGCAGTGGCTCCAAACCCTATAGATCATTAGGACAAACTAAGAAGCACAGAAGATGAAAGGTTGTACAAACCAGCTTATTTTTCAAACAACTAATCCAACATCAATACCTAAACTTTTTCATGAAGATATCATATTGAGAATGTTTGGAAAATGGTGGGAAATCTTCTGTGAGGGTGATGCGGAAAGAGTGATAAGGTTTCACTGTTTTGAATTTTTTTCGTTAGATCAGAAAAACCAATATTAATGGAGATATTGGTATTTTTTACTAAATTTTGTGAAGTGACTAAATGTAGCTTTAACCATTCACCTTAAGATGGTTTTACAATATAATTTCCTAAGTCTATTTAATATATTCATTATCATAAAAACCAACCTATATCCATTTTAACTCCACATCTACCACTCTTAGAGGGATGAAATCTATTTATCCCTCTGAGCACTTAGTAGACCCAGAATTAAAATGGATCTATGATGATAGAATTTCCCCTTTAAATAGTCTATGCTCACATGAATACCATGGGTCAATACCATGGGTTATCATAAACCTAGATCTTAAAAATTACTATTAGCAATTTATAAAAATTAATAAAATTAATAAAATTAATAATTGACTTTTATTTTTATTTTTATTTTAACCAAGTTAAAATGTTTAACATACATTAAATTACAACATCCATTTTTACCCTTGATCCACCAAGCCCCGAGAGGGATCAAATATTTTTTCACTCTTTGCTAGTTTGCATATGATGATATTTGATCTCTCTTGCGGCTTAGTAGATCCAAAGAAAAGATGGATCTATGCTGATTTAATTCCCCCTTTAAATAGGCTACATTCCATGTAAATACCATGGGTCAATACCATGTGCCATTTTTATTTTTATTAATACTAATATTAGGGTTAATAATGTATTTTTGCATGGTATTAATAATAATCTAGCCCATGGTATTTGGCCCATAGTATTTTTCCCATAGGTTTTACCTAAATATAACGCATTTTTTGAGTGTCCTTAAATATAAGGTGACTTATGGAGTAAATATAAAAAAATGTCTTATTTATTTATCATACCTCTCGTTTATTTATATTTTTATTAATTTACCATACCTCTTTTACAAATATGGTATTTGGCCCATAGGATTCACTTAAATAAACCCTCTTTTTTGAGCCTTCATAAATAGAATGAGGGTTATGGACTAAGTATAAAAAGAGGTTTTACTTATTTACCATACCTCCACTTTATTTATATTTTTATTTATTTACACCCTTGCATGTATATAAGGTGACTTATGGAGTAAATATAAAAAATGTTTTATTTATGTACCATACCTCATTTATTTATATTTTTATTAATTTACCATACCTGTTTTATAAATATGGTATTTGGCCCATGGGATTCACTTAAATAAAACCTATTCTTGAAAATTAGGGCGAATCGAAGGTTGTAACTCCTAATTTGAAGGGCTAAATTTACCTTTTTTACCCTCTCCCTTAAAATAAGGTGGGCTAACCTCCACACCTAATTTTTTTATAGAATAAATTTGAGGCGATTTGTAAAAATGTACTATGATACAAAATATCCGCCCACTAAAAATTTAAAACCCCTTAATTTCCCCAAAGGGCGAAAATTCACCCCTAAATTTTCCATGCTATTAGCCAATAGAGCAAGTATTAATGATTTATTCCAATTACATTGATTTTGGTCAACAGTGGTTTTGATTATTCTTAGGAGGTTTTTATTAGTTGATTCTGCTAAACCATTTCCCTGGGGATAGTAGTTAGCGGAATATTTTAGTTTGAAGCCTCTCTTAAGTGCAAACTCAGTCATACTATTACCCGAAAAGTAATATGCATTATCAAATATAAGTGCGGAAGGTTAATCAAATCCTGTAATGATAAACTGATCAATAAACTTAGTAACGACGTCAGAATTGGATACCTTTAACGGAATTGCTTCTACCCACTTAATGAAATAATATGTAGCAGTTAAAATATAATTATGTTGCGTAGAAGAGTGAGGAACGATCTCACCTATGATATCCAGTCCCCATTGTTTGAAAGGTTGTTCGATGTTGATTGGTTTCAGAGGCAAAGTTGGTTTTCGTTGTCTTCCAGACACAATTTGGCATATTTTGCATTTTCTTACATGTGCATGAGTATCTTTGAAGAGAGTGGGGAAATAGTATCCTACACGTAGGATTTTATGCGCGGTAGTATCTCCTCAAAAGTGTCCTCCTGCTGGTCCATCGTGAAGTTCCTGCAAAACTTTTTGGACTTCAGATTTTTCAAGACATCTTAAAAAAATAGAATCATAGTTTCTTCTGAATGACACATTATCAACAATCTCATATTGATTTTATTTCAATATTAAAGCCCTTTTTATTTTATGATTTAGTTATGGAGGAGCATATCCATTTTTTTAAATAGAAAATCAGATCAACGTATCGGGACTTAGTATCAATAAGGCTTACCTCAGATATGTTTTCATTGTTACCTATGTCCTAATCAACTAGTATGTTGGATGCTCCTGTAATAAATCTACATAATCCTTGTCCTCTTACAATTTTGGCTAGTTTTATTTCAATATCATATTCTTGCAGAGTTGTTACCCAATTTTCTCTCTTTTTTCCTAACTCTTTCTGCATAAGTAATTATCTCACTGCTAGGAATGGGACTATCACTTTCGTATGTTTTTTTAAGAGAAAAGGTCTAAAATGCTTTATAGATTTATAAATAGCAAATGCTTGTTTCTCTACCTCTCAGTAATCTAGTTCAACACCTTGAAAATTTGCATTGAAAAAAGAGATAGGAGTTTCAATTTTTTTATCGTTAATTTGTGTTAAGACAACAACATAAGATGTTGAAGAAGTGAAAGTATACAAGATGAAATGATCAAAGAAATTTAGAGTACTTAGAGAGGGAGCATTAATGATTGCTTGTTTGATTGAGTCGAAATCTTGTCTTTCATTATGACCCCACTTAAAGGTTGAGTTTTTCTTGATCATTTGTTGTAATGGTAGAACGATTTGTGAAAAATTAGGGACAAATATTTTGACGAAATTGATCTGTCCAAAAAAATATTGCATGGATTTTTTATTATGTGGGAGAGGAATTTATGAAATTTCTTTTATTCTAGTAGGGTCAATAAAAATTCCATCTTTGGATACAATGAATCCTAAAATTTTTCCTTCACTAAGAGTGAAGAAAGACTTTTTCGGATTTAATGAAATCCCATAGTTTCTACAACGTTCAAAGTTTTTTTTTAATTCATGTAAATGGTTATTTCTTTTTTAGAATAAGCAGTAATGTCATCTAAGTAAACAAAAACCATTTTGTTTAACAGACCTTTGAAAGCTATATCCATAGCCCTTTGGAAAGTTGCCCCTGCATTTATTAACCTAAATGGAATTTTTGGTAGGCATAAGTTCCCCATTTAGTTCTGAAAGTAGTCTTAAGCCTATCATCGGGGTGGACCATGATTTGATTGTATCCTGAAAACCCATCAAAGAAAGACATAAGTTTTGAACCTGCAACTAATTGCAAAATTTGTTCCATAGTAGGCAATGGGCAATTATCCTTTTGACTAGCCTTATTGTGGTTTCTAAAATCTATACAAATTTTGATATAACCGTTTTTCTTCATAATAGGAACTAAGTTGGAAACCCACTTTGAATACCTAATAGGAAAAATGATTTTGGCCTTAAGGAGTTTATTCAATTCCATTTTGATTTGAATTTCTAAGTTTGGATGAATTTTCCTTAATTTTTGTTGGACAGGTTTATCATTAGATGTCATTAGAATTGTGTGTTGAATGATGGAAGTGTCAAATGTTTTGAGATCTTCGTAACTCCAAGCAAAGATATCCTTATATTTCTTTAACAAATGGATGAAGGATAATCTTTCGTCAAATGAGAGACCAAGTCCTAAGTTAATGTTTTGAGGTTTAAGATCTGTCCCAAGGTTTATTAATTCAAATCTTAAAGTTGAACTTTGAAGTTTTGAATTAGTAACCTTTTTGAATTTGTCTTTTAAATTGTAAAGATCCTCAAGTTTAACTATAGATTTTGGTATGGGATTATCATTGATTTTCTTTTTTAATTGATTGTCGTGTTCATCTTCATCAATTATTTGGTTATCATATGATTTTTCTAAAGTTAAGAAGTTTAAGATGTCTTCATCATCATCGAATACCCGCTAGTTGGTGATATTATCAGGAATGGATGGTCTAAAAATTAACTCTATAGAAAATCTATCTGGGTTGTAATCTTCTGATGGAATTAGTTTTGATGCAACATTAGCGAGAAGGTCAGCACTAGCATTCTGAATCCTAGGAATAGAAGAAATGTTAAAAGCTAAAAAGTGTGAAGTGAGAGATTGAACTAAAGACTGATAATGCTTCAAGTGTCTAGAAATGCAATGCATAGTGTTTCTTACTTGTTTAATTACAATTTCTGAATCTCCAAAAACTTGAAGGTATTTAACGTTAAGGCCTATTTCTTTGTACATACCTTGGACCAATGCTTCGTATTCTGCAATATTGTTTGTGCATTCGAATTATAACCTGCAAGTTAGCATTGTCTTCTCACCTTCAAGATTAATCAATATGCAACCTACTCCTGCACCATCACTTGACTTTGATCCATCGAAATACAATTTCCAAAACAAAGAGTTAACTAATGGTTTTTCTAACATATTTACACATCTAGAAGAATATGTTTGTGAAAAATTTTCAATTTGGGAAGTTACTAAATTATTTAGAAAAGGTGACATTTTTGTGTTGAAATTCCCAAAAAATGATTTAGTAGAGTAATTTCCAAGGATGTTATTATTAAACGCTACTGGCTCATTTTCACCCTCAAAATCTGTTACCGAATTTTTCATGTGTTTTTCTTGGTTGATTTTAATTTGATTTGGCTTACCATTGTAAGGAAGCCACAAGTGAGACCAATCAGTGGAAAAATAACCGTGTATTTTTTCTGACCAATCCCTACTAAGAATCAAACCATAGAAATTTGGAATGTCGGCAACTAGTATATCAATTATTTGACAAACTTTAGGATTTGAAGATAATCGAATGAGGATTGAATTCATTTCTCCTATGACTTCAACTTTTGTCCTATCGAGTTGCACAATATGAACTACATATTTTTTAGGAGACATGTTCAATTTTAAACAAACTGAATATGGCATAATGTTCGAAGAAGCTCCTGAATCTACCAAGCAGTTATGTACATTTTTATTGAATATCTCAAAAGTCAACAAGAAAGGAGGGGTATGTGAATTAGACCTATCACCTATCAAAATAGCATCAGAGGAATCAAACAGTGAATTAATAAGAGGTTTACCCGTTCCATTTGCAGCCTTGGATATTATAGCAGCAGGGAGAGGAGAAGCAGGCACTGCATTCAATTCTTTCAATAAAAGCTTTTGTTGTTGTTTGAGTTTAATGATTTCATAGAGGGAGATGTTTTATTTTACTTTTTTCATGTCCTCTATTATGTTATACTCAATATTATCCGAAGATACTAAGGTTTTGGGTGGACATGGTCAATTAGATGAAGAGGGAATCACTTGATTAGATGTGGAAGTGGATTTTTTATTAACAACTTTATCTTTAGCAAGAGGAGTTGAAGGTTTCTATTTTTGAATTGGTTGTATAGGATCAACTAGACCTTTACTTCTTATGCTAACAAGTAGTGCTTCATGTTCATTTTCACTATCAGATATAGGAAGAATGAAATCCCACATTCCGTTTAACTCAATAGTTTGTTCATCTTGGAATTCGTCAGCAGAAAATGCTGCTTCATCCTCATCCTCATCATCAGTTTCAACATTTGATATGGTGTTTGGAGGTTGAGGATTAGTTGGTTGATTTCTTCTAAATGGTCTAAATGGTTTCTTGGAAGAAGATTCAACTACTTGTTTTTTAATCTCTACTATCTCGTTAGACATATTTTTTAGGAATTTTTGTAATCCTTCAAGATCAAAGGGATATTTAGGAGTTTTATTTTTTGATTCATCCTTAAATGAAACCTTTTTGGCTTTTCTTTCATCCAATGCAGTTTTATTTTCTAAAGCAAGTATTCTTTTCTCAACTGCTAATGCTTCTTTCATGTTTTCAACTAGAGTCATTTTATTAGCCCTATCGACAAAAATTATGATATTTGA
This sequence comes from Pinus tabuliformis, assembly GCA_031772625.1. Classification (NCBI taxonomy): domain Eukaryota; kingdom Viridiplantae; phylum Streptophyta; class Pinopsida; order Pinales; family Pinaceae; genus Pinus; species Pinus tabuliformis. The sequence goes on from CM062820.1 coordinate 1,395,924,411, forward strand.
AGGTAAGGCAGATATATACCACTCATTCTGTACATCAACACTAGGTTTAGATGTATCTGGGATTTTATTTAAGAGTTTATTAAATCTAGAATTAAAATCCTTGATTTTTTCACTAGGACTTGCTTTAAGATTGGAGAGATCATTAATCAAAGTGGCAGTAGTGCGATCATCACCAAACTTGGTTAAGAATTGTTCTTCAAATATATCCCAGCTAGTAATGGATCCGACTAGCAATGAAAAGTACTAGGATCCTACTGATCCTTGAAGAGTGTAGGGAAATAATATTACTACACAATCTTCTTCAGATACTCCATTAAGATTGATAGCTAACATATAATTATGGAGATGTTCCTCAACAGGAAATCCATCATTGGGATTGAATTTTGGTAGCCATCTTTTAAGATGTTTAGGTAGAGCATGGAGAGGTGTTGGCATTTTCACAGCACTAGGATTAGTCCATGGTCTAGTTGGTTGTTGTCCTACCATTATTAGAGTTTGAGTGGGAGTTTGAGTGGAAGTAGAGGCAAGTTGAGTGCTAGCACCAGTACTTTGAGAAGAAGAAGTGGGAATGAATGGAGGGAATGAAGGTGTTTGTGGAGGGGAATTTGACAAAATCTCACTAGTTGATGTCTGTGACTCAGATTTCTTAGTTTTCTTTCGAAAAGTAGGAAGAGGAAATTCAAATGGAGGAACTCCAAGATTCTCACTTTGAGAATGAGTTAGAATTTGAGTGGGCTGAAAAGATGAAGATACACTACCTTCAAATGTTTTTGATTGTTAAGTTTTTTTACCTAAGATTGAAATACTTTCTAATCTCTCCATTAAGTTTCAACCTCTAATTCCTGATGTGAAGAAGATGAATCAGTCTATGGGGGTAATGTTCTAGGAGATTTTGGGAGTGATTGCTCAACTTCTGATCTAGAAGTAGGAGTTTTAGATGAGGATCGAGAAGTTGGAGGTGATCGTGAGGGGGAGTGACTCTTGGAATGGATTTTTAGTTTAGATTGAGTTCTCTTTGTCATTCATATTCTTGGCCCTCCTAGCACCAAAATATCGATGCCTCGAAATTCGTTGCGCCAACATGAGGGATAAACACTCGGTCGGACCTTAAACAACATCTTTTTTGTTTGGGGTAGTGGCTCTGACTGGATATAATGGGACCAATTTCCCAATGAGAGGTGATAATATGGATAAGAAATGCTTATAATGGGATGGAAAAGATGGATTTGGAATGGTTTATGACTAAAAGATAAAACATATGAAAATAATCTACTTATTACCTGGGTTATTTCTTAACAATTTGATTGTGATCTAGAATAATTTTCCTTAGTAGATGAATAAGAAATTAATCATTTACTTCAGAATTGAAAAACGATTTAAATTAATTCTTTTAATTAAGAAATTAATTAAAAGAACTATGATAAGCTTATATCACAATCAAAATAATTTTAACTATTTTCGATACATGCCATTAAAATATTGCAGCACTTAAACATATTCAGAAATGAATTTATGCTAATGTTGTTTTACAGAAATGCATATAACACAAAATAGAGAGAAACTGCAAATAATAAAAGAAAAAATAATCACTTTAAAATACTGATAGAAATACCTATATCCAAAAATGCTTTCTTTCAAGAAATTAGCAGTCTCAGCCTTTTCTCCTTTTCTCCAATGCTTTAAAGTAATACAGAAATGCAACAACTCTCAAGATTTTTTGCAAAAAATAAAAGAGGCTACGATCCGAAAATTTATTCAAACAAATATTCAAGAAGAAATACAAAAATGTGAATTCTTCCTTAGGATTTCTCTGTCAAATTCTGGACCTATAAATCGATCCATCATGTCTGCTTAAATAATAATACACATTGTTTAAAAATAGAAAGTCTGCACACAATGCTGAAATTTTTAAATGAAGTTCCTTGAATCATGAAAAATAAAAACAGTTTTCCATTTCTGGTTTATTATCCCCGACTTTCGATCTAAATATCCTCGCTTTTTGCATATTCTAAGGAACGAATCTATCTTTTCTCTACATAGTTACATCTTCCTGACTGTTGAGCTTTATGTATACCTAGAAAGATAAGCCATGGATAAGTAAATCATGAATCGAGATTGTATTTTCATATAAAATTGAATAAAAATAGGCGGGACATTTTGATTAAATTGCAATCGCTTTGCAACTAGGAGGGGATGAATTATTGTCATATTTCGAGCAGGGAGAATCCCTATCGAATTAGAAGAAAATATGACTATATCAATCAAGACCAAATCGCAATCAGAATGGACAAAGGAGGAATGGCTTAAGTCCCATGAAAACTTGTGATTGCGTGGACGCGGGGAATTTATGGACTGACATGTATAATCCCGTCGGGTCCGGGCTATATAGCATATGGCAATCGGTGGTGGAGAGGAGTATGGACTTAAGATTTTTGGTTTATTTGTGATCATTCCGGATGCGATATTTTATTTAATGGGCTTAAATCTGTGATTGGATCTAGTTTAAATATCTCAATCGCAATCGCAAAGTGGCGGAGAGGGGTCAACCTCTGGCTTTTTTTGCGATTGCCTAGATGCATGGTGCTTATTAGATGGAATGTATGACTTCGTCAAGTTCGAGCTATATCACAATCACATTAGTTCAGAGGGCATTAACCATGGAAATTTTATTATGTTGATTTGTGATGTGAGGGTATGGCGGAGTTCTAAAGAATTTAACCTTTGGGAATTAAAAAAATCTAATTATTTTGTTTTTTAATTAAATAACACATGTTTTAATACTTAAGGCTTTTAAAGCATAGGTTTGATCTTGGTCTTGGGGGTGTTGGTTTGTGTTATATTCTTTCCACAACTAGCCCATGTAGTTAACCGGGGGTTAGACGGGGGAGCGGAGCCCCCCCTTCGTTGTGCCGATTGTGTAGAGGGGGGGTCACAGGGGGTTTGATGGGTGCAGGTAACCCCACTCTATGAAAATTTGGGTTTTGGGCCCTATGTTAGGTTGGGTGGACCCACCTATGGTTTTTTGCATGATTTTAGCACATGGTTTTGGACACGATGGTTTTTGGTCCATGGTATTGGATGCTTTGCATGTATAAAAATGTATTATAACATTAAAAGGAACATAATGATAAATCAAGCTGGTAGTCCCATTTTTGGGATCCAGGGGAAAATCTCTATGTATATGTGTTTTTATGTGTTATTCTCTTGCATTTGTTTATTTTCTGTTCTTAGAATTCGTATGCCGGTAATTTCTTTACGGGGTTAAAACCTACATCTGGTATCAGAGCTATTTTGGCTTCAAGGGGATGCCTTTGTTGTTGAGGGGTTTCGCTTGGGCCTATGGTAGACCCTGTTCAATGGGAGATCTGCGGGATCGATTCTGGTGGTGAAAGAAGATGGCGAGCAATGGAAAGATAGAGATCGAGAAATTTAATGGTCAGATTTTTGAGTTATGGAAACTCAAGATGGAGGATCTGTTGGTGGATAAAGATGAATGGGTCACGGTAGATCCAGTTACTAAACCAACGAGAGTGTCTGATGAAGAATGGAAGAAGTTGGATCGGAAGGCAAAAAGCACAACACGATTGTGTGTCTTAGATTCAGTATTGCTAAATGTATCAAGGAAAGCTACAGTGAAGGCTTTCTGGGACAATTTAGGGACTTTGTACCAATCTAAGTCTCTGGTGAATCAACTGTTCCAACGGAAAAAGTTGTATAACCTGAGGATGAAAGATGGTGACTTGGTGACAGAGCATTTGAACGCATTTAATAATATGGTAAGTCAGTTATTATCTATTGATATAAAAATTTCGGATGAAGTGTTTGGTCAATTTAGTGATGTCTAAATTGCAACTCTTAAATGTCAACCCGGGGCTCGTAAGCTGATGAAGTGAGGTGTACTATATGTACTTAGGTAACCGTTTTCTTAGTCTTTTGTCGTTTTTAGCTTTTTTAAGTTTGTTTTCGAATGTATCTTTCCTACTGTGATGTGATGGAAGTAATAAAGCAAGTGAAATGTGGATGATTGTGGTGATCTCTAAATGATTTCTCAAAACTTAAAAAGTATTCTACAAGAAAGCTTGAACAACAACTGCAATAAAATCAACTCTTGAAGAAAAATAAAGACATCAAATAAAGGACTAATGACATCGGCCCAGTATCTCTGCTGCTGAATGAAAATGAAAATGAAATCTATATTAAATCCTACTAAAAGTAAGAACAACTATCTCACACTATTTCAACTCTTCAACTTAATCTTCTCTATGAAAAGACATCATGAAATGTTAAGCAATGTGAAATCTAAGTGAAACTACATAAAAGAGACTAGTCACAACACTTTAACTTTCTCTTAACCTTTTGCCTTTCAGCTGAATTTATCATGTGAGAAACAGTTATGAATAAGTCAAGTAATGTGAGTTCTAAAGCAAACTAAATCAAGTTATACTAAGTGATATTTTGGCTCCCAATAAAGTTATTTGATTATGGAAAAGGAACCATCAATAGATGAACAACTTGATATCTAAGAGCAGAAAGTAAATATGCAAGTTAAAGAAATGACAATGAGGAAAATCAAAACTGCAAAACAATGAATGTCAGCAACATAGACAAGATGATCACGCATGCCACTAGTTATGAAAAGAAAAGAAGGAAAACTGTCCCGGGCTTGCCTAAGAAACCTGCATAACACACTGATCAGTCATGAACATAAAAGTGCAGAAATGTAAATCAACAGAAATCAAAGTTTATGTATAGCTAATATACATGTTGAAAAGAAATAAAAATGCAGCAATTTTAAAAGACATCTGTACAGCTATTATACATGAAACAAGAAAAAGAAATGCTGGAAATTAAAGGTTACTATATAGGGCTTCAGCAAACAGGGGCCCTCTGCCTACTTCAGCCGGTTCAAAGAGCAGTTATACGCTTAAATGCCAAACAATCTTCTCATGTATTAACAACAAATGTAAAGTACAGTGGGGAGCTCAAAATTACATACAAAATGATTATCCAACGACTAACTCTACAGCGTTCAAGGACGCTTTATTTATAAGGAGAAAAACAAACTACTTTAACGAAATCTATGCTATTCAACCAGCTGTTTAAAACACGTGAATCCTCTGCGTCCTCGGATCTAGGTAACTGTCATCGTGTTCATTCAATCCGGGGAATGGGGTTGTTGGATTCGTGCTTCTAGATTGTCTCCGTGGCTGAGGACGATGCCACCTAGCTTCACGTGCCAAAAAACAGAGCAACGCAGAGCCGTGCCATCTGCGGATACCCCTCTAGATATTTTGGGCCCTCAGGTTCAGCTCTAAGTAACTTTCCCATTCTCGGCTTTTAACCCCGGCTGAGAATTTTACTGTGTGTGGACGTTAAAGGGAAAACGAGCTGATTACGGGATGCTTAAGGGAAATGGAGTGGCTATAATCGAAATGCAAAGCGTATGCAGTGACTGTAATCAGGGTTTAGAGCAGAGCTATGGAGGTTGCAGCGGAAATGGAGAGCGAAGAATGGTATGAGCACGAGGTAAGCAACAGTCACGGGTTTAGTATCAAATGCATGCGAGAGTGAAGTGATAACTGGGCAGTATAATGGCTGAGTCCTTTCGAATCGGTTGGTTTATGCCACGTCTCAACGTTGGCTACGGAAATCATGGTGGAGGAGAGTCGTGGTACAGTACGTCACTTCTTCTACGTACGACCAATAAATGAAAGAGCAGCCCCATTTCGAGTTTGAATCAAGAGTGATTATGGGACCGTTAGAAAGGAATGAGGTGGATGGATTATCATCGTGGAAGAGGAGTGATATGAATCTTGCCGTATCAAATCATTGTATTTAGTGGAATTTCCATGATCTAATAACTATGCATACAATGACATTAAATTGTTATTTGGTAGAGATTTTGATCATACCTTTGGAAGTTTGCCACTTGTTGATTAAGGCTTCTGACCCATTATTGCTTTTTGATCTTGCAGATGACTCATATCTTTGTTGCCTTTGGTGATGATGATGCTAACCTTTGACTGTAATTTTTTTGAAAACAGAGTGTTGCTGGCTGTAGAGACAGAGTGATGCTGGCTGCGGAAATCGTTTCGAGCTGCGGAAACTGGTGTTAGCTGCGGAAACGGTTCCCAGCTGCGGAAACTGAGACAACACCCCTTTAACTGCACAAAATAGTTAGAAAAAGAACTAACTGAATGAAATAGTCCTGAGAGGGACTTTTATTGATGGAATGGAATGAAATGAGATGGAGATGAAGTGAAGTGAAGTGGAATGGAGATGAAGATGAGATGGTGGTGAAAATGAAAATGACAAGTGAGGTGGAGTGAAGATGGAAAGGAAGAGAGATTTTTTTTTGGAAAATATAGTGTCAGGTGTCCCTGATTTTCACTCTACATTTTCTGTATAAGACTTCCAATCTATGATTGGTTTTCAGGCTTATACAAAAGAATTTTTTTTTTTTTTTTTTTTTTTTTAACTGAAAGAAACAAAGATTAGGCTGATGGAGGAGAAGAATTCTTCTCCACCAGCCTCATTGCAGAATTTTCTTGAAATATTTTGACAAAGTCCTCTTTTGAGAGTGGCTTATGATAAATTTTCAATCGGTGGCCATTCACAATGAGAGGAGTTTGAAACTCATCAATAGTCTTGACTCGAACTGCTCCATTGCTAAAAACTTCATCAATCTCATATGGTCCAAGCCAATGAGTCTGAAATTTTCCTTTGAAGTCTTTAAACTTGGAATCAAACAGTAACGCCCAATCTCCCTTTTGAAACTTTTTCTCTTTGATATATCTGTCATGCCACTTAGTTCTTTGGTGCTGAACTAGATCAGTCCTTAAAATTGCATCTTGTCTTATTTCATCTAGCTCATTCAGCTGCTCCATTCTGTGCTTTTGGGCTTCTGATAGATTCATCCCCAACTGAACTGCCATCTTGAAGGTCTTGACTTGAAACTCAATGGGGAGCAAGACTTCTTTCCCATAAACAAGTTCATAGGGAGAATGTCCTGTTGTGTTCCTCCATGTAGTTCTATAGGCCCATAAGGCTTCAGGAAGCCTTTCTGCCCAATCTCTTATGTGGAGATGAACAGTTTTGGTGATGATGCTCTCAAGAACTTTATTTGTAGATTCCACTTGACCATTTGCTTGCGGATGGTATGGAGTAGATTTTCTGTGCTTGATTTTGTATTCTTCCATCAGCTTCTCCATCAAGTTAGATGTAAATTGACTTCCCTGATCTGTCACAATTTCTCTTAGGACACCAAAATGAGTAAAAATATCCTCAAAAAGAAATTGAACAACTGAATTTTCAGTGGCAGAAGGCAATGCCTTGGCTTCTACCCATTTAGTAACATAATCAGTGCAAACCAATATATACTTCTTTTGTTTAGATGGTGGATTAATAGGTCCAATGAAATCTAAAGCCCATTTTCAAAGGGTTCGATGAGTACTTGTGGATGTAATGGCATTTCATTTGAAAGAGTTGGTCTCCCAACTCTTTGGCAGCTGTCACACCTTCTAACATATTGTTTTGCATCTTTGAAGAGAGAAGGCCAATAATATCCTAAAGAAAGGATTTTATAGGCAGTCCTCTTGTCAGCAAAGTGTCCACCGCATGGTTCATCATGACATACCTTAAGGATGTCAGGCATTTCATCTTCCCGAACACATCTTCTAATCACACAATCTAGCCCTGTTTTGAACAATTCATTAGAAATCCATGAATACTTTGAACTTTCCTGAATGATTTTCCTTTTCTCATTAGGAAATAAGTGTGGAGGTAGCTTCCCTGTAACCAAATAGTTAGCAATATCTGCATACCAAGGAGTTTTAGTAGTTACTACAAACAAATATTCATCTGGAAACTTATCCTCTACAGGAGAATCTTCATTAGTATTTTGGATTCTAGACAAGAAATCAGCTACTGTATTTTTTTTTCCTGGTCTATCTAACACAATAATATTGAATTCTTGTAAAAGTAAAAGCCATCTTGTAACTCTGCCATTAGTAATAGGTTTGTTCATGAGATATCTAATTGCATAATGATCAGTATGGAAAAACGTTTCATAGCCTGTTATATAATGTCTAAACTTGTTGATTGCCTGAACAACGGCTAAGAACTCTTTTTCAGTCACAGTATAATTTAACTCAGTGGGAGTCAAATTTTTACTGGTGTAGTAAATGGCGTAAAGAATTAAATCCTTTTGACCCAACACAGCTCCTAGAGCTGTATATGAAGCATCTATAGAAATATGGAAAGGAAGTTTCCAATTTGGTCCTCTCAAAATGGGTGCTTCAAATATTCTTGTTTTTAAAGTTTCAAATGCAGATTGACAGTCAGGATCCCAATTGAATTCACAGTCTTTTGTAAGTAATTTGAAAAGCGGAGATGCTATCTTAGTGAAGCTTTCAATAAATCTTCTATAATATCCAGTAAATCCAAGAAAACTTCTAACATCTTTTTGACAATTTGGAATAGGTAACTTGGAGATGACTTCAACTTTTGATTTATCAACTTTAATTCCATCTCCTGAAATATGATGTCCTAAAACCATCCCTTCAGTAAACATCATAAAACATTTTTCATGGCTTAATGAAAGATTTGTTTCTTTACATCTTATAAGGACTTTTTCCAAATTTTCTAATGCCTCTTCAAATGAATTACCATAAACTGTAAAATCATCCATATAGACCTCTACACAATCATGAATTAGATCAGAAAAGATTCCTAATACTGCCCTTTGAAATGTTGCGGGTGCATTACATAATCCAAAAGGAAGTACTCGGTAAGCAAAAGTTCCCCATGGACAGGTAAATGTGGTCTTGTCCTGATCTTCAGGTGCTACCTGAATCTGATTGTAACCACTAAAATCATCCAGAAATGAGAAATACTTTTTGCCTGCTAAAGTATCTAATACTTGATCAATAAAGGGCAAAAGAAAGTGATCCTTCAAAGTTGCTTTGTTCAATTCCCTGTAATCAATGCAAACCCTCCATTTACCATTCTTTTTAGGTACTATAACCAAAGGAGAAACCCACCGACTATCTGAAATGGGGTAAATGAAGTTTACATTAAGTAACTTTTGGAGCTCTTCTTTCACTATTTCCCTAAGGTTTGGATTCATCCTTCTTTGAGGTTGTCTGATTGGTCTACTGTTTTCCTCAATGTAGATGTGATGAATGCAAGTCTTCGGGTCAATACCTTTCATATCAGTATACTCCCATGCAAATGCAGTGGAATGTTTTTGCAAGACTTTGGTTAGCCCTTCCTGTTGTGATTTTTCCAAGTTTTTGTTGATATTCAATGTTTTTCCTGGAAAAATCTCAATGGCAGAACTACCAAACTCTTCCATAGAGAAAAGAGACATTTGTCTAGATGATAGACACTCAATGTCAGAATCCAACTGAAATTGTGTGTGGTCATATTCTGAAGATGGTTCAAAATTTTCTAATGTGTTCAGAATTTGACTATCTTCACTGATCTCAGAAATGGTAAAGACAGGTTGTATAGTATCTTCATCATCAACCCACTCATTATCCCCTATTTCTGTAATTTCTTTTGCTGGAGGATACAGATTGAACTTCTTTGTCGAATTACCATCAGAAATATACATATCCCCAGACCTACAACTTATGAAAGCATCAGCTGTGGCTAGCCAAGGTCTTCCTAAAATAAGAGGATGTCCTCCTAGATTACTCTTGGGAGTTAAAATCATGAAATCCACTGGATATTCCCAAGAGTCTAGGGAGACTGGAATGTCTTCTAATACACCATCTGGTTTAATAATTGATCGATCTGCAAGTTGCAATAAAGTAGGTGTAAAAAGAAGATTAGGAAGTTTTAGCTGTTCCATAGTCTGTCTACTCATGATGTTGATAGCAGCCCCTAAATCAATCAAAGTATTTGGTATTTCTACCACATTGATATGTGTTTTGACAATTGGACTACCGGGATCTACATATTTCTACATAGTAATTTTTCCCATCATGATATCTGCAATTTTCCCTACCAGGTGGATCCTTCTGGTATCTCTTGGTTTCCTTCCTGGTCTTTTAAGACTCAACTCATTTATTGTTTTTGCTAGAATAGGAATCTCTTTAATGGCTTGTAACAAGGGAATTTTGATACAGACTTTCTTCAATTCATCTAGAAAATTATAGTCAGGCAACCAAATTTGTTTTTCCACTCCTTTGTCAATTTGTAATATTTCAGGAAAAGGAGGTGTGGATAAAGATGCAGGTTTCTCAACTATGGGAGTTGTGGGGGTTAACTCTTTTTCTTTTTCTTTTTGAGTACTTGGGTTTTGAAGAGATGCTTCAGAACCCTTATTGGATTTAAGAGACTCTTCCTCAAAAATGCTTTGCTCTTGAGCATTTATAGAAAGTTTATCTAGGACTCTACCTGATCTGAGTTTTACTTCATTGAGAGGAACAATCATATAGGTAGGAAATTGTTGACCTTCCATCATGTAGGCATTTTGAGGGTTTTTATTATTTGGGTTTGGCAATGGTTGAGAAGGAAGTTGATTTGACTTCTGTTGGAATGGAAGCAAGAGTTGAGAGTTTGGATTCTGTTGAGAAGGTTGTTGTGGAAATGGCAATGATAGTTGTGGATTTTGATTTGGAAGTTGTGGAGCTTGCTGGTTTTGAAAAGATGGAGGATATTGGTAAAATTGAGCAAATCTCCCATAAGGATTTTGCATACCTTGTACCCAAGATTGAAAAGGATTTTGAGGTTGGGACCAAGGTTGTTGCCAAGGATTCCAATTTGGTTGGGGTTGAAAATTCATAGAGTTGCTAAACCCTTTATTTTGTTGCCCCTGCCAAGGTCTCCTTGCAACAAAACAGAGAGATTCACTTGTACTTGGGTCTTCTTGAAAGACAGCTTTGAGCCCAGGAATTGAAGGACAATCCTTGGTCTCATGATTCTCTGAACAAATTACACATGTTTCTACAACTTTTGCATCCAAGGGACATTCCCTTAGAGCATGTTTCTTCCTACACCTTGGGCAAAAGATGGCCAAAGCCTCAGCTTCTACTTTCTGCTTATTGTGAATCTTAAGGGTGTCCAGTTGCTCACTAAGACTCCCTAAGATATCAGTTTTGAATTCATCAAGCATGTTGCCAATATCAGCCCTACTTACCGATCCAGTTGCAGATTTATTTGCTCTGATGAGAGAAGGATCTCTAGGCCCTTTTTGAGTTTTAGATTTCCCCCTTGAGAGATGGACACATAATTTTGCTATGTCAGAAAGTGGAAGTTGAGATATATCTCCTTTTCCCATCATGTTCAAAATATCTATCCATTCATCTCTAATGGCTTTTAATAAAAGGGCTTTCAAGGTCTCCTCATCCAAGTTACTCATTTTTGCTCTTTTCAGATTATATTGAAATCTTTCAAGTAACTCCTCCAAGTTTCATCTTCTTTTTGCACCATTTTGAATACCTCATCCTTGTGATTGGTGGGCATACAATAGTCGAGGTACTTATCCAAAAATGCCTGTTTCATATCATTCCAAGACCTAATGGATTGAGTGAGTAATCCCATGAACCATTTCAAGGCTGCTCCTTTCAGTGTTGAAGGAAACAATTTGAGTTTTTGAGAGTCGTCCAAATAATCATAAGTTCGACACACTACCTCAAACTCAAATAAAAATGTTTCAGGGTCCTCATTCCTAAACCCATGGAAGTTTGGGAGGACAGATGGTGAGATATTTTTCATTGTAGCTCGGGAGTCCTCATCAACTATAGGAAACCCGAATGAGTTATCCCCATCCCTATTTCCCCCAATGTTACCTCTACCTCCTCCATTGTTTCCTCCTCCTCCTCTACCTCTACCTCTACCAAATCCAGTTGCTCCTTCCTCTGTCATGGTAGTTTCCCTAGAGACTTCAGAGTCTTCTGGTTCTTCTACTAAGGGTGTACGAGAAGGAATTTCTCCCTCTTCTTCAGATGATTCTACTTCTTCAATTACAATTTGTCTCTCTGTAGAAGGAAGGAACGGATCTCTTTCTAATTCAGATTCGATGGAAGGTATGGGAGAGTCAACTCCTGCCTCTTGAATTCCAGGAATCCTAGGGCTAGGAGTGTAAGTTGGAGATGATGGAGGTGTCTCTTGTCTATTCCTTGAAGTAGATGGAGTTGTAAAAATCAAACTTTTGGCTCTATCTAAAAACCTTCCCCTAGAATCTCTTGCTCTATGCATGCCATTTTTTTATTTTTTCTTCAAGTCGGGTTAATAATTCTCTTTCTGATCTTCCAGGTCACTCTAGGTGCAAGAAGAGAGCATACTCAAGAAACTGTTAAACCAATAACTCTCTCTTTTCTGATCCTCCAGATCACATTAAGTGCAAGAGGAGAGCATACTTTGAGATGTTATCAATTTCCTTCCTTGAAATTTTCTTGTTTTTTTTTTTAAGAATTTGGCTACCTAATTTCACTTCCCCAGCAACGGTGCCAAAATGTTTGGTCAATTTAGTGATGTCTAAATTGCAACTCTTAAATGTCAACTCGGGGCTTGTAAGCTAATGAAGTGAGGTGTACTATATGTACTTAGGTAACCGTTTTCTTAGCCTTTTGTCGTTTTTAGCTTTTTTAAGTTTGTTTTCGAATGTATCTTTCCTACTGTGATGTGATGGAAGTAATAAAGCAAGTGAAGTGTGGATGATTGTGGTGATCTCTAAATGATTTCTCAAAACTTAAAAAGTATTCTACAAGAAAGCTTGAACAACAATTGCAATAAAATCAACTCTTGAAGAAAAATAAAGACATCAAATAAAGGACTAATGACATCGGCCCAGTATCTCTGCTGCTGAATGAAAATGAAAATGAAATCTATATTAAATCCTACTAAAATTAAGAACAACTATCTCACACTATTTCAACTCTTCAACTTAATCTTCTCTATGAAAAGACATCATGAAATGTTAAGCAATGTGAAATCTAAGTGAAACTACATAAAAGAGACTAGTCACAACACTTTAACTTTCTCTTAACCTTTTGCCTTTCAGCTGAATTTATCATGTGAGAAACAGTTATGAATAAGTCAAGTAATGTGAGTTCTAAAGCAAACTAAATCAAGTTATACTAAGTGATATTTTGGCTCCCAATAAAGTTATTTGATTATGGAAAAGGAACCATCAATAGATGAACAACTTGATATCTAAGAGCATAAAGTAAATATGCAAGTTAAAGAAATGACAATGAGGAAAATCAAAACTGCAAAACAATGAATGTCAGCAACATAGACAAGATGATCATGCATGCCACTAGTTATGAAAAGAAAATAAGGAAAACTGTCCCGGGCTTGCCTAAGAAACCTGCATAACACACTGATCAGTCATGAACATAAAAGTGCAGAAATGTAAATCAACAGAATTCAAAGTTTATGTACAGCTAATATACATGTTGAAAAGAAATAAAAATGCAGCAATTTTAAAAGACATCTGTACAACTATTATACATGAAACAAGAAAAAGAAATGCTGGAAATTAAAAGTTACTGTACAGGGCTTCAGCAAACAGGGGCCCTCTGCCTACTTCAGCCGGTTCAAAGAGAAGTTATATGCTTAAATTCCAAACAGTCTTCTCATGTATTAACAACAAATGTAAAGTACAGTGGGGAGCTCAAAATTACATACAAAATGATTATCAAACGACTAACTCTACAGCGTTCAAGGACGCTTTATTTATAAGGAGAAAAGCAAACTACTTTAACGAAATCTATGCTATTCAACCAGCTGTTTAAAACACGTGAATCCTCTGCGTCCTCGGATCTAGGTAACTGTCATCGTGTTCATTCAATCCGGGGAATATGGCTGTTGGATTCGTGCTTCTAGATTGTCTCCGTGGCTGAGGACGATGCCACCTAGCTTCACGTGCCCAAAAATAGAGCAACGTAGAGCCGTGCCACCGCTAAACACTTTTGTTGACCAGTATTTGCCTCCTCGTTGACCGCGGGCTTTTATGGTTGTTCTGGGTGATCTGGAGGGACACGTACCATGTCCTTGACCCCTGGAACTTGCCCATGTGGCTCATATTCTCAGAGGACACCTACAATCATATCGTTTAATAAAACAGCTACGGAATCATGTGCGAGATGTGGAAACCTGGATCAGTTGCGGAAACCTGTGTGGGCTGCGGAAACACAGCATTCTGAACCAAAATTCTAAACCAAACAACAGTCACTTAGCATAGTTAGAAAATCATGTAAAAACCCTAAAATACAATGATTTAATCAATTTGATGGATGAAATGAGTGGGAAAATGAGGCTGAGAGGTGTATGGGAAGGTACAGGTTCGAGGCTCTACATGAAGATAAGTGCATTAGTTTGTTATGTTCTCTACCAGATTCGTGGGATGGTCTGGTTATTGCAATAGGTAGCAATACAACTGCCTTGCAGTTTGATGCAATAGTCTCATCCTTGTTGACGGAGGAGATGAGACGGAAAAATATGGATAGCCAGGATAGTGATGCCTTGTCTGTATGAGTACGGTCCCAGAACATAAACAAAAATAAGTCATCGAGTGGGAGATCTAAATCTAGAGGGAGATCTAAATCTTTAGGAAAACCTGTAAAGGTGGTGTGTTGGAAATGCTGAAAAGAAGGGCACTACAAAAGGGACTATAAATCTAAGGCTCTTGATAAAGGAAAGGGATCTGATGGTGCTCCTTCTACAGAGAACCACCTTAGATGAAGGTGGGGATGTGTACTTGGCTTCTTCAAGTACACATGTAGATCATGAGGCATGGTTGATTGACTTAGGTGCAACCTTTCACTTCACTCCCCATAGAGAGTGGTTCTGCAAGTATGACAAGTACAATGGTGGTGATGTATTCTTAGGGGATGATAAGAAGGCTAGAATCATCGGTCGCAGAAAAGTAAAGTTGATGTTGCAAGGTGGAAGGGTTAGAACACTTCCGAGTGTTTTGCATATTCCTACATTGGCCAGAAATCTAAATTCTGTAAGCAAGCTAGATGATGTAGGTGTAAAAATAGTGTTCGAAAAGGATACCTACAAGATGGTTTTGGGAGCGTTGGTATTGATGTAGGGAGTTCGGATTGGAACTCTATACTAGCTGCAAGGTAGCACTATTGTTGATGGGTGCAACAGTTTTGTGGTTCCTGAAAGTGGAGCAGAAAATCTAGTGGTCTCTGGATAGAAAACCATGTTGTGGCATCAAAGGCTTGGACATATTGGAGAGAAGGGCCTTTGAATACTTCATGGTAAAGGTATGGTAGAAGGTATGAATAATAGCTCTTTGTATTTTGATTTCTGTGAAAATTGTGTATATGGGAAGTAGAATCGGGTGAGTTTCCCTTTTGGTGGTAAGAGGGTGAAACAGATATTAGAGCTTGTGCACAGTGATGTGTTTAGACCTGTGAAGGTTCCATCACAGGGTAAGTCTATGTACTATGTATCATTTATAGATGACTTATGAAGGAATACATGGATATATTTCCTTAAGAAGAAATCTGAAGTCTTTGACAGGTTTAAAGAATTTAAGGCTCTGGTGGAAAACCAGATAGAGAAGAGGATAAAGGTGCTAAGGACAGATAACGGTGGAGAGTTTTGCAGTAAGGAATTTGAAGAATTCTGTAAGAAGTGTGGTATAGCACTATAGAAGACTACTCCATATACACCTCAGAAAAATGGAGTTGCAGAAAGAATGAACAAGACGTTGGTGGAAAGGGAAAGAAGAATGCTTAGTGGTGCTGGGTTAGGACAGGAATTCTGGGCAGAGGTGGTGGAGACAACATGTTACCTGGTCAACAGATCACCTTCATCAACATTGGAGGATAAGACTCCACAAGAGGTATGGACTGGTAAGAAACCCTCTCTTTCACATCTGAGGGTATTTGGATGTGATGCATATGTACATGTTCCAAAGCAGAAACAAACCAAGTTGGATAGTAAATCTGAAAAGTACATCTTTATTTGGAATAAGGATGGTTTAAAGGGTTATAAGATTTGGAATCCAGTAACACGGACGGTTGTGTACAACCGAGATGTTGTGTTCAGAGAGGTAAAATATGTTATTAAACAAGAATTCCAACCAAAGGAACCTGAGAAGATAGAGTTTGAGCTTAAGGAGGAAGAATCAAACTCTACAACAGAGGAGGAATCAGAAGATGAAGAGCCACAAACTCTGGGTATGAGAAGATCAGTTCGAGAAATAAGGCAACCAGAAAGGTATAGTCCATCTTCTTTCTGTACAAATTTTTCTTTATCTGTTACTGATGATGATCCTAGAACTGTGAAGGAAGTAGGAGATTCAGAGGATGGCAAACTTTGGAAAGAGGCCATGGTTGATGAAATGGCATCTTTGCACAAAAATGAGGCTTGGGATCTGGTGGAGTTGCCGGCTGGAAGGAAACCCATTGGCAGCAAATGGGTGTTCAAGAAGAAGACAAATGCAGAAGGAAAGGTGGAGAAATACAAAGCTTGGTTGGTAGCAAAAGGTTATTCCCAGGTGTCGGGAATTGATTTTGGTGATATTTTTTCTCCTGTTGCCAAGGTAACTTCTATTAGATTACTTTTATTTCTTGTTGTTGTTTTTTATTTTGAGGTAGAACATATGGGTATGAAGACAACATTTCTTCACGGGGATCTGGAAGAGGAAATCTACATGAAGCAACTTGAAGGCTTTGTGGTGAAAGGTAATAAAGAACTGGTATGCAAGTTAAAGAAGTCTCTGTATGGGTTAAAATAGTCACCAAGGATGTGGTATTAGAAATTTGATACATTTATATGGGGACTTGGCTTCACCAGAAGCAAATCAAATCACTGTGTGTATTTTAAATTAATTGGTGACCGTGTTATTTATCCGGTGTTGTATATGGGTGATATGTTGCTGGTTGGAAATGACAAAGAAATTATCTAGGATTTGAAGACCCAATTGTCCTCCAAATTCGACATGAAAGATCTTGGTGCTATGAACTATATTTTGGGCATGGAAATTAAAAGAGACTGGGCAAAGAGGAAACTCTAGTTAAACCAGAGGAAGTATGTCGAGACAATACTGCAGTGGTTTAATATGTAGGATAGTAAACTGGTGAAGGTTCCTATTCCTGTAGGTGTGAAGTTATCTGTTGAACAGTGTCCCAAGACATAACAAGAGGAAGAGGACATGTCCTGTGTTCCATATGAAAGTGCAGTTGGTAGCCTGATGTATGCAATGGTCTGTACTAGACCAGACATTGCACATGCAGTGGGAGTATTCAGCAGGTTTATATCAAAACCAGGGAAGGAGCACTGGACAACAGTGAAGCGGCTTTTCAGATATTTGCGTGGCACTAGTGATTATGGTTTGTGCTACCAAGGAAGACAAGGATTGGACAGAGTGTTGGATATTCATGGCTTTGTTGATGCAGACCGGGCTGGAGATCTGGATTAGAGAAAATCTACAAGTGGGTATGTGTTTAACCTATTTGGAGGTGCAGTCAATTGGATGAGTAAGAAACAATCTGTAGTAGCACTATCAACTACAGAGGCAGAATACATGGCAACCACTCATGCAAGCAAGGAAGCAGTTTGGTTGTAGAGATTGTGTTCAAGTATGGGGTTAGTACATGGAGCTATAAGGATAGAATGTGATAGCCAAAGTGCAATTTTCTTGGCAAAGAAACCTACATATCTTTCAAAGACAAAGCAGATTGATGTTCAGTATCACCTTGTGAGGGATATGATAGAAGACAAAAAGGTGTTGCTGGTAAAGGTGAACACTTTGAAGAATACTGTAGATGCATTGACAAAATCTATGAGATCTAAGAAGAGCTCTTGGTGTAGAGAAACAATGGGCATTTGCAAGGCTGGATAAATGACTAATCTTTGTTGTGGAGTTAACCGGGGGGTTAGAGGGGGGATGGAGCCCCCCTTTCGTTGCACCGATTGTGTAGCAGGGGGGGTCACAGGGGGTTTGAGGGGTGCAGGTTACCCCACTCTATGGGGTCCGGGTAGCGCCCCGGGAAATTTTGGTTTTGGACCCTATGTTAGGTTGGGCGGACCCACCTATGGTTTTGTGCATGATTTTCTCAAATGGTTTTGCAAGCGATGGTTTTCAGTCCATGGTATTGGATGCTTCAGCATGTATAAATATGTATGGTAACATTGAAAGGAACATAATGAAAAATCAAGCTGGTAGTCCCAGTTTTAGGATCCAGGGGAAAATGTCTGTGTATATGTGTTTTTATGTGTTATGCTCTCGCATTTGTTTATTTTATGTTCTTAGAATTCGTATGCAGGTAATTTCTGTACGGGGTTAAAACCTACAGGGGGCTAATTAAAATTTGGTTTTTGATAATCAAGGTTTAATACTTGGGTTTTAATTAAAAATCCTAAGTATTAAACTTTGGTTATGGATTTTATTAACGATTTTTTATGTCGATTTTCTATGTTTTAATTTTTTGGCTTTTTAAGAAATAAAATCAAAGACTTTTTAAAACTAAAGGGTCCTTATTTTTAATATAATAAATTTCATAGGAAATTTATAATATATTAAAATGGGGGTTGTTGAACAGTACAAGAAATCTTCATCCAGCTTTGTTTTTAAGTCGAGCCCACTAAGTGGTTTCACAACCAAAGCAAGCACTCAATGGCAAACATATTGCTCCATGAAGTATTTTTAGACAGGTCCAAATAAGCCCCCTCCTCTCATTGATTTCCCTATGAGCATGGGCATATGATATACTATCTGGGTATATATCTATCACTAAGATAGGAATATCATCATCAAAACTCCCATATCATCTGTCACTAAGGTAGGTGCCATTATTTGGTAGGAACTATGTGGTGTTACAAACAAAGCAAGCACTTAGTTGTGGAATAGTCGAGCTACAAGCACTGAGTGGTTTCATAGACCTAGAAAGCATTCAGTGGTGTATGTTGTTCATGATTTGATTTGATTTTCATCACAAGTATTCCTATCTGAAGTCTTTTCAAGAATTCCATATAGCTAGTATACTTGTTGTTGCAATATTCAATAATTACTTGTCATAAGCATAACATAACATGAGCACAAAAAGGTCATATGCATGGGCACAAACATGAGAAAAACAATTACATAAGCATGAGCATGAATAATTTATAAGCATAATTACATTAATAGTAGGAGATCATTCCCACACGCTTGTTGAGTGGATCCCCATGTAATAGGGATTTCTATTGGGTAACCTCATCATGTTAACATAAACCTACCATTCACATAATCATCATAATTAAGAACATTAATTAATCATACTCCTACTATGGTGTTTCTCAATAGATTACTTGTCAAATGAAATGGCATCATTATACCTTCATATTCATAAAATGTAGAATATGCATCAACATCATTGTTTAGGTTAGGAAAACTTCTTTCTTATGTTATTTTTTCATGGTTTTCATGTCATTGTCTATTTCTTTTAAGTGGTCCCAACCATACCCTCTTAGTTGATCTATTACATTATTTTTCCCTCTACTGCAATTTATCTCATGCACAGGGTTTAATTAGGGTCTTGAACTTTTAGTTAGGTTTTATTTACTTCTTCCCTTTGAGCTTCTTCATGCCCCTTTTCTCAAATCAAGAAAAAATCAGGAATTCAAGGATAATGAATGAAAACATAAAAATAATACAACAACAACATGTGACAACAACAAAAAGCATGGGCATAGTCACAATAAAACAATACAAAAACATGATATCAAACACAGGACTGCAAAATATCTCAATTCATAGCATGTTAAACATTCCATATCTACTTCAAAAAGATCACCTATTACATGCAAAAAATTTAATTAAAGTCTTTCTTGAGGCCTACAACAACTTCAAAATCCAAAACAACTTTATAAATGGTTCAAGGGGAATTTGTAGTAGTTTGGAAGGCTTGTGGGAATATTTCCTCCTCTTTTTTTCTATTGCTAGTAGTTGTTCCTAGTGTCATAAATTTACATGAGATTTTATTTCTTTGATGTTTGCTAGAGTAGTCTCTCCTCAAGTGTTCCACACAGCTCCAGCATGTCAATTAATCTCTTTTATCTCCATACTTATGACGTTTCTCTTTGGTTTTTTCAGTTTGATGTCCTTCAATATTTCCAACATTTGTTGCATGTTGCAACAATTGTTGCATGTAGGACAAGTTTTATAGCAACACCATGTTTATATTATCTTCTTGTTCTCTAATGAGAATTTTGTTTTATACCTTACAACTCTTTAACTTGGCTTTCATGCTTCTAAAGGTTTATGTTCTATTAGGGATACTTTCTTCTCCATGCTTAGGATGGGATTAGTCCATGATACATTGTACCATACTACTACACATTCCTCTATTTCCTATTATAAATGATATCTTCTTCTATGTTGCTACACACACCCAATTGTTAGTTACATAAAACATAATCATTAATCTATTACCTTTTCATGCCAACATTAAGCATGTTGATCTGATGTTGCTCACACACTTAACACCAATGTCAATTACATAAAAATAAAAATAAAAATACGCATACATTCTCATATTCACAACATCCGTAAGATCAATGTCAATGTACTTATAAATTATCAGAATAAAATTTTATTTTTCAAGACCCATCCATTCTTGGATATAGGAAATTTTTCACCACTCTGGTGAACATCATTATGTGATTATTGTGGCTCTGGTGGACACCCTCACGTGAATATTGTCCTGGTGTATTAATAATTTCCTCGTTAGTATGTCACATAGAAATATATTCAGCTCCCATTTTCATTAAAGGATCACCACCAATATATTCTGGATATATGGTAGAAACAATGTTGGAAATTACCGTAGGCTTCCTAAAAGTTTCTTTACCCACGTTGTTATGAAACCAGCTCAAGAAAAAGATAGAAAAAATAGATCAACGCCTTAGATTCAGCCTCTTCGAGAGGGCAACCTCCTTTACATTACATAAATGAACAATTCTTGGATGATTCAAATGACAAAACCTCCTTTATATATATGAGTCTAAGGAGTCACAATATAACCCAGCCGACCTAACGATAATAATATAAAGCCACAAAAAAAACAATAGAGGGATTCTATGGGGCACAGTAATAACAATATGGGGATAATAGGGGCACAACAATATTAATAAGGGATGCAACTACAATAGTAATGGGGTAATCACTAGTATTATAGGGACCCAACATGCCCCTCTCCTTCAAAAAAGTGTTGTCCTCAACGCTTGAGTAGTTCTGGATACTTTGTATAAAATTCTCATCCTCCCATGTGGAATCTTCAGCGGATAAGTTCTTCCACTTGATAAGATACTCTGAAATTGATCGATTTCGTAGCTGTCGAGTTCTTGTTTCTGTGACTGCTTCCGGTTCCAATATAATTTTTCCTTCCTCGTCAAGTTCTGGAAATATTGTTTGAACTGGGAGCTTGTCGCCTATAACCTTCTTTAAACATGAAACATGGAAAACTGGGTGCAATCGAGAAGCTGCAGGAAGCTCCAATTTGTATGCCATAGTACCAATCTTTTGCAACACCTTGTACGGACCATAATACTTTGGTGATAATTTATTATCCTTCTTAGCTTGCTTAAGGGACATTTTCTTATATGGTTGTAGCCGTAGGAATACCCAATCACCTACATCAAAACTTCTTTCACTGCGATGTTGATCTGCCTGTTGTTTCATTCTATTCTGTGCCAACACGAGGTTATCCTTTAAGAGTTGGAGGACTTGTTGTTGATGTTCGATGTGATGTTCCACTGCTTGAACCTTAGAATTTTCTCTTAAATATGATGTGATGGATGGTGGCTGATATCCATAAAGTGCCATAAATGGGGTCATTTTTGTTGCTGTATGGAAGGAAGTGTTATACCACCATTCAGCCAGAGGCAACCATTTGACCCATTGTGTCTGTTTATCAGATACAAAGCAACGAAGATATCCTTCCAAACATTTGTTTACTATCTCAGTTTTCCCATCAGATTGAGGATGATAAGATGAGCTATGAGCTAACTGAGTACCAAGACAAGAAAATAATTCTGTCCAAAAATTTCCAGTGAAAATGGGATCTCTGTCACTTACAATAATCTTTGGGTTTCCATGTAGCTTTTGAATTGTTTCCATAAATGCAGTAGAAACTGTACTGGCTTTAAATGGATGTGATAATGCACAAAAGTGTGCATACTTGGTAAGTCTGTCAACTACCACCATGATGACACTCTTTCCCTCAGACTTGGGTAAACCTGTGATAAAATCCATTGAAACCTCCTCCCAACGTTGGCTTGGAATGGATAAAGGTTGTAATAGACCCGGTGTCTTAATTGTTTCAACTTTATTTTGTTGGCAAACCAAACATTCCGCCACAAACTTTTGAATATCGATTTAAGGCCATCCCAAAAAAATTCCTTCTTAACCCTGTGGTAAGTTTTTAAAAATCCTGAGTGCCCTCCTAAGGGAGAAGTGTGCAATTCCATAAGAATCTTTTGTTTTAGCTGGGAATTCTTACAGAGGTATAAGCGATCTTTGTACCATAACGAATCATTTTGCCAGCTAAATGTATCAAATGTACTGGAATCTTGTTGTAACTTTCGAATAAGTGCCCACACTTCTTCGTCATTCTTCCATTCCTCCCTTGCTTCGTTTATCCAATCTGGTTGGATAATAGAAATGGCGCACAACAATGCTTCCACATCCTCATCCTTTCTTGAGAGTGCATCTGCCACCACATTTTGCTTCCCTTTTTTGTAGATGATTTCAAAGTCATAACCCAACATCTTTGTGACCCACTTTTGTTGCTCTTCAGAGGATAATCTTTGTTCTAAAAAGTATTTAAGGCTATCATGATCCGTTTTTACCTTGAAGTGTCTTCCCATTAGGTAGGGTCGCCATTTCTTAAGTGCATGGAGTATTGCCAACATTTCCTTCTCATAAATAGCTTTGTGTAAAAACTTTCCCTTGATTGGACGACTTTCAAAAGCAATGGGTCTTTCATCTTGCATTAAAACAACACCAATTCCATTTCCTGAAGCATCACATTCCACAATAAAGGTTTTTGTGAAGTCCGGTGTAGCTAAGACCGGTGCTTGGCACATTGCCTCTTTAAGATGTTCAAAGCCTTTGTTGCTTCTGGAGTCCATGAAAATGCATCTTTCTTCAATAATGTTGTTAGAGGTGCTGCTATTCTCCCATAATTCTTAACAAACTTGCGATAATACCCTGTCAACCCAAGAAATCCTCGCAGATGCTTTATGGATGTGGGGATTTTCCATTCCTTAATGGCTTTAATTTTGCTAGGGTCTACCTTAACTCCTTCATGAGATACAATATGACCCAGATATTCCACCTCTTGGACTCCAAAGAAACATTTGGATCTTTTTGCATATAATTGTTTCTCCTCCAATAGTTGTAGCACCCTGTCAACATGTTCAACATGATCCTTCCAAGACTTGTTGTAGATTAGTATATCATCAAAAAATACTAACACAAATTTTCTAAGGAATGGTTTGAAAATGGAATTCATCAAACCTTGAAATGTTGAAGGTGCATTGGTAAGGCCAAAAGGCATGACCAAAAATTCATAATGACCCTCATGAGTTCTAAATGCTATTTTTGGAATGTCTTCAGTCTTCATTCTGATTTGATGATATCCTGAACGAAGATCCAACTTGGTGAAGTAAATTGATCCATGCAATTCATCCAGTAATTCATCAATGACAGGAATGGGAAACTTATCTTTAATAGTGAGCTTGTTGAGCTCCCTATAATCCGGACACATGCGCCATGATCCATCCTTCTTGTGCACCAATACTACTGGAGCAGAGAAAGAACTTTGACTCGGTTGAATTATACCAGCCTCTAGCATTTCTGCAACCATACGTTCAATTTCACTCTTTTGGGCATAGGGATATCTGTACGGCCTGATGTTTGGAGGAACACTTCCTGGAATCAGATGAATAGCATGATCATGATCACGAATAGGTGGGAGACCTTTGGGAGTCTCAAATACCTTGGAATGATTGTCCAAGACTTTTTGGAGATCTGGAGAAATAGATGATTCCAATGTGGAAACATCTAGCGAACATAATTGTGCAATTACACCCTTTGTTCCTTTTTTAGAAGCTTTGTCATACCATTAGAGCTGATTATCTTTCCTGGTTTCCCTGCAATACCCCTTAATTCAACTTCCTTTCCTTCCACAGAAAATTTCATGAAAAGTTCTTGAAAATTAAAAGCTATTGTACCCAAGGATTGTAGCCATTGGACTCCTAGTACAACATCAGCACCTCCCATTGGAATGGAAAGCATTGGGCTAGTCAATACATATTCTCCCATGGATAGCTTGATATTATGGCACTTTCCAGAGAAATTTATTGTTCCTCCATTTGCAACCATCACTTGACACTCTGGTGCTGGATATAAGAAGCAATTCAATTCTTTTGCTACCGTACAATGAATAAAATTGTGGGTACTTCCTGAATCAATCAACACTATTACCTTTTCTTCTTGATTTGTCCTTCTATCTTGATGGTTTGAGGAGTGGTAATTCCTGCCAATGCATTACAAGATATGGTCGGATTCATTTCTTCTTTATCTAGGCTTTTTTCCTGGAGTATATCCTCTTCTTTTGACCTTTCTTGCTCCTTTTCTTCTTCCTCTTCACAATCTATGTAGAATAATTTCTTCTCAGCACACTTATGACCTTTAGTGTATTTGCTATCACAACTGTAACAAAGCCCTTTTGCTCTTTTTTCTTCCAATTTTTGTGGTGTCAACCTTATAGGTTGTGGAAGACTAGGGGCAACAACACTTCCATCTTTATAGTTGTGAGTGGTATGCTTCCTGGTTGCCATAATTTTGCTTTCCATTTTTCTTGCTAACCTGAATGCCTTCTCTAATGAATCAGGTTCCCAAAGGCGAACATCATGTTGGATATTATCCTTTAAAGTCCCTATGAACACATCAATCCT
The DNA here is from genome assembly GCA_031772625.1 of Pinus tabuliformis. Lineage (NCBI taxonomy): Eukaryota > Viridiplantae > Streptophyta > Pinopsida > Pinales > Pinaceae > Pinus > Pinus tabuliformis. Next base: position 1,395,949,332 of record CM062820.1, read on the forward strand.
ATGCTCCTCTGGAATATTTTTTACCCTTATGTTCAATTTTTGGAACTCCTCAATGTGCTCCATTATTGAACCCTTTTGTTTGAGACTTATCAATTGGCTAAAAAAAGTGTTGTTTTTTGTATCCTCATAATGTGCTATCAATTCTTCCGTAAAAATTGCCCAAGTGATAATTTGTTTACGAGAGCAAAGCCATTGATACCATACAAACTGATTTGGTTCCAAATATAAAGTTGCAATACGTACCTTTTGTGTGTTTTGCACATTATTGAGATCGAAAAATTGCTCCATCTGTAATATCCATGTTGTGGGATCCTTGCCATCAAACTTCCTCATATCGATTTTTGGAATATGGTGGGTCTTCGATCCCACATTAGAGTCTAAGAAATCATGATTAACATTTCTTTTGTTCGCATCATGAGTTTCCTTTACTACCTTTTCACCATTAGTAAGTATTTCTTGTAGAAAATTTGTCAAATCTGTCTTCAAACCTGCCATGTCTGTCTTCAAATCTGCCATGTCTCTGTTCAAATCTATCTTCAAATCTATTTTCAAATCGTCCATCTTAGCTTCCACGCCATTTATCTTAGATTCCACGCCAGTTATCTTCACTTCTGTTAGCTTTTGTGAGAGTGACATTTGTTGCACTTGTTCTTGTAATTTTGATATATCATGTAGCATTTCTTCCTCTTCTTCATGAGTCATGCTAGAGCTTTCAGGTTGCTTACTAGGTGTTTGCATTTTCTTTCCTCGGGCATCAGTTACCGATAATAATGCTCTACTATGCCTTTTGAATTCCTTCAAAATAAATTTTCAAACCAAGCTTAAGCAAAAATTTAAAAAAATCTACACACCTTTTTTCACTTTGTAGGAGCTCGATATTGCCTCTGATGTATCTCTGTACTTTCTAATCATCCAGTTCTGAAATTGCGACCTGCAGTAGCCCTCTATGTCCTATTTCCAATGCCACTAGTCTGACCCAAATTGGATTCTCCAAGGAAGAGTTATGCGAAATCTCCTATAGTGACTTGATTATAGACTAGTTCATTAGAGTGAACTTGTACGACGTGCCACGAGTCATTGTTTCGACCTTTGTCTCTGAAAAATATCTACAAGAAACTACAGTCCATCCTCTTTCTGTAACTTCTTACAAAATTTCAATCCGATGCTCAGAGAGAAAGTTATGATGATTTTCCCCAGGTCACCTGTTTGGAATGTAATTCAGGAGTCTGCAAAAAGACCAACTTCCTCAGATCATATCTCTGCAAATATAGTGTGAAAAGCTCTGAAATTCGGAATCGAGGTTCAGCGTGATATCTTCTCAAATGGGTTTTTTTTAGCTTCTGAAACGTCACAGAAATTTTTTTTATAGTTAAAATGCCACGATGACCTATTTGGAGCAGCGAAACCCTAGAATCCAAAGCTTTGATACCAAATGTTATGAAACCAGCTCAAGAAAAAGATAGAAAAGATAGATCAACGCCTTAGAATTCAGCCTCTTCAAGGTGGCAACCTCATTTGCATTACATAAATGAACAATTCTTGGATGATTCAAATGACAAAACCTCCTTTCTATATATAGGAGTCTAAGGAGTCACAGTATAACCCAGCCGACCTAACAATAATAATATAAAGCCACAAAAATAACAATAGAGGGATTCTATGGGGCACAGTAATAACAATATGGGGATAATAGGGGCACAACAATATTAATAAGGGATGCAACTACAATAGTAATGGGGTAATCACTAGTATTATAGGGACCCAATACACGTCCATCATGGAATTGAACATTGAAAATTTCTTCTTTATCTTCATCCCAAGGCCATAAACTATTTTCCCTATATGAAAATGACATAATTGTTCTTCCTTCAAATCTAAGTTGATAACTACTCTTTTTCCAAATCTATTCTAATTTCAAGTTTAGTCAAAAAATGAATAACAAACATGTAAGTACACTTGCGAGTCTACTCATATCACTAAATATATACAAAGAAGGTTTGCACATCCAATGGCTAAAATATTAACTTTTTTCTATGAATTTTTTTAGGTCCAAAAATGGACCTTAGCTCAAATCATTTTGTATTAGGGCTCTAATGTGTACTTCTTCAAGGCCAATTTAGTCCATGTGCTGAACCTATGCATTGATACCATTTTGTAACACTCCCTACCACCCCCTATAATATTGCAAGATGTGGAAGGTGGTACTAATGCCTTAAGCCAATTATCAAATTTTATCATGAAAATGGGGTCATAAAAATGCCTCTTTATAAAAACTTGTGGAATTAGAAATTGATGTCGTCATCACATCTAGCTTAGTGATAACTTTCCAACGATATAATGTTTTCCCTGATCTGAATCTTGGATCAAAACTTATGCTCAAAAGAATTTTATCATATTAATGAAAACCACATCATCCTCGATATGCCACAATGGCACCCACATGGCATCACACTAGGTCCTTGCAGTGGTGCCACATCAAGCGATAGAACTCCTTGCATTGGGGAATGATGAGTTAATTTACCTATGAAATAGAGCATATATATATATATATAATGTGGAATCTTCTATGTTTTTGTGTCCACTTTACTTTCCCCACCTTATGACTATACATAAAGTTATTTGATGTTTGAAATGCATGTAAGCTAGTGACTTATTACATGCATTCCTCAGGGTCGGGTTCCAAACCATTTCTCACTTTCACCACTTGCCCCAAATCCCATAGGCTCGAGGTCAAGAAGGCTCACTCAACCTTAATCCATAATCGATTGGGGCCATTTTCACATTATAGTGTGATGCTAAAAGATATCTCGGGTGAGATAATCCACAGTGGGTCAGGGGCACTTATACATTATGATGTGGCATTAAAAATCTCTCGGGCCTTATAACCCATAATGGGTCGGGGTCATTTCCACATTTTCGTGTAGTGTTAAAAAACTCTCAGGCTCAATACCCAAGTCTAAGTGTCCTCCCTAAGCTACATTAAGTAGTGCCAACAATTTTGAACTACTAAATGACGTGCATTAATTGTTTATTTTAACAATACTAGAGGTCGAGTATCAACACGACAACTATTTCAAATTATGTTGAAGGTTGGAAGGACAATCCTTATATCGATGGGTTTGTGTATATATACCCATCCATAGACAAAGGCACAGGGATATGAAGGACAAATACAATTTCACAACCTTGAAGGTTGGGTGAGCCAAGACTTATGTGACTTTTGGTCATCAAGCAACCTTGATTACACATTTAAGGAAAAGATTAAGACAAACTCATGACGCTTACAATAAATTTATATATCAATGATATGCAATTTGGATGGGTAGCAATATTAACCTAATTGAAACATGAATTATGAAAGGGGCATAGCCCCAAGCCTCATTTCACCAAAAAATTTACATATATATGTGTTTATAAAGCTCCAAAACTCAGTCATGCATGAATATGTCAAGGCCAAATAAAAGGCACAACCACAAAAGTTTTCATATTATATATGTATTGGTTTGACTACTATATATGAAGCCACTCGACAATGTGTAATTATATAAGTGTTTGCATTACTTCGAACTGTAGTCTAGAAAATGGAAAAGTGGTGTGATCCTCTCTAACTTTCACCATATATATATATATATATATATATATATATATATATATATATATAAGCACCAAAATTAGAACTACATGAGTGTAAGGATGATGATAATCACTGAGGAAACATTATTGGGGCATGAGGAGAATGTGCCCCAACCAATTTACTCTTATAACATTTAAACTGCGCACAAACGGTTATTACAAATGTAGTGAGTGCATGTACAGGACACTCAAGCTTTGGGTCCAATAGTTTGTTCTCATCCAAGGATGTTTGAGTGCCACAAAGACTCGATCATTCGAACCTCGAGATAAATGCACCAATCTAAATAAATGTGCTAGGGATCTATGCATGCTAATAGAAGATTAGGCATTGTTTGACAATCATAAAGAGGGAGTCTATGAAAATATGTAATAGTAAGTTATGTCATTGTTAGAGATTCATTCGAAATAATATTAATTTGGTTACTGGACAATGCATTTTTCCTCAACACCCCCCCTTACCAAGGTTTACAAGCTTTAAATATGAGGCAAAACCTTTTGACACATAGAGCAGACTACATCATTCCTTCAACCTAAGTCAAATAACAAAATTTAGTTTTCTATGTTAGGTCCCTATAATACTAGTGATTCCCCCATTACTATTGTCATTGTATCCCTTATTGTTATTGTTGTGTCCCTATTGTCCCCATATCGTTATTATTGTGCCTTTATATTATTATTGTTAGGTCAGTTTTGGTTATATTGTGACCCCTTAGACTCCTATATATAGAAAGGAGGTTTTGTCATTTGAATCATGTAATAATTGTTCATTTGTGTAATTTAAAGGAGGTTTCCCCCTCGAAGAGGTTTATTTCTAAGGCGTTGATCTATCTTTTCTATCTTTTTGTGAGCTAGTTTCATAACATTTGGTATTAGAGCTTTGGATTCTAGGGTTTCGCTGCTCCAAATAGGTCATCTTGGAATTTTCGCTATAACGTTTTTGCTACAAAGTTTCAGAAGCTAAAAAACAAACTCATTTGATAAGGAATCAGTTTGAACCTCAGGACCAAATTTCAGATCTTGTCTCGCTACATTTTCGGAGATATAATCTGAGGAAGTTAGGGTTTTTGCAGACCCCCGAATTACATTCCAAACAGGTGACCATGGGAAAATTGTCATAACTTTTTCTCTAAGCATCAGATTGAATTTTCATAAGAAGTTACAGAAATAGGGCGGACTATAGTTTTTTAGGTATCATTTTTAGAACTTAAGGTTGAAACAGTGACCTGCAGCACATCGTACAAGTTCGCTCTACTAAACTAGTCTATACTCAGGTCATCATGGGAGATTTGGCATAACTCTTCATTGGAGAATCCAATCTTGATTGGACTTGCAGGGTTAGAAATATTACTCAGAGGGTTATCGTAGGAAGAAATTTAAGACCTTGAAGATCCAAAATTACAGAGATACATCAGATTCAATATTGAGCTCCTACAAAGTGAAAAAAGGTGTGTAGTTTTTTATTTATTTTTTCATAAGCTTGGTTTGAAAAATTACTTTGAAGGAATTCAAAGGGCATACTAAAGCATTATTATCGGTAATTGATGCCCTGAAGAAAGAAAATGGAAACACCTAGTAAGAAACCTGAAAGCTCTAGCATGACTCATGAAGAAGAGGGAGAGATACAACATGATATATCAAAATTACGAGACCAAGTGCAACAAATTTCACTCACACAAAAAGTAATGAAAGCTAAGATGGATGTTTTAAAGAAAGGCGTAGAAGCTAAGATGAGTGACGTGGAAGCTAAGATGGATGGCATGGAATCTAATATGGATGGCGTGGAAGATAAGATGGATGATTTAAAGAAAGGCATGGAAGATTTGAAGACAGATTTGACAAAGTTTCTACAATAATTGCTTACTAATGGTGAAAGGGTAGTAAAGTAAACTCATGATGAGAACAAAATAAATCTGGATTTTAGGCATCTGTGGTTCATTTCTTTTGAATTTAGTATCAGAGTATCCAAAGTAAAGACCATTTTTGTCAATGTTTCAAATCCCAATAGTGATCCATCATCAGGACAATTCTGAATGGATCCCTGTTGGGATTTGAAACATTGACAAAAATGGTTTTTACTATGGATACTTGTTAGAGGGAAAAGTGTCTACACAGAACTGCTTATCCCACTAAGGTGTGGTAGCTACCTTAGAAATAAACAAAGTAAAGCTAATTTCGTTTTTCCTTTATGAAATATAGATGAGAGAAGAACAAAGAGGACCAACCTTTGTCTTGCGCTAATCTCCTAGTTCGATTCCTCTCTCTCTTGATAGTCTTTCGCTACTTGCTCCCTTGTATGCCCAGCTTCATGGAGTACCTGTAGGATCACAGTAGCACAACACTATACAAGGACATGGATCTATAATCATAAACAATCTAGGATCAGATGTAAATTGACCATACAAATGCATAAAACAAAAATGACACAAGAGTATGGAGGAAAACTTGAATAACTTTTATTGATAAACAAGAAAGAGCCAAGGGAGTTACAACCAGTTGTTCTGACCCAGCATCATCCTCTTAGCAAGTAAGCCCTTCTTCACCTCATACAAAGCTTAGATCACCCAACACTATGATGTTTTCTCAAGAAACCAACATCAATTCCTTACAATATGCAAAATTCCAGCCTCCGGATCTTTGGGATGAGGGATCCATATATAGATATCTGTAAGGGAGATGAGTTAGCTTGTGATTTGATTAGTGTCTTTCCTCTGATAGTTCTTGCTTCCACTTGGAGATTGATGATCTCTTACTCATCCTTGGTCGAATTCAGAGAGGCAAGTGTCACAGGAGAAGTTTCTGGAAGATTCCATGCCTCTCCACCTCGCGGAATGACACTGCCATTTGTCACTTCTCGCCAATCGTACCCCATAGAAGGGATTTTTGAAATGCAACGCACCCACACAGTGTATTTAGGTGAGATGCAACGCACTTTGCCTATGGAGTAGCTGAAATGATCCTGTTTTGACCAGTTCTGAGCAGTTTTTCATGGAGAACTTCTGGGAGAAGCTGTAATCAGTTGACCTTGTTCCTTTAGGGGTTAGAACAACACTTTTAGGGACTTAGGAGCCCTTGGTTTATGGACATTTCATGCTTGGGGTTGTAGTGCCCAAAAATGTCTATAATAGTTGCCCCCTAAAGCATGAGGTCGTTAATCTTTTGATGTCGGGTGAAATGCTTTATTATGAGGATCCGAAGTTCTTTCAAGCTGGGGGGAGACCTGTAATAAGATACAATACAATACATTATCTTCATAATATTTTCATGATCTAGTTGAGGCGGCCATTCCCATGCTCAACTTTATAAATTCATTTTCATGTACATCGGATAGACAATCGTCTGAGTGTAGACTGATGATTCTGGTAGAGTCATCATCCCTTTGATTGGATGATTATCTGTGCAGCAATAATGTACATTTGATGTCTTTATTTCCCTGAATATATATCGCAGCCCGGATGGATGAAACTAGATCCGGGGTCTTCAATCTCGTTCGATCTTCACTCGAAGTACAAGTCTATCCATGTGAGAACTATTTTGGAGTCGAACATGGAAAGACATCGCCTGATTACCAGCCAATGATGTAAGCTGTTAACAGGCGTGAGAGGAATCACTGATAATGATAATGACCCTCAAGGTATTGCAGTACAATTCACGTGGTGTGAATAAAGGACTTGGTGTCGAACACCACGCAAAATCTTTCGGTCGAAGGCCATTGATGTAAACATGTCGCCGGAAGTGAGAAACTTTCCATTGAGGCATGCAAGCTTCAAAGTACTAAACGGGGTGTTCCTAGATCAACTTCTTGGATAATGAGCTAATGTCGACAAGAAGCGATCCGTCACAGGAGGGCCTTAATGAATCCAACATCAATGACACGGAACGGAGCAAATGATTTTAATGGAGGTGAAAACGATCTGATGACATAAGGTTCAGGGTGGCGGTCATGAAAGAATGGAGTGTAAATGTATTGTAGTGGGTGAGACACAGGTTAGTTCTCTGAATGACTTCTCTTGAACATATCGGCGACACTGACATGATGGATTGGTAGCATTAACGCCAAATGTGGATGGTGTGATGGGACCATGGTGATGTGACCGGTGAATGAAACAACCCAACCCGACTTGGATGCGGAGTGAAAGTGTCATGTTCAAGAGCGAATTGCTACCAACAAAGTTTTTTCAAGTTTTCTTCCCAATTTTTCCCCAGTCATGTCTGACCAATACCTCTTTATTTTTGTCAAGCTTGAGGAGGATAACCTATGCTTGTTCTATAATTTGCCCTTCAGGCAAACCCATCGCTATGTTTTAACGAGCCTAGTGATAGTGAAACTCGTTCTTGTCTGCTATGGACAAGTTTGTCGCTATTCAAGTTTTAACTAGTTTAACGATAAAGATAACTCGGTCCTTTTCTATTTTAGAGATTCTGAAAAGGGACGTAAAGGAAACTCCAAAATTCCTTTTTCGTCATCTAATCCCTTAAGTCCGAAAAAGTATAAAACAATACAGAAGGGATGAATTTTCGATACTTTTAACGAGCCGAACAAAATAAGCGCTCGATCGTTTTGTGTAATAATCCCTCAGGTCCAAAAAGATTAAAATCTAAAGGAGGGATAGCACTTCCGGTCCCTTTAACGAGCTGGAGAGGCCAATGGCTCGGCGATCTTTTCATATTTTATGAGTTAGTTGAAAAGAGCTTAAAGAAGACTCGTCTTTTGAGGAACGAGTGATAAAAAATGGGTAGCAGCTGATTCCAGGTAAGGTTTGGAATTTTCCAATCACGATAGTGTTACAAGGATGGCTAGTGGGATCACTCTTCACAGCTGTTCCTCAAAAGGGGTAAACAATCAAATGGAGGTGAATGATCGGCCAATACAGAGTGGAGGTGATGATGAGAACATGACCAGGGCTTTAAAGGCTGAAGTACTACATTCACGATGGTTATTTACCAGAAATCAATTCATTTTTTTTGATTGAGCTTAAACACTGGGGTAAACATTTGCTCATGACTTATGTTTATTTTTTAACAAGCTTGAACTATGTGCTAAAAATACTCAATTAATCTAGTCGTATAATAAGAATGTCCCATTTTAAAACGGCAATTTTTAGAGTTTTGCCCCACATCCTTTCTTTATGCAAGTTAGGAAATGAACAATCCTACGAGTTTAAAGGGTTAGAGGACCTACAAATTTAAAAAATAAATAGTCGCTCTTCGCTTGCACGCCAAAAGGTTTGCATGCCCCCAGGTATAAAATAAAGTTTCAAGGTCACCTTTCATTCTACCGACAAAACATTTATTTTATCAGGAAAGGTCTACCTCTTTCAGGTTACCAAAGATTGTTCTATTCACACCGCAAACAAAACACCTCTTCGGCGATGTCTACCGAAATAGACAAAGGTGAGACAATCCACTCACATAACTTTGACAAGAGAATCTTATTCCAGCCTAACCCCCTCTTCCAATCACGGACGGGAGTACAGTCCAGTCATATATCTCTCGCGGAAACCTACCCTATACCCGAAGCTTTCCTGCCGAAGCAGACTAGGGTGCATGCCCCCTGGGTTTCAGTCATGTCCCTCGAATCACTCGCGCTCATCAGGTGGACGGACTGGGGATTGATGAGACATTCCTTGTGTGAAAAGACCATTTAGGGATGGTATATGACTATTTGCTATGTGTGATCCAGGAAATGAAAGCTGGTCTACGAGCTTGACCATTCTTCCTTCGTGCGGAAAACACATTACTCTAAAGAGTGATGAGACAATCGCTCCCATGCAATAAATATAGTCTCGTCTGAGGAGTAGATTATAATCAAGGGGTCCTTGGACTACCATTATGTTCATTTGAACGGTTTTCCCTCTCAATGTTATGGGCAAATTGGGAAGGATCCCTAACGGTCGACTGGTTCCTTTGTCAAAGCCTATTAGATTTCTCATCTCAGGCAAAAGTGATGGCGAACCAACCGCTTTCCAAGCAGTCGAGGAAAGGACACTCAAAGAAGCCCCTTCATCTATGATGGTACCAGCCATAACCATTCTATATATTTGAGCAATAATTTGGAATGGTACACTAGCTGGTAAATGGGGTCTGCCTAGTTGATTCCAGTCGAAGGAGACAACTAGGTTGCTTGGAGGTGGGACCGAATAGACGGTCGGGTACGACTCTGACGAACTTCCTTCCTACGGTAAAGGAATGGGTAAATTGCCCCCATGTTCATCGGAGTCTGTGCTTACGAAAAGAATTTGGATGGTGTCATCCTTATTCTCTTCTTTGACTGTATCATCTGAAGATGGAACCTCTGAAGGCAAGATCAGGTCAACTACTGCCTCGACCTTTTGACTTTCATCTGGTATGGGTTCAGATGGTTTGTCTTCAATGATAGATGCTTCGGCCGACCACCTAGGCGGGTCAGCCGAATTTTCAACTAGTGACAGACTCGGCAAGAGTTTTTTATATCCAGGAGGAAGTCATAATAGTGAAACCGAACGATCATCCAAAACTCTTTTAGCCTCATCTAAGAAGGGACAACGGTGGATGACATGATCGCCTTCGCACAGTTTACAAGGAAATCTATATTTTCCTTTTTGTCCTGGGGTTTCACTTTCACTAGTCGACGATGTGTTTTCAACATGATCATCAAAGGTTAACGACACCGGGTTGTGCAAACGAGGAGACCAGTCCCTTAAGATTCGAGGGATGCAAGGACAATCTCTATGATAGTGGTCTCCTTTGCAAATGACACATGGCGATTTAGGCCTGGTCGGTGCAGTGTGTGGATTTTCACTAGACGACGCTTGGTTGCCCCCTTTCGCTTTTAGTTCCTTCTTCTTCTTCTTCTCTCTCTTCTTCTTTTCCTTCTTCTTCTCAGGTACTTGATTTTTGGCTCTACCAAACCCATCAAGCGAAGAGGAAGGAGGAGAGGAAGAATTGGAGGAAGTAGAAGGTTGGTGGGTAACTTTGGATTCATCTAGTCGCTGACTCGATTGTTCAAGAATTGCGGTGTTTTGAACGACAGAGGTTGAGAAGAGACATACGGGCAAGCTGATTGTCAATCCTGGAAGCGACAATGTGGCCATATGGGGTGCACCAACATCTCCCCAAGAGGAGAAGGGACTAGGATTTCCTCCAAGGGGAATTCCTTGGTTGGTGGGTTCCATTTTCTCAACCTAAGATTAACATAGGAAAGGGTGATGATTATTCCGTTTAAAATAAATTTTAAACGCTTTGACACAACTTGTTTTTTCAATTTTTAAGAGTCGAGAAAAAACAAAAGATGACTCTAGTCACCTTCGATTTTTAATGAGCCTGAAGTGACAATTGCTCAGATGGACCTTTTCCGTTAAGGAGTCTGAAAAGGAACGAAAGGGACTGCTCTGGAAATCTAGGTAGAGGGATTACCAAACCAATCGCAAAACTGGAGAATACTTTTTACAGTACGACAGTTAATCTTCCCGAATGCTGTGTTCAGTGCATTGCGATCGATAGGGCGGCAGACATGGCTTCCTATGGATAAAGGATTAAGCCTATTGTGGTCTCCCAAAATATACTCAACGGTACATGGGAGCACAAGTCCGTACTGGCACTTATCGTCTCAAAGTGGAGGAATCACCCAAACATCAGTGAGGACAACAGTTACCAGGCTTTACGACGCCAGAATACGTCTCTAGCCTAGACTTCTAGATGTTGTGCATTAGGTTCCAAAGCGTTGTTAGATTCATTAAATTTATTTTATAGTTGATCTTGCTTAAGAAATTTGCCTTTCAGGTTCACTGCGAGATGTAGATGTATAATTCCTAAAATGAAATCTAAGATGATAAACAGTCTTTTATCCTCTTTGCGCAATGAAAATCCTAGCTACTAAGGAAAGAGAGACAATATTCTTTCACAAAGAGCAAAGAGCACACACTAAATGCACTATCCTAAATCAAACCAATCAAACAGTCTAAATGCAAATGCACATGCATGTATTTGTTTTCGGCTTTCTTAGTATGTGAATGGTAAAAAGAAAGCTAATGCACAAATCTGAATTACTTTTCAAGCGACAATTATCAACAAGTTTCTTTTCGAAATCAAAAATGGAGACAATCACAACACTTTACGATTTGGAAATGAATACTTGCTTTCGACACTAGAAAAATTACAAATTCAGACCAAATACAATAGTAATAGGGTAATTGACTATCTACAACAACTAAACTCTTTCCTATGACTGAAAATGACACTTATGACACTTTCAAATCAAAGGACGATAGTACAATTACGTTACTTTTTGCAAAGGAGAACTGAAAATGACTCAACAAATACACAAAAACATTTACAGTTCTTTGCACATTGGAGGCGGAATAACAACAAGGAAAAGGGGTCTCAAATAGAGATATACTGATTACAGGCAGTAAAATTCATGAATAGAACTGAAAATAATGAATCACAGAAACCAAAACTGAACAATGCCTAGTCTGATCAGCGCACTTGTAACACAGGGAATTTGAAATGCAGCGCACCTACTACACTCGGGAAGTGTGCTGAATTTCAGATTCACAGAACAGTACCTGCGCTGGGCCAGAGACGAGACTTTGCTTGGGTTTCGGGTCACAGTTTGCAGTTCAGTTCATGGGTTTTGGCCGAGAAAATGGTAATCAGTAAAGCAACAATCAGGGGTAGATCTAAGGAGGTTCCAAGAGCTACCACGAGGGCAATCAGAGAGTTTGTGAATAAGTTGTTTAAGTCATAAACAAATCCTGGAGATTGAGTGAAGCGGCATTTATCTACTTTGCATTTGCATAGCAAATGCAGTTCGAAAGCTACCTGGCTCGACTTCAGACACCGTCTGTAAGTTTATAAAATAAACAATCAAGGAAGATAAACAAACAAACTAATTCCTCCCCAGCGAAGTCGCCATTTTGTTACAGGGAAAAGTGTCTACACAGAACTACTTATACCACTAAGGTGTGGTAGCTACCTTAGAAACAAACAAAGTAAAGCTACTTTCATTTTTCCTTTATGAAATATAGATGAGAGAAGAACAAAGAGGACCAACCTCTGTCTTGCGCTAATCTCCTAGTTCGATTCCTCTCTCTCTTGATAGTCTTTCGCTACTTGCTCCCTTGTACACCCAGCTTCACAGAGTACCTGTAGGATCACAGTAGCACAACACTATACAAGGACATGGATCTATAATCATAAACAATCTAGGATCATATGTAAATTGACCATACAAATGCATAAAACATAAATGACACAAGAGTATGGAGGAAAACTTGAATAGCTTTTATTGATAAACAAGAAAGAGCCAAGGGATTTACAACCAGTTGTTCTGACCCAGCATCATCCTCTCAGCAAGTAAGCCCTTCTTCACCTCATACAAAGCTTAGATCACCCAACACTATGATGTTGTCTCAAGAAACCAACAACAATTCCTTACAATATGCAAAATTCTAGCCTCCGGATCTCTGGGATGAGGGATCCATATATAGATATCTGTAAGGGAGATGAGTTAGTTTGTGATTTGATTAGTGTCTTCCCTCTGATAGTTCTTGCTTCCACTTGGAGATTGATGATCTTTTACTCATCCTTGGTCGAATTCAGAGAGGCAAGTGTCACAGGAGAAGTTTCTGGAAGATTCCATGCCTCTCCACCTCGCGGAATGACACTGCCATTTGTCACTTCTCGCCCATCGCACCCCATAGAAGGGATTTTTGAAATGCAACACACCCACACAGTGTATTTAGGTGAGATGCAACGCACTTTGCCTATGGAGTAGCTGAAATGATCCTGTTTTGACCAGTTCTAAGCAGTTTTTCATGGAGAACTTCTGGGAGAAGCTGTAATCAGTTGACCTTGTTCCTTTAGGGGTTAGAACAACACTTTTAGGGACTTAGGAGCCCTTGGTTTATGGACATTTCATGCTTGGGGTTGTAGTGCCCAAAAATGTCTATAAAAATACTCTGATACTAAATTCAAAACAAAATAAATGTTAATCATGATTTCATAGACTCTAACGTTGGATCGAAGAACCACCATGTTCCAAAGATCAATATGATGAAGTTTGATAGCAAGGATCTCGGAACATGGATACTACAAATGGAACAATTTTTCGTTCTACATAATGTGCAAAACACACAAAAGGTACGCATTGTAACTTTATATTTGGAACCAAACAAATTTGTATGGTATCGATGGCTTTTCTCTCGTAAACAAATTTTCACGGGCTATTTTTATGGATGAAATGATAGCACATTATGAGGATATGAAAAGCAACACTTTTTTTATCCAATTGATAAATCTCAAACAAAAGGGTTCAATGATGGAGCACATTGAGGACTTCCAAAAATTGAATATAAGGGTAAAAGATATTCCGGAGGAGCATAGGATTGACGTGTTCATAGGGACTTTAAAATATAACATCCAACATGAGGTTCGCCTTTGGGAACCAGATTCATTGGAGAAGGCATTTAGGTTGGCACGAAAAATGGAAAGAAAAATTATAGCAACAAGGAAGCCTACCACTCACAATCATAAAGATGGAAGTGATGCTTCCCCTAGCCATCCACAACCTACAAGGTTGACACCACAACAATTGGAAGAAAAAAGAGCAAAAGGGCTTTGTTACAGTTGTGATAGCAAATAGACTAAAGGTCATAAGTGTGCTGAGAAGATATTGTTTTGCATAGATTGTGAAGAGGAGGAAGAAAAGGAACAAGAAACGTCAAAAGAAGAGGATATACACCAAGAAAAAACCCTAGAAAAAGAAGAAATGAATCCGACCATATCTTGTAATGCATTGGCTGGAATTACCACTCCTCAAACTATCAAGATAGAAGGGCATATAAAGAAGAAAAATGTAATAGTGTTGATTGATTCGGGAAGTACCCATAATTTTATTCATTATAAGATAGGAAAGGAATTGAATTGCTTCCTATATCCAACACCAGAGTGTCAAGTGATGGTTGCAAGTGGAGGAACCATAAATTGCTCAGGAAAGTTCCATAATATCAAGCTATCCATGGGAGAATATGTATTGAATAGCCCAATGCTTTCCATTCCAAGGGTGGTTTTGATGTTGTACTAGGAGTCTAATGGCTACAATCCTTGGGTACAATAGCTTTTAATTTTCAAGAACTTTTCTTGAAATTCTCTTCAGAAGGAAAGGAAGTTGAATTAAGCGGTATCACAAGGAAACCGGGAAATATAATCAGCTCTAACGGAATGACAAAACTTCTAAAGAAATAACAATGACATGTATTTGCACAATTATGTTCACTTGAGGTTCCCACACCGAAATCATCCATTTATTCAGATATCCAAAAAGTCTTGGACAATCATTCCAAGGTATTTGAGACTCCCAAAGGCCTCCCACCTATTTGTGATCATGATCATGCTATTAATTTGATTCCAAGAAGTGTTCCTCCAAACATCAAGCCTTACGGATATCCCTATGTCCAAAAGAGTGAAATTGAATGTATGGTTGCAGAAATGCTAGATGCTGGTATAATTCAACCTAGTCAAAGTTCTTTCTCTGCTGTAGTAGTATTGTTTCACAAGAAGGATGGATCATGGCGCATGTGTCTAGATTATAGGGAGCTCAACAAGCTCACTATTTAAGATAAATTTCCCATTCTTGTCATTGATGAATTATTGGATGAATTACATGGATCAATTTACTTCACCAAGTTGGATCTTTGTTCATGATATCATCAAATCATAATGAAGACTGAAGACATTCCAAAAACAGCATTTAGAACTCATGAGGGTCATTATGAATTTTTGGTCATGCCTTTTGGCCTTACTAATGCACCTTCTACATTTCAAGGTTTGATGAATTCTATTTTCAAACCCTTAGAAAATTCGTGTTAGTATTTTTTATGATATACTAATCTACAGCAAGTCTTGGAAGGATCATGTCCAACATGTTGTCATGGTGCTCAAACTATTGGAAGAGAAACAATTATGTGCAAAAGTCTCCAAATGTTTCTTTGGAGTACAAGAGGTGGAATATCTTGGTCATATTGTATCTCATGAAGGTGTTAAGGTAGACCCTAGCAAAATTAAAACCATTAAGGAATGGAAAATCCCCACATCCATAAAGCATCTACGAGGATTTCTCGGGTTGACAAGGTATTATCGCAAGTTTTTTAAGAATTATGGGAGAATAACAGCACCTCTAACAAAATTATTGAAGAAATATGCATTTTCATGGACTCCAGAAGCAACGAAGGCCTTTAAACATCTTAAAGGGGCAGTGTTCCAAGCACTAGTCTTAGCTATACCAGACTTCACAAAAACCTTTATTGTGGAATTTGATGCCTCAGGAAATGGAATTGGTGTTGTTTTAATGCAAGAATAAAGTCCCATTGATTTCAAAAGTGTCCAATCAAAGGAAAATATTTACACAAAGTTATTTATGAGAAGGAAATGTTGGCAATACTACATGCACTTAAGAAATGGTGACCCTACCTAATGGGAAGACACTTCAAGGTAAAAACAGATCATGATAGTCTTAAATAATTTTTAGAACAAAGATTATCTTCAGAAGAGCAGCAAAAATGGGTCACAAAGATGTTGGGTTATGACTTTGAAATCATCTACAAAAAAGGGAAGAAAAATGTTGTGGCAAATGAACTCTCAAGAAAGGATGAGGATCTGGAAGCATTTCTTTGTGCCATTTCTATTATCCAACCAGATTGGATAAACAAAGAAATGGATGAATGGAAGAATGACGAGGAAATGTGGGCACTCATTCAAAAGATACAACAAGATCCTAGTACATCTGATACATTTAGCTGGAAAAATGATTCATTATGGTACAAGGATCAGTTATACCTATGTAAGAATTCCCAACTCAAACAAAATATTCTTAGGGAATTGCACACCTCTCCCTTAGGAGGGCACTCAGGATTTCTAAAAACTTACCATAGGGTTAAGAAGTATTTTTTTTGGGATGGCCTTAAATCAGATATTCAAAAGTTTGTGGCAGAATGTTTGGTTTTCCAACAAAATAAAGTTGAAACAATTAAGACCCCAATACTATTACAACCTTTATCCATTCCAAGCCAATGTTGGGAGGAGGTTTCAATGGATTTTATCACAGGTTTACCCAAGTCTGAAGGAAAGAGTGTTATCATGGTGGCAGTTGATAGACTTATCAAGTATGCACACTTTTGTGCATTATCTCATCCATTTAAGGCGAGTCCAATTTCTACTGCATTTATGGAAACAATTCAAAGGCTACATGGAAACCCAAATATTATTGTAAGCGAAAGGGATCCCATTTTCACTGGAAATTTTTGGACATAATTATTTTCTTGTCTTTGTACTCAGTTAGCTCATAGCTCATCTTATCATCCTCAATCTGATGGGAAAACTGAGATAGTAAACAAATGTTTGGAATGATATCTTCATTTCTTTGTATCCGATAAATAGACAAAATGGGTCAAGTGGTTGCCTCTGGTTGAATGGTGGTATAACACTTCCTTCCATACTGCAACAAAAATGACCCCATTTATGGCACTTAATGGATATCATCCACCATCCATCACATCATATTTAAGAGAAAATTCTAAGGTTCAAGTAATGGAAGATCACATCGAGCATCAGCAACAAGTTCTCCAACTCTTAAAGGATAACCTCACCTTGGTGTAGAATAGAATGAAACAACAGGCAGATCAACATCGCATCGAAAGAAGTTTTGATGTAGGTGATTGGGTTTTCCCACAACTACAACCATATAAACAAATGTCCCTCAAGCAAGATAAGAAGGATAATAAATTATCACCAAATTATTATGGTCCGTACAAGGTGTTGCAAAAGATAGGTACTATGGCATACAAATTGGAGCTTCCTGCAACTTCCCGAGTGCACCCAGTTTTCCATATTTTATGCTTAAGGAAGGTTATAGGTGAAAAGCTTCCAGTTCAAACAATATTTGTAGAACTTGATGAGGAAGGAAAATTCATATTGGAACCTGAAGTAGTCAAAGAAACAAGAACTCGATAGCTACGAAATCAATCAATTTCAGAGTATCTCATCAAGTGGAAGAACTTACCGGTTAAAGATTCCATATGGGAGGATGAGAATTTTATACAGAAGCATCCAGAACTACTCAAGCGTTAAGGACAACACTTTTTTGAAGGAGAGGGGCATGTTAGGTCCCTATAATACTAGTGATTCCCCCATTACTATTGTCATTGTATCCCTTATTGTTATTGTTGTGTCCCTATTATCCCCATATTATTATTATTGTGCCCAATAAAATCCCACTATTGTTATTTTTGTGCCTTTATATTATTATTGTTAGGTCAGCTTTGGTTATATTGTGACCCCTTAGACTCCTATATATATAAAGGAGGTTTCATCATTTGAATCATGTAAGAATTATTCATTTGTGTAATGTAAATGAGGTTGCCCCCTTGAAGAGGCTTATTTCTAAGGTGTTGATCTATTTTTTCTATATTTTTGTGAGATGGGTTCATAACATTCTAACTCTAACAACAATATTCTTAGGTTGAAGAAAAAGTCAACAATATCATATTTGATAGTTAGGAACTTAATGAAATAAGTTCAATAGGTTTCTCAGAATGGAGATGAAAATAAGTTTAGACATGTTCCATTTGAGGCTATCAGTCCAACACCCATTCATTACATAAAATAGTTAAGGCTGAATGACGGTATTTATCATGTTTGACAACTCATCCAAAATGAATATTTTATAGCTATTGAGATAAGGAGAGAGGTATGGCACCAAAAACAAACTTCCAGCGCTAGAAGGTCACAAGTGATATGGTTGAAGGAAAAAAGCTTCCTCAATAATCCTTTTGATTGAGTTGAATTTGATTATGACTATTAGATAAAGAGAGAAAAGAGGCCTAAATACTCATTTTTTCTTCATCGTACCATTAATCATAGTAATCTGAAATATTATGTCAATTATACATAGGAAAGAGGGCTATCAAATCATGACAGTAGTGGAGATCATCATTATCCAAACATTTGATACAACCATAATTTCAGTTCTCGAGTTCAACATGATGCAAGACATCATGTAAATTATGAATAGGAAATAAACCTCATAGTTCAAGCAATCAAACTTGTAAAAGAAAAAATTCAATCCTAAATATATTGGCGAACTTCAGGAAATCCTGCATTTGTGCATAAGACAATGCAATATATAACATGTATAATTTATGTGTCCATGGACACATAATATAGTTGATCAATGATTTAGGTATGAATATACAAGTCTATACATAAATCAAAATATGGTGTGGATTATTATTGTCCATTTAAAGTTGTTAACAATATATAAATATATATATAAATTGAACTCCAATCCTATACAATGACCTACGATTTTCTAGGAAGGTTAGTACAAGTGGCCTCAACAAGGATTGGTGCAATCAAGACATTGTTGTTTGAATGATAATGGCCAAAGAAGGATGCAAGTGTTGTCCGTTGAAAATGTAACAAGAAAATCTAGTTTTGACTTTACCTTGGTCAAACTAGATTAGAATTCAAATTTCTATTTCAGTAGAATATTTGGAGGAATTTAACTGAGGTGACATGGCCTTTTTCACTCAGTTAACTCAATTAATTCAAGTTTGGAACACTTGAGTTTAGTTTAGTATGATTGATTGCTAATTTCTAGCAATCTATTTTAGTTAACTTGAGTTAAGATCAATTAAACTAGCTCTAACTGTGAAAGGAACTAGTGGAAGGTCCAAGCGTGGAAGTGGAACTTCAACTCACTGTACTGATTGACCAAATAACTAAATCAATTAGCCCAAAATAAATTATGCATGCAAATAATTTGAGTTACCCAGTTGAGACATGAGTTCAAGGGAAATGTATTATCGACTATAAACTAATCCAAGTTGTACAAGTGGTGCATGCAATTATATAAGAGCCTAAAGGAATTGCGCAATCTAGAATCGAGAAACTTCCTAATTAATAGGGGCTAACTCCTTAAGGAAGAACAAAAGGAAATAAGAGCTTGGCGGGATGATTATTGGACAGATTCAGTGAGTGAGGCAGTAGGATAGAAGATACAAGTGCAGGTTGTGCTTAGGCTTAAGCAAGCATATGTATTCATCCAAATTATTTGATTAATGCAATACATATAGGAATGGGTTTTGAGCAGTTGCTTTCCCCTAGATAAATCTTTGTGTATGTATGTTGAATCTTGATGCATGTTTAATATTTGTGTTCTTGATCGTGAATTTATTTCCACAGATGAGTAGAGTAGATTTGAGTATTAAATTACATGATCAGTTTTGAATCTACATATGAATTTCTACATGGTAACAGAGTAATATTTCTCAGTAGAGAAGATAATTCGAAGCTGTATTTGTAGGAAGATCAAGTTTGCAGGATCAATTCTTCAGAGCTACCACGATGTCTTTCTATGGACTGAGACTCGATTATGCCCTTAAGGATAGCTCAAATTATGTTGCTTGGAAGGATATGATGGGGGAAGTGCTAGAAGATAATGGGTTAAAGTAATTCATAGATACTGAGATCCCAAAACCACCATCATTTGATGCTCAGGATCTAATAGAATGGAATAAGTGTGGAGCCAAGGCTCGAAGGATCATATTGGAGGGAGTAAGAGACCATATTGTCTCTAATGTCCATGGGAAAGGTACTTTGTATGCAATGTGGAAATCATTGACAGATTTTTTTTAAAATATTAGTGACAACAAGAAGTTGGCACTGAACTACAAGCTTCAGAATATCAAGATGCAGAAGGGAGACACAATACCATAATACCTGAGCAAGTTCACACAATGTCGTGATGAACTTGGGAGTGTTGGTGTTACTGTTGTAGAATATGATTTGGTAAGCCTAGTGCTTATATGCCTTCCCAAGAGCTGGCATAGCTACCAGGATTCGGTAAATGGGAGGTATAAGCTACCAAATTGGGAGCGCCTTTGGTTAGATTTGGTGCAAGAAGAAATCAGGCAGAACACCAGAATTGGAACCTCATCCAAGTGTGATGATGAGGAGAATTGTGCCTTGGTTGGAAAGGTAAAGAAAGGGAAAGGGAAGAAATCTCAATCCAAAGTATAATCTGGTGCAAGAAGAAATATTTGTCCAAAATCGAGTGCTTTCACTGTCATGAACTAGGACACTATGCCACGAAATGTCCACACAAGAAGGCAAGCAAGAATCCCTCAAGAGGAGTGGAAATTGAAGCTTTGGCTTCATAATTTGAGTTGGAATTCACCCTCATTTCTTGCATGGAAATCATAGTGATGGGTAGTGTGTTGTATCTGGATAGTGATGCGTCATTCCACATGATGGGGAATAAAGAATTTTTCAGTGATTTAGAGGAGAAGGATCTCCAGATGCACATCCATATGGGAGATGATGGAAGGTATAATGCGACCATTATTGGTATAGTTACTTTTTAGAGGGAGTTTTTCTCCCCTCTCAAGCTAAAATATGTGATGTTTATACCAGGTCTGAAGAAGAATCTAGTTTTCCTAGTGGTGTTGGAAGACTATGGCTACGATGTGATATTCAACAAAGGAAAGGATTTTCTGATACATATCGCCATAGGACAAGTGAAGCATATTTGGGTTTGAGTGAAGAACCTCTACAAATTAGATGTAGTAGATTGTGCAAAGTTGAGTTCAAAAGAAAAGAAGGTACATATCCAAGACATCGGTGAATTATGGCATAGGAGAGTTGGCCATTTGCATCATGGAGCTTTGAATATCATGCACCATATTTCTACATGCCTCCCCAAAGGTACACTAGAGAAACAAGATACATGCAAAGGGTGCACATTGGGGAAGTACACAAAAGCCACCTTCAATGATTGGGACAGTAGAGTGCAAGTAATCCTTGAAAGGGTCCACTTTTATGTGTGTGAACCTTTCTCGACAGCCTCCACGTCCAAGAACAAGTATTATTTTATATTTGTAGATGATTTCTCTTGAAAGTGTTGGGTATTCTTCATGCATAAGAAAGACTATACATTCTCCAAGTTTGATGAATTTAAAGCACTTGTTGAGAGAGAGACTGACAGGAAAGTGAAGGTTCTCCAAAGTGATAACAATGGAGAATATGTGTCGAATGAGTTTAATAACTTTTGTGCAAAAGAAGGAATTTGACGAAAGTTGATATCACACCATAACCCAAAACAAAATGGAGTGGCTGAGAGGAAGAACAAAAGTATTGTGGGAGTTGCATGACCAATGTTGCATGACTAAGGCCTACCTCTGCACTTGTGGGATGAAGCATGCAACATAGTTGTTTATTTGCAGAACAAGAGTCCTCATCGTATTCTTGGGATGAGTACACTAGAGGAATATTTTTTTAGTGAAGAAACCAGATGTGTCACACTTTAGGATCTTTGGATCATCAATTCACTGTGATGTTTCCAAGGAATCAAGGAAAAAGTTGGAGCCTACAGTTGAATTTGGAATATTTGTGGGGTACACATAAATGCCTCACAACTATCATGTGTATATGCCATCTCTCAAGATGATAATTGTTAGGAGAGATGTAAAGTTTGATGAGGAGAAGGAAATGAAGTGTTCTCTTGAGAGGGAGCTTTAGTTTCATTCAAATCAAGATATTTTAGCTCCAAAGGAAGAATCTCAAGAAGTTTTGGAGCAACCATAAGTAGAGGAAGAGAGAGTGGAGAAACCCACTCAGTTAGAAACATCCAAGGAAGGAAGGAAGTGAACCAGGGAAGCTAACAGATTATTGCATGATGCTAGAGAGAATGTGGGAGCACCCAAATCACATCACAGGCAGAGGAGGTCACCAAATTGGTACACTGGATTCATGGATCTAATGAGCGAGCTTGTAGATAATGAGCCATCCTCATTCGAGGAAGCATTAGAGAAACTAGTGTGGGTTGATGCTATGGTAGACGAATATGATTCCATTATCAAAAACAGCGTTTGGGAGTGGTCCGAAGACCATAGGAAAAATCAATGGTGGGTTCAAGATGGATTTGCAAGGTGAAGCAAGAAGCAAATGGAAGCATTAATAAACACAAAGCCAGATTTTTGGCCAAGGGATTCTCTCAGGTGGAGGGAATTGATCATGAGGATACCTTTGCTCCAATTGCAAGGTACTCTTCAATCAGATCAATTCTAGCACTTGCAACGCAAATGGGATGGAAGATCCATTAATGGATTTGAAGACAACATTCCTTAATGAAGTGATTGAGGAAGAGGTTTACATTGAAAAACCACAAGGTTTTGAGACCTTTGACAGAGAGTTGCATGCATGCAGAATCAAGCGAGAGTTGTATGGATTGAAGCAAGCACCCTATGCTTGGTACACCAGGATTGACAACTATCTTATCAGGTTGGGCTTCACCAAAAGTGAAGCAAATGTAAACCTATACCATATTGTTATTCAAGGTAAATTATTGATTATAGTATTATATGTCGATGATTTATTTTTTACCAGTGATGATAAGCTTATCAGTTCTTACAAAGAGGATATTGCAAGAGAATTTGAGATGAAGAACATGGGACTCATGCATTAATTTATTGGTCTGGAAGCATGGTAAGGAGATTATGAATTGTTTGTCTCTCAAGGTAAGGATGTCAACGAGATACTGAATAAGGTCCACATGGAGAGTAGAAAACCCATGGACACTCCTCTAGCAGGTAGTTGGAGGAAAGAGGATTCCAATTCAAGTGAGCAAGTGGAGGCTACCGTTTACATGCAGCTTGTGGGTTCACTTATGTATGTGGTGAACACATGACCATGCATGTGTTATGCAGTTAACTAGATTAGTCAAGCTATGGTTAAGCCAACCAAACAGTATTGGAAGGAAACCAAACATGTGTTGAGATACCTTAGAGGCACTGCTCAGTTTGGTCTTTGGTACAGACAGACAGAGGGAGTGAAGTTGCAAGGCTTCACATATGCAGATTGGGAAGGGAGTACATCAGATAGGAAGAGAACTTCAGGAGGAATTTTCAGTGTTGGTTCAACAGTGGTTTCTTGGTACAATAGGAAGCAGATATCTATGACACTCAACTCAGTAGAAGTAGAGTACATGGTTGCATGTCAAGCATCATGCGAGGCTATATAGATGAGAAAGATTCGTGTTGGTTTATTTTCTCAGATGATGGATCCTACTATGATTTGCTATGATAATCATAGTTGTATCAAACTCTCTTAGAAACTTGTATTTCATGATAAATCCAAGCATATCGATATTTGGTATCACCATCTACGAGATTGTGTATAGAGGCAGATTATTTTTTTGGAATACATTCTTACAAAGGGGAAAGATGTAGATATATTGACAAAGACTTTGTCAAGTGGAAAATTAGAGTTCCATAGAGGAAGGATTGGGATAGCTGATAATCCCTTTCTTGCTGAGAGGGAGTGTTGAAAATGCAACAAGAAAATTTAGTTTTGACTTTGACTTGGTCAAACTAGATTATAATTCAAATTTCTATTTCAGCAGAATACTTGGAGGAAGTTAACTGAGGTGACATGGCCTTTGCCACTCAGTCAACTCAGTTAATTTGAGTTGGGAACACTTGAGTTCAGTTCAATATGATTGATTACTAATTTCTAGCAATCTATTTTAGCTAAATTGAGTTAAGAACAATTAAACTAGTTCTAACTGCAAGAGGAACTAGTGGAAGGTCCAAGAGTGGAAGTGGAACTTCAACTCACTGTAGTGATCAACCAGATAACTAATCGATCAACCCAAAATAACTTATGCATGCAGAGAATTCGAGTTATTCAGTTGAGACAAGAGTTCAAGGGAAGTGTACTATCAGTTGTAAACTAATCCAAGTTGTACAGGTGGTGCATGCAGTTGGAGAAGATCATAAAGGAATTGTGCAATCCAGAATTGATAATTTCCTAATTAATTGGGGCTAATTCCTCAAGGAACAATGCAAGGAAATAGTAGCTTAGCAGGCTGAGTATTGGCCAAAGTTAGTCAGTGAAGCAACAAGATAGAAGATATAGGTGTAGGTTATGATCATGCTTGAGAAATCATATGTATTCATCCATATTATTTGATTAATGCAATACAGATAGGAAGGGGTTTTGAGTAGTTGCTTTCTCGTCGATAAATATTTGTGTATGTCTATTGAATATTGATGCATGTTTATGATTTGTGTCCTCGGTCGTGAAGTGCTTTCTATAGATGAGTAGAGTAGATTTGAGTACTATGTTTTAGTAAATTACATGATCAATTTTGAATCTACATAGGAATTTCTACATTGTCATAACATAAAGAATATATCGTGCGATAGAGTGTTGACTAGGACAAGGAAATGGTACGTGCTTACTAGCAATAAGTGAAACAAGGGTTGTTACAAGAGAGAGAGAGAGAGAGAGAGATTTATGGCATGAGAGATATTGTGAGAGAGACTATGCATGTGAACCGATAGTGCAAGCACACTAGAGCTCTAAGAGATCTCAATTGACTAAACCAATTGAGAAATCACTAGTGTGATAGAAAATATTTTACTAGGGTAAATAAAAATGGTGTAGCAGTGACTAGTACTAGTGTAGGATGATGTAGTAAACAAATGTTATTATGCTTGTACTTTAAATATAAAATACAAATTTATTATAAATAATATATATTGATAAGATGATAGAATATGAATCCTTACAATGAGGGCTTCCTTATATACTAGGCAAGGTGCCTCTTTAGAAATAGTCATGTCCTTTGGTACATGCCCCTTAAACAATTAATTATTATTTAATATGTATGTATATTTGTCACATTTCCACCCACTTATGTATATGGGCAAGATTTTGTCTTGATGCACATGTCGCTTATCTATTAACTTTAATATGTCGGCATTAATATATGATAATAATATTAATATATGACATTAATTAGGGTTTTGACCAGCCATGTCTTTTCTCCAAATTGATGTGGTCATCACAATAACAATGGTAGAATAGGGAGGTGTTACACTCACAAGGAGAAGTTTTTGGGTACACATTTGAGACTATGGTACTTTTTAAAAATATTGCATGCAAATGCAAGTATTAAGAAATAATAACAAAAATAATAAAACAGGTAATCAATAGAATATAAAATTCCATTAAATTGAATACATATATTTATATGTAAGAAAGTCTATTTTATACACCATGATTGCAAGACTGAAAAAAGGTTCTACAATACTTGTGTGTGACATACACAAAATGAGTGGGATACTACTACTATTGCATCAATGATGGAAACTATAACTAATGCATTTGGTTATGTCAAATATTTCTTATTAAAACATAGCGACTAAACACATGATATAATTAGATAAAGAAAAAATCAGACAATATACATAATAAAGAAAGAACAAAAAGATGATAAAGATATTAACCTCCTCCATGAAACTATTATATGTGGTGGACTCTATTGGCTCATTTCAAGTATTTCCACAACTTGAGCATCTATGAGGGTGAAATTAATTAGGATGATAATTCCTAGTGTTTCCATGTGGCATCTCCTAGATGGACTTTGTTGCATGGTTTATGTTACTATTCAAATTGTACTTAATGATAAAATTTCTAATCCACAAGGTATAACTCAAGGGAAAATATTAGGATGAAAACCAATGTCACCTCAGTAACCTGTACCCTTCACTTTATGCCATCTCTCCTCAAACTCATTAGGGGTATCCACAGTAGGATTATTAAGACAAAGAAATGAGGTATAAGGTGAATTTGAGATTATCCCTAGTAAAGCAAAGTTTTGGGTTTTAAGGGTTTTAAAATAGGTGATGGAATAAGTCGATGTCAGTGCCAAATTTAACCACTAAAATGGAGTCAGGGTGAATCAAATGTCTTATGAGATTAAGAAGAAACCCTCAAAATAGATAGCTTATTTATTTCACATATTAGGGCTTGGGTATTAGAACCAAAGGAAGAATAAAACTTCACCAAATCAAGACCAGAAATGAATATCAAGGTATACACGGGAACCTTAATGGAAAAACTTCACCAATAGGATTAACTATGGCTTAACAAGCCTACTTGACACTTTTTCTACTGATCTGAAAGGAAGAATAAAGCATGGCACCAAATAATCAACAAAATAGAAAAGGATGAAGGAAGGAAACCCTAGAACATCTTCTATCCAAGTGGTAGAGTTACCCCTCAAATGGATTGATCTTGAATTCTTATAGAAGACGTAATAATTTCACCATTAAACCTTACACCCCTGTGAGCATCACCCGATGCAATGAGTGCTAAGTGAACTATTCAAAAATCATGAGAAATTAGTCAGTTACGACTACCTCTCATGGAAATGGTCATACGTTTGAATGACTTACTTAACGCAGTTGAATCCCAAAAATGATATCTAATATAATGCACTGCGTAAATAGAGTCAAGGGATCTCTACTTGAATGGTTCATGAGGCACAATACTTGCTAAGGTTTTGCAAATGGGGTAGCAAGCTAAGTGGGCTTGATTGTGGGGAAAACTCCACAGTTAAGCGCGCTTGAGCCATAGGAGTTCTGGGATGGGTGACCTCCTAGGAAGTCCTGGTTACCGGGTGCAAGCCCCGGAAGTGATGATTGATGCTATGTGATTCGTTCTCCACATTTCACTAGTTTCAATCCCACGTCTTCACCCCTGTGAGCATCACCCGATGCAATGAGTGCTAAGTGAACTATTCAAAAATCATGAGAAATTAGTCAGTTACGACTACCTCTCATGGAAATGGTCATACGTTTGAATGACTTACTTAACGCAGTTGAATCCCAAAAATGATATCTAAGAAAAACAATCTTCAAGAATTGATAGCAACCGACCACAAATAAAAATACATTTACACCATTAATTATCCAAGAAAGATATGTCAATTAAGCTCCAAGGATTGGAAGCTTCAAAAATCCAAACACGACTGATAATGAGGAAGTGAATCTCTCTAAATAAAGTGATTCTTAACTTCCTTTACAATAAAATGGTATTATATCATGAGTATACAAGCCAAAAATAAGAGCTATGAGTATGTGAAATCATTATATCTAGCCTAACAAAAGTAAAATACAATTCCCCTTTAACTAATTAATCTAAACTAACAATAACATAAAGTGATCAAGTCATATTCATAATGATCAAGATGGAAAATCCCCCAAGAGAAGGTCAAATCCTTAAGAGAGGGAATAAAAAGTGTCCAAGATGTAATGTTGGACTTCAAACGCCCCCAAAGTGTGTAGATGCTCAACCAACTTCTTTAAGAGTGCAATAAAACCCCTTTAACTTTCCTCCAAGGTGAACATATAGGCCTCTAGGGAAACAATATGGTCCAGGGATATTGGTGGCCACCTGCCTATTCCACTTGGACCCACACCGTTGTTTCGTTTCAATTTCCTTAATTGTAGCACAACTTTCTATTTTTGGCAGTTTTTCGGGTCCTAAACTTTTAGAGTCATTTTGAGGGACTAAAAGACATTTTTAGGAAAAATGGAAAGACCAAAAAAGTTCCATACTAATTTACCTATTTTTTTGCCTCCTCTTTCAAGATATTCTAAATGAGGTATTATTATAGCCAAACGAAGATCGTATGCAAAAGTTACAACCCCATGAAGTTTACAATCCAACTTACCCCAACAGGGCCCACAAGCTTTTGCGCTTCATCTCCTAGGGTTAGGTTTTTGGATGTTTATGGTTTGTCATTATTTCTTAATGATAAGAAGGCCATTGAGCCTCATTGTAACATAGTTCAGAGACATGTAGTCACCACATCTCTTCTTCGAGATAAGATACCATCGCTTGAGCTAGCTTATTTCCATTCTGTATGTAAGCATATTTCAGCTCTTTGATTTTAATGATAAGAAGTTTTATTTCTGTTGCATCTCAGTGTTTATATTGTATCTATAATTTGTTGCGTTCTTGTATATGTTTGTATCACAATATCTTCAAACTTCATGAAATAAAACCCTTCAAAGGGGCATCCCCTCTTAAATAGTTATGCAAGTCACATGCAAGGTCAAAAACCTTCCTTAAAAGAGCAATGAAAATCCCATAGGGTCATCCAACGTGGGCACATGACTCTTCTAAGGATAATACTATTGAGAAGCAATTAAATGTCTCCAAGGGAAGATTATGTCCATATCTCAAGTAAGGAACCTCCACAAATGATGGTAAGTGATCCTCCAAAATGTAAGGGTCATCTTTCGTATCAAGTAAATAGTAACTTAAAAAGTGTTAGAAATAAATGGAACTCAAGGATATTCAACATAGCACGTCAATATGAGAGCCATGCATGTATATATAGTCCAAATTATTTTTTACTAATGCCATGGAAACCAAGAATTTCCTTGGGGAATGTGAAACGTGTTTTGAACTATGAATATGCATAAAAATATTAATGAAACGAATGTCATAGGGTTCTTCAAATATGACATAACCAATCAATATGCCATCCAATCTTCGAGTTTAACAAGATGTTTGCCGAAAATAATTAAGTTCACCAATTTCTCGTAGTTAAAAAATATAAAGGGGTAGTGAAGAAATTCACTAGGGTTATTCCTTGCCAAAATGAAGGTAAGCATAGGATCCAACTCAAGGAAATGTGCTCTTCTTGTGGGTGTATGATAACCTTAAATTCTTGTAATGTACAATGAACTTCACGTCCAGAAAAAATTCATCAACAATAAAGATGAATTGAATTCTCAAGGGAGCTTATTCCTACCATATTAATGCTCAAGCGAGCTTATTCTTCTTCTAATCCGACTGTAGAAAGTACAAAACATAGTTATGTGAAATCAACAAGCTAATGTTGCCATCTCAACACCTGATAAATACAATGGATTCTCCCTTTAAGTTTAATTATTGTACAAAACAAAGAAACATTAAAGTTAAAGTGCTTGTAAGCTACAATATCTACTACTACCGAGTTAAGAATGGATTTGAGTACCCACGCATCAAAAGTTTTTTAAGAAGGATTCCAAAACTGAACTAACTATTGCATGCTTCCTATATGCATCTCTAGATAGGATTATTGTAAACTTTATTAGGCTTTGAGACATTTTCTAGCATTTTAATCATCTTTAGCCGTTTTTGCTTGATGCTAGATAAGATTAAAACATGATATTCAAATGATTGATGAAGATAATTTTATGTGAGGATTGGATCATAAGAAGAATGCATTCTATCATCACAAACATTTGTGATATCCTAACAACAATAACTCTAGGGATATAAAAATCTTCTTCCAATATATGTGTTTGTCTTAATGAAACATGGTCTCCAATGTTTATTGTTAGGCCTCTCATCATAGTTGGCTTATAATACATATTATTGTTCATGCTACTACAAATTTGGTTTGAGAGTTGAAGTAGAAGGTTGAGATATAGGAAGGGTATATTCTACAACAACATTTTTTTCTCTTTAGAAGCAAAGCATTACTTTCAATGAGACAATTTTCTATATAGTGGGCACAATCAAAGAAATTCAAAAACAATCAAGTTTACCAATTATATTTTATATGGTCTCATCTTATGCAACATGCCAATGGGAGGGAACAATAGCATTTATATACATATTGTTGAAGGTTAGGTTTGTATTGTTACCAAAAACATGTACAAAACTCTCTAAGAGATTATACCTTCCAACATTAGTCATCATCTTACCAAATCTATTCCATGCACCCAAATTTCTTGGCCCAATAAGTGACCTTTCTCCAATTTTCAAGAAGACAAGATTAAATCTTATAGTAGGAGGATATCACTAGGGAGAATCAACTTTTCCAAAATCGTAGAAAATTCAAAGAAGAGACATTCAACTAAAAATGGACTTTGAGGTAGTCATATTTTCTCTAAGGATATAGTATGGTCAAAATTCTTGATCCTGTATTTCTCTAATACCAACATTATCCATCTTTTCTTTGGTTGATGTTAGAAAAATTGCATAAAAGATCATGTAAAACCATGTATGCAAACACTTAAAGAATAAGCAACATAAATGATACCATAAAGATAAATGCACACAAAAGTTTCATAACAGAGTTCCTCTAGTGTGGACTATGTCTCTAGGCTTTGCTTCAATAGTGGGGATGTTGTTGCATTCATCTCATCAAAAGAAAGGAAAGCACATGGAAAAATACATCATTTTACCTCCATTCATAGGAGTGAATTGAAATTCGACTGCTCAAAACACAACAATCATAATACCAACAGGTCTGTCTCGTCCTCTTGAGACTTTTGATAGTAAACATGACCTACTTCTGAAAGATGCATTGTTGTCTTGAACTTCGTACCCAATAATTAATGAAAAGGGAAATTTTATACCATGACCCCTGAAATATGCTACTCAGATGCAAAAACTCGCTGCACCATTGTGATGCTTGCAAAATTCTGGTTAAAATGAGTAAAACGTTGACTATATTCTATCATGGTCAATTATGACCCTTCGAAAAAAAATATTTTGAGAATATTCCCTCCTAAAAAATCATGCCATAGGGTTCTGCCTCTTGGTTCATGGCACGTTAGGGTTCTACACTATCGTGGTTCCACTGTATCTGTGTTTTGTCGGCCTTCGCTCGGTGTCCCTCCCTGCATTTGATGAAGGATTAGCATGGATGGCAGGTTCGTTGGTTTCATTATATAAATGCATTGGGTTGACGGTGAGGTTGAAGGTTCCAACCCTTACTAATCCATTTTACATATAACACGATAACACCCATTGGAAATTATACAGTGATGTGTGGTTTGACGATAAGTCTACTTGGGCGAAGCCTGGGAGACCGTAGTTCAAATCTCATTGAGTACACTGGCCTGCTGTGGTGGATGCTCGAGAAGCAGATTCCCCACCCCCGCCTTGGCAGCATGAGAGTCTCGCTTTGCTAAAACCATAGGATCTTAGTATATTGACTTGCAGGTAGTTGGATGTACTCTTGGTGTTATAGTGGCAGCGACGAGGATTGATCCTGGGTCTCCCATAGATTAACACTAGCAATTACCGATTCACCATGTGGTTAAAAAACAAAAATAACACCCATCAGAAATTGCTTAACCAATTGGCTATATATTTGTGACCCGCCATTTTACATATAACCTTCCACCATAACCGTTTGGAATATATGGCATTTATATATAATAAATATCACATTTGTTAGTATTATAACCATTTGTTTTGCGTGCCCACCATAACTATATAATATCCGATACATGGCACAAACCATAAGTTGACAATTCATGTGTTTTATTTCGCTTTTATACG
Source organism: Pinus tabuliformis (assembly GCA_031772625.1). NCBI lineage: Eukaryota > Viridiplantae > Streptophyta > Pinopsida > Pinales > Pinaceae > Pinus > Pinus tabuliformis. The sequence continues at coordinate 1,395,981,138 of CM062820.1, forward strand.
GTTATAAGCATATTTTATTATATAGGGTTTATTTGATGGTTTATTTTATATTTTGTTTGTATATGGGATTTTAATAATAATTTTTATTTTATTTTTTTATAGGACCAAGGAATTAATGATTTGGTGACAAATATCAATGATTAGCAGTCTAATACTTGGTTTTCACGTAAGCCTGTGGGTCCCATGTAGTATGTTGTAGGTCTTATTTTCCTATTTGTCTTGTCAACTTCAAACTACGATAACTTGGTCATACATACTCGGATTTGAGTGTCTTCTTCGCCATTGGAATCATAATGACGAGCACTAGTGACTTAGTGTCAATGTTGTTGAGATTCTAGGACTTTGAAACTCCAGATTTTAGGGATCCTCTTGGATAAATTCTAAATGTTGATACGAAGGATTCACTTCAAGAACATAATGTGATCAATGTTTAAACTAATGATGTAAAATATTAAAAACAAACAAATGATAAAATTGACATTCTATAAAATCACTTTTAAAAAAAAAAACATTTTGAATCACATCATTTCAAGTTTTCAATAACTATTATTATTATTTGCCATTCTCTATTTTATTTGAGAGAAATTTGTTTATTTCAATCACCTATTTTATTATGTATTCATTATGAATAACCTCTTTAATATTATTTTCATTGCATATTAGTCATTTCAATAATCTTTATTGTCATTTCAATTTATGAAGAAAGAAACTAAAATATTAGTTTATGGTTCTTTGAATCTAAATTTATTTTTGCAGCCCCAACTTGAGTTATACCTGTATTTTATGATATATAGTTTTTTATGTTTTTAAATATATATATTTTTTAATATTATATTTCTATATGGTTATTTTATTTCATGTAGGATTTTAATATTATGTTTTTTTTTGTTTTTTTTAGGGTTCAAGGAACCAATGACTTGGTGACAAATGTCAATGGCTGGTAGGCCAATAATTGGTTTCCATGTAAGTCCGTGGGTCCCATGTAGCATGTTTAGGCCTTCCTTTTCTGCTTGTCTTGTCAACTTCAAACTGTGATAACTTGGTCATACGAAATCGGATTTAAGTGTTGTCTACACCACTCGAATCATAGCGATAAACACTACAACTTAGTGTCAATGTTGTTAAGATTCAAGTACTTAGAAACTTTAGCTTTTAGGGATCCTCCTAGATCAATTCTAAATGTTGATATGAATGATTCACTTCAAGAACATAATATCTTCAACGATTAAACTAATGATGTAAAGTACTTTAAACAAAATTATATAATAAAATTGTCATTCTATAAAATCACTTATTTAAAAAAAAAAAAAAAAAAAAAAAAAAAAACATTTTTAATCTTATCATTTAAAGTTTTTAATAACTATTCTTATTATTTCTCATTCTTTGTTTTATCCAAGAGAAATTTGTTTATATCAATCACATTTTATTATGTATTCATTATGAATAACCTCCTTAATATTATTTTCATTGCATATTAATCATTTTAATTATCTTTATTGTCCTTTCAATTTATGAAGAAAGAAACTGAAATATTAGTTTATATTGCTTTGAATCTAAATTTATTTTTGCAGCTCAAACTTGATTTATAACCCTATTTTATTTTATATGATTTTCTTTATGTTTTTAAATGATTTTCTTTATATTTTTAAATGATTTTTTAAATATTTTGTTTTTATATGGTTATTTGGTTTTATAGGGAATTTTAATATTATTATTATTATTATTATTATTGTAGGGCCCAAGGAACCAATGACTTAGTGAAAAATATCAATGACTAATAGGCCAATAGTTGGTTGCCATATAAGGCTGTAGGTCCCATGTAGCATGTTGTAGGCCCTCATTTCTTGCTTGTCCTGACAACTTCAAACTACGATAACTTGGTCATACAGACTCATATTTGAGTGTCGTCTGCACCACTAGAATCATAACAACAAGCACTGAAACTTAGTGCCAATGTTTCTGACATTTGAGGTATTTGAAACTTGAGATTGTAGGGATCCTCTTGGATCAATTCTAGATGTTGATACGAATGATTCACTTCAAGAACATAATGTGATCAATGCTTAAACTAATGATGTAAAATAATTGAAACACCGTTTTATGATAATATTGTCAGAATCACTTGTTTAAAAAAAATCATTTTGAATCTCATCATTTTACGTTTTCAATAACTATTATTATTATTTCTCATTCTGAAATTTGTTTATTTACAATCACATATTTTATTATGTATTCATTATGAATAACCTCCTTAATATTATTTCCATTGCATATTAATCATTTCAATTATCTTTGTTTTCCTTTTAATTTATGAAGAAATAAAATGGAATATTAATTTATGTTGTTTTGGAACTAAATTTATTTTTGCAGCCCAAACTTTACTTCAAAAGAAAAACTGGTAATGAAATTAGAGGAGATTTTGTTTGGAGTTCCAAGATTTAGTAGAATATAAAAAAATTGATTTCTACATGATTATTATTGGTGTACACACAAATGTTTTGTCATGACATTGTCAATGTTTCATAAGATTATTTTGATGTTAACCCCATGATTTGTATATTTAAATTGGTTTAAGGATGAAATTTTCGTATTTATTTAGGGTCATTGCAATGCATTTAATGGGAAAGTAACATATTTATGAGAACCAATTAATATATATATATATATATATATATGAATAAATACTATTCAAAAGAAATAGCAAGATTAATTTCTCAAAATACCATATTGTTTAGACAATAGATAGTTCATATGAAAAAGATAAGAACATAAACAATGTTGTATTCTTTTCTAAATCATCTAATTCTTTATCCAAAAATGAGACATTGGTTAAAAACATTCAAAATCACTATTTTTGACCAATAAGAGTTGTAAATTCATTATTAGTTTATAATCATAACTCACATATCTATATTAATATTATTGTATTCGCATAACTTTATTTCCATATTTACCATTATATTAACATAACTTGATTTCAATATTTACCAAATTATTATAATCAATAAGGATGATAATTTCATTTTTTTTTTTTAAGGAATTGGTTATTAAATAGTAATAATTGGCATATGAATGAATAAAGTTGTTTTGTACAACGCACTCGTGTCTATGTCATTTTCACATATGCCACACTATAAAAACTCATACTAAATGATGCTTCATTTTCACATATGCCACACTATAAAAACTCATACTAAATGATGCTTCCATTTTTTTTTTCCAATGCATATTGACCAAGTATATTGTCAATAGTTTTCATTTACCATAAGTTTCCAATCAATCATAAAATATATTAATCATTTTCCAAATAACATCTTGAAATCACTCCAAATAATGGTTTACCCATTTTTCAAAGTTTGCATAATCTTGAAATCGCTTCAAATAATGGTTTACTCATTATTCAAAGTTTGCATCTCATGGGTGAAGCATCTTGAAACACATATCATCATTATGTTATAAAAACATCATTCGAACATTCATTATAGTAAAAGTAATTGATCCCTTAGGGATACCTCATCCCATGGTCACCCGAAGCATTTTCAAAGTCTTAATTTCTTTTTTATGTCCATTACAACTTTACAACAACACTTACGGAAAATGTATAACAACCTTATCGATCTGTAGCAAACAATTTAGACAATCTATAAACAAACTCTACAATTAATTTATCTTAAAGTATGATCTAGGTATTTGAGATTTTTTTTTGGGTGTGTATATCCTAATTTAATACTTCTACCAAAAATATTGAATACCCCATTCATAAATAGTGTGATATGAACAAATAAAAAGGTAGGAATTTGTAACCTATGTTGTTGGGGTTGCTAATGAAAAGGACAGTAATGGGATGTTCTGTGAATACTCATATATCATCATCATGGAGTGCCTTGTAAATCACAATAACTTAATAAGTGAACCGAAATATGCATTGGTGAACCATTGAAGTGAATCAAGTCTCATACATTTAAACATTGATAAATAATGGTAGAAACTCATAGCTTTAGTCTCATAACTCCCATTGTATAATAATTTTGGAAATGGTATGCTTTGTATAGGATTTTCTTCTACAACAATTTTTATTACAAGAACTTGTGGAATAACATATTTTGTTTCTTCATCGGTCTCATCATCTTGTCTATATGTTTTATCTATCATTTTTTTCTATGTTTTTAGTTTTTGAGGAGTAGCATCTATGTTTTATTTTGATTCTTCTATGGGCTCTTTTTTTTTTTCCCTTTGGAGAAAACGTAATTTTCATTGATTTGAGAAAATTACATATTGTATATGCAAAAGCATATGCTGTAAGAGTTGATGCCTGTCAGATAAATTAGGTTCCATAAAAATGATCTGATAAAGATGCCTTTTGTCCTCGCAGGGAGGCATCAATTCCTGTTGTAATTCATCATACTGTTTTATCCAAAAAGAATATATGTAGCCATATAATGTGTCCATAGGTCTTGCTAAAAATAAGAGCATATGAATATTTACAGATGGTAATTTTAAAACAATAAATATTAACATGATCTAAGCTTCCAGTGATCTTGTTAAACATCTATGTCCATGAAAGGCTGATGGTAATACTGGTAAAATGCCCCCTCTCTATGTTCTTGGATCATCCAAGTGCTAGATGCCCTTTGCGTAGCTTCTTTGGATAATCTGTCAACATCTGCATTTCGTTCCTTGTAAATGTGATGACATGTAAAAGTGTCAAAATAAGTAATAAGATGGTGAGCCTCATCCAGGATATGTGTCAAAGTGTACGCAGAACATCTAGTTTTTTTATTTAGCCATTCGCAAACAAATTTAGAGTCCCCAAAAAGATGGAGGTCTCGACATTAGATTTCCAGTGCATATTGTATAAGGAATTTTGCAGTAGATAGTTCTGCAAAATTATTTGTACCCCTTCCTAGACCCATCTGGATGTGGAAGGAATGATCATCAAAGAGGTGAAGTATGTCTCCTCCTCCGCAACCTTCCTCATGAGTAGAACCGTCAAAATAAGCCCAAGGTTTTGTATGATTTATGGATTCGGGTATGATGGTTTGGGGTGGAGCCATCTCCTTATCATCTGGGATGATGGAATAGTCAGATATGATACAGGATGCAATGGAAGGCTAGTGCAGAGAGGAGTTTAGGAATATGAGTTTATTACGAGCAATCCAAAGTCCCCAACAGATGAGTAGGGGGGAGATTCCTGAGCTTTTTTGGAGCAGTCCTTGACCACCAGGTTGTCCAGGTTTCTTTCACAAACGCGCCTTGCCAGGTTATCAGGGATGGAATCACTGCTAATATTGATTGCCAAAGGTCTTGAGCGGCCTGGCATTCAATAAATAGGTGAGGCAGATTCATTGATACATTTACACAGGTGGCACCAGAAAGGGCCATGAAGGGCTCGCTTGAGTAGATTGTCCCCAGTGGGGATTTTGTTTTTGAGAATGGTCCACACGAGTAGTCTACACCTGGGTGGAGCCTTAAGCTTCCACAAATGCTTCCACCATGACTCTAAAGCTTGTGGGCGGCAATCTTCAACTAAGGCAAGGTAGCCTTCCTTCGGGGTATATTTCCCAACTTTCGAGAGTGCCCATATGACTTCATCTTCTCCTTCGCCAATGCGGATGTGAGCCTCAGTGAGGGCCCTGATGTAAGCATTCCACTGGTGTGTCCAATGATGGGGGATATTTAGTCTTAGGGTCAATTTCCAGGCTTGCTAAAATAAGGTGGAGTGTTCAAGGTCCGCTATGTGGACGATATGGGTAATATTGTTGTCTCTAAGGAAATATCTGAGATCACCTGGCAGTCTGTTAGCATTCCCACATCCAATCCATGGATCCAAACCTATCCTCACATTCATCCCAGATTATATTTTCCATGTGATGTTGGCTCTATTGATGTCCAAGGATTTTATTACAGTTTTCCATATGATTGATACTCCTGAGTGGTTTCTTTGTGATTGGCTTAACCAATCCATCAGGTTTGAGGGGGCAATGTATTTTGAAATGACCACCCTTGTCCATAGACTATTTGATATATTCAACTACCACCCAAGTTTCACTGCCAGCGCAGTGGAGAAGTCCTCTAATTTCTTAATGCCCCATCCTCCCCATTTCTTGGGAAAATTTAGGGCCTCCCACTTGACCCTTGCAAAAATTATACCTGACTGTTGACCCTTCCAAAGGAATCTATAGCATAAGGCCTAGATTTTGGAGAGTATACCCTGGGGGACCCATGCTAGAGACATCCAATAGACCGGGGTGGCTTCCAGGACAACTTTGATGAGAATGAGTCTGCCCACCCTAGAAAGGTATTTGTAGTACCAAATATTTAGTCTTTTTTCCATTTTGGAGATAAGCCATCCAATCTTCTATTTTGTGTCTCAATGGCTTCAGCTTGTAGCCCAAATATCTAAGTCCGTCTTCTAGTCTTAGGAGAGTGTACTAGAATCTCTGCAGCACATAATGTATTTCATATGGGGAACATCCAGTATCTGTGAGTGTCAATTTAGTGCAGTTTACAGCCATACCAGTGGTTGTTTGGAAAAGAGCGAATGTGTTCTTCATGATTGTCGAGTTCCCCATGCTTCCATTGAGAAAAAGCAGGATATCATCCACAAAATAATATGATTCAATGTGCATTTGTTCTGATTTTTATCCCCTTTAGCCTACCCCTTCTAAACTCTTCTCTGACCAACCTGTTGAGTTCGTCCATTATCAAGAGAAAAAATAATGGAGATAGTGGGCAGCCCTGTCTAAGTCCTCTTTTAGAATAAAAGAAAGGTGAGGTTGCGCCATTGATTAGCACACTAAAAGGAAAGTTAGTTATGCAGCTCACGATCCATTTAATGAAATCAAAAGGGAACCCTAGGTGGGTTAGAAGCATTCTAATATACAACTAGTTTTCTCTGTCAAAAGCTTTAGAGAGATCCTCCTTTAAGATCATACCTTTGATTTTCTTGGAGTGCAGTGAGTGCAAGACCTCAAGGAAAGTCCCTTCTACCTCATGAATTTGTCTATCTTGTAGAAAGGTGAATTTCTACAGAGCTATATATTCTGATAGAATGGGATGCATTTGATTGGCTATGATCTTAGCAACAATCTTATAAATGCTGTTGCATAATGATATAGGTTTGTAATCGTCAAAGGTGGAACGATTATCAGATTTTGGAATGAGGGCAATGAAGGTGGATGTGAAGGATTCATGAATCTTGCCACTGGTTCGAGAGAGTTCAATAACCTTAAGGAGATCAGCCCCCAAGGTTTCAAAAAAAGCTAGATAAAACTCAATCATTCACCCATACGGCCCTGGACTCTTATCCTTCTTAAACCATTTGAGAGTGGCTTCGAGTTCACCTATAGTGATTTCCTTTGACAGTTCCTTGCCCGCCTCCTGATCCAAAAATCGAGGGAATAATTGTGTTACTTGTATGATTTCGGCTAGATTTACACTTGGGGGGGCTGTATAGCTATTTAAAATAAGAGATCGCCAAGGAAGCCAACTGAGGGAAGGTGTTAACAATGTGGCCTTTCTCATCCGAGAGTTGCTAGATGGTATTAATAACTTTCTTGCCATTTGCAAACTTATGATAGAACTTTGTACTATCATCTCCCTATTGCAGCTAGATCGCCCTACTTCACAACCTCCATGCTTCTTCACGATCCAATAGGATTTTCCTCCTAGTTTCATATAGCTCTATGAGTCTGTCCTTGCATTTGTTCGATCTGTAGGCCCCATCCAAGTTATTTTCAGCCTCAACAATTTCCTTTTCTACGGTCATTAGAGTTTGATCCTCCTTTATTCTCTTGTTGTGAGCCTAGAATTTGGAAAGCCTCTTCATCTCAATGAGGTTGTGGACAAAACCTTCTATTATATTTCCACTAGCATCTGGGAGATGCGCCTTCCCAAAATCTGAAATCATACGCATATATGTGGGGTCCTTTAACCAATATGAGATGAACTTGAAAGGTCCCTTAGGTTTCCGAGGCCCCCTATTGATCTCCATGAATATAGGCATATGATTAGAGATTCCTCCCTAACCCACCCACTGTCTTTGGAGAAAACCCAAGGTCAAAAGACCCTCCTTTATGAGGAAACGATCAAGTCTTCGAGCAAGACTGTCCTCTTCGACTTGATTGTTCCTCCAGGTAGGTAAAAGCTTGGATAAGGGGATTTCCAACAGGTTATTGGAATCCAAAAGATTCTCGAAATAGGCAGATAAGGAGTTCAAATGTGCATGGTGTCCCCAGGATTCAGAATGACCAATGGAAAAATTTAGACCCCCTCCCAAGATTAGGAGATCCTTCTGAAATACTTTTGTGTTGAGGAGATGGTCCCATAAGGCATGTCTGAGATTGCAAGGCCCATAGACATTTATCACTCACAGTTCTATACCTAGATTAGCTGAGAACAGGTCTACCCCAATATGCCCAGGTCCTCTCAAACAGTTACAGAGATTGATGGAGCGCTTGTTGTATCCCAGGGCAAGTTCTCTGATTCTTCCATTAGCATCTAGGCCTATGAAGGTCCATCCAGGGAGCATAGCATCAAGGAGGTGTGTAATGGAATCAGTAGGCCTCAGGGTTTCTTGAAGGAAAACGACATCTACGGGGGAGGTAAGGATCAATATACGAAGGGCTAGTTTTTTATCGGGCCTAACCAACCCTCTGCAATTGAAGGATACAATCTTCATGGAGGCGGGGGTCAGAAGAGGGGTTCGATGCTTTAAGTGCCTTGTGAATGGCTGATTGCCTACCCAAAGCAATCTCTCTTCCAGCCTGAAGTTGTGCCTTTGAGAGGGAAGAGGGTCGAACCTTAGGGAGCTTTGGAGGGAAAGGGGACAAAATTAGGTCAAGACCAAAATGATCCAGGGCCTTTAAATTTTTCTTAGCCTTGGATCGAGTTTGATATCGTGGGGAGGGAGGTCCAGCTTTAGGAATTGAAGTGATGTCAGGGGGTAGATTTGGGAGAGGTGGAGAGATGTCAGAGAAGGTGTGAGATGGGGATCTAAAGGAGTAGGCTAGAGGGGAAGGGAGGGGAGAGGCATCGAATCAATTAATTTTACTAGTAGCAGAAAATTCATTTAAACCATCAAATGTAAACAAAAGAGAGGGATTAGGAAGAGTGGAGTCCATACCCGAAGAAACCACCACCCAACAACTGCCTTTGCCCTGGTGAGAGGAGGAGAGAGAGGTCGAAGAGAAGGCCTTCTGCGTTTCTTCAAGGTCCCTTGAGAATGGACCATGTCAGCTTGAGATGGATCAGCGTGATTCCTTCCTTCATTACTAGGGGGTTGCTCCCCCTGTTCCTGAATAGTCTTTGGAGGAATTTTCCACCCAGCTTCTCCTTTTCCTTTATTGCAATTGAGAGGGTAGTCCCTATAGAGATGCCCAACCTTGTGACATGTCTTGCATCTGAAAGGGACCCCTTCATAATCCAAATTTTGTCTCCGAGAAAAATTCCGCCATTGAATTGTGATAAATTCCTGAAGCCCATCACTGGTATTAATGTGTACCAATATCCTTGCATATGCCATCCTTCTTGTCAAGAGATAAGATTTATCATACTCCAGGTATCTTCTCAAGGAGTTCCCTATACGCCTAAAGATGTTTTCTGACCAAAATTGAAGAGGGAGGCCATCTAGCCTAACCCAAAGAGGGCTTGCTCCGAGGTGTTCTTGTTCAAGATCGAAGAGAGGAGTCCACCTTCAAAGGAGTATCAAAGCCTATTCAAGATGCCAAACCATTGATAGTACCCAGTTGGTGTGCTCTGCCTTGGCAAAGCGAAGCACAAACCATCCTCTGAAAAATGTTTGGGCAGTTGGTGGATCAACCAAATGATGCCCCCAAACCTTCGTCGCCCACTGTTGTAATCTAGAGGCACTGTAGTACCAGCCCCTGACTCTTCCTACCAACACACGGTCGACTGTGCCCATGGTCTCACTCCACTAAAAATCCACACCTAAATGTAGGAAAACCTCTAAAGCCATTGATTTCAAGACCCTCGGTTTGTTTTCTTTTCGGGTTCCTTCATCCGGTGAGGTAGCCTGGGGCACACCCTGGGTAGGGCTAGACTCAGATGAAGGGACTTCCAAATAGGGTTTAGGTGGGAAAACTCTAGAGATTGGGGGGATCTCAGTAAAATTACCAGATGAGGGGGCTGAGGAGGGCAGCATAGGATGCCTCGGAGCAATAGTAGAGGGGTTACTAGAGGGGGCTGCCGAAGGGATATGGGAGCTGGCGGAGGATGGGAAGGATGAGATACCCAAGGAAAATCCAATACTAGATTCCAGGGTTTGATCCACAAATTTAAGGGTAGATGGCGACAAAGGTTGAGCAGTGAGGTCTAGTATGGAGGGGGAGGCTTTAGAGAGGGTAGCCATCGAGCATGAGGGCCATAAGATTGACGGTAGTGAGGCAACAGTGTCAGAAAAATCATAGTCGTAAGGCTAGTTGCTTGCCGAGTTTACCTGCAAAGATGTCCAGATGGAGGTACCCACTAGTGGGTCTTCCGAGTAGTCTACTAGGTCCTCCATAACCGTTGTTATTTTCCCGCGCCAGCTGCCTCCATAACCAAGGGTTTCCTATCGTTGTCGTGACCGCGTAATAGGCGGGGTAAAGTCGAGGAGGGTGCGGGTGAACCCTGGGCGTTGAGACAGATAGAAAAACCGTGACGGTTCAAACAGGAGTGGAGGGAAGATTATGGGGGCTGGTGAATGGGAGGGTGGTGAGGTGCATGTGCAGGTGGCCGAATATGCAAAATGGTCTGTAGAGTCTGGGTGAAACCCTAGCCCCAACCAGTTCTTCATTACGTCTTCACCATCTCTCCAAGTTTTCATTTCTATTAATGCAACCCTTCTATGGGCTTTTGTGGAGTAGTAGCAATGATTTTTCTTATAATATATTCTTCAGAAACAACACTTGACTTGGTTTATATTTTTTTTTGGATAGGAATGAGTGAAGTTTCCTTTTATGTTTTGTCCTAGTTTCCTTTGGTACAATGATAACAAGGGTTGTCAACAAAAAAAAATTGTATTGTCAACAAAATATTCTATATACTCAGGGATGTATTTAGTGTACTTCTAAAGGAAAACTATGTTAAAATTATGCAACTACAGTAAAATTCCAATTTGGACGGTTGATATGATGAATATAATAATTGCAATAGATTCCTCTTTTCAGAGGACCAAAATCGACATAAATATCACCTCATTTGGACAAGAAAAAGTTGGTTTTTGAATATATGTTCCCACTCATGTATATTGGATCAGGTCGGCCCTCTGCATATGTACAATTGGATAGGTTGGCCTCAACATCAAGTGGACCCTCATGGAAGCCTATAAATAGAAGAGACCTCAAGCTCATTTGGACAGATTGATGAAGCCATCTTCTCTTCTCTTCTATTGTCCTAGTTTTCACAGTTCTGACAGAGAATGTTCACACAAGGGTCATAAACTATAGGTTTGAAGCTCACATGAATCTAGGGTTTATTTTTCTCGATCACACGCATGACACTAAGTATTTTTGACCCTAGATACACACACAGAGTGGTTAAGGGTGCATATGGGAAGTCTCAAACGCTCACATATAATCCTAAAGGGAGTGTCTAGGGCTTCTGAAGTAGATCAGGGAGTTTGGTCCCCAGACGCACGCATAGAGTGGTCAAGGATGTGTCTGGGATGTCTCAGATGCTTGCATAGAATCCTAAAGTGTTAATTTTAGATATGTTCTATTCTAGAGCAATTTATTTCAATTTTCATAGTTATCTCATTATCTTTTCCAGTTTAGCAATCACATTAGCATTAAGGTAAACTATAGATAGAACATAAATACAAATCGCAAAAGACAAACCAAGACAAGAGGACACAAGATGTGGTGCTAGCCAGGGACAAACCCCACAATGTGAGGAAACCCTTGATCAATTCTTCTTTTATGTTCTTCAAAGTTCAGAAGAGAAAGAGAGAGATAATACAATTACAATAGAAGTCAACACTTTGACTTTTGATATCTACAGAGATCAGTTGAAGACATATTGCTTCAACTTATTTTCTAAGGTGACTCCTTCACCTATCATAGTGCTGCATCTCGTCCATTTGTTGCACCTTACCGTGTAGTACCATCATGCTGCATCATGCGTCATCATGCTGCTCATGATCACTATGTTTCCCATACATCATGTTGTCCATGATATCATACATCCTGTTATCCATGATATCATACATCCTGCTGCCCATGCATCATGTTCCCCATGATCTCATCTATCATGCTGCCCATGATCTCGTACATCATGCTGCTCGTGATATACATTATCATGTAGTCTTACTAATCATGCTGCCCTTTACATCATTATTCATCATGTTTCCCATGCCCATCATGCTGCAACACTATTACATTGCCATATGTATATCAACCTTATCTGCTTGCTATGGCTTGTAGCCTAGAAAAGTAGCTAGGTTATAGTTCCACCTTCCAGCGGACCTAAATTATCATGCTGTCACCTACAACAATCCAAGTTTATATCAATTATATGACTGCAGCAAATGGGACTTCTTAGGCTACAAATTAGAGCAGCATATGAAGCTGCCTTAGACACCTTAATAGGTCTGATACTATGCTCCTTTAGCTTGGTTCTCTTGCAAGAAGAAACCAACCTTATACTGTCACACCATGCCACTTTCAAGCTGAGAACCTGCTATGATTAGGGCACATTGGGTCCACCCTTAACTATGGATTTTGGACCACTTAGAATAGTGAATTAATATTCCTCTTGACAACGAGTAATTACAAGGAAATGAGGCCAGCTTTGACTATGTATAGCAGCCTCTATTTGACTGTGGCTAGCTGCAGATAGGAGCATATCTGAACAGTGGATCAAGGGCTCCTTATTACTGCATGTAAGGCTTCTAAAGAACCTTCATATCTGTGTCTAAGACTCCCTTTAAACCTGTGGCTAGAGTACCTTTGGACAACAGCTAGGCTTCTCTTTCAGCTGTATAATAGACCTCTTTTTACTGCAGCTAGGGTATGGCAATATCTCCCTTAACTGCGGCTAGGATCCTTTTCCAACTGCGTTTAGGGTCATGTGACTGTAACTGTGTATAATACCTTCACTTTTACTGCATTTAGGGCTTCATTTGTAGGCCAACATATTACACTTGGTCTTTCTCCTTCACCAAAACCCAAAGATGTGGAGAGAAGAAGATCACTTGAAGTGTAAGTGTGTCTCAAATGACTTCAAGTTCTCACCTATTTATACTAAAAACATAGGTGATGAATAGACATGTCTATTGGGCTTCTGAGCCTACTCAAGTTGCTGGTTGGCTTGTTAATAATTCCATAATCAAAATTAATTCATATCTCCATGAATACTTGACAGAATCGGATGATCTTTAGATCAATCCTACACCTCTCAATGAGAGTGATCAAATAAAAATATCAGCTGCCATAAATAATATGACCCACATGGATTTTAGCCCTAGTTTCCAATTTTTACACTCCCTCTCAACTATGGAGAACTCCATTCGCTGATCCATATGTCCAGTTGTACTGTCTCTGCCATCAGTGCCCTTCACTGCTCTGCTATACTCGGCTCTGATCTACTTGGCTCTGCTTTGCTCAGCCCTGCTCAGCTCTGCTCTACTTAGCTTTGCTCTTCTTAGCTCTGCTTTGCTTAGCCCTCCTCAGCTCTGCTCAGCTCAGCTCTGTTGGCTCTGTTGGCTCTGCTAGCTCTGCTCTGGTCAACTTAGCTCTACTAAACAATGAAGAAGAATAATTAATCGAGAATGTCTCATACCATTCTCCACTGACCTGAAGTCAGTCTCAGAGTGCATACCACTGGTCCCAGACCAGTCTCAACCAACCCAAAGTTAGCGTCATAGTAGGTACAACTCCTACCATTGGTCCTAGACCAGTCCTTCACTGACCCAAAGTCAGTCTCAGAGTATGTACCACTGGTCCCAAACTAGTCTTAACTGACCCGAAGTCAGCGTCATAGTGGGTACCACTCCTACTACTGGTCCCAGACCAGTCCTCCACTAACCTGAAGTCAGTCTCAAAGTATGTACCACTGGTCTTAGACCAGTCTCAATCGACCCAAAGTCAGCATCACAGTAGGTACAACTCCTACCATTGGTCCTAGACTAGTCCTTCACTGACCCAAAGTTAGTCTCAGAGTATGTACCACTAGTCGCGGACCAGTCTCAACGACCCGAAGTCAGTGTCATAGTGGGTACAACTCCTACCACTGGTCTCAGATTAGTATTATTGATCCCAGATCAATGAAGGTCATCCTAGCATAGGGAGTACAGTAGATACAGTGATGCATCCATCGGTACTTCAATGGTCCCTATCCTCATTTCCCTACTCATTGATCAGATAAGAGGTACTTCCCATGAGTCCTAGATTGCATGGATAGGATCCCTCGACAAGAGAAATTAATCAATTCCGTACTCACAGGAGAACTAATCATCCTGCTACAATTTTGTCATGGAGAACACATCATCTAGACCTCACAAGAGAACTAATCATCCTGCTTCACAGAAGAGTGAATCATCCTATCCCAAAAGAGAGTGAATCATCTTGTCCCATAAGAGAGCAAATCATCTTGTTCTAGTGTGCACCACCAGGGGAGGGTGAGTCACTCTGTGGCTGTATGTTGTTCTAGTAAGAATCGCAAGCCCCCAGAGCTCCCAGAGCTCAATGTATGCAACATGTAGGACCCTTTTACAAGGGTCTCTCAACGACTCCAAGTTTTTTGGGAAAATCATAGATTTGATCTTTCCCTGGGGATCTTGACAAGGTGTAACGACTTGTACATCATCTCAGTGCGATGGAGCCTCCTTGCTCATCAACTTACCATATCCCAGATAAGGTAGTATCTGATGTCTATCTATTGGAGAAATCATTGAATATGGAATTCCTTAATAATCGAATCCCACCTCTGGTTCTCACATAGAATCACAGTGGTATTCATCATGTGTACTTGCTAAAGAGTTTCCACAACCATGCAACTTCATACGAGGTAATATTCATAGTTATGTATCTGGTCTCAACAGTACTTATAACAACTGACTTCTGCTTCCTACTCATCCATGATATCGAAGCAGAATCCAAAGAGAACCAGCACTGAAAAGTGCTCTAGTGATCCTCCACACTGCCTGCCCAGTCAACATTCGAATAATCATGCAGTTTTCATATTTCTGATAGTGTATCTCAATCCATGAGATATTGTTCCCCGAAGATATCTCAGAATATTCTTGGCATCAATCGAGTGAGGCTCAACCAAATATGAGCTCACCATGCTAACTGGAAAACATATGTCCAGACGGAGGTTCTCCAAGAACATCAACGCGAATGAGTTTATGAAACTCAGAGGCATTTCCCAAATCTGGTCTGACATCACTACCATATACTTCATGAAAGTTAAGATCCTCAAGGTAGTCACAAGCTTGCATTTGATCTTTCCACATTTGAAATCCAACTCCCTATTCTCCTACAAATGAGCGGGTCTGGACCTGTCAAACATAGGTGCTAGTATGAGAGGCCTATCATCCAAAACCTTTGAATAATGGTTTGGATTGGTTTCACTCCTAGTGAATCTCAGCTTCATCATGCAGCTATCAATCCTCTCATACTACACCCGAGGTGTTAAGCCATAGAGGGCTTTCTTCCACCTATACATGAGATTCCCTATCATGAATCTCAAACTCCTCGAGTTGTTTCAAACCTGTGGACCTGCTGCATGAGGGGAATGGTCCCCCTCATAATATTTTCCTTCGGTACATTTCAGACATGTACCTTCATGCTTCTTTTGAATTCAGGAATCCCTATCATCATCTGACTCATAGACCTCCAGTGCTGTGTCAATGGACATGGTTCCTAGTGGACTTCTTGTAACTTGATACAACCCTGAACTCAAAAACATCTTTTGAAAAATCTATTTTCAAACACATACCTTTCCATCAATGAGTGCCACCGTGAAACCTTTGACTTCCATTTCCAAGATGGACACCAGGATCTTCTTGCGATCAGGTACATAAAAGGGATTTTGGGGTTCCTTGCTTTCTTTGAAGAGTCGACCATTTCCTTGATGACCTGTATTACTAGTCATTCCTTTGATCATTGAAGATGTCACTGGAATGATTGTTTTCTTCATCAAGAGATGTGTCCCTATCCTTCGAACACTCCTTTGCATGATGGCTGAACTTATTGCAACCAAGGCATCTGCCTTTCCTTCCACCTTCCGTTGCGCCATTCTGATAATATTCTCTTCTTCGAATTCACCCTGGGTGAATTATGAGGAACCCATTGATCGTTTTGTCTTGTCCCAACTATCTTTGGTGATTGCTCTTTCACTCTTGCTTGGGCATTGTCTTCACCTTAGCCCTGATACCATGTTAATTTTAGGTATGTTCTATGCTAGAGAAATTTATTTCAATTTTCACAGTTAGCTCATTATCTTTTCCAGATTAGCAATCACATCAGCATTAAGTTAAACTACATATAGAACATAAATACAAATCGCAGAAGACAAGCCAAGACAAGAGGACACAAGATGTGGCGCTAGCTAGGGACAAACCCCACAATGTGGGGAAACCCTTGATCAATTCTTCTTTTATGTTCTTCAAAGTTCAGCAGAGAAAGAGAGAGAGAAAGATAATACAATTACAATAGAAGTCAACACTTTGAATTTTGATATGTGCTGAGACCAGTTGAATACATATTGCTTCAACTGATTTTCTAAGGTGACTCCTTCACCTATCATAGTGCTGCATCTCGTCCATTTGTTTCACCTTACCGTGTAGTACCATCATGCTGCATCATGCATCATCATGTTGCTCATGATCACTATGCTGCCCATACATCATGTTGTCCATGATATCACACATCATGCTTCCCATGCATCATGTTGCCCATGATCTCATCTATCATGTTGCCCATTCATCATGTTGCCCATGATCTCATACATCATGCTTCCCATGCATCATGCTACCCATGATCTACATTATCATGTAGTCTTATTGATCATGCTACCCTCTACATCATTATTCATCATGTTGCCCAAGCCCATCATGCTACAACACTATTACACTGCCATATGTATATCAGGCTTAGCTACTTGTTATGGCTTGTTGCCTAGCAAAGCAGCTAGGCTATAGTTCCACCTTCCAGAAGACCTAAATTATCATGTTGTCACCTACAACAATCCAAGTTTATACCGATTAGATGATTGCAGTAGATGGGACTTCTTAGGCTATGGATTATAGCAGCATATGAAGATGCCTTGGACACCTTAACAGGTCTGATATTGTGCTCCTTTAGCTTGGTTCTCTTGCAAGAAGAAAACAACCTTATACTATCACACCATGCCACTTTCATGCTGACAACCTGCTGTGATTAGGGCACATTGGATCCACCCTTAACTGAAGATTTTGGACCACTTAGAATAATGAATTAACATTCCCCTTGATAGCAAGTAATAAAAAGGAAATGAGGCCAGCTATGACTGTGTATAGCAGCCTCTCTTTGACTGCGGCTAGCTACAGATAGGAGCATATCTGAGTGGTGGATCAAGGGCTCCTTATTACTGCGTGTAAGGCTTCTAAAGAACCTTCATATCTGCATCTAAGATTCCCTTTAGACCTGTGGCTAGAGTACCTTTGGACAACAGCTAGGCTTCTCTTTCAGTTGTATAATAGACCTCTTTTTACTGTAGCTAGGGTATGGCAAGATCTCCCTTAACTGTGGATAGTATCTTTTGCCAACTGCATTTAGGGTCATGTGACTGTAGCTGTGTATAATACCTTCACTTATACTGTGTTTAGGGCTTCATTTGTAGGCCAACGTATTACACTTGTTGTTTCTCCTTCACCAAAACCCAAGGACGTGGAGAGGAGAAGATCACCTGGAGTGTAAGTGTGTCTCAAATGACTTCAAGTCCTCACCTATTTATACTAAAAATGTAGGTGATGAATAGGCACGTCTATTGGGCTTATGAGCCTACTCAAGTTGCTGGTCAACTTGATAATAATTCCATAATCAAAATTAATTCATATCTCCATGAATACTTGACGGAATAGGATGATCTTTAGATCAATCCTACACCTCTCGATGAGGGGGATCCAATAAAAATATCATCTGCCATAAATAAGATGACCCACATGGATTTTGGCCCTATTTGCCAATTTTAACGTGAAGGGAGTGTCTATGGTTTTTGAAGTAGATCATATAGTGTTTTTTATGCAACCATCTCACAAAAGAGAAGAAAAGATAGATCAATGACATCAAAATCAGCCTCTTCAAGGGGGAAACCTCCTTTACATTACACAAATGAAAAATTCTTGGATGATACAAATGACAAGGCCTTTTTTCTATATAGGAATCTAAGGGGTCACAATATAGTTAAAGTCAACATAACAATAATAATGTAATGACACAACAATAACAATAGTCAGCTTCTATGGGGCACAATAATAACAATATGGGGACAACATGGGCACAACAATAACAATAAGGGGCTACAATGACAATAATAATAAGGGAATACACTAGTATGATAGGGACTTAACATGCCCCTCTCCTTCAGAAAAGTGTTGTCCTCAATGCTTGAGTAGTTCTTGATGCTTCTGTATAAAATTATCATCCTCCCATGTGGAATATTTAGCAAGTAACTTCTTCCACTTGATGAGATACTCTGAAATTGATCGATTTTGTAGCTATCAAGTTCTTGTTTCTATGACTGCTTCAGGTTCCAATATGATTTTTCCTTCCTCGTCAAGCTTTGGAAATATTGTTTGAACTAGGAGCTTGTCACCTATAACCTTCTTTAAGCATAAAACATTGAAAAATGGGTGCACTCGAGAAGTTGTAGGAAGCTCCAATTTGTATGCCATAGTACCAATCTTTTGCAACACCTTGTACAGACCATAACACTTTGGTGATAATTTATTACCCTTCTTAGCTTACTTGAGGGACATTTGTTTGTATGGTTGTAGTCATAGAAATATCCATTCACCTACATCAAAACTTATTTCACTGCAATGTTGATATGCTTATCGTTTCATTCTACTCTATGCCAAAGTGAGGTTATCCTTTAAGAGGTTGAGACCTTGTTGTTGATGCTCGATGTGATCTTCCACTGCTTGGACCTTAGACTTTTTTCTTAAATATGATCTGATGGATGGTGGATGATATTCATAAAGTGCCATAAATGGGGTCATTTTTGCTGTAGTATGGAAGGAAGTGTTATACCACAATTCAGCCAGAGGCAACCATTTGACCCATTGTGTCTATTTATCATATACAAAGCAACGAAGATATCCTTCCAAACATGTGTTCACTATCTCAGTTTTCCCATCATATTGAGGATTATAAGATGAGCTATGAGCTAACTGAGTACCCAGACAAGAAATTAATTATGTCCAAAAATTTCCAGTGAAAATGGTATCTCTGTCACTTACAATAAACTTTGGGTTTCCATGTAGATTTTGAATTGTTTTCATAAATGCAGTAGCAACTGTACTGGATTTAAAGGGATGAGATAATGCACAAAAGTGTGCATACTTGGTAAGTCTATCAACTATCACCATGATAACACTCTTTCCTTCGGACTTGGGCAAACCTGTGATAAAATCCATTGAAACCTCCTCCCCACATTGACTTGGAATGGATAAAGATTGTAATAGACCTGGGGTCTTGATTGTTTCAACTTTATTTTGTTGGAAAACTAAACATTCTACCACAAACTTTTGAATATCATATTTAAGGTCGTGCCAAAAGAATTCCTTCTTAATCATGTGGTAAGTTTTTAAAAATCCTGAGTTCCCTCCTAAGGGAGAGGTATGCAATTCCATAAGAATCTTTTGTTTGAGTTGGGAATTCTTACATGGGTATAAGCAATCTTTGTACCATAACGAATCACTTTCCCAGCTAAATGTATCAGATGTACTGGGGCCTTGTTGTAACTTTTGAATGAGTGCCCACACTTCTTCTTCATTCTTCCATTCATCCCTTCCTTCGTTTATCCAATTTGGTTGGATAATAGAAATGGTGCAAAGAAATGATTCCACATCCTCATTCTTTCTTGAGAGTGCATTTGCAACAACATTTTGCTTCGCTTTTTTGTAAATGATTTTAAAAACCCAACATCTTTGTGACCCATTTTTGCTGCTCTTCTGAAGATAATCTTTTTTCTAAAATGTATTTAAGACTATCATGATCTGTGTTTACATTGAAGTGTCTTCCCATTAGGTAAGGTCACCATTTCTTAAGTGCGTGTAGTATTGTCAACATTTCCATCTCATAAATATCTTTGTGTAAATACTTTCCTTTGATTGGATGACTTTCAAAAGAAATGGGTCTTTCTTCTTACATTAAAACAGTACCAAGTCCATTTCCTGAGGCATCACATTCCACAATAAAGGTTTTAGTGAAGTCTGACATAGCTAAGACCGGTGCTTGGCACATTCCCTCTTTAAGATGTTTAAAGGCTTTCATCACTTCTGGAGTCCATGAAAATGCATCTTTCTTCAGTAATGTTGTTAGAGGTGCTATTATTTTCCTATATGTCTTAGCAAACTTGCAATAATACCCTGTCAACTCGAGAAATCCTTGCAGATGCTTTATGGATGTGAGGATTTTCCATTATTTAATGGATTTAATTTTTCTAGGGTCTACCTTAACACCTTCATGAGATACAATATGGCCCAAATATTCTACCTCTTGTACTCCAAAGAAACATTTGGAGGTTTTTTCATATAATTGTTTCTCCTCCAATAGTTTGAGCACTCTATCAACATGTTGAACATGATCCTTCCAAGACTTGTTGCAGATTAGTATATCATCAAAAAATACCAACACAAATTTTCTAAGCAAGGGTTTGAAAATTCAATTCATCAAACCTTGAAATGTAGAAGGTTCAATGCTAAGGCCAAAAGGCATGACCAAAAATTCATAATTACCCTCATAAGTTCTAAATGTTGTTTTCAGAATGTCTTCATTCTTCATTCTTATTTGATGATATCTTGAACGAAGGTACAACTTGGTGAAGTAAATTGCTCCATACAATTCATCCAATAATTCATCAATGCTAGGAATGGGAAATTTATCTTTAATAGTGAGTTTGTTGAGCTCCCTATGATCCGAACACATGCGTCATGATCCATCCTTCTTCTGCACATATACTACTGGAGCAGAGAAATAACTTTGACTAGGTTGAATTATACCAACCTCTATCATTTCTGCAACCATACATTCAATTTCACTCTTTTGAGAATAGGGATATTTGTAAGGCTTGATGTTTTGAGGAACACTTCTTGGAATCAAATGAATAGCATGATCATGATCAGGAATAGGTGGGATGCCTTTGGGAGTCTCGAATACCTTGGAATAATTGTCCAAGAATTTTTGGCGATTTGGAGAAACAGATGATTTTGACATGGGAACCTCTAGGAAACATAATTGTGCAATTAAACCACGTTGTTATTTCTTTAGAAGCTTTTTCATGCTGTTAGAGCTAATTATATTTCCCGATTTCCCTGTGATACCCCTTAATTCAACTTCCTTTCCTTCTGAAAATGTTAAGTTATGGTATGTTCTATGCTTATAGCAGTTTAATTATCTTTCTTATTATTATCCACAGATTAGCAATCACATGTACATAAAGTAAATTGCAAATAGAACATTAAATTATTGACAGAAAACAAGCCAAGACAAGGGACACAAGATGTGGAGGCTAGCCAACGACAAACCCTAATATGGAGAAACCCTTTGATCAAATATTCTTTTATCTTCAATAATTCAGTAGAGAGAAATAGTACAAAAATCTGATTTATATCAGTGGAATCAGCATCACCGGCATCACTGGCATCAGTATCATTGGCATCACCGGCATCATCGGGATCAGCATCATCAGCATCACCGACATCAGCATCAACGACATCACCGGCATCACTGGCATCAACATCATCAGCATCACCGACATCACTGGCATCAACATCATCAGCATCACCGGCATCACTGCAATCAGCATCACCGGCATCACCAGCATCACCGCAATCAGCATCATCAGCATCATCAGCATCACCGGCATCATCCCTAAACTAGGGCAGTCAATATCTCGCAGACTGATTGCCGGATTGTCTTGATTCCTTCACCAAAAAATGCATCCTTCTGAGGGGAGTCAGATCCACCTACAGCGCAGTTCAGAGAGGGAGAAATATCGTCAACTCTGGTCAAACTTACAATCTAGAGTTGCAGCCCTAAATATGCGTCCTTCCTTCCACACATGTGAGAGAAGAGTCTCTTTCTACGCAGTAGGAGAAGAACCTCTTTTCTGTGCAGGAGAGAGAGAGATATGTGATGAGATAGTGTGTCCAAATGAGGAAAAGACATCTTGTATTTATACACAAATGTTGATGATTGAATAGATGCGACTGTTGGGCTTCTGAGCCTACATGAGTTGTTGGTCAGCTTGATAATTATTCCATAATAAAAATAAATTCATATCTCCATAAATACTTATCAAAATCGAATCATCTTTAGATCAATCCTACACCTCTTGACAAGAGGAATCTAATAAAAATATTATCAACCATGAATAAGATGGTCCACATGGAGTTTGGCCCTAGTTGCCGATTTTAACACTCCCTCTCAACTAGGGAGAAGTCCATCACAATTCATTTATCGGTCGCTACTATTCATCCATCAAATGCATTTCCCTATATAGCTTGACCCCTGCTATGCTATGCTCTGCTCTATTATGTTCTGCTCTGCTTTGTCCGAATTATGAAGAAGAAGAAATGATCGAGGATGTATCATACTGACTCAAAGTCAGTCTCAGAGTGTGTACCACTGGTCCCAGACCAGTCCCAATTGACCCAAAGTCAGCGTCATAGTAGGTACTGCTCCTACTATTGGTCCCAGACTAGTCCTCCACTAACCAAAGTTAGTCTCAAAGTATGTACCACTGGTCCCAAACCAGTCTCAACTGACTCGAAGTCAGCATCATAGTAGGTACAACTCCTACCACTGGTCCCAGAACAGTATCATCCTCCACTGACTCAAAGTCAGTCTCAGAGTGTGTACCACTGGTCCCAGACCAGTCTCAACCGACCTGAAGTCAGCGTCATAGTAGGTACCACTCCTACTACTGGTCCCAGACCAGTCCTCCACTGACTTGAAGTCAGTCTTAGAGTATGTACCACTGGTCCCAGATAAGTCTCAATCGACTTGAAGTTAGCGTCATAGTGGGTACAAATCCTACCACTGGTCCTAGACTAGTATCATTGATCCCAGATCAATGAAGGTCATCCTAGCATAGGGAGTATGATAGATACATCGATGCATCCATTGGTACTATTATGGTCCCTATCCTCATTTACCTACTCATTGATCAGATGAGAGGTACTTCTCATGAGTCCCAGACTACATGGGTAGGATGCCTTGACAGGAGAACTAATCAATCATGTCCTCACAGGAGAACTAATCATCCTGTTACACAATCATCATGGAGAACACATCATCCAGACCTCATAGGAGAACTAATCATCCTGCTACACAATTGTCATGGAGAACACATCATCAGGACCTCACAAGTGAACTAATAATCTTGCTACATAGTCGCCACGGGGTGTCACAAGGAAAGTTTTGATTCTTTTATCCTACACACGTACACCACCAGGGGATGGTGGGTCACCTTGTGGTCATATGTCTCTCCAAGAAGTACCTCGCGCCCCCCACAGAGCTCCAAGAGCTCCATACATCATACAGGACCCTCATCAGAGGGTTTTTGAATGACACCAAGTCATTCTTGTAAAGTAAAAAATTTGACTTTTCCTAGGGGCTTTGTCAGAATGTTGGCGACCTATTCATCTCTACCGATATGTTGAAGCCTTATAGCTCCCCATTGCAACATATCTCAAATATAGTGGTACCTGATATTGATGTTCTTGGAGTGATTATGAAATACGAGATTTTTTGATAAACGGATACCACTCTGGTTGTCACATAGAATCACAGTGGTATCCAATATAAATCCAAACAGCTCACTAAAGATCTTTCACAACCAGACTGCCGCATAGGAGGCCATGCTAGCAGTAATGTATTCTACCTCAGTGATGCTCAGAGCCACCGAATTCTGCTTCCTGCTCATCCAGGATATCGAGGTAGATCCCAAAGAGAAACAACACCCGAATGTGCTCTTTCGATCCTCCACATTCCCTACCCAATCAGCATTAGTATACCCAAGTAGTCTCACATTTAAGGCAATGTATCTTAATCCATGAGTGATTGTGCCACGAAGATCTCTTAGCAGATTCTTGGCACCAATCTAGTGTGAGTGACGAGGCTCAACCATATATTGGCTCAAAGTGTTGACTGCAAAGCATATATCTGGATGGGGGTTCACCAAGAACATCAATGCTCCGACGAGCTGTCGATACTTGGTAGCATTTTGTAAAATGGGTTCGGTAGCACTGCCTCTTAACTTCTTAAAGTTAAGCTCTATCGTGGTAGTTACAGGTTTGGAGTCCACCATGCTAAATCCTTCCAATATCTTCACCACATATTTTCCTTGAGATACGAAAATTTCCCCTGGCTTCTACCAGACTTCTAGTCCTAGGAAATAGTGTATCAGTCCTAGGTCCTTCATTTCAAATTCAGAAGCAAACTCCCTCTTACATTTGTGAATGAGAGGGTTTGCACCAGTTAGAAAGAGGTCATCCACATACAACACTAGTATGAGAGGTTTGTCATCTTAAACCTTAGAGTAAAGGTTAGGATTGGCTTCACTCCTAGTGAATCCCAGCTTCATCAAGTAGCTATCGATCCTCTCATACTATGCTCGGGGTGCTTTCTTTAGCCCATGCAAGAATGCGGTCTTAACATCCATCTGATGTAGGTTCCATCCTTGTGAAGCCGCAAGGGCTATGATTGAGCGGGTGGTGGTATATCTAGCAACAAGCGCAAATATCTCGTCATACTCTTTTTCTTTTGGTTCCCTGGTGTCAGCTTCTTGAGAGCTCCTCACTGTAGGAAGATTGTTCATCTTGTTGATAGCCATATCTTCGTCAAGGATGACATCATGACTAATCATGACTTCCCTTTGATTGGCTACATAGGTTCTATAGCCCTTAGTATTTTCACCATAGCCCACAAAGATTCATTTCTTTCCAGATGCACCCAATTTATTCCTTTTTCTCTTTTAGCATATGAAAATATATAGGGCTTCCAAAAATTCTAAAATGAGATATATCAGGTTTCTTACCGGTGAACATTTCTTCAGGACTCTTGGAACCTAATGCTTGATAAGGGCATCGGTTTTGTACATATACGGCAACATTTGCAACTTCGGCTCGTAGAAACTTTGGAAGTCTTTGATCATGGAGAATGGCACGGATAGCTTCAACAATTGTATGGTTCTTCCTTTCCACCACACCATTCTGTTCAGGAGTATATGGTGTAGTAGTCTCCCTCTTAATGCCATCCTCTTTACAAAATTCATGTAACTCGTTAGATTCATATTCAGTCCCATTATCAGTCCTTAAGATCTTGATCTTCTTTACAGTGTGATTCTTGATCAAGGTTTTGAAGTGTCGAAACCAATAGAATCCTTCATCCTTATTTTTCAAGAAGTATATCCAAGTCTTTCGAGAATAGTCATCTATAAAAGTAAGGTAATATGAATATCCTCCCAAGGAGTTCATAGGCATCATACTAGATATGTCTGAGTGAACCAACTATAATATATCAGAGGTCTTGTTTTGGCTTGAGGGGAATGGTCCCCTTTTGAGCTTTCCTTTGGCACATCCCGGACATACACCTTCTTTCTCTACTCGAAATTTGGGCATCACTGTCACCATTTGTCTTACATCGGGTAGAGATTTATAATGAAGGTGGGCAAACCTCCAATGCCAAAGTTTGCACTGAAGAGATGTGTCACAAGACATGACACCTAGTGTACTGCCACCGACCTGATATAATGAATCAACTTAAAACCCAAGAGTAAAGGCATCTTTAACATTATTTTTCAATACATGTACCTTGCCATCACTGAAGGTCACCATGTAGCCTTTGTCTTCCATTGCCGAGATGGACACCAGGTTCTTTTTGAGGTCAGGTACATATAATAAATCCTGGAATTTCTAGCCTTCTTGAATGCAGGCCACCAAGCGCTTGTCGATAGAGTCCCGGATGATCTTCTTTGTTGTGACTTCACCAGTTTTCCATTTGTTCTTGGCAGCAGTGGGTGCATTTGATGGATGCTCAACAATATTGCCTCTCACATGGCCCAACACTCCTTGATCTTCTAAGGTTAGATCAAGAGACATCTTCCATCCGTGATAGTTAAACTTTTCATGGAGCTTGTCTTCGGTAGGGAAGAGTGTTGAGGATCCCATAATTCTTTTAGGATGGCCTTGTCAATCTTCTCTTTGGTGATTGCTTTTGCTCTTGCTCGGGCTTTGTCTTCACTTCAACTCTGATACCATGTTAAGTTATGGTATGTTCTATGCTTATAGCAATTTACTTATCTTTCTTATTATTATCCATAGATTAGCAATCACATTTACATAAAGTAAAGTGTAGATAGAACATTAAACGATCGACAGAAAACAAGCCAAGACAAGAGACACAATATGTGGCGGCTAGCCAGGGACAAACCACAATATGGAGAAACCCTTTGATAAAATCTTCTTTTATCTTTAATAATTCACTAGAGAGAAATAGTACAAAATATGATTTATATCAGCAACAACAAACCCTAGATTAGCGGAATCAGCATCACCGGCATTAGCATCATTGACATCACCGGCTTCAGTATCATCGACATCACCGGCATCATCAGCATCACCAGCATCATCGGCATCAACATCATCGGCATCACCGACATCAGCATCATCTGCATCACTGGCATCACCGCGTCACCGACATCAACATCATCAGCATCATCGACATTAGCATCATTGGCATCATCGGCCTCACCGGCATCAGCATCATTAGCATCACTAGCATCGGCATCATCACCATCACTGGCATCACTGGCATCAACATCATCGGAATCACTGGCATCAACCCTAAACTAGGGAAATCAATATCTTTCAAATCGATCATTAGATCGGCTTGATTCCTTCACCAAAAAATGCGGCCTTCTGAGGAGATAAAGATCCACCTACAATGTAGTTCAGAGAGGGAGAAATATGTTCAACGCTGGTCAAGCTTCCAATTTGTAGCTGCAGCCCTAAATCTGTGTCCTTCCTTCCACACATGTGAGAGAAGAGTCTCTTTCTGCATAGTAGGAGAAGAGCCTCTTTTCTACGCAGTAGGAGAAGAGCCTATTTTCTGCGTAGGAGAGAGAGAGAGATGTGATGAGAGAGTGTGTCCAAATGAGGAAAATGCCTCCTATATTTATACACAAATTTTTATGATTGAATAGATGCGATTGTTGGGCTTCTGAGCCTACATGAGTTGGTAGTCTGCTTGATAATTATTCGATAATCAAAATAAATTCATATCTCCATAAATACTTATCGGAATCAGATGATATTTAGATCAATCCTACACCCCTCGATGAGAGGAATATAATAAAAATATTATCAGCCATGAATAATATGACCCACATGGAGTTTGGCCCTAGTTTCCAATTCTAACATAATACAATTTCAAGAAAATTTCTTGAAAATTAAAAGCTATCGTACCCAAATATTGTAGCCATTGGACTTCTAGTACAACATCAACACCACCCATTGGAATGGAAAACATTAGACTATCCAACACATATTCTCCCTTGGATAGCTTGATATTATGGCACTTTCTAGAGAAATTTATGGTTCTTCCATTTGCAACCATCACTTGACACTCTGGTGCTAGATATAGGAAGCAATTCAATTCCTTAGATATCTTACAATGAATAAAATTATGGGCACTGCCTGAGTCAATCAACTCTATTACAATTTTCTTCTTGATATATCCATCTATCTTGATAGTTTGAGGAGTGGTTATTCCGACCAATGCATTACAAGATATGGTCATATTCATTTCTTCTCTCTAGGCTTTGTTCCTGGTGTGTATCCTCTTATTTTGATGTTTCTTGTTCATTTTCTTCTTCCTCTTCACAATCTATGTAAAATAATTTCTTCTCGGCACACTTATGACCTTTAGTGTATTTGCTATCACAACTATAACAAAGCCCTTTATTCCTTTTTCTTCCAATTTTTATGGTGCCAACCTTGTAGGTTGTGGAAATCTACGGGAAACAACACTTCCAACTTAATAGTTGTTATTAGTAGGCTTCCTTGTTTCCATAATTTTTCTTTCAATTTTTCTTGCCAACCTGAATGCCTTCTCCAATGAATTAGGTTCCCAAAGTTGAACCTCATGCTGGATGTTATCCTTTAATGTCCCTATGAACACATCAATACAATGCTCCTCTGGAATATCTTTTACCCTTATATTCAATTTTGGAACTCCTTAATGTGCTCCACCATTAAACCTTTTTGTTTGAGATTTATCAATTGGCTTAAAAAAATGTTGCTTTTTGTATCCTCATAATGTGTTATCGTTTCTTTTGTAAAAATTGTCCAAGTAACAATTTGTTTACAAGAGAAAGGCCATCGATACCATATAAACTGATTGGGTTCCAAATATAAAGTCGCAATGCATACCTTTTGTGTGTTTTTCACATTATGGAGATCGAATTATTGCTCCATCTGTAGTATCCATGTTACAGGATCCTTGCCATCAAACTTATTCATATCGATCTTTGGAACATGGTGGGTCTTCAATCCAACGTTAGGGTCTATGAACTCGTGACTAACATTTCTTTTGTTCTCATCATGAGTTTCCTCTACTACCTTTTCGACATTAGGAATCATTTCTTGTAGCAACTTTGCCAAACCTCCTTTCAAACCTTCCATGTCTTTCTTTAAATCCTCAATGTTTACTTCTAAACCATCCATATTAGCTTCCACACCATTCATCTTAGCTTCCATGACATTCTTTAAACCATCCATCTTAGCTTCCATACATTTCTTTAAACCATCCATCTTATCTTCTATTACTTTTTGTGAGAGTGAGATTTTTTGCACTTGGTCTCGTAATTTTGATATATCATGTTGCATTTCTTCCTCTTCTTCATGAGTAATGCTAGAGCTTTCAGGTTTCTTACTAGGTGTTTCCATTTTCTTTCTTCAGGGAATCAATCATTAATGATAATTATGTTTCACTATGTCCCTTGACTTCCTTCAAACTAATTTTTCAAACCAAACTTATGCAAAATTTTAAAAACACAACACACCTTCTTTTGCTTTCTAGGAGCTCAATATTGAATCTATTATATCTCTATAATTTCAGATCTCCAACATCTGAAATCTCATGCTGTGGTGTCCCTCTAAGTCATCATTCCAACCCCACAAGTATAATCAATATTGGATTCTCCAAGAAAGAGTTATTCCAAATCTTCCATGATGACCATATTATAGATTAGTTCAGTATAGCGAACTTGTACAAAGTGCCACGTATCTCTGTTTTGACCTTCAGATCTGAAACCAACAAAAATAAAACTACACTATGTCCTCTTTCTATACCTTTTTACAAAATTTCAATATGATGCTCAGAGAGAAAGTTATGATGATTTTCCCTAAGTCACATGTTTGAGATATAATTCAAGAGCCTGCAAAAATCCTAACTTTCTTTGATCATATCTATGAAAATATAGTGAGACAAGATATTAAATTTGTACCCGAGGTTCATCACAATTTCAGCTCAAATGTGTTTTAATTTTAGCTTCTGAAATGTCATAGAAAAATATTTATAGTGAAAATTCCATGACAACCTATTTGAAGCAGCAAAACCCTAGAATCCAAAGCTCTGATACCAATTGTTATGCAACCAACTCACAAAATAGAAGAAAATATTGATCAACAACTTCAAAATCAGCCACTTTGAGGGGGAAACCTCCTTTAAATTACACAAATGAACAAATCTTTGAAGATAAAAATGACAAGACCTCCTTTCTATATATAGGAGTATAAGGGGTCACAATATAGTTGTTAAACACACATGGACAGCAAAGACAATATGAAAGATAAATCATGCAATACATTTTTTTATTAACAGAAGATATACATTTATAGTACATTATGTGACTCTTGGGTTTCAGATCCCAAGGTCTCTTGGACTGCTTTTGTCCATTCAACTTCCACACTAACCATTTAGGATTAGGTGTCCAACATTCCCCCCCTTAATCTGAAGGGTTATGTATGAGTCCAAGAAGAGAGCTGTAATACAACATGTGCAAAAAATGCATGGCAGCACTAGGCTGAATGTGCTCTATGAAATGTTGGTAAAAAGGGCAGTGGTTTAAGGATGACCACCAACACTGGAACGCTTAGTGCAGTTCCCGGAACTCTTCCAAAACTGGCAAGAAACTGAAGTTTTCTGCTAGAGGAAGTGATCCTATTTTTTTAAAGAGGGAAACATTCAACCATAAAAGGGAGGTCTCACCCCGCATAAAAGGTAAAACTTCAACCTGAAAAGGGAAGTCTCAACCTGTGATGGTTTAAGGATGACCAACAACTCTGGAATGCTTAATGCAATTCCTGGAACTCTTCCAAAACTGGCAAGAAGCTGGTGTCTTCTGCTATAGGAAGTGTTCTCAATTGTGTTCCCGGAACTCTTCCAAAACTGGCAAGAAGCTGAAGTCTTCTGCTAGAGGAAGTGTCCCAGATTACCAACTGAAGGCATGTTCAGGCATCTTTGTCTCTAGCTACAACTCTGAAACTGGTGTGGCAGGTTGTGGCTCAGGCTCGCTTGATGTGACTTTGAAGCTTGTAGATGACCATCATTTCCCCCCTATCAGATACAAGGTGAGAAGATGGAGAAAACTCAACTGCAAGACTGTTCAATACTCTGGAACAAGTTTTGACATGTGTTTGGAATATCTTCTTGGTTGTTGATGCCCATTGCCAAGAAGCGATCCATCGAAGATGAATCTTTGTTCTTGCAGGATGTTTATTTCTGAAGCATCTGTGTGAAGAATGGTTGGTTTTATGACAGTGCTTACATGGATGAAGATCAAAACAGTGATCTTTCAAAGGGCCAACTCGGTCACAGTGTTGGAATTTCACGATCTGTTGTTGTTGTTGCTGTGGAAGAGGGGCAGAATCTGGAACAGCTGGAGGTGAACTGTCATGAGGAGCAAGTGAACTGTCATGAATGAATCCATCACTTTGAAACTGAATGGGCTTGGCATAGTCTGGAATACGAAAGGACAAGTCCTTGTCATATCCAAGACCAGTTTTGTGCTTGTTGTGGACAAGCTGTTCCCAAGGTCTGATGATGGGCTTGGGAAGTGCAGACTGAGTTTCTGCATCTGCATATACAATTGCTGCTTTATTTGAATGAACTGTACCATTATTAACATGCTGCTGATGGGTGGTTGTATCAATGTTCTGAACAAAAGCAGGTTCAGAATGGTGTCTATTTTGATGTAGCTCTTCTTACTGTAGCTGTGATTCAAGCTGCAAAAAATCAATCTTTTCCTGTGCATTTTGTAGACATGTCTGAATTTCTGAGAGAGATCCTTTGCTGATTTGTAATGTGTCATCAACAGTAGATAATATCAGAGTTTTAAGGAACTGTAATACTTCACTGGTTCTGGCCATTTTTTCTTCAATGTTTGATTTACACCTTAAAAAAATGATCACAACTACTACTCAATGCAGAAAAGTAATATCTACTCACAGTACACAGCAATATCCTTTATAAATGTCAGCAAATGATCAGTGTGAAATATAAAGGATTACAATCAGCTCACCAAAATATTTATGCAGCAGTGGAATCAAGGAATCAATGCACTATAATGAGTTTTAAATACAATGCCACAATTGGGGCAGCAGCAACTGCAAACTTATTTAAAACAACAGCTTCAACGTATTTCAGGCAGCATCATAACGTATTTATGCAGCTTTAATCACAGTTTTCGATGCATTCAATACAGCTCCAGGTCATCACACAAATAAATCAATGAGCGATATACAAAACTGATTTCTTTCTCTGCAATACTTACTGAACTTATGGTAAATTAGAAGAAGAGCATCGATATTATACTACTTAGAGAAGTTTTTCAAAATATCAAATCTGAAAGTGTCCGCAGTACCGTTGTAGATAGAAACATGAACTTTTTCATTCCCTTGGACAAACGGCAAATGTTGTAGAAGTGTTGATCAATAGTGGAAGACAAATTGAGACATTCAACTTTGTTCATGCATAGGGTGTTTTCCAGCAGCATAACGAAAATCCAAAAGAAATATATGTTTCCATATGCGGCTATATACCAAAACTTCAGCCAGAAACAAATCACCTCGTGACTTCCTCCTCTCCAAAGTCTCCACACAGAAACCTGAACCCGTTTATGTATAAGCTCAATGTCTAAAATTGTCAATGCACGGGCCCGAAGACACCAAGAGTAATAAAGACACTCAATGACATATAGCTACACACTCAATGCCATTGGATTCCAGCTTGCAGATAATGCCGAGATCCCCTAATGCGGTCGATTCTCTTCAATAGCCATTGTAATACCAACGAAGTTGATAACAATCCAACATAGCACGCGTGTATGTGGTTTTGCAGAATAAATACATCAGAGCACACATTTATGTAATTTTCTTGCTCTGTTTACAGGGAAAAAAACCAATAATAGCCAAAAAGCAAAAATCCCAACAACATCTACGGTAGGCTGTAACAAAGGCTTCACCAGATCCTATGTAATTTCTTGCTCTGTTTTGTGAGAATTCGATCCTTTGGATGGACTTCTGTACTTGTAGTCAATATACAGTTTCACCGTTTTCCCTCAACCTCAATACATTCTGTTAATGGAAGCATGTTCTGGGTTCAATGTCAGTATCAGTATTACGATCATTTACAGCCAAAGCAATAATCAAAATCAAGAGAATGGACGACTCAAAGCTTCTGAAGCTTTCAAACGTTCCGAAGGCTCAAACTTGAGAAGTCCTTGCAGCAAGTCTATAAGTAGTACAGATGAATGTAATTCACAGAATTTAGCTATTTAGTTCAATGACCAGCCCAACGCCATACCAATTAACTTGAATGACCAATCACAGGGCGTTTGAATAAATTCAAGACATTCAAAACTTGATGCATCAATAAACTCAACGTACAATACAAATCACAATCTTCGAAATGGAGCTCGCTCACATTCCACTCACACAGCGCCCAAAGAGCTCACATTCGGCACTCAAACATGTTGTAAAGCGCTGAGCAGAAACGTTACTCTGCCAATGCATTACCACTGGCTGAGGAAATTGAAACGACACACACAAGACATGCGATTAAAAAACAGCGGAGAGAATGGTCGGTGAAATCAGAGATACTGGAAATGCGGCCAAGGTCATTTGTGCAATCTTCTATGAAGATGTCAAGCCCATTATTGAGGATCTCCAGTCCATGTCCCTTTGCGGCCACGTATTTCACGAGCTATGCATTAGGGCTCCGAGAAAGGGTGGAAGAAATCTCCTTGTACAAGTTTCAGCCAAAGCGCAACCGTCAAAAGTCATTTGCCGGTGTACCACTACGCAAGCGCTACAGCAAATGACTCAAATGCTCGACCAGAACCTGGTCAAAAATGTCTCTGATTATTTATCTGCCTCCAACTTTCCTCAGGTCTAGGCCTGAACTTTTATTCCTTCCAAGGGTTCACCAAATAAAATATTTATGTTGGCAGACACCCCGCCAATGCCATATCCTAAATGTTCCCGATGTTGTTTTCTATGTCGAAAATCTAGATTTAAAATCCATACTTTTACATTAAATATGACAAAACTCAACCAATTCCCGTCTCCCGAGCTGGAGGATTCGTAAGGGTAAAGCCAGCATCAAAATTCACTCGAAGACATAAAAGTACTTCCCTATATCGGAAGCTCCGCAGCTCTAAACCGCGCTCAGGGCGCAAATATTTCTCCAAGAAAAAAGAAATTAAAAGGCTCAGATTTTGCTAAGGCTCCTCATCGTTTACTATTAACTAAAAGATCGCGACCTCGGAACGGCATCCAACACAGCATTATAATTCCAATTCCTGTGAACTTCGAATCGGGCCTCCGCAAACCAGTTTCCGCCTCATTTCTGCACTAATTTACACGAAAGAAAGCTCAAACACTTCAGTTCTTGCTGAAGCCAAAAATAAATTACTGTCAGCGTTTCCGTCGATTCTTGGTTGTTTTACAAGATTCGAGACCTGCCGAGCTCAACAACAGTCGTATACTCCAATACAAGTCGCAATAAAACAACTTGCCCAAAACTCCAACAACTCTGCTGCATTTTCCATGTCAGTCCCAAAGCGCAGGTACAAGGAAAACATTTATGAGCAGTTACAAGGAGCGTTTCGTATGCAGAGAGCAGCGTATTAAATGCAGGTGGAGCAGCTACAGGAGCAGCGTAATTATCATGAAACGCTTGGCAGTCAGTAAATCGCAGATGGATCAGCGCTTTAAATGGGGCATTTATGGACAGAGCGCAGTGGTGACAGAGGCGTTGATGACAGAGGCGTTATAAGGCAGCGCTTGAAAAGAATATGACAGAGGGCTAGGACTGTTCACAACATAGGAATGGCAGCGCTGATAGAGGTAACATCCTCTATTCTAAGAAATGCTCAGAAACGTATAATCAAGAGGAGAGCATTGGTTTACAAAGGCCACAGAAACAGGTGGCTCACAATGGAGTAGGGCAGGAGATCGCCCGCTCTGATACCATGTTAAACACACATGGACAACAAAGACAATATGAAAGATAAATCATGCAATACATTTTTTTATTAACAGAAGATATACATTTATAGTACATTATGTGACTCTTGGGTTTCAGATCCCAAGGTCTCTTGGACTGCTTTTTTCCATTCAACTTCCACACTAACCATTTAGGATTAGGTGTCCAACAATAGTCAAAGCCGACATAATAATAATAATGTAAGGGAACAACCATAATAATAGTAGGGTTCTATGGGGCACAATAATAACAATATGGGGACAATATGGGCACAAAAATAATAATAAGGGGCTACAATGACAATAATATTAAGGGAATACCCTAGTATTATGGGGACCTAACATTTTTGGTCCCCAGATGCTTGCACAATGAGTTTAAGGGTGTGAATGAGCAGTCCATGTCACTCGCACAGTATTAGGAAGGGAGAAACTAGGGGTTTGGAGTAGCTTTGTGTGTGTTTGTCCCCACATGCACGCTTACAATATTCCAAGGAGAATCTGAGCCAGACACAGTTGCTCGCACACAGTGGCTAAGGTAGTGTCCAGGAAGTTTCAATCACTCGCAGTCTGCCTTGCTACGAGCATCCATGGTTTGATCTAGGGTTTGACAGTTTCCTTCAATAGTCTAATGGATAAAGGGTTTCCCTATGTTGTTCTTTAGTTCTGTAGTCTTCTTCTGTTTAGTAAATCTCTGCTGCAATTTTATGTATTGAACTCATTGTACTCTCCATTGAAACATTTTATGACAATCTAAGAAGAAGAATAATTTTAAATGGTTTTCACCATAGTGGGTTTTGCTCTAGTCTCGAACCAATCCTATTGTATCTATGTGTGCATGTTTTTCTTCCATTATTCCTTTATGTTTTGCTGCATTGATGATATTGATGTTGTTCTTTCTACATAGTTGCATATGTTGATGAATAATGATGTAAATATGAATAATGTAATGATGATATGGCATAAACTTACTGTGTTAATGAAGAAATAAATTATCAAAGAAAAGAACAATATAGCCCATAGAAAAATTAACATGGTTTCAGAGTTGGGCTAAAGAAAAGTCATGGAGATCACCCTGACGATGGCACCTCTGATGGAAGCAAGAAGAGGATGGTGGAGACCTAAAAGAATTCTAGGGTTTGAAGAAAACCCTGTGTAGTTTGTTTATCACTATTAGGGTTTGAGAGAAACCCTAGTTTATATAAACAACATGAGATATGAAAAATAGCATGGTCAATGTGAATATGCTCAATCTCTTGTGAAAGATTGGATGAAGCCCTAGATGCGAGAATCCCTAGTAGGCCTAGTTGGTTGATGAAAGGTAGCACTATTATGTGGACAATGGATGGTGATGGATGGTTCAAGAGGGAGAGGATCACCTCTTATTGAAGATAAGTATTTCCTGATTTATGATGCCTCTTACTTTTTTAAACTGAAGGATCTTATCATTATGTTTATTGTTTATATTTCCTGCATATGTATTTGAGTATATGGATGTTTCTAACCTCCTTAATGAGATGTGATCAGTGGATCCTTCTTGAGGATCATTTGAAATTCAGGAAGGATGTCTAGAGCTGGAAAAGGTAAAGAGGCACAATGAAAAGATGAGAAAGTGCTACAAGATGACTATGGCTAAGGAGAAGGTGCATTTGTATTTGAATGCTACAAGGTATTGTTTCAATGCTATGTTTCATCTATTAAGCCCCTAAGGTATGATGAGAATATCTCCTTCTCAAATGGTCTATGCATATGAAATTGACTTGGATTTATGTTTCCTATAATGAAATGGTGCACCCAGTGTTGAACATTTTGATCTTCTTTAATTTTATGAGTCTACCTAATGTTGATACATTGATATACTTGATGTTTGGCTAACATCCATCTATTGGATATCTTGATACTATAAAGAAGGTTAGCACCTTGACTCTAATAAATGATACTCTTGACACTTGACATGCATAATACATGATGGATCTCATATAGAAGGTTACCTCATTTATTTCTATATACAATGGTATTGATAATGCTTGTGAGGAACATGACGAAAGTATGGAAAAAGGGTTGACACTATTGATGTTTTGGTAAATTTTATTGAATGACCTGTCTTATTCCTATCGATCATGATAAGCATGGTAATCATGATGATAGAAGTATAACTATGAGATTGAAGTGATATTGTGTTCATGATATTTGAAGTGTGATGTCACACTTGTGAGTTACCCCTATCATGTGACTCTAACCCTTGATGAAATATTGATGTCATGATGTGATGTTGTAGTAGTTGATGTGAGCATGTTATGACCATAATGGGTATATGTTTTACTTTATGATCTAAAAGATTTGCTGATGTATTTCAGACATGTTGATGGCATAAATGAAGATGAATGAAGTGGATTCACATTCAGATCCCTTCTCCTACTATCATTTGCATTATATGTATATTTTTAACTATTGAAATATGGTTTATGGGAATGAATGGAAAAATATCTGATAATGATGATTTGCAGTGAAGTTATGATTATTGGAAAGAGAGTTTTCCCTTGCTCTAAGCCTCAGCCGCATGGAAGAAGGCTTGCAGGTGCCACTATAGCCTCTCGGACACATGGATACAAGCTCAAGGGTGCATCCAAGGCCCTGAGATAAGTTCTGGGCTGATTTGACAACATTCGCTTGCATAGCATATTGAACAGTGCAACTGTGGGTTTTAGCCGCACTGAGGAAGGCCTATGGATGCAACTATGCCTGTAGAACACAGAAAAATGAAGCCTTGTGCATGAAATTAGATGTTCACATGGAGGATGTCAATACTACATATGTGTTGCAGATAATAGAAAGATCTGAAAGCAGAAAAAGCTTGAATGTTTTCCATAATATGAACATGAAGACTGAACTTGTGTTTGCAGGTGACTAGGACATACATATAGATATGTCATTATGTTTGAAGTTTGTGCTACAAGAGTTTGGCATGATTTCGTTGATTGATATATATGAACAGTGTTTGGAGTTTTGACATGATGCTTGAAAATGACTTAGAACTTTGACTTGATGATTGAGATATTTTTTGGACTATAGATCTCTCTACGATAGCAGATTTGGATTTGACGTAATGACTAATGATTTGAGTTGACAATTGTTGATTTTCTATGATGTCAATGTTATATGGCATAGTGACCTTCAATGACTTATGTATTCAAAAAAATGGTTTTGTGTTTGCCTCCTTATTCCTAGCACAATGGTTGAGGTATTTATAGTTGTGATTCAGTATGAAGATGGAACCTACATAACTTATCCTTGGTGTATGCATTTGCATCTGGTGACATAAATGACTTGTATTATGATCATAAGAATGACTTGATGAATTTTTGGATTGATATTGCATGGTTGATGACAACTTGTTGGCATGATAATAAATGAAGCCAAAACTTGATATGAGCTCTACTTGTCACCTAGTTGAAAGATTTGATATTGTAATATTGATTAGTTTGATAATAATTTTGATCTATCTTTTAAACTTCGATGAGTTGAATTATTTGATGGTACAAAATTGATTTATGATAGGATGGGCATGTTGGTTTGATAAAGTGTTATGGCTGCAGTGAGTATTGCATGAAGCAAGCTCTTGATCCAGATAGGTTTGCATTGACATTTATCTGGTGAAGCCAAGATGATGTGTTGATCCAATTCTCTACTTCATAAGTGTTCCAAGGTATGATTTTGATGTTGGTTTTGGTTCTATATATTGATCATCTACTCTTGACAGAAAAATGAGCCTATGATGATCAAAGTAATCTGAGGGATATGACTTATGAAGCAAAAAATAATGGATCAAGGCATGATGAATCGATTTCTGAAATTGGGAAAATAAAATCCATATTGTGTAGCTATTGAAGAAGTATCATAAAGTGGAAATGAAAATACTTGGACACTCTAATTTGAAGTTCAAGATGTTTTTGAACTTGACATGGCATCCCAGAGTTGATATATATATATATATATATATATATATATATATATATATATATATATATATATATATATATATATATATATATATATATATATATATATATATATATATATATATATATATATATATATACTTAATGTGCATAAAACTTGAATGAGTTCATGATTATGCTACTTCATTCATGTTGACTTTCCACTAAGCATCCTTTGAGATATTTGCATAAGATGATCAATTCTTGATCTGTGATATTCTTTATATGATATGTGACTTCATGGATGTATAGTTGATATTTGAGATTATTTTTGATGAGCACAATTGGATATATATATACTTGATGTGCATAGAACCTGAATGAGTTCATGATTGTGCTACTTCATTCACATTGAGTTGCCACTAAGCATCGTTTGAGATATTTGCAGAAGATGATCAATTCTTGATCTAAGATATTATTTATATGATATGTGACTTCATGGATGTATTGTTGATATTTGAGATTATTGTTGATGAGCACATTTGGATGTTGTTTTATATGAGATCTTCCATGATATATTGGATGAGAGGTCCATAGGACAACAAAGGATGAGTATGATGTTGCTATCATGGCTAACTATGAGGCAAGATGAAGAAGCTCCTTAGAGAGTTTCATGAGCATGAACTGGATATGACATGGATACATTGAAATGACAAAGAGTGGGATCTGATTGACAGAAAGACTCATATTTATAGTTGGGACTGAGATACTCTCATATATTAAGATAGTGCAGTTGTACGAGACAAGCTTAGGCTTGTGGTTGGAACCTCCTTGAGAGGGAGGATCAATATATTATCCTTTGTGATTTATATGATTATTTATGATCTAACATGATATTTGATTTGATGTCATGTATGAACAGGAAACAATTGTTATTGAGACAAGCATATACCATATTTGATTATGATGAGAGCATCATTGATCAAGGACACTCAGCCAACTCTTCCTCCCTGTTTGAGCTCCCAAGGTGAGGAATTGAGATAGAGGGCCCTTGGGGTTGAGAGATGATGCAACCCTAAGGCTACCACAACTCATGTACCTTTTCGGGACTAAATTTCCCTTTCATAGCCCCTTATTAAATTTTATACCTCCATGCCCACGCTTATATGCACCAGGAGCATTTATATACATTCAGACTTAAAACCCCAAATGGATAAAAAATGATCCATTCAATCACCCCACCGAACACCCCTTTTCATTTATAAACTATGCCTTTTCCCTTCGGGATTCCAAAGCCTTTGAAAAGGCTTAAACACAATATCAGGACCAATATATCAAAATACAAAATCAAACATACTTTTTCCCTTTTCAAAGCAATGCTTTATATTATAGCCACAAATCTGGATCTAGACGATTGAACGGCCCAGATCAGATCGCGATATCGGTGATCGACAACTCCATTACTACACTTTTGGCACTTGCAACATTCCCTTGCGAAACTCTGATGTGATATCATTGATCCCTATCATCAATTGCAATGTCCACATTCACACTTCACTGCTCCCACTTCCACTGCACCGATGCGATGTGTCGGCGATCACCAATTGTAAAGGTTTGCGAACAAACTTTTGTACGCACCAATCCAACTGTGCATTGCGACTTGGTTACACGGACACGATGACCTTAAAAACTCCCGTTCATAATTTTTTCAAGTCTGCTTCTAATTCTAAGTGTGTTTGCATCCAACACTCAGTGTATTTTTTGGTTTTCCGCTTGCAGAACCAAAATGACTAGTTTAACTCCTCCAATTGATATTTTAGACTGTATTTCGATTATAACATTTGGAAATCATAGAACCATACCAATTTCATGTGAATACAAAGGAAATAAGTATTCAAAGCCTCCACGGGTTGTTTATACAGTCATACCCATAAGATGGGTTCTTTATTCACAATAAATAAATACAGAGTCTCGGCCCTCGGCCTGATTAAACATTAAAGATATTTGTCTCAAGGAACACAGTCCTCACATTAACTCTCCATCCTCGCTCTCTCTCCTTCTGTCTCCTCTCGCATCCCTCTCGCATCTCCCCTTCAAAAAACAAAGGAAACACATATATGCTAATCTAACCAACTCCTCCACAATTGGAGGAATAAATTACACATTTATAATCCAAATCCTATCCTAAGCTAACAAACTAGACTACTTGGCTTGATCTCCATGCAGGGAGGATCATTTGCCATTTTATTCCGAATTCTATTCAGAATTAGGCAACAAATTAACCACTTACATAATTGAAATTAATACAATTTAAAAACCAAGTCTTCCTCCAAACTTGTATTAGCCACAACATGTGACCACTCCATCACATTGCTAGCTAGGCCTAGATGCTCATGCATCAGACTCCCAAAGTTTAAATTAATCATGATCTCCGGGTCATGCACTTCTGATCTATGTCCTCCTTGATCCCATACTTGGTTTGGTAGTCTGTCCTTGGTTACTTTTGTTGTTGTTTGTCCCTCAAGTCTCCATCCTTTATATTGTAATGCCCCATTTGTTATGCTTTCACTGTCTGTTGATGTCCTTTTCACATATTTTGATGCTGTTTGCCTCACTGTAATTCGAAGTTTTCCATTCCCTTCACCTGTACCATTCCTTCCAGCCAATCTTCCTTTATTCTTTTGTCATGTATTTGTTTTATTGGAATTTTGTTGTATGAGTTTCCACAACTCATCCAATTCTTTGTCCACTTCACTTCTCATATGTTGAATACTATTCCCCTGCAAATAATTGTGTTCTTGAAATAGAAAATCATAGTCCTTGTGCAAATAACCTTCCATATACATTTCTGAAATGTAAAAATACCTTCTCCATTGATTCTCTGCAATAATCCCAGGTCCTTCTTTTGGTTTCTCATTCATGACTTCATCATTCCTTACTTCAAATTCCAGCATACCTGTAACTCCACAAATTTCTTGAAAACGCAAAATTCTTCCTGCTTATTTAGCTACTTGGAATATTTCTTCTTCCAGTAACTTTGTTTCTGCACTCTTAAGGATTATGGCATTATACTTGTCTACTCCTGAAATGTCACTTCCAACCTCCTTTTCATCATTAAATTTTTGTGGTATAATAGTAGTTATGTTACTATTATTTCTTGTACCCATCTCTAGTTCAGCAATTTCATACTGTAGATTCACCACCATTTCATCATTCTGAGACTTTCTGATCTCACCCTTCATTAATTTGATCTGTTCCCCAGAATTAACTTCTTGGTTCAGATTGACTTCACATTTCCTTCTTCCTGAATGTAAATCTTCATCAAAATTAATCAATTCAATAGAAACAAATGCTTTACCTTGCTTCCTCATTATGCCAACACTTCTAACAACTCCGTCATTCTCATTAAATTCTAGTTGTACAATCTGATCACTTATTCTTTGGCTTTTTTGCCTCCTCTTCAAAAGACTTGACTTATGCCACAAATCTATCATCTTATCTAGAAGTTCTCTCAAAAGTTCTGCACAATCTTCACTAACTGCATTGTCCATAATACCTGTCTTTAATCCTTCTTTACTCTGGCTTCCTTCAAGCTCAATGATCTCCAATGACTGTTTAATATCTACATAGTTTACTATATCAATCTTCAATATCTATCCTCTTTTGGCTTCATTTTTAAACAGTTGTCTAATATCTACATAATTTACTATAGCTATGTATAACAGTTGCTCTTCCCTCTGCATCACATAATTATGTGAGTTTCCTTCACTTATGACAACACTAAACAGTTTCCTTACCTCAGTGTATCCTTTGATTTCAATAATTCTTTTGCCATCCTCCTTTTGACTTATCCTTTGGATGTCATCTGACTGGACATCTTCTTTCACTTGGCTATAACTCTTCTCCTTATTCTGCATATGAATGTGAGTAGTCATCTCTTCATCTATTAATATAACAGTTTCCAATAACTGCTTGTCTTTCCTCAAGTCTA
This sequence comes from Pinus tabuliformis, assembly GCA_031772625.1. Taxonomy (NCBI): domain Eukaryota; kingdom Viridiplantae; phylum Streptophyta; class Pinopsida; order Pinales; family Pinaceae; genus Pinus; species Pinus tabuliformis. The sequence goes on from CM062820.1 coordinate 1,396,023,823, forward strand.
TATGACCTACAAACACACAACAACTTTCAGTTTTCAAAATACAATACCTTCCATTTTCTTTTGATGCTTCAAGCACCAATCCTCCATCATAGATCTTTTGGATTTCAGTAGATCCTTCTTGTTGTGACTCCATTTCTCTGAGTCTTTCCTTCTTTAACAAATCAATATGAATTTGTTCAAGTTCCCTGAACTCGTTCATCAGCTTGCCATTCCACCTCTATTGCAATAGCTTCCACTTGACCCTTTTCTTCATTCTCCATCTGTATCTTCAGTCTTCACTTGTCTTTCTTTGTACTGCCAGACTAATCTCTGGTTCTTCATTCTGCTGCCAGTTGCTATACTTCTGCAATCTAATGCCTTCCTCAAATTCACTCTCATGTAGCTGATCATCCCTTTCAAATTGCTGGTTCTTTCCATCTTCATCTTGCTGAATTAATACTTTTGTCTCCTTCATGTCTCTGAGGACATAACTTCCTTGCTGCTCCTGATCTTTCATCTCATCTTCAAATAATATCTACTCAATTTCTATGATTTTAGCATCATATTTATTAATGATGTCTTCCACACCTGCAGTTACATCATTAACTGAAGAGTCTAAACATTTACTTAACTTTATAAATGTTAGAGACAATTCCATCTTATTATGCATAGTAACCATATCCTTTCCTCCATCAGGTTCTGAAAGCTTCATTTCTCCTTCAGGTTCCTTGAGAAATCTCTCCAAGAATTCTATTTCCTTGTGAAATCTCTCCAGCAGTTCATCACAATTTCCATTCTCAGCTTCATTCTTTTCCTGGCAATCCTCCTGAGTTGTCCTGTTTTCTGCACTATCATATTGCAAACTTCTTTCATCAATTTCATTAAACAAATTCAATTGTTTACCTTCTTGTAGTACTACTATGGCATTGTCATTAGACTTCTGGTCTATCAACCTCATCTGACTGTTTCACACCAAACAAAATTTCATCTATGAACTCCTTTTGCTGCAATAGATCAGCACCTTCTTCCTCTAAAAGGGATTCTCCATCATACTTCACCTCAGGAGCTTCATTCCTGCTCGTGACAATTTCACCAGAATATCCATCATCCTTTGCATATCCTACAAACATACACAAACTATGAGAATTAAAATCACAAGGCTTCATTGCCTCATGTGCTTCCCTTGTCAACATATCTTCGAATTGTTTTGAACTATGCCAATAGTCCATGAGATCTTCAGCTGATCTCTCATTATCCTCTTCACCCAAAATTTCACCTTGTTCTGGTCTACAAATGGAAACTTCCATTTCTGCTTCTACTTCTCTGAGTTCCTTTGATTCCTTTTGAGCACTCAATATTTTCTCAATCTTTCTCAATTCTTCTCCTATCTCTAACTTCACTTGCTGATTTCTCTTTTCTCGTAGCCTCTACCACTTTACTTTCTTCCTCATGGTCCAACCATGATTCTAGTCTTCATCACTTTTCTGCAGCATCTCCATCAATATTCCAATCTGGAAATCTATCTCAGCTTTCTCTCTGTCAAACTTTTCTTGACTCATCCTCATGCCATTTGCTTTGGCATCTTTCCTTCTACTGTGGCTTCTTTCTGAACCTCTGCTACGACTATCTATAGTCATCTTCTTCTCCTCTCTTTCCATGAGTTCCTCGCTCCTCTGCAGCAAGCCTCTACAACAACAAGTCCTCCTTACTGCGATCTTACCTCACTAAACTCTCATCACTCAGTCTTTTGGTAAGAAAAATCCTCTATCTGGAACCTTCTCTTGAGCAACACCTTTTCTCCCTCTAGGCTTTTGCAATTTCTCACTCTCTCTTTCGAGAACACTTCAGTTATCCTCTCTGTCCAATCTCTTGTTGGATTCTTTAGGTTCACTGCCACTTCTGAGTGCTTTCCCTACTCTGCTTTTAAGAACACATCTGGTTCTTCTCTCACAGCTTCTCTTGTTCTATTGTGATACAATCTTCACACTTTCTTATGATGTCACCTATGCTTTGAATGGATTTCCTCTGTCTCTTGCATCTACAAGTTCTGCTACAATCTCTACGAACTTCCCAAAATTTCTTCAACAATCTCGCTACTGTAATCTGGTACCAAACTTCGGTCATTCAACATGCCACTATTTCCATACCTCTGTAGTCTTAAATATTCATAAGCAAACATCTCTTCGCAGGAAATTTCTTCCTTAACCTGCTCTTATACCAAAAATTGATGCAACCCTAAGGCTACCACAACTCATGTACCTTATCGGGACTAAATTTCCCTTTCATAGCCCCTTATTAAAGTTTATACCTCCATGCCCACGCTTATATGCATTGGGAGCGTTTATATGCATTTTGCCTTACAACCCCAAATGGATAAAAAATGATCCATTCAATCACCCCGCCGAACACCCCTTTTCCTTTATAAACTATGCCTTTTCCCTTCAGGATTCCAAAGCCTTTGAAAAGACTTAAACACAAGATCAGGACCGATATATCAAAATACAAAATCAAACGTACCCTTTCCCTTTTCAAAGCAATGCTTTATATTATAGCCACAGATCTAGATCTGGCCAATTGGACAGCCCAGATTAGATTGCAATATCAGTGATCAGAAGCTCCATTACTACACTTTTATCACTTGCAACATTCTCTTGCGAAAATTTGATGCGATATCATTGATCACTATCGGCGATCGCAATGTCCACATTCACACTTCACTACTCCCACTTCTGTTGTGCTGATGTTATGTGTCGGTGATCGCCAATTGCAAAGGTATGAGGACAAACTTTTGTACACGCCAATCCAACTGCACGATACAACTTGGTTCCACGAACCCGACAACCTTAAAAGCTCCAGTTCATAACTTTTTCAAGTTCGCTTCTAATTCTAAGTGCATTTGTCTCCAACACTTAGTGTATTTTTTGGTTTTCCGTTTGCAGAACCAAAACGATAGGATTAACTCCTCCAATCGATCTTTTAGACTGTATTTCAATTATAACATTTTGAAATCACAGAACCATACCAATTTCATGCGAATACAAAGGAAATAAGTATTCAAAGCCTCCACAGGTTGTTTATACAGTCATACCCACAACATGGGTTCTTTATTCATAATAAATAAATATAGAGTCTTGGCCCTCGACTTGATTAAACATTTAAGGCCTCCATCTCAAGGAATGTAGTCCTCACATTAACTCTTTGTCCTCTCTCTCTCCTTCTGTCTCCTCTCGCATCCCTCTCATATATCCCTTTCAGAAAACAAAGGAAACACATATATGCTAAGCTAACCATCTCCTCCATAATTGGAGGAATAAATTACACATTTAGAATCCAAATCCTATCCAAAGCTAACAAACTAGACTACTTGGCTTGATCTCCACGTAGGGAGGATCATTTGCCATTTTTTCCCAATTCCGTTCAGAATTAGGCAACAAATTAACCACTTACATAATTGAAATTAATACAATTTAACAACCAAGTCTTCCTCCAAACTTGTATTAGCCACAACATGTGACCACTCCATCACATTGCTGGCTAGGCCTAGATGCTCCTGCATCAAGAGAACTCTGAACAATAGTGTATGATCCCTATTTGTTACCCATATGGTTGGAGGTGTTGCTCTCCTATCTTCATAGGTTTGGAGAATGTCGCTCCCTCATCTGGTCTTTGTAGAGTATACCTCAGTTGGCATCATACCCACAAGCAGGGATTGTTGATAATACCACTCCTCATTTAGCCAATGAGTTGAGATTGTACTTGGGGTGTACAAACCAAGTTGATTATGATGCAGGTGTTCATTCACATGACTATTCAGGGTCATTGATGGGAATATCAGTAGGAAATATGATGGGTTGAGATAACCCTATGTGGTTCCAGGTTGAGATTGAGCTCCCCAATGTCATCTAAGGGTCAAGATGTGATCCTTGTATGTTTGGATATTCTATTTCTCAATATGGGGTTGTAGACGTATGTCCCCCCCATGAGATTTTAGGTTGAGATTGAGCTCCCCAATGTGGTTCTAGGTTGAGATATGCTCCCTTAACGGTATGCTTTTCGATGATGATTTAGATCATAGATTCAACTCCCCGCCGATATCCCCGGGTAGTAGCCCATTGTTAAATTTTCCGAGTAATAGCCTGATGCATAAAGGGTGCTAGATTGAACTCTCCTATAATGAAAATTTATTCTTCCTTTAGATTTGAGAATGTTCAACATATGAGCAGGGAAAGATCGAGATGTACATTGATGATTTTTTATGATGAGATACTTGAGATGGCCATGGCATGATGACTACATGACATAGATTTTCAGTGATGATATGTGATGACACTTGAATGACATTGATCGATGGATAGATATCAATAGGTGGAATTCTCCCTAGTTGAGAGGTAGTGTTAAATTATGCCATTGTGGTCAAATTACAATTTGGAAATCTCATATGGTGAATATAATAATTGCAATGTATCCCTATATTTGAGAGGACCAAAATTGACCTAAAGATCACCTCATTTGGACAAGTCAAAGCTAGTTTTTGAATTTATGTTCCCACTCATGTATATTAGATCAGGTCGGCCCTATGCATATGTACAATTGGATAAGTCAAACTCAACATTAAGTGGACCCTCATGGAAGCCTATAAATACAAGAGACCTCAAGCTCATGTGGACATATTGATGAAGCATATTCTCTTCTTTTCTATTGTCTTAATTCGCACAGGTCTAATGGAGGACGCTCATAAAAGGGTCTGAAACTATAGGGTTAAAGCTTGCATGGATCTAGGGTTTCTGTTTCTTGGTCGCACACACATAACTGACTATTTTTAACCCCAGATGCACACACAAAGTGGTCAAGGGTGCATCTAGGAAGTCTCAGACGCTCGCACATAAACTTGGAGGGAGCGTTTAGGGCTTCTGAAGCAGATTGGGGATTTTGGTCCCGAGACACACACATAGAGTGGTTAAGGGTGTGTCTGGGATGTCTCAGAAGCTCGTACAGAAGCCTGAAGAGATCGTCTAGGGTTTATGAAGTAGATTGGATAGTCTTGGTCCCTAGATGCTTTCACAGTGAGGTCAAGGGTGCGACTAACGAGTTCCAGTCACTCACATAGTAATAGGAAGGGAGTGAATGGGCCTTTGGAGAAGTTATGTGTGTGTTTTTCCCTAGACGCATGTATACAATCTTCCAGGAAGTGTCTAGAACAGACACAAATTATCGCACACAGTGGTTAAGGGGGTGTCTAAGAAGTTTCAGTCACTCACAGTCTGCCTTTCTGCAAGTGTCCAAGATTTTGATCTAGGGTTTAATAGTTGCCTTCAATTGGCTTTAGTTTTCTGATGGATAAAGGGTTTCTCTATGATGTTTTGTAGTTCTACATTCTGCTTATGTTCTATAAATATCTGCTGCAAGTTTATGTACTGAGCTCGTTGTACTCTCTTCTGAAATATTTTATGACAATCTAAGAAGAAGAAAAATTTACAAGGGTTTTACCCATATTGGGTTTTGCCCTAGTCTCAGACCAATCTTGGTGTCTCTATGTGTGCATGCTTTTCTTCCATTGTTCCTTTATGTTCCCCTACATTGATGATAATGATGTTGTTCTTTCTATATAGTTGCATATGATGATGAATAATGATGTAAATATGAATAATGTTATGAAGATATGGGTTGAACTTAATGTGTTCATGAATAAATGAAATTATCAAAGAAAAGAACAATATAGCCCTTCGAAAAATTAACAAACTACTTCTATAGTAAATTTTTATGGTATAAGTTCTTATGTTGTAGTAGTTCCTTCTTCCTAAATAGTCTCCATGGCCTACTTTATTGCTTCAATTCCTACTATCAAGTCTTGTGTAGCAGTGGCACAACATCTAGATGTCCATTCTTACATAGAAACATTAATGCTTTATGATGTCAATTCTTATGTAACAACATCAGTATCTTTCCTTAAGTTTGTTGTGTCATTAGCTTTTGTAGCTTCAAAAGACCTAGTCCTTGTTTCTTGGATATTCAAGGGATGTGTTAGAATGGATTTGAACTGTGTAAGTAGATTAAAATATTTTCATAGTCCAATTGAAGTGGTGAATCTTGTGGATTTAACAAGAGAAGTGATGGTGTGACAATGATAGGTAAATACATGGTAAAGTCTTGGTGTTGTTGGTCAACATCTTGAGTTCTTCCACAGTAAACTCCTAAGAAATTAAACTTTAGAGATGGCCCATTCAAGGGCTCAATAATTCATATTTCACTTTATTATATTTGGACGACTTCATGACGTTCACTTTTCATTAGGAAAAAAATACCGAGAAAGTAATTATTTCTTTGACTAACCTTCTTAATCCTTCTATGACCTACTTGTTTGCAATAAAAGGTGAGATTATGGAAGAATAGAGTTGTATAGAGTTTCTTCTTCCAATAATTGTTAACAATAATATTGCCAAAAATTACATATAAAATATATGTAAAAAATGATACACTAAATAGTTCTCATTTTCAACATGATATGGAGGGGTGCCATTCTAGATTGCCCAATGGTATTTTGATGATAACTTTTTATTTTGATATTGGAGTAATTCAAAAGCTAGATTGAAGTAGATTCATAGCAATATTTTAAGTATATATAAGTTCTTGAATTTCTTTGAAATAATATGTAAATATTCTAAGAAACAACCTGCATGACAAAGTTGTTTTCAATTTCAAGCCTAAACTAATAGTTATTATTTTAGGCACAATGCTTTGTATGGTATCAAATTAGCATGATTCAAATGGGAGATGAAAATATATTCATATATCTATATCCAATAGAAACAGATTTTGAAAACATCAATGGTCGATAGGTCAAATAGGTTGACGAAAAAATTAGGAGGTAGAGTGTTAGTAGTGTAAATTTTAGGATAGGTGGTTACTAATTTGGGCACAAGTTTTGTTACCTACCAAAAGTGGGTGACACCATAGGATATTGTTTCTCATAGATTTGTCTTTAGCCAGTAGCCAAAAACCACTAACAACCACCAGCATATCTAATTTTTTGTGCCGCTTGACCCCCACTCCCTAAGATGACCATATGTCCCCTATCCCACCTATCAAGAGCATATGTTTGTAGGTGGGAAATCCAATCCTAAAGGTATGTTTTTCATTGTGAAATTAGGTGCTTATGTTTGTTTTTTCTTGGGCATAGTGGGCATGGATTATTTGGGGACTTCGAAGAAGGAAGGATTTTAACTCTAGATGTTTTCCCTCACCTTAAATGGGGGGTTAATCCTTAACCCTAATCCCATGGGATATCCCTTATTGACCTACATATTTACAAACAACGCTACCTTGGAAACACTGATTTTGGTAGAACAGTCTTATTTTCCCATTTCACATCTTTCACTCCCCTTTGCACATTACAAGCCTTATTTCAATATCTTCCCTCTCTAGGTCCACATGACCACTGGGTCCACAAGGAATTGGTACACCCCCTACCCTTGTCCACATGTTTGGGTTGGTCCTAGAAATGTTGCCCCAAAGTTTGATGCAACTAAAAGAACGCTAAAATCACATCGTAGCCACAAGTAAGAAACAAAAGAAAATTAAATAAAAAAATGCAAAAAATGGTTGAGACATTAAAAAAGAATGTGGATAAAATCCAAAACATGAGCTCAACCCCTTATCATTGTTGCCATCACCTTGGTTCTTGGGGCTTATGAGTGCCCCCATATCATCAAGGAACCCATGCATGTCCTAAACCCTGGTTGGTGATGAACTTCCTCACCTTAAGGGGGTAATATTTGCTTATATCACACACAACATAATCTCATCTTCTGGAGCCCCAAGCAGTAATACAAAGAAAAAATCAAGAAAGGGAAAAAGGAAAGTGAATAGGGTGGAAAAGCAAAGGCAAGGGTAACTCATGTATCCATGAGTGCTCCCTCTTACATCTATACACCTAAATAAGTTGACACCCCTCATCATTACCATCCTTGAACCCATGGCATTTGGCTTTGAGACCCCTATGTCCCTATCCATCTCATCATTATTCACATGACCCATATAAATTGAAGGATGTACCTTAGACCCGTCTTTCCCCTTAGGGGTTGGGAACACCTAATAGGGTTGTTTATTAGCCACTCCTACCTAGGGAGGTAACATTATTACAAGCATAGAGCCCAAAGTTTGGAAGGGAAGCCCATTATGAAGTCTCAATGTGCCATTGATTAACAAGTTTTGTTCACTTAGACAAACTAATGAATTATTGTACCTAATGGTGAGGAAGCACATTGGATCTTATATGTGATTTACAGGTGGTTTCATCATGGGATGGGCAACTGAACTAGGGCCCAGGCCCACCTAAGGATCATATTGACACACCTAGGGGATGCGTTGATATCCATGGATCTCGATCATGTGTTAGAGCATCATTTTCATGCCATGGGCACCCTCAACACCTTCAACAATTTTCTCATTGCCCCACATCATTTGAGACATTATGCACTTAGATTAATGTGCCCTGAATGACTTAGCATGATCATGCAGCTAATCCAAGGCCCAAAGGAAGTTTGACTCACCCTTGAGACATGGGAAGGTATAAACTATCATTAAATCCATCATTTGGAGCATTTCATATGTTTTTCTTTCATCTAGAAACCCATGAGACCAGAATTCATACTCGAAACCCACTTTGGGGCTCCATGTGATAACTTGCATGTAAAATTAGGGTTCGTCCCCTAGTTCTTCTTTATTATATCCCTCTCTCTCACCATGGAAATTAGAGGACTCAACATGGCCCTCCAACAATCCTAAATCATCATGACATCATCAACTTGACTTGCATATGAATGGCTAATTTATAACTTGTGATAGCTACTTGGTTAACTTGTGACCAATACATGTTTCAACACATTATGTTATAATTTTTGGGGCTCATTAGGATAATTCGATTTAGAGAGACTCATAAATAGAAGTGAGTCTCATCTGTGATAACTCATCAATATCACTTGGATTCTTCTCTTTTAAAAGAACTTTCACTTTTTATTTAGAAGCTATTAGAGTATCTTGGATGCAGTATGATATTTGGAGTTGATTTTTGATCTTGTCTTGGACCTACTTCTTGAATATGGATGGATATATTGCATGATTATATTATAAGTTTTGTTGTTGATGAAACCTTTCTCTTGAAAATGTTTAATGTATGTAACTATTGCAACTAAAGTAAATTATATTGTGTCCTAATTTTGTTGAAGAAATTTTTTTGGAAGTCATTTGGTCAGCTCTTGCATATGTTACTCATGATATAACATGCAATGAATGTTCCTAGAGATGAAATGTTATTTTTCTTCATGAAACTCAATATTTTAATAGTAGGATATTATTGAAGGTTGGTAGCTATGGAATCAACTTTTGACCTCCTTGAGGAAAAATTTGGCCAATCTAATGCATCTCGAACTCCACAGCCCAAAGGACTTGGCACTAGTCCAAGGATTTTGGTGATCAAACTCCTCTTTCTCCATATTTTATCCCCCTCAACATCGATCCCTAAAAGGTAGGGCAGAAATCCAAGGCTTGCAGTGAAATTTTAAAGAGGTCATTTTTTAGGAATCTGAGGGTCCAAACACCAAGCTTAGGTTCTAGGCTACCTATGCTCCAAGTTTGGTGGGGATCCACCCAAGTTTCATCCATAAAATCTATTGGCCTAGGTGCTACTCTAAGAGGGAAAAACTAGGTCTTTCTCTCTCACCTTGGGGAATTCTTTGAGGATTGTATGAGATTAGTATTCATTCGAATAAATCACAAGAAACATTTTCTCCTCCCTTGCCTTGACCTAGTGATTACCTTGGTAGTATTTGTTCCCACAATTATTCATAAAACCCTAGGTTTAGCGCAAGTATTTCTTAGGTCTCTCAAAGAGAGCAAAGAGCCCTTTAGAAGAGTTGAATCATCACATAGAGCTTCTATGGGAGGTACTACCTCATCTCCTAGAGTCTTGACCTTTAGAATACCTATTATCATCATCATGTTCAAAACCCTAGGCCTTGATCTCTCAAATCCTTTCTTGGAGAGCGCATTAGATTCCTTGAAGCATTGAACCATTGTTGTGTGTCTCTCTCCTTCAATGGTCTTTGTGAAATCTCTCCACACCTAAATCATTGATATACTCATTCTAAGTGATTCCCTTCTCACCGAGACTCCTCCCATTGGTGAAAGTCTGTAGAGAGAAATGGAATTTAACTGAGGTGACAATAGGTCATTGCCCCATTGTTGTCACTTGGTCTAGTAGTTGTCCCATAGTTTTCGCTCCGTAGGGCCTTGCTAAATTATGTGGTGAAATTTTGGCATCGTTGTTGGGGAGGAATAAAATTTTCCTCTTTGGAATAATATTTGAAGAGGTGATTCCTTTAACAACATTATATATCCTCTTCTGGTGACTCCATTGGATGAACAAAGCCCTTGTTCACCATTGAACCTCAAAGTCAATTCTTGAAGGGTGAAGCAGGCATCTCTCAAGGAATATTTGGATTCACCCTAGTGACTCATACATGATTGATATGTGTGACCTAATATAATGTATTACCTTAATAAAATCCCAATCTTGGACATCGCTAGGATTCTTGGATACCTGAACCATGTCACCTTACACATAATACTCGGGGAGCCCAAGTTTGATGGTGCTCCATCTATTTCTATTGACAACGTGGCACAATTTGCTACATATACCACAAAAGCTAATGTGGTTCATCATGATGTGCTCATAATTTTTTTCATAACATCCCTTCAAGATGATGACTCATGGTTGTATAATTGCAAGCCTAGGAATATTTCATGAATCGAAGCATTCTTCGATAACTTTCTGGAGCATTATCAAACTAGGGACTAGACTTTCCCAATGTTAGATATTGATTTTAAAAAGGAATACTTCATTGAACATAAGGATGATCATGAGGAAGAAGAGGATCCTTTTCTAGATCATCAAGATGATATCATTGATCAAGACATTAAGGGAGATCTTGAATGGAAGAAATATAAGGAATTTGATGAATAAGGCTCTTAGAAAGTAAAATTCAATATAGCCCCATCTTTTTCAAGGACGTTATCTCTAACATTGTACATATCAAAGAGCTTGAGAAATATGACCCAATTAACCCCTTGGACATTAGTGATTTCTTGAATATTGAAGAAGGGAAGTGGGAGATCATGAGCCATCATTTCAACAAAGATCATTTCTATGACACCAATGAAGAAGGGTAATTTGTGGAAAGTGAAGTTGACGCTAGGCATATTGCTGTCTAGGATATTATTCCTAATTATACACCTTTTGAGCCCCTTGAAGAGACATTAGGGGAATTTTGAGGTCTAAAATGGGTCTCCTAAGAAAAATGTACAACCAAAATAAAATTTATAAGAACCAATAGGTTTCAAGATGATGATATCAACCATGGGGGATGACTCACCAATTTTGGAGTAAAAAAGTAAAAAAAATAAAAAATAATAAAATAACAAAACTATTTTTTCAACTCATATTTTCAACTTATCTCCCTAAGGTTTTACTCAAATTTCGAGCAGGAGTCCTCATTGGATGAAAAATTTTATTCCTCATCCAAGGAGTACCCATGTTACATACTTTCGATGGACCCTACTACACGAAAAATGAGAATCAAATTTTTCATCGTACGAGTGTTGCCACTCGAAATTTGAGTAAACTCATAGGGAGATAAGTTGAAAATACAAGTTGAAAAAAATAGTTTTTTCTTTTTTCCCTCAAAATTTGATGATGTAATCTAATCTTATTTTATTATTTCCACTATTATTTTATAATTTCCTTAGGAGGCCCATTTTAGACCTCAAAATTTCCCTAATGAAAGTGATAACATGGATCCTTTGAAAATTGACATTGAATATTGCTTGCATGTTGCAAAAGGGAAATGGGATATTATTAACTATCGCTTTTGAAAAAGACCCCATTTATGATATTGATGATGAACCTGATCAAGATCTTTATTTTCCTTGTATTCCATGTCCTTGAAACATTTATCACTTTTGAGCAATCCTTGGGCCTTAGTATTAAAAATGATGAACACATTGTGGTCTCCCATTTTCAGCATGATCCTTGCAATAGGCAACCTAATTAGTGTAATTGCCTTTATCTAACTTATTTTCCCTCCTATCCTTCTCAACCAGAACATAAGAATATAAAAGGGAACTTCATGAATAAAATAAACTTTGAGAAAAAATTAAGGAAAAACCAGATGATTTAGGACTGACTTATATTCCTCTCCTTTGTTTGTTGTTCCTTTACATGATTCATGGTTGCTTTATTTTCCCACCTCCCACCATTGGGACCTTGCATATGAGTGTCATGATTGTCATGTTTGTTTTCAAATGTATATAATAATTGATGATAGGGATAGTACATTTGATCTTGATCTTATTATATGCTAGCTACATTGGTTATATGATTATACTTATCATTTTCATAATGTAGCATGCATGTTAGAATAACAAGCATTTGATATTGATTTTTCATAGTTAATATCATCATCTCATGTTATCATGTTAAAGTAGGTTCATTTAGATTATACATGCATCTTAAAATAGATCTATGTTTTTGTATGGTTTTTGTTATTTGATGAAAACATGGGAAATAAATGTACGACTAGGACAGATGATTCCAACATTGTTTGTGATGTACAGAATATAGGTTTATGGTCCCAGAGGATTGTTGGTGTTATCATGATATCCCGTTTGATTACAGGTTCATGTAATGAGCCCATGTCCTAGTTGCAACCAGATTTTACCCACAAAACATGGGTGGCCCCATAGGATAATTTTTCTCTTAGATTTGTCTTCAGACAACAGCCAACAGCCCCTAATAGCCACCAATGTAGCTAATGTGTTTTGAAACTTGAAATTTGTTTCCTAAGCTAGGTCATATGTCCCCTCACCCACCTGTCGAGAGCATATGTTTGAAGATGGGAAATCAAATCTTAAAGGGATGTTTTGTATTGTGCAATCAGGTTCTTATGCTTGCTTTTCATTGGGCATAGTTGTCATGTATTATTGGGGGACTTGGAAGAGGGAAGGGTTTTGATTGTAGTTTTGTTCACTCACCTTAGATGGGGGGATAATCCTCAACCCTAGCCCCATGGGATATCCCCTATTGAACTATGGATTTAGGAAGGGCACTACTTGGGAAACCCTAATTTTGATTGTGTGGTCTCATTTTCCCATTTCACATTTTTCACTCCCCTTTGCACGTTACCAGTGATATTTAATTATCTTCCATCTCTAGATCCACGTGACCACTAGGTCCATGTTGAAAATTGTAACTAGGTTTTCTCTTCATTATGATGTAATTGTAATCATGACATTTTATGTTATTTATAAAGAAAGAAAAATTAAATAAAGACAAATTATATTTTATTTTGGAGTATGGGTTTCATACTCAAGTTTTAGTCAAAATCAGGTTCTTTGTGCTTTATGTCTTCTAGGTCTTTCTAGGATAAAGAATAATATTGATCATGTGTCATAGTCCCATTTAGACTCATTGAAGGAAAATATTTATTTTAACTTGTAAAAGCCATGGATAAGACCAAGACCAACTCACCCCAAGAGAAAGGAAAATTTAGCCTAAAGGAGGGGTATTCGACCATCAAGAAAGGTTATAAATAGGAGGGAGCTTGACCTCATTTCCACACTCATCTCAAGCTAGTTTGATCTGCAATATCGAAGGTGAAGAAGAGTAGCTAGAGGAAAAAGAAGAGGATAAGAAGTCAAAGTATTTCAAGGGTTGTCTTTATCTCTATCTCACTAAGGTTTTTGAAGTTGTTAGCTACAAGAAGCCAAAATTCTAATGTGGTTGCAAGAGGCCGAAATTGGAGGGACGAAATTATGTTGATGGGGTTGAAGTTGAAGTAGTTGTGTTGTAGTATCAAAGTTTTGAAATTATTTTGTAGCAGATTTTGCTAGGGGTTGGCTTGGATCTTGAAGGGTTGGTTGGATTTGGTCTTTGGGTCTTGGAAGTCTCTTTGTAAAGTAGATTCTAAAGAAGAAGAGAAGCATTTTTTGGGTTTTCCCCATGGAGGGATTTTTCCTTGGCTTGGAGCCTATATCATGTGTACTTTGTCTCTTTGTGATCTTCTTGCTTTGGTAAGTGCTTGATGAATAAAATAAAAAAATTAATGAAAGAAATTCTAACATCACAATTAACTATCAAGTTAAGGAAAATAAGTTATAATTTGCAAGTCTCCATATTTTCCAACATGGTATCATACCTAAGGTGCAAGCACGAAATTGCAAATCACATCTTTGTTGATACTATGGCGAGGGTTATAAGGAAGGGTTTCAATATTCTTAAAAATCTCACTATCTCTATCAATAACAACGTCTCAAATATCCTCTTTAAACTTGTAATAGAAGTAGCAAATGGAAGCTTGTTCTTCACTTTATCTGACACATTCAGAGATGAGAATATATGGGTTATTTACAGTGGTGTCTCCAGACATATGACAGGAGAATACAATCAAATCCAAACCCTATCTACAGGAATCTCATCTCACTCTATCGAACTTGGAGACAACAAGTGTTGCCTAGTGAAAGGCATTGGGTCTACATCACTGGAGCTCGAGTCAGGTGGAAACATTCAGCTCAACAAATATTATTTGTTCTAGGTTTGAAGAAAAGTATACTTTATATTTATTTTCTAAAGGATAAGGTTAATACAATTTATTTTGTTGATGGCAAGGTTTTGGTTTGGGATAACGACTCTAGTATCAATGAAGCAAGGGTGATTTGATCTAGGTGGCTCCAAAGACATTCAAAGATCTAAGAGGGATCAAGAAAAACTCAAAAATAAAAGTTACTATATTTAAGTGAAACCAGGTAAGATTTAACATCTTATCAAAAGCTTTCCAATGACGCAAACAACACCTCAATCTGAGTTTGTATGTGAAAGTTATGGCTAGTCAAAGTTTTGGCCAAACTAGGCCCACTGGCAGCCAATAATGATGCCACATTTTGGCACTTATGGGCAATGGATTTCGGTGGCTGGAAAGGGTGAATTTGTTACCTACTTAAATTTTCCAATGAACCCCAAAAATTCCACCGATGACTTTGAACGATAATGTCTCCATATAATAATAATAATAAAAAAAAAAATTGGAGTGGCGGGCCACCAACCCCGTCAACCCCCCCAACGACCATTGTATTAAATAAATATATGTGAGTCGGGGCCACGAGTGAACCAGACCCTACCAAACCAATGGTGCCCATATATAATGCGACAAGGCCAACAGGATTTGAACCTGCCCAACCCATCGGTCGGCCCGCCAACAGGCAGCCCCACTTGAACATAACTGCTCCTCATTAAAACACATGCCTGCCATGTTAAAATACACCTTTTTTTAAACATAACCATATGTTATATAGGGAAGGCATGTGGGTTTTACCCCATGACCTTTGCTTTCTAATATAGTAAACCCACCAATTCGCCCGACAGTCTTGTTGGGAAATTTGCCCTCCAAAACTTATTCAAACCCCACATATTTTGTCATTTGCCAATGAACGAAGGTTGAACATAACAATGAGTGCATCCGTCGAGGTGGGGAACCCTAAGGTGTGGGAACCATGACTAGGGTGGAACTCTTCTAGTACAAATTTCAAGACAGATTCTCAGGGAATATTTATAGGAATATTCTTTGATGATTAAGGAATCTTTAGATCCCCTTGGGGCCAAATTTTCACAGTGACAAAATCATACCAACTTTATACTCAAAAGAATCAAAATTTTTCCAAAAGTCTGATGGCATGATCAATTTTTTGATCTGAGCAGTAGATCTTCATTGAAATTGTGGAGAGGAATCTTTGTAGAATCATGAAGATTCTAAAAGATTCCCTAAGGGTTGATTTTTTATACTTTCTGAACCAGTCCAAATTTATACTCAAATTACTTAGTTTTTTCAAAGGAGTGCAGTGGTGAACTCAGAATTGTCAACTGAGTAGTAGAACTCCATTCAATCAAGCAAGAAGGAATATTTGGGGAATCTTTGAGATTCCCGAGTGTCCATATTTTGACGGTGTCAGCAAGGGATCAAATCTACAGTTATTCGACATGATTTCATGCCGTGAATTCAATGGTGCAGTCCATTTCTTCAGCAGAGTTGTGCATTTTTAGGCCATCCCAGGAAGTGGAGGTAGATGATGTAGTGATGCCATGTCAATATTTTGATTTGTTGAGATGATGTTTTTGATGTTGAGATCCTTGTTTACCACTCTGTTGGAGGAGGCTTATATGCCACTTCATGTAAGAATTTAATATCTTTTTATGCTAAAAGAGGGACCATATGACTGAGATTTCCTATTGGAGAATGTCTCATGGAGAGACATGCCACTCTAGTTGAGGGATTTTATCCTTGTAATGACAAATATCATCGTGATCTTGCATCATTTAATGAAGCAGCCTCCCCACTCTTGACACTGGGCCCATAGACGTAACCCAAACTGGGTGAAATATGTTATCAACTTGTGTGTGTCCTTTGATTTGATGGTCATCATTATGTTTCATCTTCTTTAAAGTATGCACGTGTGGTCTGAGAGAAAATGGATCAATTTTGGTAACAGAGTGATCTTCTCGCTGATGTGAATTGCAAGTGTGAATGAGAACCAGATATTGAACATGAAAGAAGAAGGAAAATGGAAAATAATAGAGATCTCTATGATGCCTTCTAGAGGATGGCCAACATGGTAGATTTAATGCATCACTAGTAGAAAATGAGAAATTAGTGACTAGGTGACTAAAAACGTTAGTCATCACAAATTTTCCAAGTGAAATGCTACCAAAAAAGAGCAATCTTAAGTGACCCAAATATAAACAACTAACATAAATCACTACTTTAGTTGTGGGTTAAAATATATGACTAGATAACAAGCAATACAACTAAAAATTACTAACATTAATGACTAATTTAGTCTAGGAAAAAAAATATGACTACCTGACAAGTACTATAATAACATGAATTAGTTGTTTATGTTAGTCATTTTAATTGTGTCAAGCAATCTAAACTTACAAGAGATAGAGGATTGAAAGGTTGTTAAAGAATAGCTGAAAGGTTTTCATTCCTTAAACACTTTTTCAGCCTCACATGGTGTATAATTGAGCCAACTTTGCATTATTTATCTCTAATAATTTGTAATTTTTAAAATATATTTTTTAATAAAAAAATAATTGTTTTCTATATTTTTTAAAAATCTATTCATTGAATCTAATTCCAATTTGAAATTAATTTGAAGATCAATTTTAATTTTTGAGACTATAATATCAAATAACAACTACTTTATTTTCATATTAGCTAGCCTAGATCCATCATAACCCTAGATCTATGAAGTACAGAGAGGGATCCAATATCTCGAGGTGTAAACTTCTCTTTTTAGTGAAAAACTTGAGGAAAGGTTTTCACCTCAAGAGATTGGATCCCTCTCAGCACTTGATAGATCTCGGGTTAAGATGGATATAGGTTGGTTAAATAATACTATATAATATCTATATTTGTATTTGTGTCTCTTTATTATTCCCTCTCTCTATCTCACCACACAAACATACACACACTCTCTCTCCCTCTCTTCCCCTTCTCTCTCTCTCTCTCTCTCTTCCCATTCTCTCCCTCTCTACCTCTCTCCTTCTCTCTATTGCCTCCCGCTCTCCTCTCTCCCTCACTCTCTCTCCATGGCTCCCTTCCCACCCCCTCTCTCTCTCCACCTTTCTCCCTCTATGTTTTTATTTTTCACTCCCTCACATGCCCCCTTCAATTCCATCTCTCTCTCCCTTCCTCTATCTCTCCCCCCTAATCACTATCCCTCTCACTCTCTCTTTTATCCAACTCTATCACTATCTCCCTCCCACTCTCCTTCTCTCTCTCACCTCCATCTCTATGCCTCCATCTCTCTCCCTTCCCCTTCTCTCCATATATTTCTCCTCTCCTCTTCTCTATCTTCCCTCCTCTCCTCTCCCCCTCAGTCTCTCTCCATCTCTCCCTTCTCACTCCCTCTCTCTCTATATCTACCTCTATCTCTCTATGTCTATGTTATTTCATCTCTCTTTCTCTCCCTCCAACTCCATATCTCTCTCTATGTCTCTCCCTCTATCCTTCTCTCTCTTCCTTCCTCTCGCTCCCTCTCTCCCACTTCACTCTCTCTCCCGCTTCACTCTCTCTCCCCTGTCACTCTCTCTCCCTCTCTTTGTCTCTCTCTCTCCCTACCCTCCAAAATTTTCACTATCTCCCTCCCTCTCTCCCCATCCCACCCAACCCCCATCTCTCTCTTAAGTTTAAACACTTTGTATTGGGTTTAAAAAATTATCTAAATTAAAAAAACTTAATTGTTTGTAAAATATTAAATCTCTATTTTGGATCAATCATGTCAAAGAAAATAAAATAATGAAAAACTTAAAAAAATCATGCACTATATCTAATATATTATTGCTAGTCACTTTGCTTGCCCCCATCCCTTGAATCCTTAGCTAATATATATACATGTTGGTTCTTTATATATCTTTAACGAAGATGGATCTATATGGTTCTTTAACCAACATAGATCCATCTTAGCTTAATTTTATTACCATCATAATTCCATTTTACATATGGATCTAATACGAGATGAGAGGGATCCAATTTCTTCACGTGCAAATTATTTTATGAGTTTACATTATTTAAATGTTTTGTATAGTTGTTCTTTTTAAGATTTTAAATTTTTTTATTTTGGCCGACACGACCAAAATTTCAATTTTGATGATGTACGGACACACATCATACTGGGTTGTAGAATGAGCCTATCGACTCAAAAATCTTAATTTAATATCTATGGGAATATTTTTAGTAGTAGTGAGGATAGAGGGTTTAGATATATTTCAAATTGTAACATTTTCCCTTTTAGATTCAATTAAAAATATGTTATAAAATTAAATTACGATATAATGTTTTTACTATGAAATAAGTTACGGTTTTTTGGCATCTGGTATTGATAAGCCATGGTATTGGTCCATGGTATTGTAAAAAAACCTATTTACAAGTTAATATCCATGGTAAATTGAGGTTGAATATCCATGGTTAACAATCTTGTCATATGGTTATAAAATATTTTGATTGTAAGAAAAGTTACGATTTTTAGGCATGTGGCATTGATAAGCTATGTCATTGTAACAAAGCCTATTCACAAGCTCATAATATCAATGGGAAAGTGGGAGTGAAATAGTTTTTGTTTTTTTGGCATGTGGTATTGATAATCCATGGTATTGACCCATGGTATTGTAACAAAGCCTATTTTTTACAAGTTAATAATATCTATTGTAATGTGGGGGTGAATATCCATTATTAAGAATCTTGTCATATTGTTATAAAAATTTTTGGTTGTTTTTTACAAGTTAATAATATCTACATTAATGTGGGGGTGAATATCCATGATTAAGAATCTTGTCATATTGTTATAAAATATTTTGGTTGTGAAATATGTTATGGTTTTTCACTTGTGGTATTGATAAGTCATGATAATGGCCCATGGTATTGTAACAAAGCCTATTCACGTTTTAATAAAAAAATCAAAATATAACAAATTGAATTATATTATTTTTATTAATTTAAATTTTTATTATTAATTGAGCCAATATTTAAATGTTTACACTCATCCCCAATATCACTTTTAACTCCTTTTAATTTAGCCTCTAACACAAAAATAAAAATTTCTTATTAAAAATAAATCATTTAACCCAATTACAATTTATATATTTTATTTTTCTATTATAAATATTTCTTTTATTTTTTCCATTATAAATATTTCTTTTCTTTTTCATTTCAAGTTTAGCGTTAGGTTCAAATAAAATGTTCACAAGTTACAACATCACATTTTAGCACTGCATTTTTCTCTATTGGTCAATATCTGTGTGGAAATGCCAAAATAAATATTTCTTTTCTTTTTCATTTCAAGTTTAGCATTGGTTTCATATAAAATGTTCACAAGTTATGACTATCTCGATCTGGTTAGGAAGTATCTAGGCAGGGTTCAAATGTTCACAAATTTTGGGAGCTAACAACAACTTTCCAATAATGGGGTAATTGGTGGAATGCCACTAAAGTACATAGTATGTGGATATCTGAATATAGATCCCTAGGGTGGGATAAAGGAACTTTGGATCGAACTTCGGTGAATTCCTTTCTTGGATGCTTCCTCCCTATGGTGGATCTCTCACTCAAAACCCCAAATCCATCACCATTTTGCAATTTTCTCGCTATAGTGGGCTTGAACAATTTATGTGTGGAAAGATGGGTCTCAATTAGTGTGAATATTCCCAATTTGATAGATCATACTTTTGTAGTCGCAGATCTACGGTTAGCTCTATGCCTTTATAAACATTGGTCAACTCAACCAGAAGCAGTGGGCACTCACCTTGATTTGAATTGCAATGGATTAAACAAGTGAAAATATGTGGAGTTCTAGCAAGTGCTTTGGTTAAGGATTCAAGTTCCTATACATATGTTAATTGTATAACTTCTTAATTAATATAACATGTAAACTTCATATGACTTACAACCAATGTTATTATATCTTATTGTGCATATGTTAATTGTATAACTTCAATCTCGATAAATTTTTACATTTAAAATTGTCAAATATGTAGAAGTTACATTACACGTAGCTTAGATGAGAAAATTTTTGTTTTAATATAACATGTAAACTTCATATTACTTACAACGGATGCATATTGTGTCTTATTGTACATATGTTAATAGTATAATTTTGGTTAATTATTTACATTTACAAATTGTCAAATATGTAGAAGTTACATTACACATAGTTTAGATGAGAAAATTTTTGTCTTAATGTAACATGTAAACTTCATATTACTTACAGTTTCTGCATATTGTATCTCATTGTTCATATGTTAATCATATAACTTCAATGTGGGTAATTTTTTACATTTAAAATTGTCAAATATGTAGAAGTTACATTACACGTAGCTTAGATGAGAAAACATTTGTCTTAATATAACATGTAAACTTCATATTACTTACAACTGATGCATATTGTATCTTATTGTGCATATGTTAATCGCATAACTTTAGCGTGGGTAATTTTTTACATTTAAAATTGTCAAATATGTCATAGTTACTTTACACATATCTTAGATCCATGCACAAATAAAATATCAGAAATATGGTAGGGGAATGAGTAAGCATTTTCACACTGGTTTAAAATTTCCCCTTGGTTGGTGAATAAAACCAATTCAGAACTATTGCTATTTTTGGTGGAGTATTAAGTTATTAAGCCAAGATAAAAAAAAAAGGGTTAGTCTCTTAGATGATTGAAAAAGGATATTTCGAATGTTATATAGAAATTAAATTTCAGGTAGCTATATCTACCTTGATATATCTATAATATTCCAACTTCATTTTTTTCACACTTTTCAACATTTTGATGATTTTTCTAGTTTAGTGTGATTATTCAATTAAATAGTCTATATTGTTTAAGACATCTCTTATTCGCAACATTTTGAATTCTTAAGTGGGATCTTGGGTAGGTTTTTGTTACTACCATATATCATGTTTTAACTAGATGGTGTTTTATAATTCATGCAAGAGACTTTAGGAGCAATTTTGAATTGCATGTTTGTTTCCATTATGCATCTAATATTTGCAAATTTTTCTAGGTGAATAACCCAACAACTTGTGTTGAAAATGAAGCAAGTACCTCAAAAATTGGGCAAGATCAGTTATTCTATTTCCAATGGGGGATAGATCCAAACAAGGCAGCAACAACTATCATAATTGAGTTTTGTATGGTTGTATTTAATGATATCTCACTAGAATTTGTTATTGAAGTAAATCAATTTATGAGTTTGAAGCTTGAAGGTAGTGTTGAATAGGTGTTGCAAGGTCTCTTTATAGCCCTATCTATCTAAATGATTCTAATACCATGATATGGTGTCTCAATAACACTATAAATAGTGTTGAATAGCTGTTGCAAGGTCTCTCTATAGCACTATTTATCTAAATGATTCTAACACCATGATATGGTGTCTCAATAACACTATTGTACAATGTTCGGTGGTAGACGTAGATAACTTTCTCATGTCCTAAAGGTAAATTGTATCATTATATTTTATATGAAATATCGAAATGTCTTCAAAGTTCGTGTCAGATAAGGAAATATTTATGTACTCTTGAATTTATATATGTTGTAATAAGATCAAGAATAAAGTTTGCATTGCAAAGAATTGGGATCTACCATGTAATTTTTCTTTACTACATGAAATTCTTGATTTGTTAGATCCCAACTAGTTAGGGTTGAATTTGTTTTTGTTGTAATGAGATTAAGAATAAAGTTTTCATTTCAATCACTAGGATCTACCATGTAATATTTCTTCACTACATCAAATTGTTTATTTGTTAGAGCCCAACTTATTAGGATTATGAAGAGTCCTCTTTCATGAGAATATTTATGAATGCTCAATTCTTGCTCAAAGAATTACAGATTACATAAAGGTGGAAAATAAATGAGATGTAGCTGAAGGGTTTATGTTTTAAAATACATGGAGGAAGTATAAAATCATTTTCATTTTCCTTCAAATATTTTGGAGCACCCACAAAAGTGTTTCATTTTCCTCCTAGTTAATTCCCTTTCTATTATCCCAACACTTCTAGAAGCCCTTCTCCAAAGTGATATCTTAACTATCTTGGAGGGAAAGTGATTACTTGATTGGAACCCACATATTACAATTTGATTAGGACCAAGGGATGATAAAGCTTCATATTATTTGATCTCTTCTGCAAGTTAAAAACATATTGAACGATTTCCTTTCTGTTTAATTGATACGACAATCACTCCAACATTTGTCAGGATTTTGAGACATTTCTCAAAGAATTTTTTTTTGAAAGTTGTGTTCTCAATTAATGAAATTAAAGAAAAGGTGAAAATGACACAATGGAAGGATTTTCTGTTTTAGTTCCTAATAATGCCTTGCTAATTTGAAGGGCTTGGTATTTTCTTGACTCTTAGTCACATTTGACTTCCTAGCATTCCTTTTAATTTTGTTTTTGTCGTGTTTATATTGTTATCCTTGAAGTTGGTGATCTAATGTGTGTGTAATAGGAACTATTAACTATTAAGCACTCTCAAAGGTGATATTGATGGATGACTAACTTTAAATATCTCTGCTTGACACTCTAGTATTACATGATCATTCAAAGAAATTATTAATCAATATTAAAGGGAAGACGGTTAACGTGCAGTGTTTCTTGGCTTTTCATATAATTACTACATTTTTTCTCCTAATAATATATTTGAGGCTACTTATTGGTTGTTACTTTTGGAGCTTCCCTTTGGCTCAGAAAAAACATCCAGGATAAATGTCCATTGCATTGGAATTGAAAATCATCAAAGAGGACTTCACCAAAAGTAGTAGAGGACATGGGATAAATTGGTACAATGAGTGGATAACCACTAGAGAAACACTGAGGCACCATAATTTCTTGTGTATTTATATTCACTCGAAATTAACTAGTCACAAAAATTACCTTTTTTTAAATATTTCCATGCATACATAAATACTCAAAACACAATTTCAGACTAATTATTCAAACTAATAATTTTTTGATAGTCATAATTTTATAATTAAATAGTATAATATGACTAATATTATAGGAAACAATTATAGGTTATGACTATGAGGGGCATTGTAACAATATATGTACACTTCTCGTTGTATTAGACAATAGTCTCTTAGAGTGTGATATCCATCCAACGAAATGTACTACTAGAGGCATTGTGGGATTGGAATTTTTTCTTTGAATGGACTGTGGTGATATATTTTCGTGGGCCTTAGTGTTGCACTTCCTTAAGGTTTTAACACTGCTCACAACTAGCACCTTCATTCAACCAAGTGAGGTACTCATATTGGACAGTTGAATCATTTTTTCTCCACAATCCAATATGATGTTGGATCAATCTCATGATCCTAAAAACATAGGTCATAATAGCTAGGAACTTTTACCGTGGGAAAAAGGATCTCCAAATTTAAGGAACATGACTCTTTTAGGACAAGCAATAAGGATATTTTTTGCGCTGATATTTTCTTTTTCCATTTGTTTCCACAAGTTATCTACTGTCTGATATTCTTAGCATGTAACTTAGTTGGTATGATTGTTCCTAAGCTTTTCTTGAAGGTTGAATACTAATTTCCTAAGGTGTTATTTTTTATGGTAATGTTTTATTTGCTTTGTTTATACAGGTCATCTAGCTGCATAGTGGCCACTATCGTCCAACTAAAATCTATTGCCCAACTGAAGAAAACTTGTTTGAGTTTTGTACTTTTCTAGGGAAAAAATGACATTTTGTTGATGTTAAGGTATACGTCATATAAATCCTTTATAGTCTACTTTAGTTTATATTCCAATGTTCATCATCTTTGATGTATTACACTCTACATTGTTTCTTCTTTCATTTTCAGAAGATGAACTCAATATTGATGGTAAGAAGTAGGAATTGAAGAAATAAAACAATAACACTGGAGTGAAAAATGCAGAAATAGAGAGAAGAGAACCAGTCTAGTGATGCCCGTAAAGCCAATATCTCACATGATACACACACATATAGACTAATGGTCAAGTCTTCAGAGTTGGTGAATTCACCTACAATGCTTTGGCAAAATAATGATAATGTTTTGAAGTGATGAAACATTATTTCATGTGTGAAATGTATTCCAACCAATATTAAGTTGAAAACTCGTATTGTAATACTTGAAATTTCATATAATATAAATTATGTGGTTGGAATTATTTATAGTTGTATTTGATATTATTTAGTATTGTAATAAACATATATAACTTTGTGTTTTCACATTATATGAACATGTGCATTGTATGACATTTTTTTAATTTAGTCACAAAATCATACTAATTAATTTATGTTGACTAATAATGAACACATAAAATCAATCTAAAACTACTAAATTAATAGTTCATATTGATTAATGATGAACACAGATAAAATGAATATACATCTAAATTAGTAATTTATAATAATTATTAATGAAAGTAAATAAAATGAATATAAAATACTAAATTAGTCGTTTATATAATCAATATGAAACTACCAAGAAAAGATAAATCAATACTACAAATGATAAATTGGTGATTACAAACAAAGACCAAATTTTGCATATATATGACTATTAGCAACAAAAAAAATAGTCATATTTATTTGGTCATTAATTGGTTTCAAATGATGACTAAAATTTACATATATATGACTATTAGTAGCTAATTTACAGTATCTTATAACACGAACAACATTTTGGTCATTAATTGGTTTTCTCGGATGGTCATATAGTAATATGTTTTGTTGTATATTTGGTCATTAATTGTGATAATTAATTAGTAAATAAATGACTAAATTAATGGCCAAATGTATGACTAAATATACTACAAGATGATAAAATTGAGACAACCAATTAATGACTAAGTTACAAATGACTAAAAGTTCGTCGCGCTATAAGATACTGTAAATTAGCTACTACTAGTCACCTACTGAAAAATGGTCATTTAAATGAAAATTTTAGTCCTTTTTTTAGGAACTAATTAGCCATTTTGTACTAGTTGTTAACACTCAGGTTGTTCCCTTTGACTCCTAAGGGAATACGACCAAGGTAACTACAAACCAATCTTTGGACTACAGGTCCTAGCCTACCTGCAATCAGAGAGGGCTCTCTCTTTATGATTTAGCGTTGTTTAGGGGTGATTTTAAGCTAGATATGTGTGCATGAGTTTGATTTAAGTTTGGTGGGATGGTTGATGCTTCAGACAGAGTTGGCATGCAAAGGATGAGAAGTTCAGACCATTGGGCATGGATTCCATGAATGTGAATTGATGGATGTGTTTTCTTTGGTAGAAGAGAGGAATATGGAGCAGGATAGCTACACATGGAGCAACCTGTAATGTTGGAATAAGGGTGAACTGGGAATAAGAGGCAGTTAAGAATCTCTCATTCAGCCCAAAGAGGGAAAGTGAATGAATAATATTTGGGAGCAATGAAGAATTCCTAGACAATATTCAGAAATGAGAGAACTAGTTTAAACATGATCAATTAAGTATGCATATTCATCACTAATTCAGAGGAAAACATAGAAAAGTTACAAGAATTGAGCATAGAGGGCATGGAAGCCAAGTCTGAACTATTCTTTCTTCCTGCAACTTAGATTATGATATATAGATGATACAGATACATATAAACTGGAAAACAGAGATGGGAAAGACTTATTGAACCATGTGGAACCACGAGAATTCCATATTATGCTCTTCAGCCATTGAAACCACAACCAGCCAGTTTAGAAGCAAATATTCTAGCAATCTTTGATTATAGAAGCTCTCAGGCTTATAGCACAAGTCTAGAAAGAGGAACATCAACCAACCAACCCTTTAAACAATGCTTAGGGTGGTTTAAAACGGAAAAATATCGTCAAGAAACAGATCTGATGGCAGATCTGGAAAAATGAATGCCTCTAACCTAACATTTGTTGAAATAAATGTAAAAAGTATCTATCTAAGCTACGCTGGAGGCAATAGCCTCAAGAATGAATTAATATGGGTCCTTTGCTACAATGTGATGGCATTTGGCCATAATTGCACCTTGGGACTGAAGCGCTGCTCTTGGGTGGCCAAATACATTGTTTCTACAATAACTAGGCTTTAAATCTCCTATCTACTCCCTTTAGGCGGTTCTGCTGCTGTTAAGTGGCTTCAAGTGCATTGATCGTGATCTGGTGAGCCTTTAAGTGGCCTGTATAGCTTCCTGATACTCTTTTGACTTTGAGCGAGCCCTTTTATGCCATCTGCTTTGGAAATAAAGATTTCCACTGATATTCCTGACTGATACTCTTTGCCGCTTCACTAATACTCTTTGCAGCTTTAAAATCGCTGCTTTAAAGCCACTTATGACAAGATTTGATTGTTGTTGCATTGTCTGCGGGATTTTGGAGGCTTTTGGAGGAGTTTTGGCACCTGGCCGATTGAAATCTGATCAAAAAGGAAGAATTGTTGCCAAAATGGAGGAGAACTAGACGTTGGATGCCTGCTGAGGCAAAAACCCTGCATTTGGAGTCAATCTGGGGAGGAGCGATCAACGAATGGCCACGAAATGATCTCAATCCTTTGGAGCTGATTGCGCCGAGCTGATATATATGAAATAGCCCTTTTCCTTTATAAAAGGAAAAATGCCCTTTAAACGTGAATTTTCATGAAAATTGGGCGCAAAATGAGCACTGTAGCATAGATTAGATCCTGGCCGTTGGATCTGGCGCGAGCCAATCCAACGGTTGAGATCTCATCGCAAATTCGCTGTCGAGGAGGACCATCGGATGGAGGCGGGGAGCTTTATGTACAAATGGTTTAGCGATGGGCCGATCGCCGAAATCGCTATCGGTGATCGGGGGAGGATGGATGAAGCGATATCATATATGGGCGGAGAAAAATGGCATAGCGTGACATGATCCAGGTCGTCGGGTGTGTGGGATGATCGGATGGCCGAGATTAAGTCGACATATCGCTTATCGGCGTGGCGGAGGGTGCGGGCCTTATGTATAATGCGATGTGATGCGATATTATTAGGACCGTTGATCTGGGGCGCAATCCGACGGCTCCCGATAAGTCAGCGCATCGGCGATCAGCGGGCAACAATATATATGTGATATGATATATGCGCGATGCGATATGCTGTCGGGTGCAACGACAATATTGCATCGGCGGAGGGGTCGGGGTATTATGACATGGGCACAGAACAGCGCGATACACAGATCGCCGATATCGCATCGGCAGCGTTGCAATCGGGGGCATATATGTATAAAGGCCAACACTTGACTGTACCTCCGATAGCGATATCGTTTCGGAGGGGGGTCTATGCATTCGGAGAAAGGTTTTAAGGGATGCGATAAGGCCTCTATGATCGGAGGGAGGTTTTTACATGGAAAAGAGGGGTTTTATGGGATCTGAGGGGTTTTTACATGGAAAAGAGGGCTTTTGATAACATAAAAAGAGGGATTTCATGCCTTGGAAGGAGTCCAAAGGCACTTGAAGGGGGTTTAAAGGGGAAAAATGAGGGTTCTTGCTAAGTTTCAGGCAAACTTAGCAATTCCCAAGGGATATTTATGGTTATTTTTCAACCAAAGGGAGGGGATATGTATATAAGGGGATATTTATCTATATTTTAGTAGGGAGAGGGGAAATAGATAGGGATTTACATAATAGAGTCAGTAATTAACATGAAATTGTGAAGAAAGCACTAAGTATGGAAATCTTAGGCTATAAAGGGGAAATAGAACTTGTAGAATGAATAGGAGCACTCCTAAGCAAAGTAGACCTTTACTTAGGCAAATGATATGAAAAATGATGAAATTAAGAGATGTCAAGCAGATCTTGACTTCTTGAGGGGAAGTTAGTGAGTGATTTGGGAAAAAGGAAGAATGGGGAGTTAGACATGCCTCGCTTGAGCTGCTCCAAATTGAAAACTACCTTGCAATTGTGATCTGAATAGATATAACACTTGAAAACATGAAATGGATCACAATTCACCATTCTGCCACCACAAAACTACCTACCCAACCTACTTACCTAGCATTCTTCTTCTTTTTGGTTTGGGTGCACTGGAACTAGCAAACCCAGCTTTTCAACTTTTCTTTTTGTTGTCCTCCTATCTAAATCTACCCTTATTTCTTACAGGGCTCAGATTAAGCTGTTGAGCGCCCAAGATTCTCTACCTATCTACAAATCTACGAAGATTAAACAGTTTGGACAGATATTCATCTCTATATTCTAAAACATGAAATTTAAACCTAGGGAAGCCAAGATTAAACTGTTTGGCCTCCCCTTAACTGAAATAAAAGTGGTGATTTCTTGGAAATATGGAACCTTTACAACAATGGAAAGGATGAACATATTTGGCACTTCCACAGTCAATCATGAAAAATGAAACCTATTGCAATAGGAGGCTAACAGTGGCTCCACTTGGGGATGGCTTTTCCTTGCGAAAAGTCAAGAACAGCAGGTTAGATGGCCTTGTATTCAATTGTTGCTATATTCTAAAAATTTCCCTTTGCAGGCTGCCTTATTTATGAACATGACAGCATACTTGAAGAGCTTAGGGCCTTCACTTCGGGCTTCAACTGTAGCAAGCTTACTATCCGAAACAAAAGACTTGAAATCCTACCTACTTACCCTAACCATCACTTTCTTTGTTGTTAGGTGAAGTGAAACAGCCAATGCAGCCATTTAAGCATTAAAAACATGAATGAGCTTTGCTGCTTGTGCTTGCTGGTACTTGAGATGGAGATCTTGGAATCTGATATAGCTTTGTTAACCATTGAGAAGATCAGGAAACTGATGACCTCCTTTGCTGAATCTAAACACTGTACAAAAGGGTCTTGCAACATATATACATTATTGCTGAACTGAATTAAAGAACTGTACAAATGGTTTGGATAGTTATCATGCCTTTGAATTGGGAAATCACCAACATATTAATATTGAGGCTTACAGCCCACCAATGGAGAAGAACATTGATTTATTTCATCACTCAACCTGTCATCTGATGGATTGCGCAGAACATGGAGCGATACTTGTAATTCATGATAAACAGGTTCAGATGGCACTTGACCAATTGGCACTTGCTGCTCCTCTTTCTCATCATATAGTTTAGATGGCTGAAAACAAAGCGGCAGGGAAAGAACTTGGATCATTTGATCACAAGCAGCTGCTTCCAAGTCTTCCTCAATCTGATATTGGATGGCACTTTGGGGCTGCAAATCTATAGGTAACGCATTATAAGAAAAGATTTGACTCTCCTCTAGATGGTCAATATCAATATTTGTTGACACTTGATTACAAACTGCATTATAATTATCCTTAATAAACTGAAAAGTTTCGAAACAAAATGGTAAAGTTCCTTCCCTAAAATCAAAATTTTCTGCATTTTCCTCCCTCTCCTCATAGCTGAAATGAGCACGCTGATCACCGATTTCAGGTTGTTGAACCTGAACGATGATCCCTACCAAAATAGGCCGTGATTCCTCTGTGCGGCTGATTTGGATATGAGGCGCAAATTCATCATCATGTTGATCGTATTTGGGCAGACAGCTGAAAGAAGAGAAGCTATTATATTCATATAGTATATCAGGAGACTGCTCCTTCACATATGGCTATATGAATATGTCATCTGATTTGTGGTAGGTTTTTTCGTGAATGCCACTACTTTCCTCTTGCACAACAGATGTGTTCCGACGCTCTAAGCATTCAACTTTCATCGTGATCCTTTGCATCATTTCCTCTGATTATTTTAACAAAATATGAAGCTTTTTCTCTTGCTCTGCCTTGCGTTGTTCTTCCCTCATTCTCAGATTTGCCTCCACATCCACAGCCATGTCTTGCATTTGTTTCATAGTGGACGGGCTCCTTTCTCTTAAGCGGAATTCAATTTCTGCATCAAAAGCTCTTGGATAATGCAATAAAGATAAATCAGGAGGAGGTCTAATATTCAAAGGCATTGAATGATAAACTTGATTGAATCGATCAGAAAATTGTTGAACAGATTCATTAGGAAGCCTTTTTAATTGATCATATTCTTCAATGAGTGAGAGGAAATTAAGTTTGATCATCCATCTATCAAGGAAGAGTTTGAATAACTACTAAAGATTAGAGATGCTAGCCTCAGGCAAGGTCTTGAACCAAGTCCTAACTTCACTCTTCAAAGAAAGGGCGAAAAGCCTAATACTAACATCCTCATCTTCTACTTCAAATATATTAAGATAGTCTTCAAAATCCTGGATGTGCTTTTGCGCAGTAACACCATTCTCTCCATCAAATCTTGGGAGATACTCAGGATGATCTTTGGGTAAAGGATTGAGCGCGAGAGGCAAAATGAGTGGCTTATATCTATCAGGAACCTTACGAGGCACGGGAATATGTACATGGATTGAATGACTGGGATCGATATGAACAGGGATAGGATGACTGGCCTTGATATTTGTTTCCTCCTTGGCTGTATGATAATCTTCAGTATCATTTAAAGGTTGTTGTTCTAATGTGCAAGAAGGCTTTTCAAAAATATTTTCAAAAGGAAAATCATAAAAATCTAATCTGAAATCGTCTTTAAAATACAATATACATAGCAAAATTTTATGGAAGAGAAAGAACATGACCTCTTGGATAATAATCCAGGTCAAAAACCTGATCTTCTCATATATTTCTTTTGGGTTCATTTCTCCAGTGGAGTCTTTATTATGAGGATTATGTGGAGTTGCTAGGTGGATAAATCAACTTTGAAGGGTCTAATCTCTGTCCACCAACACAGATCAGAGCTAAATATGAAATAAATCTGAAGAAAAGGGATATTTTCTCTAGGAAACGAGATTTTTTTGGGATTTTTCAAAACAACTTTGAGACTTATTCGAGGGGCAAACTAATAAAAAATGGGGACTTACAGTGATGAACAAATGATTCAGGTCCCTAGTGGAGTCGCCAATGATGTTAACATTCAGGTTGTTCCCTTTGACTCCTAAGGGAATACGACCAAGGTAACCACAAACCAATCTTTGGACTGCAGGTCCTAGCCAACCTACAATCAGAGAGGGCTCTCTCTTTATGATTTAGCTTTGTTTAGGGGTGATTTTAGGCTAAATATGAGTGCATGAGTTTGATTTAAGTTTGGTGGGATGGTTGATGCTTCAGACAGAGTTGGTATGCAAAGGATGAGAAGTTCAGACCATTGGGAATGGAGTCCATGAATGTGAATTGATGGATGTGTTTTCTTTGGTAGAAAAGAGGAATATGGAGCAGGATAGCTGCACATGGAACAACCTGTAATGCTGGAATAAGGGTGAAATGGAGGTCAGGGAATAAGAGGCAGTTAAGAATCTCCCATTTAGCCGAAAGAGGGAAAGTGAATGAATAATATCTGGGAGCAATGAAGAATTCCTAGACAATATTCAGAAATGAGAGAACTAGTTTAAACATGACCAATTAAGTATGCATATTCATCACTAATTCAGAGGAAAACATAGAAAAGTTACAAGAATTGAGCACAGAGGGCATGAAAGCCAAGTCTGAACTATTCTTTCTTCCTGCAACTTAGATTATGATATATAGATGATACAGATACATATAAACTGAAAAACAGAGATGGGAAAGACTTATTGAACCATGTGGAAGCACGAGAATTCCATATTATGCTCTTCAGCCATTGAAACCACAACCAGCCAGTTCAGAAGAAAATATTCCAGTAATCTTTGATTATAGAAGCTCTCAGGCTTACAACGCAAGTCTAGAAAGAGGAACATCAACCAACCAACCCTTTAAACAATGCTTAGGGTGGTTTAAATAGGAAAAATATCTACAAGAAACAGATCTAATGGTAGATCTATAGAAATGAATGCCTATAACCTAACATATATTGAAATAAATGTAAAAAATATCTATCTAAGCTGCGCTGGAGGCAATAGCCTCAAGAATGAATTAATATGGGTCCTTTGCTGCAATGCACTGGCATTTGGCCATAACTGCGCCTTGGGACTGAAGCGCTGCTCTTGGGTGGCCAAATACATTGTTTCTGCAATAACTAGGCTTTAAATCTCCTATCTACTCCCTTTAGGCGGTTTTGCTGCTGTTAAGTGGCTTCAAGTGCATTGATCGTGATCTGGTGAGCCTTTAAGTGGCCTGTATAGCTTCCTGATACTCTTTTGACTTTGAGCGAGCCCTTTTAATGCCATCTGCTTTGGAAATAAAGATTTCCACTGATATTCCTGACTGATACTCTTTGCCGCTTCACTGATACTCTTTGCCGCTTCAAAATCGCCGCTTTAAAGCCACTTATGACAAGATTTGACTGTTGTTGCACTGTCTGCGGGCTTTTGGAGGATTTTGGAGGAGTTTCGGCACCTGGCCGATTGAAATCTGATAAAAAAGGAAGAATTGTTGCCAAAATGGAGGAGAACTGGACGTTGGATGCCTGCTGAGGCAAAAACCCTGCATTTGGAGTCAATCTGGGGAGGAGCGATCAACGAATGGCCACGAAATGATCCCAATCCTTTGGAGCTGAGGGCGTCGAGCTGATATATGTGAAATAGCCCTTTTCCTTTATAAAAGCCAAAATGCCCTTTAAACGTGAATTTTCATGAAAATTGGGCGCAAAATGAGCACTATAGCATAGATTAGATCCTGGCCGTTGGATCCGGCGTGGGTCGATCCAACGGTTGAGATCTCATCGCAAATTCGTTGTCGGGGAGGACCATCAGACGGAGGTGGGGAGCTTTATGTACAAATGGTTTAGCGATAGGCCAATCGCCGAAATCGCTATCGGTGATCAGGGGAGGATGGGCGAAGCGATATCATATATGGGCGGAGCGAAATGGCATAGCGCGACATGATCCGGGCCGTCGGATGTGTGGGATGATCGGACGGCCGAGATTAAGTCAGCATATCACTTATCGACGTGGCGGAGGGTGCGGGCCTTATGTATAATGCAATGCGATGCGATATTATTAGGATCGTTGATCTGGGGCGCAATCCAACGGCTCTCGAGTAAGTCGGCACATCAGAAATCGGTGGGCAACAATATATTTGTGATATGATATATGCACGATGCAATATGCTGTTGAGTGCGACGGCGATATCACATCGGCGGAGGGGTCGGGGTATTATGATATGGGCGCATAACATCACGATAGGCTGATCACCGATATCGCATCGGCAGTGTTGCAATCGGGGGCATATATGTATAAAGGCTAACACTCGACCGCACCTCCAACAGAAATATCGTTTCGAAGGGGGATCTATGCATTCGGAGAAAGGCTTTAAGGGATGCGATAAGGCCTTTATGATTGGAGGGAGGTTTTTACATGGAAAAGAGGGGTTTTATGGGATCGAAGGGGTATTTACATGGAAAAGAGGGCTTTTGATAACATAAAAAGAGTGATTTCATGCCTTGGAAGGAGTCCAAAGGCACTTGAAGGGGGTTTAAAGGGGCAAAATGAGGGTTCTTGCTAAGTTTCAGGCAAACTTAGCAATTCCCAAGGGATATTTATGGTTATTTTTTCAACCAAAGGGAGGGGATATGTATATAAGGGGATATTTATCTATATTTTAGTAGGGAGAGGGGAAATAGATAGGGATTTACATAATAAAGTCAGTAATTAACATGAAATTGTGAAGAAAGCACTAAATCTTAGGCTATAAAGGGGAAATAGAACTTGTAGAATGAATATGAGCACTCCTAAGCAAAGTAGACCTTTACTTAGGTAAATGATATGAAAAATGATGAAATTAAGAGATGTCAAGTAGATCTTGACTTCTTGAGGGGAAGTTAGTGAGTGATTTGGGGAAAAGGAAGAATGGGGAGTTAGACATGCCTCGCTTGAGTTGTTCCAAATTGAAAACTTCCTTGAAATTGTGATCTGAATAGATATAACACTTGAAAACATGAAATGGATCATAATTCACCATTTTGCCACCACAAAACTACCTACCCGGCCTACTTACCTAGCATTCTTCTTCTTTTTGGTTTGGGTGCACTGGAACTAGCTGTTATAGACATTTTTGGGCACTACAACCCCAAGCATGAAATGTCCATAAACCAAGGGCTCCTAAGTCCCTAAAAGTGTTTTTCTAACCCCTAAAGGAACAAGGTCAATAGATTACAGCTTCTCCCATAAGTTCTCCATGAAAAACTGCTCAGAATTGGTCAAAACAGGATCATTTCAGCTGCTCCACAGGTCAGGTGCACTGCATCTCACCTAAATACACTGTATGGGTGCGTTGAATTTCAAAAAGCCCTTCTATGGGGTGCGATGGGCGAGAAATGATAAATGACAGTGTCATTCAGCGAGGTGGAGAGGCAATGGAAGCTTCCAAAAACTTCTCCTGTGACACTTGCCTCTCTGAATTCGACCAAGGATGAGTAAGAGATCATCAATCTCCAAGTGGAAGCAAGAACTATCAAAGGGAAGACACTAATCAAATCACAAGCTGACTCATCTCCCTTATAGATATCTATATATGGATCCCTCATCCCAGAGATCCAGAGGATGGAATTTTGCATATTGTAAGGAATTGTTGTTGGTTTCTTGAGACAAACATCAGATTGTTGGGTGATCTAAGCTTTGTATGAGGTGAAGAGGGGCTTCCTTGCTGAGAGGTTGATACTGGGTCAGAACAAATGGTTGTAACTCCTCTTGGCTTTTTCTTGTTTATCAATAAAAGCTATTCAAGTTTTCCTCCATACTTTTGTGTCATTCATGTTTTCTGCATTTGTATGGTCAATTTACATATGATCCTAGATTGTTTATGATTATAGATCCATGTCTTTGTATAGTGTTATGCTACTGTGATCTTACAGGTACTCTGTGAAGCTGGGCGTGCAAGGGAACAAGTAGCGAAAGACTATCAAAGAAGAGAGGAATCGAACCAGGAGATTAGCGCAAGACAGAGGTTGGTCTTCTTTGTTCCTCTCTATCTATACTTCATAAAGGAAAAACGAAAGTAGCTTTACTTTGTTTGTTTCTAAGGCAGCTGTCACACCTTAGTGGGATAAGCAGTTCTGAGTAGAGACTTTTCACTGTAACAAAATGGCGACTCCACTGGGGACGAATTATTTTGTTTGTTTATCTTCCTTGTTGTCTATTTCATAAACTTACAAGTAGCATTCAAATTGCATTTGCCATAGCAAATGCAAAGTAGATAAATGCCACTTCAGTCCATCTACGGGATCTGTTTATGATTTAAACGACTGATTCACAAACTCTCTGATTGCCCTTCTGATAGCTCTTAGATCCTCCTTAGATCTACCCCTGATTGTTGCATTACTGATTACCTTTTACTCGGTCAAAACCCATGAACTGAACTACAAACTGTGACCCGAAACCCAAGCAAAGTTTCGTTTCTGGCCCAGCGCAGGTATTGTTCTAGGAATCTGAAATTCAGCGCACTTCCCGAGTGTAGAAGGTGTGCTGCATTTCAAATTCCCTGTGTTGCAGGTGCGCTAATCAGGTTAGGCTTTGTGCAGTTTTGGCTTCTGTGATTCATTCTTTCCAGTTCTATTCCTGAATTTTGCTGCCTGTGATCAGAATATGTCTGTTTGAAACCCCTTTTTCGTGCTGTTATTCCGCATCCTTTGTACAAAAGAACTGTAAATTTTTTTGTGTGTTTGTTGAGTCATTTTCAGTTCTCCTTTGCAAAAGTAGCATAATCGTACTGTCGTCCTTTCATTTGAAATTGTCACAAGTGTCGATTTCAATCATAGGAAAGAGTTTGATTGCTGTTGATGGTTGATTATCCTGTTACTATTGTTTTTGGTCTGAATTTGTAATTTTTCTAGTGTCGAAAACAAGTATTCATTTCAAAATCGTAAGGTGTTGTGATTGTCTCCATTTTTTATTTCGAAAAGAAACTTGTTGATATTTGTCGCTTGAAAAGAAATTCAGATTTATGCATCAACTTTCTTTTTATCATTCATATACTAAGAAAGTCGAAAACAAATACATGCATGTGCATTTGCATTTAGACAGTCTGATTGGTTTGATTTAGGAAAGTGCATTTAGAGTGTGCTCTTTGCTCTTTGTGAAAGGATTCTGTCTTTCTTTCCTTAGTAGCTAGGATTTTCATTGCACAAAGAAGATAAAAAGATTGTTTATCATCTTAGATTGCATTTTAGGAATTACATCTACATCTCACGGTGAACCTGAAAGGCAAACTTCATAAACAAGATCAACCATAAAATAAATTCAATGAATCTAACAACGCTTTGGAACCTAACACACAACATTTAGAAGTCTAGGCTAGAGACGTATTTCGGCGTCGTAAAGCCTGGTAACTGTTGTTCTCACTGATGGTTGGGTGATTCCTCCACTTTGAAATGATAAGTGCCAGTGCGGACTTGTGCTCCCACGTACTGTCGAGTATATTTTGGGAGACCCCAATAGGCTTAATCCTTTATCCATAGGAAGCCGTGCCTGCTGCCCTATCGATCGCAATGCACTGAACACAGCATTCAGGAAGATTGACTGTCGTACCGTAAAAAGTATTCTGCAGTTTTGCGATTGGTTTGGTAATCCCTCTACCTAGATTTCTAGAGCAGTCCTTTTCGTTCCTTTTTAGACTCTTTAACAGAAAAGGTCCATCTGAGCACTTGTCACTTCAGGCTCATTAAAAATCGAAGGAGACTAGAGTCATCTTTTGTTTTTTCTCGACTCTTAAAAATTGAAAAAACAAGTTGTGTCAAAGCATCTAAAATTCATTTAATTCGGAAACATACTTCCCCTTTATTTTTAGGTTATCAAGTAATCCGCAATCGTGGAAGAAAGTCAATTGAAACCCCGTCGCTCGCGGAGGCTTACGAGTCAACCATCTTTGTCTCCGGAATCGAAGCTAGTACGAACAAAGCGAACTCATTTAACCGGTTCCAAATCTCCTGTTAAAGTTAGAACAAGTGTTCCAACAACATCAGAGACTCTGGTTACTCCAAACATTTCTGGAATCCCTGCCTCTACAGAAGAAGTTCAGCAGCCACAGAAGGACAGTAGTATTGATCCTAGTCTGAGGGTAAACACTTGTGTTACCGAACCAGTTCCATTTACAACCGGTTCGGAGAGTCTTGCTCCTCAAACATCTGTCACTGCCGATTCCATACCTTCTTCGGCACCAGAAATATTCTACGGACCTGACGGTCTACCCCTTCCACCTGGTTTGATTGCCATAGAAGAGATTGTGGAAGATCCTCCAACTAGTACTCCATCGCAATTTGGAGTCGGGATCACTCTGTATCCTTCTTTGTCAGAAGTTAGTCTACCACCAGCGGAAACTCTTGTAGAATCGCTAGGTAATCTTTTGGATAGACTAGAAATGTCTGAATAACCGTCAACATCTAGGACTGTGTCGTCTGACACAGCGACGGCAGAACCCCCTGCTATCACTCCAAAAATGTTCGCCGGTATACCATCTGTCCCAACTAGCTCTCAATCGCTAGAAGGAGCCCACTCAGGAGCCATTTCGACAGTATGGTCTATTCCTGTTTGTTCATCAGGATTAATATCCGGAAACTCTTATGTTGAGTCTCAACAAATTGATCCATTTGGAGGTCGATTTGGGCAGTCCAGCCCTCAAGGGCAAACTATTCCCTTGAGTTCTGGGTTACCACCATATGGGGGGCAGTATACCCTTTCATTATCCCCTCCGGGGGGACAACCATGCGGGAGTTCACAACAAAATTCAGGTTATGCTGGAATTACTTCAAGCGGTTGGGTACCGATTCTACCTCAACAACCAAGAGTTGTATATTCGATGCAACAATGTTTACCTATGTCAAATATACCAACTACGCCAGCTATTGTGACGGTGTCGCAAGTTCAAGCGCTACCTGTTGTATGCCAACCTCAGGTTTCTCAGGTTGTAATACAACAGCCACTTGACCCTGCGACTCAACCACAATCGCCGACTGGTGGAATGACACAGGTTCAGATGAGTATAATTACCCCTCATCTTGGTCAAACAGTTAGTATCGAGCAACAACACATGGCTTCACAACCATGGCTAGTATAATACCAACAACCGTAATTCCAACAAGTATACCAAGGTTCTGAGCAACAAATCTTTGCAAATTGTGGGCAGCCGTATATTCAAAACGGTCAAAATCAACCATTTTACAATGGTCATGCCCACCAACCTTACCAAATTTACCAGCATCAAATGCATTATGCCGGTATGCAAAGACCAACTGCTCAGGCAATCCCATCTTATCCTGGGCATGCTTCACCTAACCTGAATCAGCAGTTACCCTTTGTGGCAACCTTAGAGTTACCTGATTTAAATCAGTTAACAAATGATCTAATCGCTTACGCCTCTTGGTGGCCAGCGATTCCGCATAAACTTCCATCAGATATTCCTAAATTTAATGGAACTCCGGGTGAAGATCCGTCGAATCATGTGATGACCTTTCATCTGTGGTGTTCATCAAACACCCTAAATGATGATTGATAAGGCTTCGCCTTTTTCAGAGGACATTAACTGGTCTGGCGGCGAAATGGTACATCGAATTGCCTAGAGCTTCATTCGAAAACTTCAGTACCCTAGCCACAACCTTTTTAACCCATTTTTAATTACCAATAAGGTACGAAACGAGAACGGAACTCCTTACCAACTTCAAACAAACGACGGCCACTCACATATCTGATCATATACATGAGTGGCGACATCGTCGTAGAATGGTAAAAACGTATTTTCCCGATCAACTTTTAGCTGAATGGTTTATCAAGTCAGTACTACCTTCCATCATGGAAGATGTGGCAAAAGGGGGAGTCGTCACAGAAGAGCAAGTTATCGCTCATGCGCAATATTTGGACTTGATTTACACTCAGTCTGGCACGCTCTACGATAAAATACGTGACGCCCCTAGACCGAAATTCTCAGTTCCTCCTCCTCCTAAATCAAACAATGACTCTCATGCCGGCGATGGCGTGATTGGCGCAACAGACACGAAATCAACAAAGGCTACATCCAAAAAGGCCCATAATATTTCAGGTCAAAATGCAAAATATGAACTTCTTTCCTCGGAAGTAAATTCCGTATCAACAGATAAAGGCAAAGAAACCAAGAAACTAGGGGGCAAGAAGAAAGGCAAAGGGAAGAAGAAGAAACAAGAAGAATCATCACCTGAAAAATCTTCTGCAAACCCTCCTGGAAATAGGAAACCAAAAAATCCATGCTTTATATGCGATGAGGATCATTGGACCGCAGATTTTCCACACAGAGCTGAGCTTAAAAAATTCTTCAAGAATTCAAAAACCTCCGCAGTGTTAACTGATCCATTTCCAAATCCAGGAACAAATCTGGTTGAGAGTGAAGATGCTTCCCGGTGTCAAGTGCTAATGTTGTCAGTTTCAAAACAACAAGATGATGCTTTGATATCGACAAGGAACAAAGATTATGGGAATTCACAGTTGTCGAACAACAAGGATAAAGATCAACCTAGTAGTTCGACAGCAACTTTGACATATGTTGCGCCGCCCATCATTCCTGAATTGACAATAAAACTGCCAAAGGGAGTAGTACACAAGTCGACGTTTAATCCCTGCACTAGAGCGGCACAGAATTATAATATAGTGGAATATTTGGCCCAATCACCATCCGCTATGTCGACTCTTGAAGTACTACAAAATTGCCCATCCCAAAAGTAGGCTTTATTATCGGCCATTGGTGGGATAGACCCAAAGGATTCCAATATTGTATCCTTCGATCATAAAGGATATGATCCTCAATTACCAGCTCAACTAGCTTTCCTTGTTCAAGTGAAAGCCCTCAAAAAAACTATTCATCAAACAATTATTGATGAGGGGGCATCTACATGTATTATGTCGATGAGTTGCTGGAAAACTTTAGGATCTCCAACCTTGTCGCGATCTTCGACGACATTAAAAGCATTCGACGGAAGAACATATACCCCATATGGTATTCTAAGTAACTTGAAGGTTGAACTAGGAGTGAAAACAGTAGAAATAGATGTTGAAGTAATCGATGGAAATCTCGATTACAACATCCTACTAGGAAGACCACGGATATATGCTATGGCTGCTGTTGTGTCGACCTATTTTAGGAAGATTGCATTTCCCTTCCAAGGAGGGATTACAATCGTCGATCAACAAAAATTCCTCCCCAATGGTTCTCAAGTTACAGGAAGCATCCCTATGATCCATGGAAGCCCTCATTCGCTTCAAAATATCGAAGTAGGTCTACTAAAAGATCCTATATTAATGGGAACTTTTGCCCTTCCACCTCCAATCAATCTAGCAGAAGTAGCGTCGGTAGGAACCTGCAATATGATATCTTCTAAAAAGATCTCAGAAAACGATATCGACATGGATCATGCGATGGTTTTTCCTCCGAGCCCAACGGAAA
This sequence comes from Pinus tabuliformis, assembly GCA_031772625.1. Classification (NCBI taxonomy): domain Eukaryota; kingdom Viridiplantae; phylum Streptophyta; class Pinopsida; order Pinales; family Pinaceae; genus Pinus; species Pinus tabuliformis. Next base: position 1,396,064,742 of record CM062820.1, read on the forward strand.
TATTGTAGCAATCAATTTTCCTAGCCTCGATGGCAAACCCAAATCAACGCTCATCGAGTGTTTGGATAGATAGGTCTAAGGAATGTGGCACCCCTTCAGATCCTTGGTCGAGAGTGCATGACATCGACGAAGGAATTGTTCAATCAATGGTAATTGAAGGGGCACCATGGGATGATTACCACCATCGTTCCCTTCTTCTGGATTGTGGAGAAGATACTCCTGATGACCTTTATCATCCTTCAGTTTTTGATTTTCTATCAAATACTGTAAACACGGTGGATTCCGAGCGAAACTTGTCCAACATTGAAGAGACTATCGCCATAAATATCTCGACCAAAACAAATGTTGTAGAGAATATTTATGTTGGCAAATGTTGTTCTCCTTCAGAACTAGAAATATATGACACTCTTTTTCGCGAATTCAGAGATGTATTTGCCTGGTCATATAGTGAAATGCCAGGCATTGACTCGAGTATCGTTGAACACGAAATTAAGATGTATCCAGATGTCAAACCAGTGTGACAACGGCTACGGCAGGTGCACCCCAAGAAAGCCGCTACCATTAAGGAAGAAGTTGAGAAACTTCTCCATGCTGGTTTCATTTACCCGGTTCCTCTAACCGATTGGGTATCGAATATTGTCCCTGTTATGAAAAAACAAGGAACAATTAGAGTGTGCGTTGATTATAGGGATGTAAATCAAGCTTGTCCAAAAGACAACTACCATACACCCTTCATCGACCAGATAATTGATGAATGCGCCGGATGCGAAATATTTTCATTCATGGATGGATTCTCCGGGTATAATCAAATAAATATTCGCCCACAGGACCAGTCAAAGACTGCATTTATTTGTCCATGGGGCACATTCGCATATCGAAAATTACCCTTTGGTTTAAAGAACGCAGGGGCGACGTTTCAGAGGGCAATGATTTATGCCTTCCATGACATCAAAAACATCGTTCAACCATACCTCGATGACCTTTCGGCTCATTCGCGAAAGCAGACTGATCACCCGCAGCATTTAAGAGCAATGCTTCTACGTTACCGACACTACAAGATACGACTCAATCCACGCAAATGTGTATTTTGCATCAGTTCTGGTCATTTACTTGGCTTTGTAGTCTCAAAGGACGGGATTCGTCTCGACCCAAGTAAGGTTCAGCCAATTATAAATTTGCCTCCACCTTCGAATTTGCTTCAGATTCAGAAACTCCAAGGGAAAGAAAACTTTATGAGGAGGTTCATTCCAAATTACGCCGAACTTGCTAAAGGTTATACGCGTCTTTTGAAAAAGGAAGTACCCTTTGTCTGGGATCAGGTTGTGCAAGCTTCCTTTGATGCTTTAAAAGAATCCCTAATGAAAGCATCATTAATGTACGCTCCTGATTATCAAAAAGACTTTAACCTGTATCTGGCTGCAGCAGATACGACCATCGCAATGGTTTTAGTTCAAGAAGACGACGGAATCGAACATCCTATATATTATTTAAGTAAAAAATTAAATGATACAGAAATCAAATATTCTTATGTTGAAAAGCTAGCGCTCGCAGCTGTTCAAGCGATACAGAGATTTCGACACTATGTCCTCTTTCGAAAAACTACCATTCTGTCAGATTGCAACCCCATGACTTATATATTGTCGCGACAGTTGCTGGGGGGCAAATATTCAAAATGGATAGCAATCCTACAAGAGTTTGATCTGGAATTTGTAAAATCCAAGTCAAAGAAAGCTCTGGTTTTCGCAGAATTATTATGTGATCTCCCATCATTGTCCAACGATGAAACATCCGAAGAAACGATCGTGGACGAAAGTTTGTTTCTGATATCTTCAAGCAATCAGTGGTATGGGGATATAATCATTTATCTCCAAACCCAAAAATATAGGCCAAATACCTCCCGCTCCAAACAAAAACGTATTCGATACCAAGCAAAAGAATACATGATCGTCGGTGATACACTTTACCGTCACGGTATCGATACAGTTCTGAGAAGGTGCCTCATGCATGAGGAGGCCGAAAAGTCCTAAATGATTTCCATTCAGGCATGTGTGGGGGGCATCAATCCGGTTATGCTACAGCACAAAAAATCTTACGAGCAGGATACTTTTGGCCAACAATGTTTAAAGTTTGCATAAACGCAGTCAGAAGTTACCATGCTTGTCAAATTTTCGATAGCAAAACCATAAGACCACCCGCACCTCTATAGCCAATAGTTGCTGTCGGGCCATTCGCCAAATGGGGCATCGATTTCATGACATGTAACCCCACCTCGACTGGGGGACATGGGTATATCATAGTCGCAGTTGACTATTTTACCAAATGGGCCGAGGCGATGCCTACATTAGATAATACTGGTGAAACAGCTTCCCTCTTCTTTTTCAATCATGTAATCGCCAGATTCGGCATACCACAAGCTATAGTCACAGATCATGGATCACATTTTTGCAATCACATGATGGTCGAATTAGCTGCCAAACTAGGGTTGTCTAACGACAGCTCTACTCCATATTATCCGCAAGCCAACGGACAAGTTGAAGCAATCAACAAGGTCCTGAAGCGCATGCTGCAAAGGATGATTGGAGTTCACAAAAGAAGATGGCACCTAATCCTGTACTCAGCTTTGTGGGCTTACCGAACATCGGTAAGGAATGCAACCGAGTTTACACCTTTCCAACTGGTATATGGCCTGGAAGCAGTCTTACCAATCCAGTGCGAAATCTCGTCCCTCAAACTCGCAATTGATCTCCTCCCCGAAACTTCAGAAGAAGAAGCTCGTTTCTTGGAACTAATCCAATTGGATGAAACCCGTCGTGATGCCTCTTTGGCTAACGAAGCCCATAAGAAACGAGTCAAAGCGCAGTTCGAAAAAAATGTCAAACCCCGTGTCTTCTTAGAAGGTGACTTGGTCTTGCTTTATGACCAAGAATCCGATAAATTGGGAGCAGGTAAATTTAAGTCTTTATGGATGGGCCCCTATATTGTTAAGCGAGTGTTAGAAAAAGGAGCCTACGAGTTAATGGATTATGACGAAATTCCACGGGCGCAACCTTGTAACGGGTTATACCTCAAGCGTTACTATGCGTAATTCAGTATGGTAACATGTATGCTTTCTCTAAAGTGTTTATTTTGGTCAAGTAATCCACTTTTTACATTTATTGCAAATGTCAAACCTATTGGAGTCATGTGTTGGATATGCCGACGGAGCGAGTTGTAGTTCGCGGAACCTATCTTTCGCAGCCTGGGCCATTTTTGATCCAAGCGGTGAGTTAGTAAGCTTCAAAGGGGTATGTATTGGTCAATCAACAAATAACATCGTTGAATATAGCGCATTGATAGAACTTCTCTCTAGTGCCATCACACATGGTATACACCGGCTGATTGTTAGGCTAGACTCACAACTCGTCATACTACAACTCACTGGTATCTACTCTGTCCGAAATCCAGCTATTTATCGCATGTTCCTAAGGGTTAAGATTTTGGAAAGACAATTTGATTTTATTCAATATCAACATATTTCCATAAACTTAAACACATTAACTGACTCATTGGAAAATTATGTGTTAGATAGACATTTGCAACATTTATAAAAAGAAGCATACCATCAATATTTTCATTTGGATCATGTAACTTAACCAAAATAAAACTCCGAAAATCAAAAATACATATAAATGTTTATGGTTTACACATAATGTTCTGTAACCAAGACGAAATTGGTCAAATGAACAAAAAACTCAAAATGCTAGGGGGCACCCTAGTCTAATGATGCTCGTGATAGCAAGTCATAACCTGTGCGATCATGCGTAAGAGACGAGTCCATCATCTTGGCACACCAGTAGTATGCTGCTGCAACCTCAAGGGCAGCTTGTCAGTCCTCACATCTGGAATGCCAAGAGTGAGGCCCTTAACCTGCTCCTGTAATGCTGTGAGAGTCTCGGCCACATCGAGGTTGTGAAGGATAGCCCTTCCAACAGCCTCTCTTGCTGGGGCGGCAGCCAACACTCTCAGGCATACTACTGGCTGAACAAGACCAACATCTACATGAACACATGAGTTTGATTATGTCTTGACAGAATAAAGCACAAGGACATTATAAATGAAAAACGATAAACAAGAATATGGTCAAAGAATTTACCAATGGCGCCCCACTATTCGCCATTCGACAGTACTAAATCTGGATCACCCCGGAAGTCCATGCCAGCATATGGATACTCGGAATAAACCATTTCCTGACGATCAAACCACCCGAATGAAATCTGAGACTGACCAGCATGGCTAGACATATCGTCAACCCATCTCTACATACGTGGTTCAGTAGGTGAAGGTAAATCGAGTGCAATATACTGCGGTTGCATCAGTGGTATCTTTTCCAAGGCAAAGGCAGTCAAAATAGAACCATACCCAAATTTCTTCAACCTCCCACTCTTTACCTTGGTCAACTGTTCTTTCATCACAAGAAGTACTGCGTCACACCAGTTGAACACCTTCGGTTGGAGGCATTCCAAGGCATACTGCATATAAGATCGGTTGGCTACATGAAAAGCCGCACCACCAGCCATCCTACCAAAAGTAAACAGAATAGTCCTGAGGGACCTGTCAGTGACATCATGGATGATGATCTTGCCGTCTTTACTCGGCTGAGATCCCTCTTTGCAATACCGGCGAACATAATCTCTCACAGATTCACCTACTCGGGCCGAACATGATAAAGAGATGGGGGCACCCCGCCTCGACAAGCTAGTCAAGAAATAGATGTCTACTATAGTCAAGGGGATAGATTTGCCCCTGATTTGGAACACCTAGCTGGTAGGATCCCAAACATTGAGAAAATACTGCAGTAAGTTGATCTGTTGTCTCATGCTAGAAATGAGGAAAAACTTCAGCAAGCCACAATCCCGCAGTGCGTTTACTGTAACCGGATTATGTAGGGCAAGCATGTCCTCTTCTTCATGCTCACATTCTCGCCATGTAATAATCATCTTACTCCAAAGATCTCTGAAAAACAAACAAGAGAAGAGTTAGATCCTGATTTTGGTAAGAAACAGGCAAAATTTCCATCAGAAACTGTGCATAAAATTCCTTCTTTGCGCCCATCGCACCTACAGTAGTGCTCTGGGTACGTTGCATGTCAAATGGCCAGTGGACAGGCCAACATCCAATGCACTTTTCAATACACAGAGGGTGCGCTAGAGGCAGAACGAGTTTTCAAACCCCAGAGGCTCAGAAAAACCGGGAATCAAGCTCAGAATACAAAATGGAAAGCATGAAATGAAAGAGCTCAAGTTTAGCTCCTACCTGGTCCAGACGGCGCCGAGAATCGTCCATAGAATCTCCCGAAATCAGCCGATGAAAATCAAAGGGGGAGAGCACCTCCAAAGCTCCAACAAACCAAAGTTCAAATGAAATGGTAAAATGAGAGGTAAAAGCACTTTTTCATTACTTTTTACGTAGTTCGAAGTAAAATATTAGTGTTCTAACTCATTTTTCAAACATATATTGTTCATTTCTGACTAGTTTGATGAAGCAATTGAAAATACAGTACAATCTTTGAAAGAACAAAGCTATTTATGGTAAAAAGAGACCATTTAATCGAGTAGTTTTAGCGCATAGTTCAAGCTCATTTAAAAATAAACATAAGCCATGAGCAAATGTTCCCCCCACGTTTAAGCTCATTAAAAAATGAACTATTCCCCAGTAAATAACCATCATGAATGTAGTACTTCAGCCGTTAAAGCTATGGTCGTGTTTGCACCGTCACCTCCACTTTTGCATTAGCTGATCATTCACCTCCATTTGATTGTTTACCCATTTTGAGGAACAGCTGCGAAGAGTGATCTCACTAGCCATCCTTGTAACACTGTCATGATTAGAAAATTCCAAACCTTACCTGGAATCAGTTGCTACCCATTTCATCACTCATTCCTCAAAAGACGAGTCTCCTTTAAGCTCTTTTCAACTGACTCGTAAAATATGAAAAGATTGCCGAGCCATTGGCCTCTCCAGCTCGTTAAAGGGACCAGAAGTGCTATCCCTCCTCTAGATTTTAATCTTTTTGGACCTGAGGGGTTATTACACAAAAAGATCAAGCTCTTGTTTTGTTCGGCTCGTTAAAAGTATCGAAAATTCATCGCTTCTGTATTGTTTTATACTTTTTCGGACTTAAGGGATTAGATGAAGAAAAAGGAATTTTGGAGTTTCCTTTACGTTCCTTTTCAGACTCTCTAAAATCTAAAAGGACTGAGTTATCTTTATCGTTAAACTCGTTAAAATTTTAATAGCGACAAACTTGTCTATAGACGAGAACGAGTTTCACTATCGCTAGGCTCGTTAAAACATAGCGATGGGTTTGCCCGAAGGGAAAATTATAGAACAAGCATATGTTATCCTCCTCAAGCTTGATAAAAATAAAGAGGTACTGGTCAACAATGACTGGGGAAAAATTAGGAAGAAAACTTGAAGAAACTTTGTTGGTAGCAAGTCGCTCTTGAACATGACATTTTCACTCCGCATCCAAGTCGGGTTGGGTTGTTTCATTCACCGGTCACATCAACATGGTCTCATCATACCATCCACATTTGGGGTTAATGCTACCAATCCATCACGTCAGTGTCGTCGATATTTTCAAGAGAATTCATTCAGAGAATTCACCTGTGTCTCACCCACTACAATACATTTATACTCCATTCTTTCATGACCGCCACCCTGAACCTTATATCACCAGATCGTTTTCACCTCCATTAAAATCATTTGCTCTGTTCTGTGTCATTGATGTGGGATTCATTAAGGCCCTCTTGTGACGGATCACTTCTTGTCGACATCAGCTCATTATCCAAGAAGTTGATCTAGGAACACTCCATTCAATACTTTGAAGCTTGCATGCCTCAATGGCAAGTTTCTCACTTCCGGCGATGGGTTTACATCAATGACCTTCGACCGAAAGATTTTGCATGGTGTTCGACGCCAAGTCCTTTATTCACACCACGTGAATTGTACTGCAGTACCTTGAGGGTCATTATCATTATCGGTGATTCCTCTCGCGCTTGTTAACAGCTTATATCATTGGCTGGTAATCAAGCGATGTCTTTCCATGTTCGACTTCAGAACATTTCTCACATGGATAGACTTGTACTTCGAGTGAAGATCGAACGAGATTGAAGACCCCGGATCTAGTTTCATCCATCCGGGCTGCGATATATATTCAGGAAAATAAATACATCAAATGTACATCATTGCTGCACAGATAATCATCCAATCAAAGGGATGATGGCTCAATCAGAATCATCAGTCTACATTCAAACGATTGTCTATCCTATGTACATGAAAATGAATTTATAAAGCTGAGCATGGGAATGCCCGCCTCAGCTAGATCATGAAAATATTATGAAGATAATGTATTGTATTGTATCTTATTACAGGTTTCCTCCCAGCTTGAAAGAACTTTGGATCCTAATAATAAAGCATTTCACCCGACATCAAAAGATTAACGACCTCATGCTTTAGGGGGCAACTGTTATAGACATTTTTGGGCACTACAACCCCAAGCATGAAATGTCCATAAACCAAGGGCTCCTAAGTCACTAAAAGTGTTGTTCTAACCCCTAAAGGAACAAGGTCAACATATTACAGCTTCTCCCAGAAGTTCTACATGAAAAAATGCTCAGAATTGGTCAAAACAGGATCATTTCAGCTGCTCCACAGACCAGGTGTGTTGCATATCACCTAAATACACTGTATGGGTGCATTGAATTTCAAAAATCCCTTCTATGGGGTGCGATGGGTGAGAAATGAAAAATGGCAGTATCATTCCGCGAGGTGGAGAGGCAATGGAAGCTTCCAGAAACTTCTCCTGTGACACTTGCCTCTCTGAATTCGACCAAGGATGAGTAAGAGATCATCAATCTCCAAGTGGAAGAAAGAACTATCAGAGGGAAGACACTAATCAAATCACAAGCTGACTCATCTCCCTTACAGATATCTATATATGGATCCCTCATCCCAGAGATCCAGAGGCTGGAATTTTGCATATTGTAAGGAATTGTTGTTGGTTTCTTCAGACAAACATTAGATTGTTGGGTGATCTAAGCTTTGTATGAGGTGAATAGGGGCTTCCTTGCTGAGAGGTTGATGCTGGGTCAGAACAACTGGTTGTAACTCCTCTTGGCTTTTTCTTGTTTATCAATAAAAACTATTCAAGTTTTCCTCCATAGTTTTGTGTCATTCATGTTTGCTGCATTTGTATGGTCAATTTACATCTGATCCTAGATTGTTTATGATTATAGATCCATGTCTTTGTATAGTGTTATGTTATTTTGATCTTACAGGTACTCTGTGAAGCTGGGTGTGCAAGGGAATAAGTAGCGGAAGACTATCAAAGAAGAGAGGAATCGAATCAGTAGATTAGCACAAGACAGAGGTTGGTCTTCTTTGTTCCTCTCTATCTATACTTCATAAAGGAAAAACGAAAGTAGCTTTACTTTGTTTGTTTCTAAGGCAGCTCTCATACCTCAGTGGGATAAGCAGTTCTCAGTAGACACTTTTCCCTGTAACACTATCAAACCCAGCTTTTCAACTTTTCTTTTTGTTGTCCTCCTATCTAAATCTACCCTTATTTCTTCCGAGGCTCAGAATAAGCTGTTGAGCGCCCAAGATTCTCTACCTATCTACAAATCTGCCAAGATTAAACAGTTTGGACAGATATTCATCTCTATATTCTAAAACATGAAATTTAAACCTAGGGAAGCCAAGATTAAACTTTTTGGCCTCCCCTTAACTGAAACAAAAGTGGTGATTGCTTGGAAATATGGAACCTTTATAGCAATGGAAAGGATGAACATATTTGGCACTTCCACAGTCAATCATGAAAAATGAAACCTATTGCAATAGGAGGCTAACACTAGTGTAGATGCAGATTATGAGGAGAAAATGGCAAGAGAGAAATGGGAGAAAAAAAGAGAGGAGGACAATGCTCCATCTACGGCCTCGAGTGAACATGCAACTTCTTCATCTCCATCTACCCCCTCGAGTGAACATGCAACATCTTCTCATCATTCAAATGAGGAGATAAATTAGAGCCTTCAATAAGAGAATTTTGAATTAAGGAGACTTCTAAAAGAAGAAAAAGAGGAGAAGTAGATATTGCAGCTTTAGTTACGAGCCACGAAATAGGACTTGGAATATTTGAAGGGAAACAAAGGCTTAGCGAAGCCATCATCACCTGCTTCAGAATCAACAGCTGAGGTAAACAGTGTTTATCGTTCTTCAGATTCATTTTCACATGACGTTATTTCTGTTGGAAGCCTTGAGGTACCCATTTCAAGAACCGGTCTGAGACTCCTTACCAAGATGGGATACACTGAAGGAGAGTGCTCAAAGGTAGCAGAGGCTTCCAAGACATTTTTGAAGCCATTGAAGAAAGAGGGCAATTGAAACACATCACAATCCTGCCATGACAGTGCACATTACAAAGGGAGAGCTAAGGCAAGCTCTCATTGCCAGGATTGCACTAGAGACAACCAAGAGAGGTATAAAAAATCTTAGTATTCTAAAGATCCTTTTGATTACAAGAATATTGTTAACGATGAGCAGAAATCATGGTGTAGAAACCATGTAGCTTTTGTGGCTTGCATAACAACGTGGTTGTTGAGTGCTAGAATAGAATAGCAGTAAGAAAGAGGATGAGACGTGAAAGGGTTTCTCCACATTAGGGAAGGAAGAAGGTTTTCTGGAGGAAGAATATTTCTTGCAATCATTGCAATAGAGGTGGACATCAAAGAGCCACATGTTGGAGGTTCCATCCAGAGTGGCTTCTCAAGGACAAATCACTCATGTAGGAACCAACTGGTGAGGATGTCCAACAAGCAAATTCGCCACATGGAGATGACCCATTCACCTTGATGAGTGAGAGATGGTTTTACTAGATATGATAGCTTGTCATGGCCACATTTTATAAATCATGTGTTGTGAAATAACTATAAAAGTGATGATGTGTTTTCCATCGCTTATTAAATCAATGATGATGTTTTTGGCCTTTTATTCATAGTTGGGGTATTGGTTTCTATTATGATGTACACTTGACCAAAGAGTGTTTGTTACAAAATCTTGTCAAGTATGGGGATTCTTTGGTCATGATTGGTCATGTAGTTTGCATATGTTGTACTACAATTTTGCAGAGGATGCAGGTGTCGATTCATCACTTATTGCTTTGAAGAACAAGGGTGAAGGAGAAGGAAGTGTGGTCTATCAAAACACTTTAACACAATACATGCAAATTAGGTTCGTGCTTTTGGAGGATCAAAAGCTCCTCAATGTGGAGGAATGATCCAAGTGGCTCCAGAGACACTCAAAGATCCAAGAGGGCTCAGGAAAAACTCAAAAATAAGATTAGTTGGATTAAAGTGAAACTATGTTAAGATCAAAGATCTCGTTGCAAGCTTTCCAACGGTGTAAACAACATCTCAATCTGATTTTGTATGTGAAAGTTATGGCCAGTCAAAGTTTTGGTCAAACTAGGCCCATTAGTAACCACTAACAACGCCACAATTTGGCACTTATCAATGACAAATTACGGTGGTAGGAAAGGGAGAATTTATTGCCTACTTAAATTTTCCAATGACCCCCAAAAATTCCAGCGATGACTTTGAATGACCATGTCTCCATATAATAAAAAAATAAAAATAAAATTGGGGTGGCAGGCCACCAACACTATCAACTCCCTCCCCCCTAACGACCATTGTATTAAATAAATATATGTGGTTCAACTTCGCAGGTGACCCAAACTCTACCCAACAAATGGTGCCCATATATAACAATATAGGTCCAGCGGGATTTGAACCTACTCGGCCTGTCAGTCGGCCCACCATGGGCGACCCCATTTGAACATAACTGCTCCACATTAAAACACATGACCGCCATAATAAAATGAACCTTAAAAAAAAATCATAACCATATGTTATATGGGGGAGGCCCATGGGTTTGACCCTGGGACCTTTGCCTTCCAATATAGTAAATCCACCAATTCAACGGCCTTGTTAGGAAATTTTCCCTCCAAAACTTATTTAAACCCCACAAATCTTGCCAGCAGCCAATGAACAAAGGTCGAATGGAACAATGAGTGTGTCCATCAAGGTGGGGAACCCTTATTTGCAGAAACCATTACTAGGGAAGAACTCTTTCAATACGAATTTCGAGACAAATTCTCATGAAATCTTTGTAGGAATATTCTTTGATGCTTAAGGAATCTTTAGATTCCATTGGGGCCAAATTTTCATAATGACATAATCATACCAACTTTATACTCAAATGAATTAGAATTTCACCAAGAGTCTCATCACATGACTAATTTTCTTATCTGAGCAGTGGATATTCTATCAATTTGTAGAGAGGAATTTTTGTGGAATCATGAGGAATCTAAAAGATTCCCTAAAGGTCAATTTCTTATAGTTTCAAATCCAGGCCAACTTTATACTCAAAGTACTTATTTTTTCGCATGGAGGGCAGTGGAGAACTCATAATTGTCATTTGAGTAGCAAAACTCCAGACAACCAGTAAGAATGAATCTTTGGGGAATCTTCGAGATTCTTGAGGATCCATATTTTGATAGTGTTAGAAAGGGGTCGAGTTTAAAGTCATTCGACACTACTTCATGCCACGAATTCAATGGTGTGGTCCATTCCTTCAGCAGAGTTGTGCATTTTTAGTCCATCCCCAGAAGTGGAGGTCTATGATAAAGTGATGCCATGTCTTTCTTTTGATTTACTGAGATGATGTTTTTGATGTTGAGATCATTGTTTACCATTCTATTGGAGGATACGTGTATGAAACTTTATGTGAGAATTTAATAGATTTTTCATGCTAAAGGAGGATCCATATGAGTGAGATTTCCTATAGGGAAATGTCTCGTGGAGAGACATGCCACTCTAGTTGAGGGACTTTGTCATTGTAATGACAAATGTACTCATCATCATATTGTAACATTTAATGAAGCAGCCTCCCCACTCTTGACTTTGGGCCCAGAGACGTAACCCACACAAGGTGAACTCCGTTATCAAATTATGTGTGTTCTTTGATTTGATGGTTGTCAATATGTTTCCTCTTCTTTAAAGTATGCACATGTGGTTTTTCATACTCTTTCACATGCAATTCTACTAACATCACATAAGTAAAGGATCTCGGTTAATTATGGTAGCTGAGAGAAAATGGATCATGATTGGGGTTCATGATCGAACATTGTATAGACTCTATACACCTCTATCTCAAGCCCTAGTTCACTTAGAAGTGAGTCCTACCAAATTGTGGCATAAAAGGTATGGACACCTTCATTATAAGATTTTTCCATCTATGAGTCAAATGGTCAATGGAATCCCTGAAATAAAGGATGATCATGAAGGAACCTGTAAGGGATGTGCTCTAGGAAAGAATGTAAAGAAACCATTTGCAAGTAGTGAAACCATATCTAAAGAAATTTTGGATCTCATACACTCAAATGTATGTGGACCTATGGCAATTAAGTCTCTTGGTGGGCATCAGTATTATGTAACCTTCGTTGATGATTACTCAAGAAATGCTTGGTTATACCTTCTCAAGAACAAGGATGAGGCATTCTATAAGTTTTAGGAATTCAAGAATGAAGTGGAAAATCTAACAGAAAGAAAGATCAAAATTCTAAGGTTAAATCATGGTGGAGAATACACCTCCAAATAATTAATAGTTTTCTACAAGGAAGCAGGAATCAAGAGGGAACTCATTTTTCCCTATAATCCTAAACTAAATGGTGTGGCAAAAATAAGGAATCATACTATTTAATATTGTGTCAGAGCTATGTTGCACGATCAAGATATTCCTATGTTCCTATGGGTTGAGGCATGTATGACAATTTTTTACTTGCAGAACTAAAGTCCTCACAGGATTCTCAATAACATGACTCGAGAAGAAGCATTTATAAGGAAGAAGCCAAGTGTGGATCATATTTGTATATTTGAGTGTCTTGTTTATATTCATGTACCCAAGGATAAAAGGAAGAAGTTAGATCCTACCAGTCTAAGGGGAAACTTTGATGGGTATAGTGCTTCATCTAAATCATACAAAATCTATATTAAGGAGGATTGTTGAATTGAGATAAGAAGAGATGTCAGTTTTGATGAAAACATAATTTACAAGAAATCAAAGGATGTTCCAGTTGGCTCTGATGAAGAAAAGGTTCCTATATTTGAGGAAATCTCTAAGGACAATGATGGTCAAGAATTGAGACTTGTTCAAAATTATTGTCGAGGTCCTTGTGAGCCTATACGACAAGTAATTATTCCAGAAAATCAGAAGAGGCATGTTTGGTTGAAAACTACTCTTCAAGAGGTGGAAGGACATAAAACACCAAGGACATCCGGGGAAATTAACAGACTGAAGAGGTATTATGGATATGCTACATACATGACGAGGTTGATTGAAGAAAGATCTTCCTCCTATGAGGATGCAACTAAGCATCAAGGATGGAAGAATGCAATGCAGGAAGAATATCAGTCCATAATGAAGAACGATGTAAGGGAGATTGTCCCTAGGCCAAGTTGCAAATCGATAGTCACTTCAAAATGGGTTTATAAGATAAAGTATTTTGAATATGGGAGCATAGATAAAAAGCAAGGTGATTCTCATGGAAAGAAGGGATTGATTGTGAGAAAACTGTTGCTCCCACAACTAGGTATACAACAATAATATTGCTTGTTTCGTTGGTTGCTTCTGTTGGAAATACTAAGGGGGGGGGGTGAATTGGAATTTATTTTCAATTGTTACTTTTACCAGTTAGATCACTTATATTTAGAACACAAAATGAACAATAAGAATAAATGATTTTATTAATGTCTTCAATAAATCAAGTACAATATATGTAGGGCTCCAACCCTAGGTGAAGACACTAATCTTCAATCTCCCAGGCTCCAATCTGTATTTGCCCAGCACCGACTTGGACTTCCAAGGCTCCAACCTTGTCAATTTTTAGGCACCAATCTCAAGGGCTCCAACCCTATATCTGGTTCAAGCTCCGACCTGTTTTCTTGAGGACTCTAATCCTCTAAGGCTCCAACCCTACCTTATCCAGGGCACCAACCTTGAGTTTACGAGCACCAACTCAAAGGACACCAATCCTATATTTTTCAAGCACCAACTTGGACTTTCCAAGGCACCAACCCCAAGGGCTCCAACCCTATATCTTCACTTTGTCATGGTATGTTTGGTTATACTTCACGGCTCCCAATGTTTTCTTCAAAAATCCCTATCAATCTTTAGCTATGCCTTCACTTAGTCTCCACGTCACATCATCAATGAAAGCCTTGTTCTTCACATGAAGGTGTCACCACTGCTCTTCATGTTACCCAAACAAAACTTCTTCAAGGTCACCTCATAATAGCTTCAATGCATCATGGTCTTCAATGATCTCCACAAATCTTCAATATGTTGTTTCACAAAGTTCTCCAACTTTGCCCTATTCTATTCTCAAGAGAATACTTCAACAAGCTCTATTTGTCCAATCCCAATAAATCAACACTTAAACCACGAAAACTATGACAACTTCAACCACGGCAACTACAACAGCTTTGACCACGGAAACTACGGCCGCTTCAACCATGACAACTACGATGGCCTCAACCACGACAACTATGATAGCTTCGACCACGGAAACTACGATAGTTTCGACCATGACAACTACAAAAAAGTTGACCATGACAACTACCACAGTTTCGAACAAGGAAACAATGGCAACTTTGACCAATATTTTATGCCCAAACAGAATTATCCTTTTTTTTCATCCTAAACAATAGTCTCATTTTTCTCCTCGGCCTTCTATCTTCTCTTGTAATTCGTATCTCTGAAATCTTGCCTGAATTGCTAATCAAAATGATTTGTTTAGAAGTCTATTTATAGATATTTCGTTTATAACTGAAGGGACACGTCTATTTGAAGTGAGGCTGACTTGTATGACTGAGTGTAGGTCAGCTCACTGCTAGGAATAATTTCTTTAACTTAAAAATTCAATATCTCACAAACTATTGGGATTTTTGGGGCAAATAAAGGCTCGTTAGAAAGAGGAAAAAATCCTCCTTAAGATGGTCTAGGATCCATTTTCAAAGAATGCCTCCAAGGTGTCCAAAATAATTTTTCTTTGGGACTGTCCTTAAATTTTATGCATAAAAAATTTGGGACAACATGAGGAATGTTTGGGATAGCATGGATTCTTCATTCTTTGGCTTCTTCATTGTTATCAATGTCATCATAGGATCATAGAGTCATTATGTAGCAGTGTAACATCCATGTAGCATGACGCATGAACAACGTCATGATATACTAGTGCAGTCATAGTGCAACATCATTAGGATAACTCCAAAATAATCTTCCAACCATCAAATGATATCCAACCATGTTATCAAGACCTCATCAACTTCCATCATCAATTGTGGTCATTCATTAAGAATATGACATCATAAAATGTAGTCCTCCATATGTCATCAAGGGCTTCTAAATATGTTGGCTTATTGGGCCCTGACCCAGGCTCGGAAGAGTTTTTGGCCAAACAAATCCCGTACTACCAGCTCTTTCGGTAATAATCCACGGAGCGCAGACTAAAGTCTCACCCGAGGCAGTAGGGGAGGGTGCTAGAACCAGGTTTCCACACCCTAGGGATGTCTTGATGAGGTCTGGAGAATTCGTAACCCGATCTACGCACTTCTGTTATTCTGCACAACAGTCAAGCCTTCACGAAGATCCGCGAAAGGGAGTTTCTTAGATCCTTAGTCTTCTTACTGTTATTATAGATCTGATCTATTATTTAAGGTATTTAAGCAAACATTTAACAATTAAACCCAGTGCGCACAGTCATAAATATACTTCATAAAATCATAACATAAGCATAAACATTTAGATCGGTGATTAGATACACAATATTTCATAAACACTTATCTTTATTAATATTCTGTTTAGTACATTCCACTTTCCTCCCTGTGCACTCAGCTGCAGGGGTTCGCACATAGAGCTGCAGACTCTACCAGGCCTCTGTGTGCATAGCTGCAAAGCCTCTTCTACCCTCTACTACCCTCAACTCAGACTTATAGACTCAGAGCACTTTCACTTTCACAAATCCATATATCAAAGCTATCATTCCCAAAACTATCTTCTAATCCTAGATCCTTTCTCTAGTTATACATTCCCATGGTCCATGGACCATGGGCAAGCCAACACATTCTAGATTACTCTATTACATTTTAGGGCAAACCACCCTTGGACTTAACCCATTACAATTTGCGCTCCGCACATTTCGCGGAGCTTTTACCATACTTTACCCAAAATTACAGGCCTCAACCCCAAAACCGTTACGCAGGGGATCCACTACCCAAGAAAATACTTGGCACTTGCAACTTTGTAAGAATTCTTCATTAGTGACTTGAAATATTAATTGATGACATTCTTATGAAACAAGAGTTATAACATCGTCATTGGGAACTAGGTATCTCAACAATATTTTCCATCTCGACGAGTGCCATATTGAAATCAATGACAACCTAGATTAACAATCTCCCCCTTTGTCATTGATGGCAATATTCTTGCCCTTTCAACATTCTCTCCCCCTTTGACATCAATGGCGAACGGGGTGCCCAAGTACTCCCCCTGTCAAGCTGCTTCTTTTCTTTACGAATAGTAGTTCTTCATAAATATGTTACTCCCCCTATCATGGTGCTCTTCTTTCTAGCAATGCAGTCCATGATAGATGTGCTTAAATTCCTTCATGTGACAAACCAACTCCCCCTCATGAAAGATTTCCTGCTAATGATCAAGTAGAAGAGATCTTCAATAATAATCCATCGGATGAATAAGGATTATATTCTTCAAGGAATGTTCCTGAGAGATTATCTATTAAATAATGATTGTCCATATAGCTCATCAAGGATTTCCTAAGACTCATTCATGGATGGCTTCCATAAGAATGCCTAATAATCATAAGATCCCCCTAACTGTATGAATGGTCTTCCTTTTGGTAGATTTTCCCCATCAAATTCTTAGATTGTTGAAAATCAGGTCAACAACATGTATTGTTAGCGAGAGAGTTCAAGATATTTTCGGATTGTATTTGCTTCCTTCTCCATACTTGTGTAAATTTCTTTTCTAGCATAGTTCTATCTTGAGTAGGTGCCCAGGTCAAGTTACAATTACGTGCCATATGTCGAATCTTATGACACTTGAAGCACTCTATGTTGTTCATGAATAAGAATTCATGACTTCTTGAAAAATTGGTTATCATTTATTGACAGGGAACATTATAAATATCTTTGTGATATGTCTTGTAGTATTTTTCCATGTGCCCAAAGTTTGTACAAGAATAGAAATAACCAAGAAATATACTTTGGTACCTGGGAGAAGAAGGATTCCTTGATTTACTTCTGAAATCTTTTTTCCTTGGGATCCTTTGATGATAACCATTTCGTCTTTCATCCTTGACACCATCTGCATTTCTTCTTGGAGGAAGGTATCTTCCATAGTTGTCTTGACTCTTCTCCTTGCCTTTGATGGAATTGGGAGCATCAACATTTCTTCCAGGATTCCTCGCATCCTTGTTTTTTGAAGCATTAGGGTTTACATCATTCTTGCTTGAGGATTCACCTGCATAGCCAAGACCTGATTTATCGATGGGAGACCTTTGATGACTTAGGATGTCATCTAGGGTTTGAGAACTTTTCAAGTTCTTATTTAGCAAGTCAAATTCCTTTTTAAAAAGACAATTTCTTCCTTCATTTTTTTGTGTTCTTCATCCTTCTTTGATAGATTGATCTCCATTTCTTCCTTCATCTTGGTTTTTTCACATGATTGGACCTTAAGCGAAGTGATTTCTGATTTTAACTTGGTGATGTCATCATATTTTTCTTCTAGTTGGCATATCATGGTGTTTCACTCCTTTTCTACTTCATCAACTTGTCCTTATATGAATTTCAAAGCTTCTTCTCGGCTCCTTGTGCTTGTTTCCCTGCTTCTTCTAGTTTAGATCTAAGAGAGGATACCTCTTCCTTGTATTGACCAATCTTTTCTTCAAGTTTGTTCAAGATTTTTTGCCTTTGTTCAAGGTGGCTTGACAAGGTATCTTCCCATTTCTTTGCCTTATCCAATTTATTTTCCATGGATATGACTTCTTCATGTTGCTTTCTCTTGTTTTGATGAAATTCTTCCTTAATATTGGCGAGCTCCCCATCTCTTTCTTGTACTTGAAGCTTGACAAGGTCAACTTCCTTCCTTGTCTTGTCTTGGTCACCAACTTGCACTTTCTTCTTAAGTTCCTCATTTTCCTTTTTCAAATTGTTAATCTCTTCCATGGAAGCCATAATTTTAGTGAGGAGATCTTCTTCAAAATATTTTTCATTCTATTCATCTTCTAGGTCTTCTTTAGCCTTGATGTTATCACTCTTATCTTCACCTTCCTTGATGGGCTCTGGATTTCCTTCTTTTTTTCCATCATTTTCTTGACTAGAGATCATTGTCAATGATCCTTTTGAGTGAAGATCATGAATTTGATCCCATATGCGTTTTGATGATGAACATTTTTCAAAATTGGCCTTCATAGAATCAGGTAGCCCATTCAATATTGATTTCATTGCTCTTGTGTTATGTTCCTTTGATTCACCATCCATCATGCTATCAAAAATCACCAATTTCCACACTTCAATGCCTTGAGTATTTAAGGAATTCCTCATTCTTGCCTCCCATATATCAAAGTTTCCATTGAACAATGGAGCCTTCATAAATTGATTGACTTCAATTTCAGTAGTTAAGGGAGACACATCTTTAGGAGGATTGAATATTTTCTTCCTTGGCTTCGCCATTTGTGTTCTAATGATCAACCTTCATGTTGTTAGGCCTTGAGTGAAGGTAGTGGCTTTGACACCAATTGTTGGAAATACTGAGAGGGGGGTGAATGAGTATTTCTTTTCAATTGTTACTTTTACCAGTTAGATCACTTATATTTAGAACACAAAATGAACAATAAGAATGAATGCTTTTATTAATTTCTTCAATAAATCAAGTACAATATATGTAGGGCTCCAACCATAGGTGAAGATACCGATCTTTAATCTCCTAGGCTCCAACCTGTATTTTCCAAGCACCGACTTGGACTTCCAAGGCTCCAACCTTGTCAATTTTGAGGCACCAACCTCAAGGGCTCCAACCCTATATCTGGTTCAGGATCTGACCTGGTTTCTTGAGGACTTCGATCCTCTAGGGCTCCAACCCTATCTTATCCAAGGCACCAACCTTGAGTTTAGGAGCACCAACTTGGACTTTCCAAGGCACCAACCCCAAGGGCTCCAACCCTATAGCTTCACTTTGTCAATGTATGTTTGGTTATACTTCGCGGCTCCCAATGTTTTCTTCAACAAGCCTTATCAATATTCAACTACGCCTTCAATTAGTCTCCACATCACATCATCAATGACAACCTTGTTCTTCACATGAAGGTGTCACCACTTCTCTTCATGTTACCCAAACAAAACTTCTTCAAGGTCACCTCATAATAGCTTCAATGCATCATGGTTTTCAATGATCTCCACAAATCTTCAATATGCTTCTTCACAAATTTCTCCAACTCTACCCTATTCTATTCTGAAGAGAAGACTTAAACAAGCTCTATTTGTCCAATCCCAATAAATCAACACTTCGACCACGACAACTACGATAGCTTCAACCATGAAAACTACGGCAGCTTCGACCACGGCAACTACGACAGCTTCAACCATGACAACTACAGCAACTTCAACCACGACAACTATGACAACTTCAACCATGGAAACTACGACATCTTCGACCACGGAAACTACGGCAACTTCGACCACGAAAACTATGGCAGTTTCAAACATGGCAACTACGGCAACTTCGACAAATATTTTATGCCCAAACAGAATTATCCTTCTTTTCGTCCTAAACAATAGTCTTCTTGTTCTCCTCAGCCTTTTGTCTTCTCTTGTACTTCGTATCTCTAAATTATTGCCTGAATTGTTGATCAAAATGATGTGTTTAGATGCCTATTTATACAGATTTCATTTATAACTGAAGGGACACATCTATTTGAAGTGAGGCCGACTTGTATGACTAAGTGTAGGTCGGCTCACTGCTAGGAATAATTTCCTTAACTTAAAAATTCAATATCTCACAAACTATTGGGAGTTTCAAGGCAAATAAAGGCTCGTTAGAAAGAGGAAAAAATCCCCCTTAAGATGGTCTAGGATCCATTTTCAAAGGACTTCTCCAAGGTGTCCAAAATAATTTTTCTTTGTGACTGTCCTTAAATTTTATGGATAAAAATTTTGGGACAGCATGAGGAATGTTTGGGACAGCGTGGCTTCTTCATTCTTTAGCTTCCTCATTGTTATGAATGTCATCATAGGATCATAGAATCATTATGTAGGAGTGCAACATCCATGTAGCATGATGCATGAACAATGTCATGATATAGTAGTGCAGTCACAGTGCAACATCATTAGCATAACTCCAAAATAATCTTCCAACCATCAAATGATCTCCAACCATGTTATCAAGACCTTATCAAGTGTCATCATCAATTATGGTCATTCATCAAGAATATGACATCATCAAATGTACTCCTCCATATGTCATCAAGGGCTTCTAAATACTTGGCACTTGGCACTTCTTAAGACTTCTTCATTAGTGACTTGAAACATTAATTAATGACATTCTTATGAAACAAGAGTTATGACATCATCATTTGGAACCAGGCATCTCAACAATATTTTCCATCTCGGCTAGTGCCATATTGACATCAATGACAACTTAGATTAACAACTTCTATTGGTTGTAACATTCATTAACTGGATGACAAGACAAATTTCCTGAATGGGACGATTAATGAGGAGGTCTACATTGAGCATCCTCAAGAATTTGAAATAAATCAGAGGGAATCTCATGTCTACAGGTTAAATAAGGCTCTAGATGGTGTAAAGCAAGCATTGACAACATGCTATATAAGAATTGATGCATACCTCTTCAGACTTGGATTTACCAAGAGCACTGTAGATACTAACCTATATATCAGGGTGGTTCAGGATGAACTAGTTACAGTACCCTTGTATGTTGATGATCTATTAGTTACAGGTGTAGAGCATCGAATTCAAGAATGCAAGAAGTAATTAGCAGCAAAATTTGATATGAAGGATCTTGTGATAATGCATTATTATTTGGGACTAGAAGTATGGAAAAAGAAAGGAGGGATATATCTTGGTCAAGTTAAGTACGCGATCAAGATGCTTTGGCAATATGGCACAATGGATTGCAAGCCCATGATGACACCTATGATTTCAAATTCAAAAAGGTTGAGGAGTTTAGAATCTAGTCCAGTAGATCTGATTTTCTATAGACAATTGATTGGGTCCTTAATGTATTTGGTTAATACCCAGCCAAACATTTGTTTTGCAATAAATGTCCCCAGTAAATTTTATATGGAGCCAAGGCATGATTAATGGACTACAACTAAGCATATCCTAAGGTACTTGTGTGGGAATATACATCACTACCTCAGGTATATTAGGAATGAAATCGAACTTACAGGGTATACAAATTCAGATTGAGGAGGCAGTGAGACAGATAGAAGAGGCACAATAGGAGGATGTTTCAACCTTAGATATTTCATGGTTTCATGGATCAACAAAAAACATGATATAGTTACTTTGAGTAGTGTTGAAGCTGAATATGTTCTTGCAAGCAAGGTCTTTTGGGAAGAAGTTTGGCTCAACAAGTTGTTATCAGACTTTCTTGAAAGACCATTTAGCCCTACATGCATACATTGTGATATTCATAGTTGCATAAGATTGACAAAAGACTCAGTGTTTCATGCAAAGATGAAACATATAACAACAATTACCACTACATAAAAAGCTTGGTATGATATGGTGTCATAGATCTACACTATCTACCTATAGATAAACAAGTAACTAACATATTGACTAAAGCGTTACCAAAAAAAAATCTTGAGTACCTAAGAGGCAAGCTTCGTTTGGTGGATATGTCTTCCCTTGTTGAGAGAGAGTGATATCAGATAGTTCTTGTCTTTATGGGTCAGGCACTAGACTAGGAATAACAGTCGTAAGTATTAGTGAAGGCCATAAATAAAGAATGGAGTTTAAAGTATTGGCTAAGCATCTAGATTGAAACTTCCTATGGATTGGAGAATCTAGGGAAAGAAGTTGGCGACCGATGCTCTTTTAGGATGAGGTAGGGAATCCAAGATAAGAATAGTAGAAGAGGACCGTAATTCTTTTCTGGTCTAGGTTGGGGAATCCAAGATAAGAATAGTCCTAAAAGAACATACTTTGTAGACATCTGGATGGGGTATATTCCTTTAGAGGTAGTGTGGTAGCTCACGTAAAGCCTCACAACATAATGCTCATAATTAAAGATGATTTTTCCCAGTTTCCTTCAGGGACAGTGTTGGTTATGATAAAGATATGCTTGACAAAAGGATGGCTTATCAATTCGACTCTTCTTATGAGAATGCTTTAAGATTGAAATTCATTATACCATGAATACCTCCCAAAATAAGAGGGAGTGTTGAAAATTATAACTAGGTTCAGTCTTCATTATGATGCAATAGTAATCATGACATTGTATATTCTTTATAAAGAAAGAAAAATGGAAGAAAGAGAAATTGTATTTTATTTTGGAGTATGGGTTTCATACTCAAGTTTCAGTGAAAATCATGTTTGTCAGTATTTTAGGTCTTCTAGGTCTTTCTAGGATAAAGAAAAATATTGCCCATGTGTCATAGTCCTGTTTGGACTCATTATAAATAAGTAAAATATTTATTTTATATTGTAACATATATGGATAATCCAAACACAAAGTCGGGCCAAGAGCAAGGATAAGTCAACATAAGGGAGGGCTATTCGACCCTCAAGAATGGTTATAAATAGGAGGGAGCTCGACCTCATTTTCACACTCATCTCAAGCTAGTTCGATCTGCAATAGTGAAGGCGAAGAAGAGTAGTTGGAGTATGAAGAAAAGGAGAAGAAGTTTAATTTTTTCAACGGTTATATTTATCTTCATATAGTTAGGGTTTATGAAGCTTCCCGATACAAGAAGCTGAAATTTTGAATCAATTGCAGGGGGGAAAATTTATGTTTTTCATATCAAAGTTGAAGTAGTTGTGTCGCAGTATCAAAGTTTTGACGTTATTTTGAAGAATATCTTGTTTGGGGTTGGCTTGTGTCTTAAAGGGTTGGTTGGATTTGGTCTTTGGGTCTTGGAAGCCTCTTTGTAAAGAAAATTCTAAAGATGAACAAAATCATTTTCTACGTTTTCCCCTTAGAGGGGTTTTCCCTGGCTTGGAGCTTATATCCTGAGTACTTTGTTTATTGGTGATACTCTTGTTTTAGTAATGAAAGAACATCTAATATCATAATTAATTATCAAGTTAAGGAAAATAAGTTATAATTTGCAAGTCTCCATATTTTCCAACGGTCCACAAGGCACTGGTACAACCCCTCCCCTTGTACATATGTTTGGGTTGGGGCTGGAAATGTTTCCCCGAAGGTTGATGTAGCTAAAATAATGTTAAAATCATATCATGGCCACAAAAAAAAAAACAAAACAAAAGAAAATTATAAAGTGCAAAAGATGGTCAGGACATGAAAATACCACGTGGGGAAAATTCAAAACATGAGCTCTACCCCTTATCATTATGACCATCACCCTATTTCCTAAGGCCCATGAGTGCCCCCACATAATTAAGGAACCCATGCATGTCACAACCCATGGTGGGAGATAAACTTCACCACCTTAAGGGGGTAATAACTTCTTATATCATGCACAATGTGCTCTCATCTCCTCGAGCTCCAAGAAGTAAAGAAAAAATCAATAAAACGAAAAATGAAAATGAAGGGTGGAGAAACAAAGTTTGAGGTAACTTGTATCCACGAGTGCTCACTCCTACATTTGTATACCTAAATAAGTGGACACACCTCATCATTACCATCCTTGAACCCATGACATTTGGCTTTGAGACCCATGTGTCCCTATCCATCTCATAATTATTCACACAACCCCTATCAATTGAAGGATGTGCCTTTGACCTATCCTTCCCCTTAGGGGCTAGGAACACCTAATAGGGTTTTTCATTAGCCACTCCTACCTAGGGAGGTAACACTTACAAGATTAAAGCCCAAAATTTGGAAGGGAAGCCAATTATGAAGTCTCGATGTGTCGTTGACTAACAAGCTTGGTTCACTTAGATGCACTAATAAATTATTGTACCAAATGGTGAGGAATCACAATGGATTTATATGTGATAGTGGCTTCATTATGGGATGGAAACTTAACTAGGGCCCATGCCCACTTGAGGATCATATTAACACCCTTACGGAATGCATTAAGAGCCATGGGACTACATCATGTCTTAGAGAAACATTTTAATGCCATGGGCAACCTTAGCACATTCAATAGTTTGCTCATTGCCCCACTATATTCGTGAGATGATGCACTTGGACTGACATGCCCCAACCAACTTAGCATGATCATGGTAGTCAATCCAAGGCCTAGAGGGGATTTGTCTCACCCTTGAGACATGAGAGGGTAGACATCATCATCAGATCCCTCATTTGGAGAATTGTATAGGCTTTTCTTTCATCCGAAGACCCATGAGGCCAACATTTGTGCCCCAAACCCACTTTGGGGCCCCAAATGATGACTTGCATGGAAAATTAGGGGTCATCACCTAATTCATCTTAATTGGAGCCCTCTCTCTCATCATGGAAATTATATGACTCAATATGGCCCTCCAATGTCCCTACATCATTATGACATCATCAACTCAACTTGCGTATGGATAGCTAACTCATAACATGTGATAACTACTTGGTCAACTTGTGACCAAGACTTGTTTTAGCACATTATTTTATAATTTTTGGGGCTCATTAGGCTAATTCAATTTAGAGAGACTCATATAAATAGAAGTGAGTCTCATTTGTGAGAACTCATCATCATCACCTAGATTCTTCTCTTGTAAAAGAACTCACACTTTTTCTTTCGAAGCAATTGGAGTATCTTGGATGCTCTATAATATTTGAAGCTGATTTTTTATCTTGTCTTGGATTTACTTCTTGAATATGGATGGATATATTGCATGAGTAACTTTTAAGTTATTTTGTTGATGAAATCCTTCTCTTGAAAATGTTTTAATGTATGTAATTGTTGCAACTAATGTAAATGCTATTGGACCCTAATTTTGTTGAAGAATTTTTTTGGAAGGTATTTGGTTGGCTCTTGCATATGTTACTCATGGTATAACATGTAATGAATGTTCCTAGTGATGAAATGTGATTTTTACTCATGAAACTCCATATTCTAGTAGTAGGTAATTATTTAAGGTTGGTATTCATGAAACTATGCACTAGTCCAATGATTTTGGTGATAAAACTCCTCTTTCTCCATATTTTCTCCTCCTAAAAATCTATCCCCTAAAGGTAGGTAGGAAATTTGGGGCTTGCAATGAAATTTTAGAGAGGTGATTTTTCGAGAATCTGAGGGTCCAAACATCAAGCTCAGGGTTGGTGGGCTCCAGTATTGTAGCAATAATGCTACAACTCCTGGAGCTTCCTTCTTTAGTTTTATCAACCCGGTAGTTCGTAACAAACTTGGAAGCGACGGTGTTGTATGCACAAGTACTAGATCTTGTCGCAGTTGTCACTTGGTCAGCTGGCACAAGTCCGCTAGGGGCTCAAGCCAACTTCTATGAGCTCTTAGAAGAAGCTTTTGAACTGATGGGCGAAAGCTAATATCAAAAGAAGCTAATCTATTTACAAAAAAGGGACTGAAAGCCAACAAGAAACGCAAACCCTAGCAAACCCTAATTCTCCCAGCTAGTCTTACTGATGCAGAGATGGGGATGCAAACTACTGAAAGCGATGCCATTATTTCTATGAATGTGAAATGCAAGTGTTTAGACTACCTCTATCTGAAGAAAACACTTTTTGTATTTTTGTTCTAATTATTAGAATTATCATGCATGTGCTTTTAACTAGCTTCCTACTGTGCAGAGATGGATCAAGGAGGAGGAAGGCTTGAAGAAGGTTGGGAAAGTTCAGAGAGGGTCTAAGGGGTCCCTAACACCCTTCCAGAGAGTCTCACAAAGTTTGGCCCCCAAGAAACCGTGCTTATGAGCTTCTACAGGAAGTCTGCAGGGGTTCTACAAGATGTTTCAGAACTTCTACAGGATGTTCAGTAATTCCTACAGGATGTTCTACAATTAGATTTTTGGGTGATGGGTGAGTGGAAGAGGCTGCATGGGTGGTTAGGGAGGTAGGAGAGGGGTTTGTAATGCCTTGGTAACCGAGAGATGAGATGATGAGGGGGTGTGCTAAGCTAAGTTGTCTGGAGGAGAGTAGATGGAATGGAAGGCCGAAAAGGTGGGATAATGTGGGCAGTAGTGTAGCTGAGAGACAAGGGGTTTAATTGGGAGATGAGTAACTGGTCTGGGCAAGGCTTAGAAGGATGAGAGAGTGAGGGAATAGTACTGCACAGTGCAAACTGAATCAAATTCTTCCACATCCTGCATATAATCAAAACATTCCTAACTGTTTAATGGAACCAATGAACAGCAACGTTATTCTTAAGGAAAACCATGTATAGTACTGAAGCAAGGAAATATTCCAAGAGGTCTGAACGCATGGGCAACTTCTACAAACGAAAATATTGCACCACAGGTTGCATGAATTTGTAAACCAATGTTTTTGGTGGGCAGCACTGTCTGCAATTCCAGCCCCTAGAAAGAGGTGAAAATGAGTGTGCAAGCAACCCTTTTCTTGAACTTTTATCAACTCCAATCTCTTCAATTTATTCTAAACAGCTAAAGCAACTCTATCTTCTACCAGTGACCTACTTAACCACACCAAGAAATCTAATTCAACAAACTGTGTTTCGAATGCATGTAAATAAAAACCATAATGTTGAAAGAAAGGATAACAATACAGAAGAAGGAGGCCTTAGGCTCTCAGGTTGGGCCCAACCCCGAGAGCTATGGCTCCTTTAAAAGCTCAGAATTGAGATCAAATCCGACTGCTTTCCATTAAAAAATAATAATCATAAGTCAAATAGCATGCCAGTAATGGCTACAAAAGAGCAAAACTAAGCTAACAGCTCGAAGTGCAGGATGTGCAACAATGTTTCAAAAGTCCTTTTCGAAGGCTAAAGCCCTATCACTTATACATCTCGAGGCCCCCAAGCTGGCCTCCTAAATCAGTGGGGCTTGGCTGACCAAACTAAGAGTGAACTGTTGCTTCCTCAAAATCCGTTTGGCTGTCTTTAAATCCGGTTGTGGTGGCTGCTGGAGCCCGGAGTTGGGGGTGAAGATCCCGAGGAAGGTCATTTTAATGCTGTGGACAACCCTCCTACGAATCCTCAACCTCATCTTGGTTGTCTTCTGTCCTTATCTGCTCAGTTTTTTTCCAATCGTGTCAAAAAACCTGAAATGAACACGTGTTAGCCACCTAGGAATAGTGACTGCCCTTATTCGTACAAATGACATAAACATACTAAAAAATGATGCATAAGTTATGAAAAATGAAGGATTGAGCAAAGGTAGTTGGGCCAAATGAGCCCAAAATGTTACCAAAATTGGGGCTCATCATCACCCCCTAGCTAAAATGATTGCTCATCCCTGAGCAACTAATCCAGCTCTTCGTCCTTCATTGCTTTCACCGCCACCCTCACGTCCCAGGCTTCTGAAGTGGTCTCTTCCTCACTGGCATGGAACCCAGCCTTCCTTTCCACCTCCTCCCACTGCTTTTTCTCTTCTTTTCCTGTGCTGTCTTCCATCAATCCTAACAGCAGAGGTGGGCTTAGCTTGAGGCCAATCCAGCTGGCTTGAAGGTTCTGTATGGACTTTTTGTAGAGGGGCACCCATTTTAGAGCTTCCCTCATTCGAGTTGGAGTATGGTATTCTCTTATTTTAAGGCTGTGGGACAATGTGTTCCATCGGCGGGTGTAAGCATGAACACAGTTGTCCCCTAATAGTCACTCCATATCCTCAAAATGTGCTATGGCCTGTGCCTGCTGATCCATGTATTTCAATAAAGTTTGAGGGTTGATGGCTAAGTGTTGGTGGGCCAATATCAACGTAGTGGGATCCCCTGGCTTTGCTCTGATCAGCAGTGGCTCATGTAATTCTCGCTCCATGACCTCCTTGACTTCTGCTGCCCTCTTCTCTTCATGGTTCAACCATGAGGCAAATGCCATCAATTGCATATCCCCTACAACTGTGTTGGGATCCCATGTAGTCATGTTAGGAAGGGCCAAATTATGGAGATAGAACTCTGAGAGTTTGGCCTTATCCTCTGATGAGCTGCTATTACATAACGCTGTGAACTGCTGGGGGTCTTGGAGTTGGGAGATACCCCTCTGTGCCAATGCATTTATCTGAAATTGCAGCCACTGGTCTCGTAGGTACAGGCCATAGGATTTGGCCGGCTGTCTGCATTGGAGAGCATCCATGGCCCAACTGGCCATGCAAGCCAGTTGTGCCTCTTTTTGCTGCAACTGCTATTTGAGAGCTTGTATCTCGATTTGTGCTTGCAGTTCCCCTTTTTGTAGATGCGAGGTTGGCTCCCTAAGGCCAACTTGCAGTCCTTCTCTGCCTTGATGTTCTGTTGTAGTGTCCCCTGAGGATGTGCCCTTTTCCTTCTTCAGCTCTTGTAGCTGCAGTCTAAGTTTCTCGTTCTCTTCCTGTAGGAACACCCGCTCGCAGTTTGCCACGTGTTTAGCCATAGCTAATTCCTTTCTTGCCTCTTTGAGTTGTTCCTCCAAGGGGCCTATATCTGCCACACCTTTTGATTTAGCTATTTTCATCCACGTGTGGGTCCTTACCCATTCTTCCTCCAACGCAAAGAAAAGTGGCACGGTGAATTTTTGTGGAATAATTTTCCCAGCCTCCAAAAAGTTATAATACGAGCTCAATCTTCGCTGGGGACTTGGTTCTAGAATATGCTCTTTCTCTTCTTCCCTCGGTGGCTCTACTTCGTCTTCCCTTGGTGGTGATGAGGGTGCCTCTCCCTCCATTCTCTCTGTCCCCTTAAGCTGGGCCAAGGTTTCCTGTAGAGCGGCCTCAACATCCTGTAGCCGGTCTTTTGAAGCCAACCTGTCCATTCTTTCCTTCCAAGTAGTTGTCTTCGGGCTCCCCCTCTCATAAGTGACTGATATCTTTGAGGGGGACCTCTCCCTTGGCGAGGTAGGAGTATCTTCTATAGTAATTGGGCTGCTGGATGGAGGTTGTGGCCTGCCTGTTTTGATTCTCACACTTCTCCTGGCTTTGAAGTACAGAGGGATCTCCCTCTTTCGTTTTTCCTTCGGCTTAGGAGGTGTACTAAGGGCGGCCAGCACGGCTGCTGCCTCCCTTGCAAGAATTTCGGCTCTCTTCTCCTTTGGTTTTCCTTTCTCAGGGCTTCCTGTAGAAGGCCCTGTATCAGCTGATTTCTGGCTTCCTGTAGAAGTCGTTTTGGGTTTTCCTGTAGAAACAGGTGGCACCATTTTAGCTTGTTTGACTGAGGGCGCTTTGCCTTTTGACTTGGTTGAGGCTGCTTTCGAGGTGCCTTTACTGACATGGACGGGTTCAGTTCTTTCCATCCTACTCTGTAGCCTTTTCTCTCTGGGTGTCAATGTGGATTTGTCACCCTCCTTTTTGACAACCTAGGGTTTCTCTTGCCTCCCCTTTTGTTCTTTCTTCGGTGCCTTGGCCGTGGGTTATTGGCCTTTCCCTTTCTTCTCTGTGTGTACTGGCTCCTTCTCCTCGCTGTTGGAGGTGGTGAGCTCCTCGATCAACATCTTGATATCGCCATCCTTAGTCAGATTTCGGAAGGCTTCTCACAAGAGCAGGACTGTGTAGGTGTGGAGTGCATCCTCCACGAGGAGCTTAATGAGCCCATGATGGGCTACCTGGTCTGGCGTGCCTTCTTTTAACTTGGTGGCACATTCAGTCATAGACTGCAGGAGAAAGTAAGGAATACTGAGCTTGTTTTCTGAGGGTAGGTCCATTTGGTGCCTCAATTCTGTGAGTAGCCGGAAATGGTACCCATAGACAATGCTGAACCGTCCTTCGCATGTGATATATTTCATAATTTGGAGGCTGACCTCACTCTAAAGTGGCTGTAAGCTAGCTCTGCGAACCCCGTTCTTATCCTCTGAGAATTGCTCGTCCGGTGGGAAGAACTCCTTTTTAGCCTTTTGGCCTAATTTCCTCTCCTCCTTGTCCCACGGTACCCCCATTGGGAGGTCAGTGACTCTGCTGATGAACTGTGGGGTGAGTCTGAGACTCAAACCCCTGAAATTAACAATGGCCAACGTTTTTTATTTTGGTTTCAACGCTCGCAGGAACTCCTCTGCCACCTCATCATCATAGCCTTGAAGTTTGTCGCAGAACGACATCCATCGTGCCCGAGTGAACAATTCTACCACCTCCGGGTTCTCCCGTAGTTTCTTCGAGTCTGTCGGTTCTTTTCTGATGAATCCACCCGGCATGGTGAAAGCCTGCTATGTTAGCCGAAGGTGGCGGGTGCGTATCAAAAGATGGTCTTTCGGATTTATTTGGGGCAGAGCATAGAACTACGCCTCGGTCACGCACACAATTCGACTTCTGGGCTAGCTACAGATGAGCCTTGACAGGGGCTCGATTACACACCACATCCTGTAGAAAACCCCGCATATGCTTCGACGACAACTTTCATGCAAAAGGAAGACTATAGTTTTACATTTTTGAGGACGTCGGTTTCGCCACCCTTTAAACCAATTGCATGGGAGGAATAGGTTCAGGCTTACCTTTTCCAATTCGCCACCTTTGACGTGAATACACCAACTTTCCTTCGTAGTGGCTAGCTTCCTGTAGCACAGCTTCTTGTAGAAGTCGCGCACAGGTTCCGGAGAGCACGACAGTGGTTCTGCTCCTTCTGTGCCACCACCAGACGTCTGAACGAGCCGAGGACTTGGAGTAACGAGCTTCAGAGAAATTCGGATGCTACTCGACTGCAAAACGGCTGGTGATCAATGAGTGGAGTGACGATCTAGGTGGTGGATTTGAATCCCGACTGAACTCATGGCACAGGGGTGAGCTATCCCTGCCGGACCATTGGACGACGTCACCTACTCATTTCACTGCAAATCTCCCTGACTGCCGCATCATTCCCCGCAGATCCGCCGCCGCCATTTCCGTTAAATCACCGCTTCTCCCCGACTGGACGCATCTCACGTGTCCATTACCCATTTTGCTTGCCACGACTACCGCTTCCCAAATCTGACTAGACCATCTGTCTGGTCATGGTGGCCAGTGGAATGGCTACCCGACTGCTCAACCCGTTCATTTCCACACTTGCAAACATTCTAGAGTATTATTCATGTAATTTGACGAAAGAAAGGGCGAGGCACTTACCTGTGCGGCCGTGATGTTGTTTCCAGGTTTCGGGACAAGGGTGATTGGATTTGCTTGCTGCTGCTATTTGCACAGGCTCGGGGGTCCTTCCTTGCAGACTGCCGCTGATGATGAAGCTTGTGACTCGGCTGCATGTGCCCGCTCTATGTGTTGCAGGCGCTTTGATGGTGTACACTCTAGCTGGATGAACTGCTACGGGATTCCTGTAGGATGTCCTGTAGCAGTTTTTCCTCGAGTGCATGCTGAGATAGTGGAGACGGTGGCATCACAGTCACGATCGCAGGGCCCTCGGGCAACATTGATAAGTAGTGCATGGTGTCTCTGCAACTTTTTTCGTTTATTTGAGAATTGCTTCCTCTGATAATTCAATGTTCTACGTTGACTGTGCAGGTATTTTCATTGCATGGCAACTGGGGTGGTAGAAGGAGGTGACAGCAGTGCGTGATGGAGAAAATATTAGCTTGCATGCCTCCTTGTCGGACCTCGGGCATTAGATCTCCCCACACAATTGGTTCTAGGCCGTCCAAAACTTCTACAGGAAGTTTCCTGTAGAAATACAGAACTTCCTGTAGAAAGTCATGTAGCTTCCTGTAGAAGGCTAAACTGTGATCAAATCGTGCCTAGACTTTGGAGAAGATGGGTGTTTCCGGAGGGGGTGCTGGTGAGGTCACCTGGTAGCATAGTAAGGACCCTTGTCTTTGAGTTGAGGGGCCTCTTTTCCTTCATATAATATCTGCAACCTGCATGCATTGCCACATTGTGAACTTTCTTTCCCTGTTTTTTTGTTTTTTTTTTTTTTTTGAAAGACAACAAGGGCGCCTCCATGAGTTTTTCACCCTTACCACCTGCCTTGAGAGCCTCAAACAGGTTTTCACTCAAGGGTCTTTTTTTCAAACATTTTCAGAAAGATAGTAGGGACGCCTCAATGAGGTTTTCACCCCTACCATCTGCTTTGGGAGCCTCAGAAAGGTTTTCACCCAAGGATCTTTATTTATTTTTTTATTTTTTTATTTTTTTTTAAGATCTTCAAGGTATGCCAAAAATAGAGGCAGAACCCTGATCTATGACCAGCACTGATTTTTCCACAGTTTTGATGAATTCTTGCCTTGACAGAGGTTTTCTGTAGATCTTTAGTTGATGCCCATTGAAAAGCATAGGGATGGCCTCCTCATCAATGGTCTGAATAAGAACAGATCCATTGTCATTACATTTTTCCACTACATATGGTCCCAGCCATCTGGTTCTCAGCTTCCCCTTGAAATCCTTATGCCTGGAATCATACAACAGCGCCCAATCTCCCGGCTGAAATGGCTTGTCATTGAGGTGTTGGTCATGCCACACCTTCCTCTGAAGTTGAACCACTTCTGAGTGGAGAAGGGCCTGCATTCTGTGCTCGTCCAATCCATTCAGCTGCAATAACCTTTCTTGTTGGGCATGGCTGAGATCCAGATCCAGCTGAGCTGCCATCCTCAAGGTGTTGTATTCAAACTCAATTGACAGCAAAGCTTTCTTCCCATAGACCAGCTCATAAGGTGTGAAGCCGGTTGTGGTCTTCCAAGTGGTGTTGTAAGCCCATGTGGCCTCAACCAGGCGATCTGCCCAATCTTTCCTGCTGTTGCTCACCACCTTAGTCAAGATCCCTTCTAATGCTCTATTGGTGACTTCCACTTGCCCATTTGCTTGAGGATGATAGGGGGTGGAAGTCCTATGCTTGATTTTGTGATGAGCGAGTAGGTCTTCAATTAAGTTGGAGGTGAACTGGCTTCCTTGATCGGTGACTAACTCTCTTGGGTAGCCAAATTTGTAGAAGATGTTTTCTCTTAAGAACTCGGCCACCTGTTCTACTGTCACTGCTTTGATTGCCTTGGTTTATGCCCACTTTGTCAGGTAGTCTATGCACACAATGATGTAAGACCTTTGCCTCAAAGGAGGATTGATCGGACCCACAAAATCCATACCCCACTTCTCAAATGGCTCAAGAGTCACTTGAGGTTGGAGAGGCATTTCATCCCTTGGAGTCGGTTTCCCCATCCTTTGGCATCGGTCACATTGGATGATATATCTTCTGACATCTTGATGAAGCATGGGCCAATAGTAGCCTGCCTCCAGGATTTTGAAGGCAGTCCTTTTGGCTGCAAAATGTCCTTCACAAGGCCCGTCATGACAGGTTAGGAGGATATCAAAGACTTCCTCCTCCCTTACACAACGCCTTAAGATCTGATCAGGGCCAAGCTTGAACAGGTTGCCCCCGATCCAAGTAAATGAGGCACTCTTTCATATGATCCTGCTCTTCTCTCTTGAGGATAGGTGCGGAGGAAACTGTGCTGAGACAAGGTAGTTTGCTATATCAGCAAACCATGGAGAGAGTATTGAGATAGCAAACAGATGTTCATCTGGCATCTGGTCATCCACTGTTCCATTCTCTCCTGCAGGTAAATCCAATCTAGACAAAAAGTCAGCAACAACATTTTCCTTACCTGGCTTGTCAACAATAGTCAAATCAAACCGCTGCAACAAAAGTAACCATCTACTAATACGAGCATTCACATCCGGTTTATTCATTAAATATCTAATTGCAGCATGATCAGTATGTACAAATGTTTGATATCCAGTGATATAATGTCGAAATTTGTTCAGTGCATGGACCACGGCCAAGAATTCTTTCTCAGTTACAGTGTAATTCAGTTCTGCCTTGGATAAGTTTTTGCTGACAAAGTAGATGGCATATGGAAGTTTTTGTTCAACTTGTCCTAAGGCTGCCCCTATGGCTTTGTTCGAGGCATCAGTGTGGATGTGGAAAGGTAGGGCCCAGTTTGGACCTCTCAAGATTGGGGCAGACACCAACTTGTCCTTTAATTCATTCAGAGCCTTCTGACAATCGTCGGTCCATTTAAACTCAACATCTTTTGCCAAGAGGCTAAACAATGGCGAGGCTAGCTTGCTGAAGTCTTTAATGAATCTCCTATAATATCCTGCTAATCCTAAGAAACTTCGAACATCTCTTACCTTCTGAGGGGGTGGAACCTTCTTGATGAGAGCAATTTTGTTGGGATCCACCTGTAATCCTTGGCGAGAAATGGTATGGCCTAGCACGGTCCCTTCAGTCATCAAGAATTCACACTTTTCAGTGTTGAAATTTGGTACCCGAGGACAGGTGGTTCCCTTAGGCTTTGATCTTTGGCCTAGGGAAAAGTGTCCAAAAGAATTTAATTTTTCTCCTAAAGTGACTTTATAATTTTATAAAGTTAAATCTAATTTAAAAGTGACTTTAAGTGATAAAGTTATTAAGTCTAATTTTAAAGTGACTTTTATAAAGTCAATGAAAAATTAGAAAGGAAAAGTGACTTTGGAAATAAATGACTAAGTGGGTCTTTATTAAAGTGGGGTGAATTAAAAAATAGAAAGTGAGATTTAAATGAGCATTTAATCTCAACCATTGATCTAAATCTATTTCAGCCATTGGATTTAGAGATCACCCAAAAGTCACTTGGATTTATATTAAAGGAGGAAAAGGAGGAAAAGGTCATTCATTCTTTCATGAGCAGATTGGGAGAAGGAGAGCAAGAGAGCAAGAGAGATTTCTGAGCAGGGAGGAGAAGGAGACAGCAGCTTGGCACACATTCCAAAGCAGCAGTTGAGCGGATTTGTACAGCTGATTCAGCACATAGTGAAAGGCAGATTTTTGCACAAAAATCGAGGAGCAGTTTGCTGATTTTTCTGCACATAAAACGGAGGCCGTACATCATTTATTGTTGTCCTGTTTGCTGTAATTTCCAGATTGCTGTGAGGCACGAGAAAAGAGATAAGTTGTAAATTTGCTTGCTGATTTTTTGCTGAATAATTCTCGTTGTAAAAAGACAATTTTCAGAAATAAAGAAGAGCTCTCAAACTGGTTTTCCCCAAGAGTTGTAGGGGGTTTTTCCAGGGTCAAGTTGACCAAAAATATCAGTGTTTTAATGTGTTTTAATGGCTGTTTTTAATTGCTGATTTTTAATTCTGCAATTTCCAGCATTCTGAAAAATTTCCAGAATTTGTGTTTTCAGCAATATTTATTTTTTTCAGTCTGTTAAATGTATGGTTATGGGAATGGGCATTTAACTACATGGGAGAAATAAGGAGAAACTGAAAACCAGGGTGGGAAAACAGAAATTTTTACATGGTATCAGAGCTTGAGTGCTGAAGGGCAGTTTGGGACAGCAAAAGGAAAAATTACAGTTGTTGATTTTTCACTCAGAAAATTCCAGCAAGCTGATTTTTTCATAAACAACAGTTTTATCTTTACTACAGCAGTGTTATTTTTCAGTTTTAGGACAGCGGGATGTCATTGGGATTGAGGGTGGAGGATAGGCTGGATGGGCATATAAATTACAGCGTTTGGAAGGAGAGAATGCAGAGTATCTTTGAGGAGGTAGAAGTCTGGGATATCATGGTGCATACCGCACAGAACCCTGTTGTTGTGCCCACTGATGTTACTCAGTTGGCTGAGTATAAAAAGAAGAACAATAAGGGTAAGAGGCTGATTCTAGACGGAATCAAAGACCATTACATTCCTCATGTGAGAGGAAAGAGCAATGCCCATGAGATGTGGACAACATTGTCCAATCTCTACCAGAGTACCAATGAGAACCGGAAGATGGTCCTGAAGGAGAAGCTGAAGAACATTAAGATGGGGAATGATAGTGCAGTTGGATATCTCACAAAGATTACCAATGTGAGAGATGAGTTGGCAGTGATTGGAGAGGCCATTCCATCCACTGAGTTGGTGCGGATTGCAGTGAATGGCCTCCCCCGTTCATGGTTGAACTTTGCTGATGGGGTTTGTGCACGTGAGACCCTTCCCACATGGGAGAGGTTTTGGGATGATTATATTCAGACAGAGATCAGGAAAGGATAGCTTGGGGCAGCCAAGCCAGTTGAGCAGGATGAGGATGTAGCACTGGTGGCAGGAGGCAAGAAAGGCAAAGGGAAGAAGCAGGCTTCCACAAGCAGTGGTGGGGGCAAAGGCAAAGGTAAAGGTAAACAGGGTAACTCACAGAAGGACTATTCCAAGGTGAAGTGTTGGAATTGTCAAAAGATGGGACACTATGCAGTTGTGTGTCCGGAGAAGAAGAAGAAGAAGGGGAAGAACCAGGACGTGGCAGCTTCAGCAGAGATTGAGGACTTTGCTGGTCGTTTTGACCGAGAGTTTGCGTTCACTACGTGTGAGTCCTCTAGTACAGGATCACCTGCCACACAGGTTCAGAGGGAGCATGCTTTTCCCTCGATTAGCGGAGCATCTTCAGGTATCTGGTATGTGGACAGTGGGGCTTCACGTCATATGACAGGAGTCCGTGAGTACTTCTCAGAGCTTTCAGAGAGTGGCACTGATATTGAGGTAGTACTTGGTGATGACAGAGTTGTTAGAGCAGTCGGGGTGGGGACAGTGACATTTCAGAGGGAGTCCAAGCCTCCCTTGAAGGTGTCAGAGGTTCTTTATGTGCCAGGGATGAGGAAGAACCTCATATCCATCTCAGCTTTGGAGGACAGAGGATATGAGGTACTATTCAGGGGAGGATAGGTGTTGATGTATCCCAGGGACGCTCCACCTGATTCAGCTAGAGTGATAGGTGTACGCCATGCAAAGGTGTACAAGTTTGCATTCCAGCCCCTTTTGGCATTGAGCAGTAGTACCGACAGCAGAGCTAGCAGTTCTGAGCTGTGTGAGATTTGGCACCGCAGGATGGGACACATGTATCACGGAGCCTTGAGGACATTGCGGGAGATCACTACAGGTGTGCCAGATTTCAGTACTGATCACTTTGATACTTGCAGAGGTTGTGTGATGGGCAAGTTTGCCAAATCCCCTTTTCCCAGCAGTGACAGCAGAGCGACGGGGATACTTGATTTGATTCATTCCGATGTGAGCGGTCGGATGTCTCATGTTTCCTTGAGTGGATATGAGTACTATGTTTTATTCATTGATGATCACTCCAGGAGGACCTGGATTTATTTTTTGAAGACCAAGAGTGAGGTCTTCAAGCGGTTTCAGGAGTTCAGAGCTCTTGTGGAGACTCAGACAGGTCGAAAGATCAAGTCCTTGAGGTCGGACAATGGAGGAGAGTACACCCTTGGAGAGTTTGTTGACTATTGTGCGGAGGCAGGCATTAGGAGGGAGTTCACTGTTCCTTACAACCCCCAGCAGAACGGGGTTGCGGAGAGGAAGAACAGATCCATCATAGAGGCTGCCAAAGCCATGATACATGATCAGGGGTTGCCATTGTTCTTGTGGGCAGAGGCCTGCAACACAGTTGTTTACTTGCAGAACAGGAGTCCGCATCGTGCCTTGGGGCACATGACTCCTGAGGAGGCTTTCTCTGGGAAGAAACCTGATCTTGGTCATCTTCATATCTTTGGATGCATTACATACTCCTATATACCCAAGGAGGAGAGGACCAAACTAGAACCCACCGCAGAGAAGGGTATCTTTGTGGGCTACAGTGAGACCTCAAAGGCCTTTCAGATTTACATTCCTACACAGAGGAGAGTTGTTGTCAGACGGGATGTGAAGTTCGAGGAGCACAGGGCCTTTAGGAGGTCACGGGAGTTAGAGTATCTGGATCAGCCAGACCCTCAGCAGCAGTTGAGTTAGTCGCAGGGATCTAGTGGGCAGGGATCAGGAGGATCCGGAGGTACATCTATGAGAATGTCAGGTCCATCAGTGAGCAATGGCTCGCCGAGCCAGAGGGGTGGTGCTCCGGGCAGCATGCAGAGTAGTTCACAGAGCAATTCACTAGGGAGTCCACTGATGGACAGTTCACACGGTACCTCAGCTTCTACAGGTTCAGGTGCAGGCAGGAGGACAGCAGACAGACAGTCAGGAGTTCAGGCTACTGATGGTGATGAGGAGGAGGAGTTTCATTCTCCGGTGGGAGAAGCATGCTCAGGGAAGAGGAAGCCCAGGTGGCTTCAGGACACCTTGAGAGATGCCACATATGTTGCTGAGCCGAAGAGGCCGGTCAGAGAGAGTAGACCACCTGAGAGGTTTTGTAGTTATATGGCGATGGTTACCAGCATCCTTGACTCTGAGCCTTCTAGCTATGAGGAGGCAGCTAGCCAGCAGGTCTGGAGAGAGGCCATGCAGGAGGAGTATTCTTCTATCATGAAGAATGATGTTTGGGAGGTGGTGCCGAGGCCTGAGGGAAAATCCGTGGTTACTTCCAGATGGCTTTACAAGGTAAAGCATGCTGCAGATGGCAGCATTGAGAAATTCAAAGCGAGGTTTGTGGCTAGAGGGTTCTCCCAGGTAGAGGGAGTTGATTATGAGGAGACCTTCGCTCCCGTGGCTCGATATACTTCGATCCGCTCCATTATATCGATAGCAGCAGAGATGGGTTGGAAGATCCACCAGATGGATGTGAAGACCGCATTTCTCAATGGCTTCATACAGGAGGAGGTGTACATTGAGCAGCCACAGGGCTTTGAGGTGCATGGGAAGGAGTCCCATGTGTGCAGATTGAAGAAGGCCCTTTATGGCCTGAAGCAAGCTCCCAGAGCTTGGTACTCCAGGATAGATGCATACTTGCAGGGGATGGGTTTCACAAAGAGTGAGGCAGATCCGAACCTTTACTTTATTGTGATTAGTGAGGAGCCTCTCATTCTGGTGATGTATGTGGATGAATTGATCATTACAGGTGCAGAGAGACTCATAGAGCACTGCAAGAGAGATCTTGCGGCGGAGTTTGAGATGAAGGACATCGGCTTTATGCATTACTTTTTGGGTTTGGAGGTGTGGCAGGAGGAGGGGCATTTCTTCCTGGGGCAGGGGAAGTATATTGTGGACATCCTTAGCAGATTCCACATGGAGGATTGTAGACCCATGTCGACACCGATGATCACCAACTGGAAGAAGCTTCATGCTTCGGATTCCGAGTTGGTGGATCCCACATTGTACAGGCAGCTGATTGGTTCCTTGATGTATTTGGTCAACACTAGACTAGATATATGTTTTGCAGTCAACACGATGAGTCAGTTTATGTGTGAGCCTAGGAAGGTTCACTGGGTGGCTGCAAAACACATTTTGCGGTACTTGCAGGGGACAGTGGATTATGGTCTGGACTACAGGCAGGGAGATGGAGTGAGATTGGCAGGATACACTAATTCTGATTGGGCAGGTTGTGCTTCTGATAGGAAGAGCACTTCAGGGTGTTGTTTTGGATTGGGTTCAGCAGTAGTGTCATGGTTCAGCCGGAAGCAGCAGTCAGTAGCACTGAGTTCAGCGGAAGAAGAGTATATGGCAGCCAGTCTAGCTAGTTGTGAGGCTATCTAGCTTCGCAAGATGTTGTTTGGCTTATTTGGTCAGCCGTTGAGACCTTCAGTGATTTACTGTGATAATCAGAGTTGCATTAAACTCACGGAGAATCCAGTATTTCATGACAGGTCAAAGCATATCGGGATCAGATATCATTTCATCAGAGACTATGTTCAGAAGGGAGCTGTGAAGCTTGAGTATATTTCCACTGATGAGCAGGTTGCAGATATCCTTACCAAAGCCTTACCACGGGGCAAGCATGTCTACTTCAGAGACAAGATGGGTGTGGTGAGGAACACCTTCCTTGGTAAGAGGGAGTGTTGAAATTTGGTACCGGAGGACAGGTGGTTCCCTTAGGCTTTGATCTTTTGCCTAGGGAAAAGTGTCCAAAAGAATTTAATTTTTCTCCTAAAGTGACTTTATAATTTTATAAAGTTAAATCTAATTTAAAAGTGACTTTAAGTGATAAAGTTATTAAGTCTAATTTTAAAGTGACTTTTATAAAGTCAATGAAAAATTAGAAAGGAAAAGTGACTTTGGAAATAAATGACTAAGTGGGTCTTTATTAAAGTGGGGTGAATTAAAAAATAGAAAGTGAGATTTAAATGAGCATTTAATCTCAACCATTGATCTAAATCTATTTCAGCCATTGGATTTAGAGATCACCCAAAAGTCACTTGGATCACCCAAAAGTCACTTGGAGTTATATTAAAGGAGGAAAAGGAGGAAAAGGTCATTCATTCTTTCATGAGCAGATTGGGAGAAGGAGAGCAAGAGAGCAAGAGAGATTTCTGAGCAGGGAGAAGAAGGAGACAGCAACTTGGCACACATTCCAAGGCAGCAGTTGAGCAGATTTGTACAGCTGATTCAGCACATAGTGAAAGACAAATTTTTGCAAAAAAATTGAGGAGCAGTTTGTTGATTTTTCTGCACACAAAACGGAGGTCGTACAGCATTTATTGTTGTCCTGTTTGCTGTAATTTCCAGATTGCTGTGAGGCATGGGAAAGGAGATAAGTTGTAAATTTGCTTGCTGATTTTTTGCTGAATAATTCTCGCTGTAAAAAGACAATTTTCAGAAATAAAGAAGAGCTCTCAAACTGGTTTTCCCCAAGAGTTGTAGGGGGTTTTTCCAGGGTCAAGTTGACCAAAAATATCAGTGTTTTAATGTGTTTTAATGGCTATTTTTAATTGCTGATTTTTAATTCTGCAATTTCCAGCATTCTGAAAAATTTCCAGAATTTGTGTTTTCAGCAATATTTATTTTTTTCAGTCTGTTAAATGTATGGTTATGGGAATGGGCATTTAACTACATGGGAGAAATAAGGAGAAACTGAAAACCAGGGTGGGAAAACAGAAATTTTTACATTCAGGACTAAGGGACAGGTTCATCTCAATGCACTTGGTTAGGACTTTTCCCAGATTGGACAATGCTTCCTGGAAGTTGGACCCATAAGGAGTGAAGTCATCCATATAGATTTCCACCGAATCATGGACCAGCTCAGAAAAGATGCTCAAGACAGCTCTCTGGAAGGTGGCATGAGCATTGCATAGTCCAAAGGGAAGAACTCGGTAAACAAAGGTACCCCAAGGACAAGTGAAGGTGGTCTTATCTTGGTCTTCCGGGCTGATTTGGATCTAGTTATACCCGTTAAACCCATATAGGAAAGAGAAAAACTTCTTCCCTGCCAGGCCATCCAACACTTGATCTATAAAGGGTAGAGGAAAATGGTCTTTCTTGGTGGCCTTGTTCAGTTCTCGGTAGTCCACACAGATTCTCCACTTCCCGTTTTTCTTGGGAACCAACACCAAAGGGGACACCCATTCGCTATCCGAGATGGGGTAAATGAATCCGGCATCCAACAGTTTTTGTAATTCCTCCTTGACGATGTCCTTAAGGGCTGGATTCATTCTCCTTTGGGGTTGCCTAACCGATTTACAGTCTTCTTTGATGTAGATGTGATGGGTACAGACCGAAGGATGAACTCCTTTCATCTCCTTATAGTTCCAAGCAAAAGCATCTAGATGACTGGCCAACAGACTACACAACTCCTTTTCCTGGGAAGGAGATAGGGAGGAGCTGATCTTTAACATTCTCTCAGGACCGAACTCCACATTTTTGACTCTGGGAGTGACAGGGTCGGTCACACAAAGGTCCACTAAGGTGCTGGCTTGGGCATCCTCCACCAATTCCTCTAAGGACAATGCACTGGGAGGTGGAGTCTGAATCAAGGTCTCAATCAAATCATCCTCGGTTGGGAGGCCTCCCCTAGTGGTGTCTAGGGTGCACAAAGGTGCTAAGTACACCTCATCCTCTTCTCCTTCCTCCAACCAAAGTGGTAAGTCATGCTCTAATA
Organism: Pinus tabuliformis; assembly: GCA_031772625.1. Taxonomy (NCBI): domain Eukaryota; kingdom Viridiplantae; phylum Streptophyta; class Pinopsida; order Pinales; family Pinaceae; genus Pinus; species Pinus tabuliformis. Next base: position 1,396,106,824 of record CM062820.1, read on the forward strand.
AGGGTTGGGCAGGAGGGTACAGGACTAGCTGCTTGGACATAGGACCATTTTTGATGGTCATGGTTCCTGCATGGCAACTTATGTAAGCATCTGCAGTGGCTAACCGAGGCCTTCCCAGAATGAGAGGGTATCCAGTAAGCTTTGCCTTTGGTTGCAGAACCAAGAAGTTTGCAGGGTACTCCCAAGAGTCAACCGAGACCAAGACATCCTCTACGATCCCTTCGGGAGTCACAGTGGAGCGATCTGCTAGTTGTAGGACTGTCGAGGTCTTTCTCAGGGAACCCTGAAGGTTGAGTTTGAGCATGGTATCTCTGGTCATCACATTAATGGCAGCCCCCAGATCAACCAATGTGTGAGGTATGATGGTGCCATTGATGTGTACATCCACTACAGGACTCCCAGGATCCAGATACTTTGGGCAGATGGCCTGCCCCAACATAAGATCAGACAGTTGTCCTATGACATTGATGGTTGAAGCATCTCTTTTTCACCTGCCTGGGTGTCTGAAACACTTTTCCTTAACCAGTTTGTTGCATATCGGTACATCTTTGATGGCTTGGAGAAGTGGTATTCTTACACACAACTGTTTGAGTTCTCCCAGAAGCTCATCCTCCTCTGGGTTGGGTTGCGTGGTGGCTGTTAGTCTCTCAGGAAAGGGTGGAATAGCCTTTGGTTCACTTTCCTGTTTATCCTCCTCATCCTCTGAGGGAGGAGGTTGGCGATCCGGAAGAGTCTTTCCAGATCGCAGATTGATCTCCTGGATCTCCACAGCATAGGTAGGGCATGATGTTTTCCCAGTATATACCTGTTGGGCCTGTCTGTTGTTGGGGTTCGGGTTCGGTTGAGCAGGCATTTGGGGTTGCCTTGGAGGAGCAGGAGGTAATGGTTGTGGTTGAGCCGGTGGCAGAGGTAAAATGGCAGGAGGAGTATTGTACTGGGGCCTCCACCCCGGTTGAGGTGCATTCCACTGAGGCTGTGGTTGGGCAAGTGAGTGAAACGAAGGAGTAGTGGGCTGAGTATGGTACTGAGGTGGGTAAGACCATGGAGGAGGTATAGACCAGGAAGGATGAACAGGGGGTCCCCAGGAAGGCATAGGAGTAGATTGGTTGGGGCTGTAATAGGTTTGGGGTGTCCCTTGCATCCCCTGTTGGTAAGGTCTAGGTCCATGTGGCCTTCTTTGGTTAAGGAAATAGAGAGGTTCAGTGGGCGCTTCTGTCCCTTGATACATGGCTTTAAGCCCAGGTAAAGTTGGAGATTGGTTTGTGGGGTGGTCCTCCTCACAGACAAAACATACCTCAACCGAATGTAATGGGCACTCATTCTTAGGGTGTTTCCTTGCACACCTAGGGAAGAAAATAGCCAAAGCCCTCTCAGCTTCCTCTTTCTTCTGCTGGATTCGATAAGTATCAAGTTGCATGGCGATGGTCTGTCTCACCTCACTCTTGAGGTCCTCTAATTGATTTGCAAACTCATGTTTGGAGAAAGGAATACCAGCTGAGAGGATGTTTCCTCTACCTCTTTTCTGGGCTGCCCTAGAGTGGTTTCTAAACATAGTCTTTATGTCCTCATAAGGTAGTTGGTAAATATCCCCTCCAGCTAGCATATGAAGGGTATCCAAGAGGTCTTCCGGGACTCCTCGGAGCAGGACCAACTTAAGAGATTCAGGGTCAAGTGTGCACCTGGCCCGTTTATAGCTAAGTTGGAACCTTTCCTTGTAATCTTCCAAAGACTCATCATTCCCCAAGGTCATCCGAAAGATTTCTCCCTTGGTTTCCTTGGACCTACAGTAGTCCCGGTAGTTGGTATTGAAAGCTTGCTGCATCTGGGCCCAAGTGGTGATACTGTTCCCAGGTAAGCCCATGAACCAACGTAATGCTGCATCCTTAAGGGTAGAGGGGAAGAGTTTCAATTTTTGCTCATCTTCGGTATAGTCATAGGTTCGGCACAGGATAGCAAACTCAAATAGGAAGGTATCAGGGTCTTCAGTAGTCAGTACATGGAAGTGAGGTAAAGCGGAGGGGCTGATGTTCTTCATTTTCATGTCTCCATTGGTCTCTCGGACGGGGAAGGCACGCTCAATTCTCTCATTTTCTCCCCTATTGTCAGCCATAGCTTCAGATGGAGTGTTCTCTAATTCTTCTTCTGCTATAGGATCTTTGTATATCTCAGGAGGTTCGCCTATAGGTTCTTCTGGATCACTGTCACCAAAGAAGAGAGAAGGGTGACTTAGTGATGTGGTGGGGGTGTTGGGTAAGAATTTGCCTGTTTTATCTCGGTTTCTACGAGGCATGAAATGAAAAGACTTCTGATTGCTTTTGTTTTTTCTGGTACCTGCAAAACTAAAACAGATTGAACTGCAACTAACCATCTTGCTGAAATTGAAATGCGGAGTTGAAATGAAAGCATGAAAGAACTAATCTATTTTGCTCAAATGAAATTGTAGGAACGAAATGCTAAGATATTCTTTGCAGAATTGAAATGCTAATTTACGCTTGCAGGAATGAAATTGCGGAATTGAAATGTTAATCTATGAAAGCAGGAAATGTCTATGCTACTTTTTCAGAAAGGAAATTGCAGAATGGAAATGAAATACTACTTAGCAGAAGGCGAGAGTAGGAAAGTAGAAGAAAAGCAACAATCACCAATACTCTGACGCTTCCCCGGCAACGGCGCCAAAAAGATGGTGGGCTCCAGTATTGTAGCAATAATGCTACAACTCCTGGAAATTCCTTCTTTAGTTTTATCAACCCGGTAGTTCGTAACAAACTTGGAAGCGACGGTGTTGTATGCACAAGTACTAGCTCTTGTCGCAGCTGTCACTTGGTCAGCTGGCACAAGTCCGCTAGGGGCTCAAGCCAACTTCTATGAGCTCTTAGAAGAAGCTTTTGAACTGATGGGCGAAAGCTAATATCAAAAGAGGCTAATCTATTTGCAAAAAAGGGACTGAAAGCCAACAAGAAACGCAAACCCTAGCAAACCCTAATTCTCCCAGCTAGTCTCACTGATGTAGAGATGGGGATGCAAACTACTGAAAGCGATGCCATTACTTCTATGAAGGTGAAATGTAGGTGTTTAGACTACCTCTATCTGAAGAAAACACTTTTTGTATTTTTGTTCCCATTATTAGAATTATCATGCATGTGCTTTTAACTAGCTTCCTACTGTGCAGAGATGGATCAAGGAGGAGGAAGGCTTGAAGAAGGTTGGGAAAGTTCAGAGAGGGTCTAAGGGGTCCCTAACACCCTTCCAGAGAGTCTCACAAAGTTTGGCCCCTAAGAAACCGTGCTTATGAGCTTCTACAGGAAGTCTGCAGGGGTTCTACAGGATGTTTCAGAACTTCTACAGGATGTTCAGTAATTCCTACAGGATGTTCTACAATCGGATTTTTGGGTGATGGGTGAGTGGAAGAGGTTCCATGGGTGGTTAGGGAGGTAGGAGAGGGGTTTGTAATGCCTTGGTAACCGAAAGATGAGATGATGAGGGGGTGTGCTAAGCTAAGTTGTCTGGAGGAGAGTAGATGGAATGGAAGGCCGAAAAGGTGGGATAATGTGGGCAGTAGTGGCTGAGAGACAAGGGATCTAATTGGAAGATGAGTAACTGGTCTGGGCAAGGCTTAAAAGGATGAGAGAGTGAGGGAATAGTACTGCACAATGCAAACTGAATCAAATTCTTCCACATCCTGCATATAATCAAAACATTCCTAACTGTTTAATGGAACCAATGAACAACAACGTTATTCTTAAGGAAAACCATGTATAGTACTGAAGCAAGGAAATATTTCAAGAGTTCTGAACGCATGGGCAACTTCTACAAACGAAAATATTGCACCACAGATTGCATGAATTTGTAAACCAATGTTTTTGGTGGGTAGTACTGTCTGCAATTCCAGCCCCTAGAAAGAGGTGAAAATGAGTGTGCAAGCAACCCTTTTCTGGAAATTTTATCAACTCCAATCTCTTCAATTTATTCTAAACAGCTAAAGCAACTCTATCTCTACCAATGACCTACTTAACCACACCAAGAAATCTAATTCAACAAACTGTGTTTCGAATGCATGTAAATAAAAACCATAATGCTGAAAGAAAGGATAACAATACAGAAGAAGGAGGCCTTAGGCTCTTAGGTTGGGCCCAACCCCGAGAGCTATGGCTCCTTTAAAAGCTCAGAACTGAGATCAAATCCGACTGCTTTCCATTAAAAAATAATAATCATAAGTCAAATAGCATGCCAGTAATGGCTACAAAAGAGCAAAACTAAGCTAGTAGCTCGTAGTGTAGGATGTGCAACAATGTTTCAAAAGTCCTTTTCAAAGGCTAAAGCCCTATCACTTATACATCTCAAGGCCCCCAAGCTGGCCTCCTAAATCAGTGGGGCTTGGCTGACCAAACTAAGAGTGAACTGCTGCTTCCTCAAAATCTGTTTGGCTGTCTTTAAATCCGGTTGTGGTGGCTGCTGGAGCTCGGAGTTGGGGGTGAAGATCCTGAGGAAGGTCATTTTAATGTTGTGGACAACCCTCCTACAAATCCTCAACCCCATCTTGGTTGTCTTCTGTCCTTATCTGCTCAGTTTTGTTCCAATCATGTGTCAAAAAACCTGAAATGAACACGTGTTAGCCACCTAGGAATAGTGACTGCCCTTATTTGTACAAATGACATAAACATACTAAAAAATAATGCATAAGTTATGAAAAATGAAGGATTGAGCAAAGGTAGTTAGGCCAAATGAGCCCAAAATGTTACCAAATTTGGGGCTCATCAAGGGTCTAGGCTACTGCTGTCACTGCAACAAAAAACCTCCAAAATTTTACCTACATCCAAATTTTGGAGCCTCCTTATGTTCATTCCATCTTTAACTTCAAGCCACTAAGGCCATGCTCGACCATGTTGTTCAAGTGTTCAAGTCTCCCTTTAAGAATTCTAAGTGTCGAAGCAACCTGCTTTTACATGTTTACCTTGTGAAGTATGCATAGTGAACTTATTCTAAGCAAGCCTAGAATTCAATGTGTATCATTGGAAGTCAAGCATTATACAATCCTTGATGAAACTAACTACATAGTTAGTAATGATAGTGACTGAATCTCTAGATATGGTGATTTTGCAATCCTTGATAATAGTGCTTGCATAATCCTTGTGGACAATGCTTGTGTAGTCCTTGTTGCTAGTGCTTGCAGAATTCCTAGAGACAGAGACTATAAAATCCTTATGAACAATGGCATTGTAATGGAATTCATTGCAAAAGGTGATTGCACACTCTTTGTTGATAGTGGGAATGTATTTCTTTGAGTCATCCAATCCACTCTTGGCTCCTAATTTCTTGACATGCACTAAACACACTTACCAACATTAAACATAATTGCATGCCTTCTCTCCCTGTATAAAGAGTCCAATCCAGAGCTCATACTTATATTCATATTTCACTTTTGATATTTGTACATTGTTGAGGTATAAGGAGTATTCTCTCACTCATGATTGTAAATTCTCTATCTTCCAAGTGAGTTTCTCAACTCTCACTTTTGCTTATGCAAATGTCTATTTTTCCTTTTTTTCCCTTACATGTTTCGATTTTTCTTTCTCTATCTTTCAAAAGTGTTGGTTTTTCCTGCTTTCATTCTTGCATGTGTCTCTTTTTTTTTCTTTGTGTTTGCGTGCATCGATTTCACTCTTGAATGTGTCGCTTTTTCTTTTTTTCACACATCTTAAAAGCACCATGGCACACCTTGTAGAGGCAGCTACAATGCACTCTCTTCAACTAGTTGATGATATTTATGATTAGAACTTCTGCTAGACACATTCTTGTGGCATATTGCACCTTTTGGTTACAAATTGCACTTGTTCCATAAAGTTTCATCTTAAGTGTCACAATTGAACATAAGTGTAACTTTGTTTTCGTTCCAATAAATACATGTTGATTTTGGGTATTGCATATCTTATTTTCATGTGGTTGATTGTATATGTGTGTGATCATGTTTAAGACTTGTTGTATGCTCTTACTCTTACTCTTTTGACTCATCTATTTCACACTTAGTCAATTTTTTACTTCTCTATGTCCTCACTACTTGTGCAATCAATGATCAATCCTTTAGCCCTTGCAGTTCTCAAGTACGCAACACCTGGACTTTTCTCATCTAGTACTATGAAATGTGCATTCTTAGTGAGCAATTTTTTCATCCTTGCCTCCTGGAAATTCCCATTGCACAATCCATGACTTTCCTCTCTCTTTCCATTGCGCATTGTGAAATCACAGTGTCCTGAACCTCACTCTCTACCTCCTGAATTTTTGCATTGTGCCCAAGAAGATCTCTTCCTTCAATAATTGCACATTGTGCCATCACGACCAACCTGTCACATGAGAAAAAAATATAGAATAGGTGATTTATTGAAGTCTAATGTTGTCTTCTCATAATTAAACTTTACTTGAAGGTCTTATCATCCTGACATGGAAAGATGTTGTTCAAGGAGGTCATCATGGAGAGGTTACAATAGGACACTTAGGGAAATGAGACAAAAAGAGATTGTCATGCAGGAGTAAAGGAATCTTGGACCATGAAAGAAATATGGAAAATCATGTTGATTTAAAATGTTCCAATATTTATCCAGACCCTTTGGAGGGTGAAGATGAAGCACATCACAAATCAATCATGAACTGAAGACATAGCATCAAAGAGAGGAACTTGGAATTGATACATTACAATGAATTCTTATGTCAGTCGCCAAACTATGGCTTCTCAAAGTGTCATAACAAAAGTATTATATTTTCCATGTATTTTGCCACAATTTGTGTGTTATAAAATTATATATTATAGAGCAATGGAACACATAAAAATATTGCAGAAATATAAACACAGAAAACACATAAAAAAAGAGAGACATAGATATATGTGGTTCACCCAATTTGGGCTATGTCCACAGAGAAACAGCCAGTCTTTCCTTTTATATTATCCAACAAAATGAAGCGATACAACCTACAGTAGACCCAATGTAATTTCCTCTTCACTCTCACACAATCTCCTCTCTCTTTCTTGCTCAGAATATAGATCTACATAACCGCAATACAATTCCCTCATATATAGTGAGGGGTTGCCTTTTAAGGAAAAAACCCCTAAATTAAACATAACTTCTATCATCATATTTCTGCCTAATGAATGACCCAGATTAACTACGAAATTACAACATTTTACAAGGCAATTTTACATCTATTTTTAGCTTTGGGGTTGTTGCCTGTGATCCCCCGCCGGGGGGGCTCCAAATAATCATTGTCATCATCTCCCCCTCAACCCCCCTGGTGGTGCACATAAATGGGTGGTGTTGCCACAACATTAAGAAATGGGGTCCAATGTGGTGATACCTCTTAATAAATAAGATAATTAGGCTCCACACCCAACAATCTCCCACTTGAGACTCATTATAGAAACTCCATCGCTACTTCATTTACTGGACAATGACTCCATTTTGGACATGGTTGTTTCTCATCTTCATCATCATACTTCAAGACCAATTGAAACTGAGTAGAATCTTAGTTTCTCCCTAGTTACAACTTTTTTTAAATATCTGGAGGATTTTGGCTAGTGTGTATATTTTCCAGCTTCAACTGTCCATCTTCCAACATTGACCATATGAAATGGTACTTGAGTTGTATATGTTTAGTCATGGAATGAAATGCAGAGTTCTTTGCAAGATGTATGGCACTCTGGCTGTCACTTTATAACTTGCCCAACCCCTGCTTCTTACCCAATTAATCCAGAAACCTTTGTAACCAAGTCATTTCTTTACTAGCCTCTGTACCAGCAACATACTCTGCTTCCGTCGTTGAGATTGCAACAACACTTTGCAATTTTGAAACTCAACTAACATTTGTTCCACCTACAATAAACACATACCCTATGGTGCTTCTCCTGTTATCTCTATAACCTGCCATATTTGCATCAACATATCCCTGTAAAGCAATGTTTGAACCATCAAAGCATAATGCTTGATTTGTGGTACCTCTCTAATACTTGAGAATCCACTTCATCGTCATCCAATGTTATTTTCTTGGATTGTTCATGTACCTACTCACAACTCCCACTGCATGTGCAATAGCAGGCCTTGTGAAGACCATTTCATACATTAAGCTTCCAACTACTGATGCATATGGAACTTTAGACATATAAGTCATTTCTTCCTGAGTCTTGGGACACACCTCCTTACTTATCTTGAAATAGCTAGCCAAAGGTATACTAACTGCATTTTGCATATTAAATCTTTTCAACACCTTTTGTATGTACTCACTCTGAGATAATGTTAATTTGTGATTCTTCCTGTCTCTAGTTATTCTCATACCAAGGATTCTTTCTACAACACCCAAATCCTTCATTGCAAGTGAGTTTGCCAATTTCATTTTTAGAACATTTATTTCTTGCATGTTAGAACCTACAATAAACATGTCATCTACATACAATAAAAATATAATATAGCTTCCATCATTTTTCCTTTTGAGATAAACACAATAATCAAAGTGACTTCTAGTATAACCTTGTTCAGACATAAAGCTGCCAAATTTTAGATACCATTGCCTTGGAACCTGTTTTAATCCATACAATCTCTTCTTCAACCTGCAAATTATTTTACCCTTCCCTTTGACCTCATATCCTTGTGGTTTCTGCATATATATCTCTTCCTCCAAATCCCCATCGAGAAAGGTTGTATTTACATCTAACTGCTCATGATGCAATTCTTCATCTACTACTAGAATTAAAATAGTTCTGATTGAAGTCATTTTAACAACAGGATAAAATATATCATCAAAGTCTATACCCTTTTTCTATGCAACCCCCTTCACCACAAGTCTATCTTTATACCTTTTTCTACCCCCATCTTCTTCCTTCAACCTGTAAACCCATTTATTTTGCAATGCTGATTTACCTACAGGCAACCTGACTAAGTCCCAAATCTAGTTATGTACTAAGGATTCCATCTCTTATTTCATGGCTTTCTCCCACTTATTCCTAGTTTCTACCTACACTACTTCTTCATAACACTTGGTTCACCAGAATCAATCAACAATACATAATATAATGATGGAGAGTATCGTTCAAGGGATCTACTTATCCTGGGAAATCTTCTAACACCACTTCCAGGTGTTTGAGGTGCTTATTACTGTTGTTGTTGTTGTTGTTGTTGTTCTAGCTGTTGATCATCATGATTTTCAGGCACCTTCACTTGTTTTGTGATCTCATCAAGCACTGTGTATTCTATGTTTTCTTTTTCCTATTTCTTTTCCTGCATCTGATCCTTATACAAAACATTTTCATTGAATATGACATCTTTGCTTCTAATGATTTTGTATTTTTCATAATCATAAAAGCGATAACCAAAATCATTAACACCATATCCAATAAAGATACATTTATTTTATTTTGCCTCAATCTTTGTTCTATTTTCTTTATTAATGTGGACAAAGGCTTCATGACCAAAAGTATTTAAAAATGAGTAGTTTACCTTTTTACCTGTCCATGCCTCCTCTGGAATACCACCATCTAAGGAACTTAAAGGCCCTCTATTTATTATATAAACAACAGTATCTACAACATTTGCCAAAATTGTAAAGGCAATCATGCATGCAATCTCATGCACCTTGCACACTCCGTGATTGTCCTATTCATCATTTCTGACACACCATTTCCTTGTGGTGTTCCTAGAACTGTCTTCTCTTTGTGAATTCCATTCTTTGAATAGTACCTATCAAACTCTTTGCTGCAATATTCACCTCCATTTTCTAATTTGAGACACTTCAACCTTTTTCCTATCTCATTTTCAACCAAAGCTTTCCATTTCTTGAAAGTTTAAAATACATCAAATTTATTTCGAATATAATAAAACCGGGTTTTTTTGGTTGCATCGTTAATAAAAGTAACATAATAACGAGAGCCACCGAGAGATGATACCTAAGTAGGTCCTCATACATTTGTATGCACAAGCTCTAATTTTTCGCTCTTATTTTCTTTCCCAACTCTAAGGAATCTAACTCTCTTTTGTTTTCCATAAACACAATTCTCATAGAATTCCAAATCAACATGCTTCAAACCTAGCAACAAATTTCTTGAGTGAAGAATCTGCATCCCCTTCTCACTCATGTGCCCAATCCTATGATGCCACAATGTCATATCTTCTCCTATAGAGGTTAAAGCATTAGCATAATTAGAAATACCAGGGCTCCTTTAGTGACCTTCCAAGTTTTATCTATAAAAGTTGTTACACAACCTTCACCTCCTAACTTCCCTGTTGAAATCAGATTTTTCTTTAGATCTGGAACATGTTTTACCTATTTCAATAGTCATTGATTTCTATTCTTTTGTTTTATGAAAATTGTACCCATTCCAATAATTATACAGGGTTTATCATCACCCAATCAAACCTGTCCAAAATCTCATTGAACATAATCATGAAAATGTTTCCTATCAGGTGTGGCATGGAATGAGGCCCCTGAATCTACCCCCTAGGCATCAATAATATTTTCTAATGAAATAATCAAAGCATCTTGCAACACATCATCGGTCACATTCGTTTCATGATTGTTTTCTTATTACGCATCTCCTTATTTTCCCTTCCGAGACTTGCAGTCTTTCTTCATGTGTCCTTTCTTCCTGCATTTCCAACACACTATCCCCAATTTGGAATTGGATCTGCCTTTCCTTGACTTACTACGATATCTTGGCCGCTTTCTTCTTTCCATTTTTCTTCCCTTAGTCTCTGCAGTCAAAGCATTACCTGATGTCTCACTGGAGATTTTCTGTCGCAATTCCTCACTAAGGATTGCATCGACAACATCATCAAACTTTAATGTACTAGATCCAAAGACAAAGTTACTAATGGCCATAATTAAACCATTCTATCTTTCCTCACATTTAGCACACTATTCATTGTACTGGGATGTGTTTGATGAGCCTACTATGCCAATTGTTTCTTTCAATCCTTTAGATGTTTACCCTGCTAGTTTTGACTACAATCAGGTACAAGATGGTGCGGTTTCACAATTAGAAGATGAAAAGATAGAATTCATTGTTCATGATTTGTTAATTACCAATCTTTCATATATCAGGAGGAAGATGTTACATATGTTCAAGGAATCCCTTCAACTAATTCATCTAGATTCTTTATCCATGAAGAGTTCGATATGTTAAATCTTAAATCTAATCAATTTAGTGGCATTAACCATTTTTTAGCGACACATCTGGTGATAGTGGTACATATCTACCTATAGATCTTTCTAATCCACCCAAATTTGATGATCTATCAACTGAAAAATTCAAGGAATTGTCAAGTTGAGGCATTTCAACTCCTGTTGATGGTTATGACAAGTTATCGTTATCCTAATGAGATCACCAAACTAGATTGGATCTACATTTTCTTTCTTAATTCTTTCTTTAGCATTGTTTCACTAGATTGAGCTCACTCTTGAAGGATTTTCAACATTTTCAAGTTAATTATCTTAATCCTCAAGATAGAGTTTCTGATTGGATAAAAGATTATTGTTCAGTTAATTATCCTTCATGTGAATCTCTTATATTAGACCCAGGGTTGGAAATCATATCTTTCACAGATGTGCCCACTTTAAATTTTTTTATTTTGATTATCAAAATAAATATCATTACCAGCTAAAATGTTTCTCCTTTCCAAATTCTTCAGTCGATAATCAACTTCTTATCTTTTTAGTGTATGTTGTGCAGTTGATCATTTGCTTAGCACAATCTATCCTCTTGAGTGTTATTCAGTGCTTGAATCATTTGGAAGATCTAATTCCTCAAGCTGATATCAATGTTGGATCTGATTTGACACATGCTTCCGATCTTTTTTCAACCTAGTTTCACTATTCTCTATATCCTAATTGTTTTTCGGGCTTTGTTATACCAAAACTTAGTGTTAATCCGTTTGAAACCCATGTTGTTGGTCTAGTTTTTAATCAGATGCAAAGTAATGATCTCCTACACTGGAAGAGAGGAATCAATCATTTCCAAGCATTATCATGTGAGGAGGAAGATTCTCTAATTCGAAGCGCTTGTAGAATCTCTCAAATTAACACATCCTTATCTTTGAATAATGGAACATCTTATGTGTTAACCATCATATTCGATCAATACACCAACCTTAACAGTTGTCATCCATTTACTTATTTTCCTACTAGTGTATCTGAATATAGTTATTATTTTATATTTGATTCATATCCTCATTTCTCATAAACTAATCAAGAGGTTGAGGCACTTCAGCTTTGTTGATGGTTATTATAGGTCCCCACAACCTTGATAAAGTGTTTTAGAGAGATTGGTTTATGTTTTCTTCTCTTGATATTTCTTATGATATGGATATGATAATTGAAGGCTTATCTTTACATGGATTTCAATCTTTTGGAGCTGGTTGTTTTTATGATCCAGTTGTTAATTGGTTAGAGAAATCATATCTAACAAGTTTGGTTGTTAATAATAAGTTTTAGGGTTATCTTGAGCTTAACATGTATGGATGTATGTTTGAGAAATATCTTCAAGGTATTCATGTTTATCATCCTATGTATTGTCGTAAGTTTGTAGGTTAGATAGAACAAGATTTTAAAGCACACCTTTATGCTTGAAGCCTTGACCTTCATCCTTACATATTGGTAATCGAGATAAACATATTTATTTTTGTACATTGTTCTATTTGGATATTAATTGTTCATATCTTTCATATTATTGGTCAGGAGCAACTTTTGTGGTTGCATTGGAAATTTCACTTCACTTAGCCCTAACCTTCTACCCGATTAGGTTAGGTTTAGGCTTAGGTGCATTTTAGTTTTCCTTTTTATTTGCACTATGCTTGCATTCTAATTTTCATTTTATTCTTTACATTTGCTTTATTTTCTTGTTTCTTGTCTTTCTTGTTATGTTCTATTTCCTTTCTTTTCTCTTTGTTTAATAAGACCGTGCATGAAAATCATTTGATTTGACTCTAAGAGAACCATGGGGTGAATCTAGGAAAGGGTATTTGTGACGACAAACACTACATGACCAACCTATGATCCCATTATTTTCTTGGGTTTACATATCTTTTAAGGTCAATGATGCATGTATAGAAAATATTTTCATCTTAAATGAAAAGCCTTAGCAAATCTAAGATGCTTGTATCTATAATAGGATCTTCATTCCTTGAATAAACCATTCATATTGATCGATTTTAAAAATATCAACTCAATCAAGTAAAAAAGGGAAAGGAGGAAAAACTTAAACGAGCATATTAATTTTAGACGTGTATATATCATAGTCTTTGAAAAAAAAGGGAACAACCTCTCTTGCATGTAAACTAAGTCGGAATCCCTCTTCCTCCCTTGGTGAAATAAACGTCGAGCAAATTCCAATGAGCATATAGGATTAAATTAAATGAAGGATGAAAGAAGAGAAAGGCTTCCTATGTAGAGTGGTGAAGCAAGCAACTTCACTGAGGTAATGAAGAGTCTCATTGATACCAAAGCAATGCTTGTGACTCCTTGAAGTGACTCCGCTATGGTACTAAACAAGCCTACTGGAAGCGGAGCAATGCCAAAGATGATATTAAAGCTCTAACTATCTTAAAGTCTTAGAACTCATATACTCCTACTCCCTAATAGAAACAACTAAAGTTTCACTAGTATTGTTAAATGTTGTAAGCCAACAAGAGGAATAAAATAGACTACACATGTAACTAAGATAAGGATGGAAGTAAGGGTGATCAAAAGGATGAGAAAATACTTCCAGAAGGCTAGATTTCATGCTTAATGTTGGACCAAAATAGAGAAATTGGAGTTATTCTAGTGTGTCACCAAGTGTTGTTGCTGCCACAAACACCCTCCTAAATTTTTCCTACATCGAAATTTTGGATCCTTCGTATGGTCATGCTATCTTTCACTTCAATCCATTAAGGTTGTGCTCGGCCATGTTTTTCAAGTGTTCAAGTATCCCTTTAAGAATTATAAGTGTTGAAGTGACATGCTTTTACATGCTTATATTGTGATTCCTACATAGTGAACTTCTCTTAAGAAATCATAGCAATCAATGTGTATCCTTGGAAGTTAAGAATTGCATAATCATTGATGATTGTGACTGCACAATGATGATAGTGATTGCATAGCCTCTAGGGATGGTGATTGCACAATCCTTGATGATAGTGCATGCACAATCCTTGTGGACAGTGCTTGCATGGTCCTTGATGCTAGCGCTTGCACAATTCCTAGAGACAAAGGCTGCACAATCCTTATGGATAGTGACAATGTTAGGGCATCATTTGCATAGATAATTGCACACTCTTTGTTAACACTGAGAATCTATTTCTTCAATTCATCCAATTCACCCTTGGCTCCTAGTTTCCCGACATGCGCTAAGTGCACTTACTAATCTTAACCCTAATTGTATGTTTGATCTCCTTGTATAAAGAGTCCAATCTAGATCTCATCCTTATATTCATATTTCACTTTTGAGCTTTGTTCATTATTGGGGTATAAGGAGAATTTTCTCACTCATGGTTGTAAAGGCTCTATCTCCAAGAGAGGTTCTCAATTTTCACTTTTGCTTTTACAAGTGTCGATTTTTTTTTCTTTTTCCCTTACATGTTTCGATTTTTCTTGCTCTATCTTTCTCAAGTGTTGGTTTTACCTACTTTTGTTCTTGCATGTGCCACTTTTGTTTTAATTTTTTTTCATTCATCACTTTCACTCTTGCATGTGTCACTTTCACTTGTTTTGACACATCTTAAAAGAACCATGACCTTATAGAGGAAGCTCTAGTGCACTCTCTTACACCAATTGATGTTATTTATCATTAGAACATGTGTTGGACACATTCTTATGGCATATTACACCTTTTGGTCATAGAAGACACTTGTGTTGTAAAGTTGCATCTTAAGTGTTGCACTTGGTGATAAGTGTCACTTTGTTGTTGTTTCAATAAATACATGTTGATTTTGGATATTGTGTATCTTCTTGTCATGTAGCTAATTGTATGTGTGTGTTTGATCATCTGTAGGACTTGTTGTATGATATTACTCTTACACTTTTGTCTCAGTGATTTCACACTTAGTCAAATTAGGAGTTCTCTTTGTCCTCATTAATTGTGCAATTAATGACCAGTCTTAAGCCACAAGTTACTATGTACTACAAATTCCTCAGCCACAAAGATAAAGCCTTTATCTCATGGAACTGCACACTATGAAATCCTAGAGGACAACCTCCTTCAACTATGCATTGAGAAATTTCAAAGCTTAGTCACTCAACCTTGATAGTTACACTTTCCCATGTGTAATTATGATCATCCCTTCTGTGTATTACACACTGAACACTTCTAATGAATAGTGGGATCATTTATGGACCCTTACAGAATCCAACTATGAAGTTTCTTGAGCCTCCCTCTCAGTCATTGTGCACTATACAGTGACGGTGCCCAGGCATGTCATCCTTGTCTCTTCAACTTGCCCTGAACAATGCCTAGACCAACCTTGCCTTCACTGTGCATTTTACACATTCAATGAGAAGGCAGAACATCCTTTATATCTTACGGTGCTCAATTGTGCAACACCTAGACTCTTCTCCTCAAGTACTCACAATGCACATTCTTAGTGTGAAATCATGTCATCCTTGCATTTTGGACTTACCCAATGCACAATCCATGACCTGACTCTCTCTTTCCATTACGCATTACGTAATCATAGTGTCGAAAACTCACTACCTCCTCCTAACCCTGCACATTGCACCCAAGAAGGCCTCTCCCTTCAATCATTGCACATTGTTCCATCATAATCAACATCTCACATGAGAAAACAAGATAGAATAGGTGATTCCAAGACTAATCATGAGAGAAATTTTGAGGTCTAAATGAGCCTCAAAATAAAAATGTATAACCAAAATCAAATTTACAAGAGCCAATAGGATTCAAGATGATGATGTCAACCATGGGGGATGATTCACCATTTTTGGAGTAAAAAGGTAAAAATATTAAAAAATAAAAAGATAAACTAATTTTTCAACTCATATTTTCAACTTATCTCCCTATGGCTTTAGTCAAATTTCGATCAAGAGCACTCATTAGATTCATACTTTAATTCCTCATATAGGGAGTACCCATGTTTCATACTTTCGATGAACCCTACTATATGAAAAATGAGAAATACATGAAAAGCATGATTGTTGTTGTAGCTTGTATTGTGTTTTAAGATTTATTTATCAGTCTTATCACAAAATAAAACAAAAATCAAAAGAAATGAAAAATTAAATCATTTTCTAAAAGTTGCATAGGTTCAATAGGTGATCAAGTGATAGCTTGATGAGTATGATGGGTGTGCTGTGGGGGTTCAACCTCAATGAAGCTTCCTTATATTCTTTACCCCCCCCCCCCCCCCCGGAAAGTCTAAAAATAATGAAGTATTTTGTTTGTTGGCATATCAAAATCAAAAAAGAACAAGTATTAAAGAATCGGCCGCTGGTTCAACCAAGGTTGCAATGCGATCAAATCGCAATAGGCAGTCATATGAAGTATCATGATGGTTTTCGCCGATTGCAATTTGGATGGGCTGGACCCGAAAAGTATATATTACATTTAATAATTCTAGTGGGTCCGCAGAGTGCTTCATGTACAAGTGTTGGGTTCCAATGATTGCGATTTGCGATGGGTTGTACCCAAAAATACATGCATTATGTTTAATAATTCTAGCGGGTCCGCCGTATCACAAATTGTTAAAGTTTGGATCAATATAACGATTGAAAGTGCCGATTGCAATTTGCGATGGGTTTCGGACCCGATGAATTATTAAATTCAGATTTATGTCTAATCGAGTCGGTAAGGGTATCAATGCGTGTTGAAAATGTGAAAGGGAAAATGCGACAGGTTTTATGAAACAGTGTTGATTCATTTTTCAGTTCCATGATCTTTTGAATGGCATATGAGTTTAAAAGGTGCGATCAAGCGGTAAAAGTGATGCAATCAAATCGCAATCGCAAATTGCAGTGGGATCAGTTATATGGAGTACTACCCTTCTGCCGATTGCAATTTGCAATATTGTATATCGGGTCGATATGGGAAGTCAACAGAGTGTTGAACAGGTGGATCCAATAGGTTTATGAATCAGATTTAATTCCTTTTTGAGTTCCATGGTAACCGAAGGTTTGCATCGATTTCGCTATGTAAAGGGAAAAATCAATGTTAGCGATGAATCCAAAGAAAAGGTGATTTGTCAGGTTACATTGTGTTTTCGCCAATTAGAACACTCCCGACATACATGTGGGCCCCTTCCAAATCTTTTGGTGTTGTTTAACATATGTTCTGAGTTTCAATATTTTATACATAATAAAGTTGAATAATTTCAAGTAAGAAATAGTTTTATAACTGTTATAAAGTGGTTTATTAGATGTTTCAAGAAATTAGTTTCGAAAACTGATTTGATAGTTAATCAGAGAGGGAAGAGATAAAAGCTAGAAAAGGGAATTGTAATAGGTTGTTTTTCAAATTTTGGAGAACCTAGGGACTAGGCCACCATATTCCTGATACAATTGTTGATTAATGAAAGAATTGGAAGTTTCCATGTACTGTTGGGTATGATTTCATGACTTCTCTGTTATGTGCCATCTTATGTTTTCTTCTTTCAAGTATGGTAATGAAGTTGCAGGTCTTTATTTGCTTATGTAGATAAAGTTAAAGTTCCTTAAAAGAGCACTCCTATACTTGAAATTCTCACCTTCCTTTCTAAGCTACAGATAATAGTTTCTGTGTAAGGCAACATATTATCTCTAACTTCTCCAAGTGTCACAGATAGTAGATCCTGTGTTAAACAACATATTGTCTATGACTCAATTCTCATCTTCATAATTCTTCTAAGTTACAAATAGTAGTTTCTGTGTAAGGCAGCATATTATCTTTAACTTCTCTAAGTGTCACAGATAGTAGAACCTGTGTTAAATAGCATATTGTCTCTAACTTCTTCAAGCTTTCTTCATTTATCATTCATATCCAGCTATCAAATGGCATTCTGATATTTCCCTATCACCTAAGTATTGAGAGTTAAAAACCAAGTCTCCCGGGTCCTTCATTTCAGAACACAACATATAATTAAGTGACAATCAAGTGATAGTAATTACAATCATTAATGTCTTAAGCATAATTTCTCTACATCCAAGAAATTGGTTTCTTAAGGTACAACATTAATTGGCGTCGTTGCCGGGGAGAGAAGACAAGAACACTTTTCCCTGGGTTTTCAATATTTTCCTCTGGTTGTTTAGTGAGGAGGAAATACTTTCCTATTTTAGATAAAATCAATAAAAGGCGACTCCATAATAGCAAGAACCACAACCTTCAAAACAATGTTTATTAAGTTTGAATTTGATTCTTGAGTGACAAGTTTCAGCAGTTGGTTGTACATTCACACCTGTGATTTTCACTTACAACATTAATTGGCAACTCCACTGCACTTTGAAGTTTTCTTTTCTAGGTTTTAATAGCTCTCCTTGCATTCTTAGTCCATAGATTTGATCCATTTGATTTTATTGGGATCACTAACTATCCTCATGATATGCCTGCATTTTATGTGTGGAATGAGTATCTTCCAAAATTCAGTAGAAAGGAATATGAAGATCCAGCTCAACACCTCCAAGAGTTTCATGAATGCATGGAGCAGCAAGGCATCATTCATGAAGATGTGAAGATGAAGTTGTTTTTGTTTTCATTGGACCAAGAAGCTAGGGTTTGGTTCAGGTCTCTACCTCGTTCAAGAATTTCATCTTTGAAATATTTCCATTCAGTACTCAATTCTTCTTGTAGAACTTATTATGCACACAAGTTTATTTCTGAAGATTGTTGTGAATATTATGATTCTAAAGAAACTTTAAAAGCTCAAGATAATCTTGTTGAGGAAACTAATGATCTTGTTGAAAATATATCAAGCATTCAAAGAGGTTATAACCAGATTAATTATGAGCAAGTCTCTAAAATCAAAGAACTATCATTTTCTCAAAATGATGCGGAGAAGTTTATAAAACATTTTTCTTCAGTAATCTCCCAAGCAGAGAATTGGTTGACTTTGTTCCAATCAAATCAAGAGATTATTCAGATGGAGGAAAGTTCAAACATGCATCAAGAATTTCTACTCAGCAGTTGTGAAGAGGGAGAAATAATTAAGTTGCAAATAAATCCCCAGAGATCTTATTTTGTTAAATTTGATGGTCCTCCTATCTATAATGAAAATGGTTTAAATGGGGAACGGGATGAAGCTCTTCAAGTTCATCAGTTGGGTGTTGAACATAAAGGAAGAAACCAGCAAGTGGGATATGTTAGACAACAATATATTGAGCCATTTATCATAGCAAAAGAGGCTATATTATGTAAAAAGAAAGCTGATAAAGAGATTGTATATCATTGCATTGAAGAACACAATGATGCCCATGGATCAGAGGTAAACAATCTATTTGAAGTTGACCATATGTTAGATAGTGATGTCAAAAAATTTCTTTTTCTTCCTGAGGTTATAATTACAAATTATTTTCAATCAAAGCTTAGAGATGAAAAGCCGATACATAAAAGTGACATAGATCATTTTCCTAAAGATGTTTCTGATTGTTCTATTGAGCATATTATCCTGACAAAAGGTTTATTTGAGAAAGAACCTTCATACATAGAGAATTTATTTTTTGGAGTTGATCAAGACTATATTTCTTTTTATACTTTTGAAGATCCTGTGGGAGATTACATGGAGAAATTTATCAGCAGTCTACACATACGATTTTGTTGATATATTCCTAACTTTTGTTGTGATTTACCCTTATGCATAGTTTATTTTCGGTTCAGGATGAATTGTATTTTCAAGATTCACTAGAAGAATGGTTCTAGATTAGGGACTCAAATGTTAACCTGGTACCATTGGAAGATTGACTTCACCTGATGGAGATCAGTCATGCACATAGGTAAGAACCTGTACATAAATAAGCTCAGGTGTTGAGTATTTGGTTTTCAATTGCAGTTCTTTAGTTTAATTTTAGCGGATAAATAAGGATGATTGTCCGAGGTGGAAACCGATTTGCAGAGGCTTCATACTTCAAGAATGTCAGGTTTCAGTTTGTCAAATTTTAGGGTTTTCACAGTTTTGGACTCCATGCCCAACTAAGGCTATTGATCTATGATTTTCAATATTTTGCTATCAAATCACAAGCATCCTATCACTGCAAATATCGGCGTGGGTTCACTGTACAAATTTTCATACAGTTAAGTTCACTGTATGACTCCATGCTCGAGGAAAAGGAACTAATCTGCGGTTCTTAGTACTTTTGTGGCAAAAGAACTATCCCCACTTGGAGCCAGATGTTGTAGCTTATATTTTATTTTTAGCTTTATTTATCAGTATTATAAAAAATAAAACAAAAACCAAAAGAAATGAAAAATGAAATCATTGTCTAAAGGCTGCGCAGGTTCAAGAGGCGATCAAGCGATAGCTTGATGAGTATGATGGGTGTGCTGCAAGGGTTCAACCTCAATGAAGCTCCCTTATAATCTTTACCCCCCGCAAAATCTAAAAATAATGAATTATTTTGTTTTTTGGCATATCGAAAGCAAAAAAGAACAAGTGTTAAAGAATCGGCCCCTGGTTCAACCAAGGTTGCGATGCAATCAAATCGCAATCGCAAGTCACAGTAGGTAGTCATATGAAGTACACCATGGGTTTCGCAGCTTTCAATTTGCGATGGGCCGAACCCAAAAATACAGCATTATGTTTAATAATTTTGGCGGATCCGCAGAGCAACTCATGTACAAGTGTTGGGTTTCGCAGATTGCGATTTGCAATGGGCCAGACCCGAAAATACATGCATTATGTTTAATAATTCTGGCGGGTCTGCAGAGCGTCTCACGTATAGGTGTTGGGTTTCGCCGATTGCGATTTGCAATGGGCTGGACCCGAAAATACATGCATTATGTTTAATAATTTTGGCGGGTTCGCCATATCGCAAAGTGTTAAATTTTGGATCAATATAATGATTGAAAGCGCCGATTTCGATTTGCGATGGGTTTCAAGCCCGATGAATTATTAAATTCATATTTATGTCTAATCGAGTCCGTAAGGGTATCAAGGTGCGTTGAAAAGGCGAAAGGGTGGAAGCGACAAGTTTTATGAAACAATGTTGATTCATTTTCAGTTCCATGATCATTTGAATGGCATATGAGTTTAAAAGGCACGATAAAGCGGTAAAAGTGATGCAATCAAATCGTAATTGCAAATTGTAGTGGGAGCAGTTATATGGAGTACTACCCTTTCGCTGATTTCGATTTGCGATATTATATATCGGGTCCATATGAGAAGTAAACAGAGCACTAAACAGGTGGATCTGATGGGTTTATGAATCAGATTTAATTCTTTTTTGAGTTCTGCAGTAACCAAAGGTTTGTGTCGATTTCGTTGTGTAAAGGGAAAAATCAATGTTAGAGACAAATCCAAAGAAAAGGTGATTGGTTGGGTTTCTTTGTGTTTCCACCAATCAGAACACTCCCAAAATACATGTGGACCCCTTCCAAAGCTTTTGGCGCAGTTTAACATATGTTCTGAGTTTCAATATTTTATATGTAATAAAGTTGAATAATTTCAAATAGGAAATAGTTTTATAACTGTTATAAAGCGGTTTATTAGCTGTTTCGAGAAATCAGTTTCCAAAATTGATTTGATAGTTAATCAGAGAGAGAAGAGATAAAAGCCCAAAAAGGGAATTGGAATAGGTTGTTGTTCCAATTTTGGAGAACCCGGAGGCTAGGCCACTGTATTCCTGATACAATTGTTGATTAATGAAATAATTGGAAGTTTCCATGTATTGTTGGGTATGATTTCGTGACTTCTCTGTTATGTGCCATCTTATGTTTTCTTCTTTCAAGTATGGTAATGAAGCTGCAAGTCTTTATTTTCTTATGTAGATAAAGTTAAAGTTCCTTAAAAGAACGCTCCTATACTTGAAATTCTCACCCTCCTTTCTAAGTTATAGATAGTAGTTTCTGTGTAAGGCATCATATTATCTCTCACTTCTCCAAGTGTCACAGATAGTAGATCCTGTGTTAAACAACATATTGTCTATGACTCAGTTCTCATCTTCATAATTCTTCTAAGTTATAGATAGTAGTTTCTGTGTAAGGCAGCATATTATCTTTAACTTCTCCAAGTGTCACAGATAGTAGATCATGTGTTAAACAGCATATTGTCTCTGACTTCTTCAAGCTTTCTTCATTTATCATTCATATCCAGCTATCAAATGGCATTCTGATATTTCCTTGTTACCTAAGTATTGAGAGTTAAAAACCAAGTCTCCCAAGTCCTTCATTTGAGAACACAACATATAATTAAGTGACAATCAAGTGACAATAATTAAAATCATTAATGTATTAAGCACAATTTCTCTACATCCAAGAAATTGGTTTCTTAAGGTACAACGTTAATTGGCGTCGTTGTCAGGGAGAGAAGATAAGAACACTTTTCCTTGGGTTTTCAATATTTTCCTCTGGTTGTTCAGTGAGAAGGAAATATTTGGTTGTTTTAGATAAAAGCAATAAATGACAACTCCATAATAGGAAGAACCACAGCCTACAAAACAATGTTTATTAAGTTTGAAGCCGATTCTTGAGAGTGACAAGTTTCAGCAGTTGGTTGTACATTCACACTTGTGATTTTCACTTACAAAATTAATTAGCAACTCCACTGCACTTTGAAGTTTTTTGTTCTGGGTTTTAATGGCTCTCCCTGCATTCTTAGTCCATAAATTTGATCCATTTGATTTTATTGGGATCACCGATTATCCCCATGATATGCCTGCATTTTATGCGTGGAATGAGTATCTTCCAAAATTCAGTATAAATGAATATGAAGATTAAGCTCAGCACCTCCAAGAGTTTCATGAATGCATGGAGCAGTAGGGCATCATTCAAGAAGATGTGAAGATGAAGTTGTTTTTGTTTTCGTTGGACCAAGAAGCTAGGGTTTGGTTCAGGTCTCTGCCTCGTTCAAGCATTTCATCTTTGAAAGATTTCCATTCAGTATTCAATTCTTATTGTAGAACTTATTATGCACACAAGTTTCTTTTTGAAGGTTGTTGTGAATATTATGATTCTAAAGAAACTTTAAAAGCTCAAGATAATACTATTGAGGAAACTAATGATCTTATTGAAAATATATCAAGCATTCAGAGAGGTTATAGCTAGAATAATTATGAGCAAGTCTCTGAAAGCAAAGAACTATCATTTTCTCAAAATGATGTGGAGAATTTTATAAAACATTTTTCTTCAATAATCTCCCAAGCAGAGAATTGGTTGACTCTATTCTGAGAAAACAAAGAGAGTATTCAGATGGAGGAAAGTTCAAACATGCATCAAGAATTTCTACTCAGAAATCGAGAAGAGGGACAAATAATTAAGTTGCAAATAAATCCTCAGAGATTTTATTTTGTTAAATTTGATGGTCCTCCTATATATAATGAAAATGGTGTAAATGGGAAATAAGAGGAAGCTCTTCAAGTTCATCAGTTGGGTGTTGAACATAAAGGAAGAAACCAGCAAGTGGGATATGTTGGACAACAATATATTGAGCCATTTATCATAGCAAAAGAGGCTATCTTATGTAAAAAGAAAGCTGATAAAGAGATTGTATATCATTGCATTGAAGAACACAATGATGCCCATGGATCAAAGGTAAACAATCTATTTGAAGTTGACCATATGTCAAATAGTGATGTGAAAAAATTTATTTTTCTTCCTGAGGTTATAATTACAAATTATTTTCAATCAAAGCTTAGAGATGAAAAGTCGAGACATAGAAGTGACATAGATCATTTTCTTAAAGATGTTGTTGATTGTTCTGTTGATCATATTATCCCGACAATAGTTTTATTCGAGAAAGAACCTTCATACATAGAGAATTTATTTTTTGGAGTTGATCAAGACTATATTTCTTTTTATACTTTTGAAGATCCTGTGGCAGATTACATGGAGAAATTTATCAGCAGTCTACACATACGATTTTGTGGATATATTCCTAACTTTTGTTGTGAGTTGCCCTTATGCATAGTTTATTTTCGGTTCAAGATGAATTGTATTTTCAAGATTCACTGGAAGAATGGTTCTAGATCAGGCACTTAAATGTTAACCTGGTACCATTGGAAGATTGACTTCACCTAATGGAGATCAGTCATGCACATAGGTAGGAACTTGTACATAAATAAGCTCAGGTGTTGAGCATTTGGTTTTTAGTTGCAGTTCCTTAGTTTAATTTTAGTGGATAAATAAGGATGATTGTCCCAGGTGGAAACTGGTTTGCAGAGGCTTCATACTTTAAGAATGTCAGGTTTCAATTTGTTAAATTTCAGGGTTTTCACAGTTTTGGACTCCATGCACAACTAAGGCTATTGATCTATGATTCTCAATATTTTTCTATCAAAGCACAAGCATCCTATCACTGCAAATATCGATGTGGGTTCACTGTACAAATTTTCATACAGTTAAGTTTGGCGAAGCAATGTATGACTCCATGCTCAAGGAAAAGGCACTAATATGTGGTTCTTAGTACTTCTGTGGCAAAAGAACTATCCCCGGGTGGAGCTAGATGTTGTAGCTTATATTGTGTTTTAAGCTTTATTTATCAGTCTTATCACAAAATAAAACAAAAATCAAAAGAAATGAAAAATTAAATTGTTGTCTAAAGGCCGCGCAGGTTCAAGAGGCGATCAAGCGATAGCTTGATGAGTATGATGGGTGTGCTATGAGGGTTCAACCTCAATGAAGCTCCCTTATATTCTTTACCCCCCACAAAGTCTAAAAATAATGAAGTATTTTGTTTGTTGGCATATCGAAATCAAAAAAGAATAAGTGTTAAAGAATCGGCCCCTGGTTCAACCAAGGTTGCAATGCGATCAAATCGCAATCAAAAATCATATAGGGCATTCATATGAAGTATCACCATGGGTTTCACCAATTGCGATTTGCGATGGGCCAAACCAAAAAAATATATATTGCATTTAATAATTCCAGTGGGTTCGAAGAGCGCCTCATGTACAAGTGTTGGGTTCCACCGATTGCGATTTGCGATGAGCCGGATCCAAAAATACATGCATTATGTTTAATAATTTCGGCGGGTCTGCCATAACACAAAGTGTTAAAGTTTGGATCAATATAACGATTGAAAGTGTCGATTGCAATTTGCGATGGGTTTCAGACCCGATGAATTATTAAATTTAGATTTATGTCTAATCAAGTCCTTAAGGGTATCAAGGTGTGTTGAAAAGGTGAAAGGGCAGACACGACAGTTTTTATGAAACAGTTTTGATTCATTTTCAATTCCATGATCATTTGAATGGCATATGAATTTAAAAGGCGCGATCAAGCGGTAAAATCGATGTGATCAAATCGCAATCGCAAATTGCAGTCGGAGCAATTATATGGAGTACTACCCTTCCACCGATTGTGATTTGTGATATTGTATATCTAGTCCATATGGGAAGTCAAAAGAGTGCTAAAGTGGACCAATGGGTTTATGAATCAGACTTAATTCTTTTTTGAGTTTCGTGGTAACCGAAGGTTTGCGTCGATTTCGCTGTGTAAAGGGAAAAATCAATGTTAGAGACGAATCCAAAGAAAAGATGATTGATCGGATTTCTTTGTGTTTTCGCTAATCAGAACACTCCCGACATACATGTGGACCCTTTCCAAATATTTTGGCACAGTTTAACATATGTTCTGAGTTTTAGTATTTCATATGTAATAAAGTTGAATAATTTCAAATAGGAAATAGTTTTATAACTTTTATAAAGCAGTTTATTAGCTATTTCATGAAATCAGTTTCCAAAACTAATTTGAAAGTTAATCAGAGAGGGAAGAGATAAAAGCCCGAAAAGGGAATTGTAATAGGTTGTTTTTCGAATTTTGGAGAACCCAGAGACTAGGCCACTGTATTCCTGATACAATTGTTGATTAATGAAAGAATTGGAAGTTTCCATGTATTGTTGGGTATGATTTCGTAACTTCTCTGTTATGTGCCATCTTATGTTTCCTTCTTTCAAGTATGGTAATGAAGCTGGAGGTCTTTATTTGCTTATGTAGATAAAGTTAAAGTTCATTAAAAGAGCACTCCTATACTTGAAATTATCACCTTCCTTTCTATGTTATAGATAGTGTTTCTGTGTAAGGCAACATATTATCTCTAACTTCTCCAAGTGTCACAGATAGTAGATCCTGTGTTAAACAACATATTGTCTATGACACAGTTCTCATCTACGTAATTCTTCTAAGTTACAGATAGTAGTTTTTGTGTAAGGCAGCATATTATCTTTAACTTCTCCAAGTGTCACAGATAGTAGATCATGTGTTAAACAGCATATTGTCTCTGACTTCTTCAAGATTTCTTCATTTATCATTCATATCCAGTTATCGAATGGCATTCTGATATTTCCTTGTCACCTAAGCATTGAGAGTTAGAAACCAAGTCTCCCAGGTCCTTCATTTTAGAACACAACATATAATTAAGTGAAAATCAAGTGACGGTAATTACAATCATTAATGCCTTAAGCACAATTTCTCTACAGCCAGGAAATTGGTTTCTTAAGGTACAACAATTGCAATCACGTTTCTCATGTTTTTCTCATTTTTCGTGAAGCAAGGTCAATCGAAAGTATGCAACATGGGTACTCCTTGGATGAGGAATTAGATTATGCATCCAACGAGTTCTCCCACTTGAAATTTGAGTAAAACCATAGGGAGATAAGTTGAAAATACGAGTAAAAAAAGTAGTTTTTTTCTTCCTTTAAAATTTGCTAATGTAATCTAATCTTATTTTATTATTTCCATTATTATTTTGTAATATTCGTTAGGAGGCCCATTTTAGACCTCAACATTTCTCTAATGGTTGTCGTTTCATGATTAAACTTCATTTGTAGGTATTATCATCCTAACATGGCAAGATGTTTCTCATGGAGATCATCAAGGATAGGTTGCACGATGACACTTGGGGAGATGGACCGAAAGCGATCATAATGCGGAAATTGTGGGATGACAATGTCAAGTTGTACCAAGATCCTTATGAGATTTAGAAGATGATACTCAAAGAGAATTTAAGAATGGCCAAAATTTAGAAGGTTGATAATGTTACATCCTATCTCACCAAGATTTTGGGTGTCAGAGATGAACTTGTAGCAGTTGGAGAGAAGCCAATAGAGGATGAACTAGTGCATACAACTCTAACATGTTTAACAAGAAATAGTGAACCTTCGTTTAGGTGATTATTGGATGAGATAAGTTACCAAATTGGGAACTCCTATGGAGTGACTTCACTCAGGAAGAGCCAAGGCTCAGTCTTGTCGATGGCACTACTAGCAGCAATGGCAAGGGACCGAAGGTAGAGGAGCAGGAGGAGAATGCCGCTCTTGTAGGGAAGGGGAAAAAATAAGGGTTCCAGATAGGGTCAAGACTCTAAAGGAGAGAAGAAGAAGATGGACTTGTTTAAGGCCATTTTCTTCAAATGTTGTGAACTTGGTCACTACGTCAACTAGTGTCCAGAGAGGAAGAAGGAAAAGAAAGGGATGCAAACATCAACTTTGGAAGAGATTGAGGATTTGTCCACCAAATTGGAGGATGAATTCGCCATGTTTGTAGAATTATCTTTAGGAGGAGGAGGAGTATGACACTCCAGTATTCTAGATCGATCAGTATTTGAAGGGAGAGTAGCAAGGAGGAATAGATCTAGCCATGGAGGGATTGATTAGTAAATCAAATCTAGTTGTTGTGTATTCCTCAATTGGATGATTACCTATGCTACAGGAGCCCAAGAGTTAAAGTAGCAGGAGGATCTAAGTGTCAATAAGGTGCAGCCATATTCTTGGGAGACAATGTAGAGTCAATTAGGTGCAGTCAAATACTAGAGAAATAAGTGTAGAGCGAGTTGCAGTCACTCAGTAGATCAGGGAGAGATCAATACAAATTGGTGCAGTGATGACAAAAACGTGGAGACAAGAGGAAGGTAGTGTGAATTGACTAGATGCAAGAGCAAGGTACAATTCTAGCCAAAATGACTCCCGTGCAAAGGCATCAACATTGTGAGATCATTGTATGCACAATAGCATGGTGGACAGTGACTTCGAGAGTATTTTCTTTAAAGTGATTTCCAATAACAGGAAGTCATATCAACTAGAAATGTGAAGGGATGAGGTATCGTAGATATCAAATACCAGTAGCATAGATCAGTTCACCTACAACATGTTCTTGTAGACTAGCCAGTGGCAGACACACTCATGAAGGCCTTGAGGAGGGAAAAGTTTGTCTACTCCAGGTAGTAGATGGATATAGTGGAGAACACCTTCCTTGCTAAGAGGGAATGTTATTTTATGTTTTGCGAAGAAACAAACAAGTGTTCTAGTTTCTATTATGCCTAAGAGGCTAAGGAACATTAATCTTGAAAACCCAAAAAAGTTTTGCGAGAAAATACTTGGAGACAAATTAATTAACCAATAATTAAAAAAATATTAAGTCTAACTTAGGAAAAATGGTTAATTAAAGTGAATTAATTAAGGAAGTTCAATTTTTCTCTAGAACTTTTATTGATGAAGTCAAATTGATCTCAACCATTAGTTGAGAGGTGATCGTGGTTGTTGAGACTCCAACAAAGACTATAAGAGTAGGTTGAAGGGCTTAGAGAAGGAACCGAATATTTTGTGAACAGTTTTACTACCCAGTTGTAGGTATTTAGCAAGGGCACAGTTGAAGCTAGGGAAGCATCAAAAATAGAGGGTTTCAGCAAAGATTTGGGAGCAGGGTTTGAAGGATATTTCCTTTATATTTTCTAGTCTCTAAGAGATAAGAAGAGGAGGCCTGTAGAGGAGGCCGCTACATCTAGTGCAAGTAGCCATATTTACCAGTGCGATTTTTCATAGGTGACCATGTTTCAGTTGCTAGAGGTTGGATCTATTGTCCAGAGGTAGAGGGAGGTAGGGAAAATTGCATGAAGGTGATTCCAAGGTTGTATGAATTGTTGGAAATAATACTGAGAGGGGGGGTGGTGAATCAGTATTAGCAAGTCAATAATATTTATTTTCACAATCAAATTTGTATATGCTACTTCAGTTAATGAAACTTGCATGTATATGCAACTGTAGTTAAGAAAACTAGCGTATATCCTGCAGACTTATAATCTAGTGAATTCATCAGATGCTGATCTTTAATCTGTGCATCAAAACCATATAACAGTAACCAAGTACAGTAAAAAATGAGTATATAATCACACACAAGAACACAAAATATAAGATGGAAACCTAATGTGGGTGAAAACCACCTGTTGTAATTTGTCTCTATCTTCTTTTGATAATAAACTTCTTTTTACAATATTTTTGTACTGGTGCAGTCTTATACCAGTACGCAGGCTTCTACATGTAAAAGGCTACAACCTTCTCTTTTGTTCCAGGGACCATGTTTCATAAATTTTTAGACTGGATCCATCAATAACATCAAAATATATCTACATCAATCAATCTCCTTTGCACCGACCAAAACTAAATCAAACAATCACTTCTCTGAATGTTGCAACCAGAATACAATAACAGTAACCAGAACCCAAGCCAAAACCCAAAACACTGCAACAACAATCAGAAGTAGCTAAAACATATTTTACAAGGTGTATGCTACTTAAATGTGATGAACTTGCCTGCATACACACTTGTATCAAGGCAAACCCGCGTATACGCACTTTTGGAATGTCAAACCAGCGTGTATACACGCCTTTGCTATAATGAACCTATGTACAGATCTGTAAAAGATGATTTAACCTTTACAACTATTCAGACATCAGTTATACCCAGATCATCAGATTTACAGATTACGACATGTGCCATTTATAAAAGATCAAAACCACACAAAGATACTTCTCTTCAAGCTTTAAATCTTGACCCACCAATAGAACTTATCCTTCATCAAGCGCACAGGTTCGTCCTTGATTCAGATCCGGCTATGCACCATAACCCAAAGACTTGTATTCTAGATCTTATTCTTCATTAGATATGAAATGCTTGAGTGCCTTTACCTAATGATCTTCTCCTCCTTTTATATTCTTAGGCCTTACTCAATACCATGGTCCAAAACCACTTAGAATCAATACCTTGGACCAAATACCTGGGGTCAACACTTCGATTAGAAAACCTTGGACCAATACCATGACTCAAAATACCATGGACCAAATGCTACAGACCAAAACTAAGTTTTCCAACATGTACGCACCTTTCCTTGCGTGAAAGTGCATGTATATGCATACGCGCCTTTTGGTCTGTGAACCCGCATGTATATGCGGCTTGATCAAAGGGGAACATGCGTATATGTCTTTTTCTTCATTCCGAGAGCTTGAATTGTGATCTTTCTTATGTGTGAGTTGCCATCAAGGACAACACCTATGTCATAGCACCAAATATGTGTCATAATGCCAACAATCTCCCCCTTTGGACTTGGTGGCAACCCCAAGTCACTCTCCCTCTTTGTTATCAAGGGAAAACAGTTATGCTCCCCTTGAGTACATGCTAAATTCTCTGATATGTTGAAGTGTGTTGTCCATGCTCCCTCTGACTACAAGCAAGGTCTACAAAAAGATGTATGACTCTATACATCATAAATGACCTTCCTATCACCAAAGACTCATACATACATCCATCTCCCAACCAAGTGGGGATATACCAAGATTGACTCATCCTTCTCCCAACCAAGTGGGAATATACCAAAAGTTTATACATTGTCAAAACAAGAACAACATTATCCATCCCATGCATAGTGGGGAAACAAAATAGGTTGTTACATGACCTTGATAATAAAAGATATACATGATATAGAGACAAAATATCTGAAACAAGACTATGATAGTTATCAGCAACTATCATCAACAACATCTGCCAATCACCTTCCAAACCAGCAACCTTGATCTCCCTCTGCACTTGTTCCACTTGAATCAAAAACAACTGTGAAATTATACCAAGGTCCTTTAAGATAATGCCAACAATGCATTATTAGAAGTATATGCTCCCCCTGAACCTATGCCAGATGATCACTGTCAGACCCATATCAAACTTTTTTCATCCTAATTCTAGCCCAATGTTTTTCTTCAAACCAACATATACGCAATTGTACCCATAGAAACCAACGTATGTACACGGATACGCTTCATGAAACTCACATATAACCACTTTTCTCTGAACCAGATAGGTTTCAACAGCAAGATGATGCATCAACTACTCCCAGCTTTTGTCTGAGATATTCAAATGTCTCTCTGGGCAGCGGTTTGGTGAATATATTAGCAACCTATTCTTTGGAGGGAACATACTTCAATTTGGACTTTTGTTCAAGCACTTGTTCACAGAGAAAATGATATCTGATAGGTATGTGCTTGGTCTTGGAATGCATGATTGGATTCTTTGAAATATTGATTGCACTTGTATTATCACATAGAATGGAGATGGGTGGAGTACATGTGATATGAATGTCTTGCAATGTTTGCATCATCCAAATGAGTTGTGTGCAGCAAGATGCAGCAGCCACATATTCTACTTCAGTTGTAGATAATGCAATTGAATTGTGTTTCTTGCTTAACCAAGATACTAATCTGGAACCCATATAAAACACACCACCACTAGTGCTTTTTCTGTCATCCACGCTTCATGCCCAATCAGCATTTGTATATGCATGAAGTGTAAGATTTGTATCCCTAGGATACCATAAACCAAAGTTCTGTGTCCCTTGAAGATATTTGAAAATCCTTTTGACTGCCTGAAGGTGTGATTCCTTTGGATTTGCTTGGAATCTTCCAACTATTCCCCCTGCATGCATGATGTTTGGTCAGGTACCTGTTAGATAAAGCAGATTGCCAATCATGGATCTGTAGGTTGGTTGATGTATTGTTGTTTATTCATCATTTGAACTGAGACTGCATCCTATTACCATAGGTGTACATACTGGTTTCGAATCTTCCATGCAATATTTTTTCAAGATCTGCTTGAGATACTTGGTTTGTGATAGAAAAACACCATCTCTATGTTGTTGGACTTGTAAACCAAGAAAATATGTGGGTTCACCAAGCAGGGACATTTCAAATTCTTTTTGCATGACCAAAGCAAAGTTTTGACTCATGGCTTCTTCATTGCTACCAAAAATGACATCATCAACATATAAAACAAGTATTAGCAATTTATCATTGTCAATATTTGTATATAAATTGCTATCAGCTGATCCTTTTGTGAAACCTTGTTGATGGAGGTATTTGTCAAGACGGTAATACCAGGCCCTTGGAGCTTGTTTTAGAGCATAGAGAGCTTTTCTGAGTCTGCATACATGTTTTGGATCATTTACAAGGATGAATCCATCTAGTTGCTCAATATATACTTCTTCTTCTAAGTCTCCATTAAGAAAGCCATATTTTACATCCATTTGGTATACTTTGAAGTTCTGAAAGCTAGAAAGAGCAAGAAACATTCTTATGGCTTCAAGTCTAGCAACTGGTGCAAAATTTTCTTCAAAGTCTATACCTTCTTGTTGAGCATATCCTTTACAAACAAGTCTAGCCTTGTTTCTAATAACTTCTCCATTTTCATTCAGCTTGTTTTTGAATATCCATTTGGTTCCTATGATATTCTTATCATGAGGTCTAGGAACTAATTCCCAAGTATTATGCTTTTCAATCTGCTCAAGTTCTCCATTCATGGCCTTGACCCAACATTCATCTTTGCATGCTTCATTTACATTTTGAGGTTCAATAGAGGAAAGCAATGCTAGATAGCTTGAACCTTCTGTAATAGTCTTCTTGTCTGCATACCTACCTCTTTTTGTCCCAAAATTTGAGTCACTGGATGATTTTTCTGAACATATCTGGATGGAATCTTTTCTTCTACCATTATCTGCTCTTATGGTGCTTCATTGGTTTCTTCTTCTTCAACATTAGTTTGATTTGATGTGGAAGGATAATCCTCATCTTCTTCCCACTCTTCAGTTTTTACCTGCTTTGGATTTTTGCCTGCTTCATCAACCACAACATCAATACTTTCAACAATTTTCCCTAGTCTTTTATTATAACACTTATATCCTTTACTTTGAGAAGAGTAACCAAGGAGAATGCCTTCATCTGCTCTAGGTTCAAACTTGCCAATTTTTTCATTAGTCCTTTTGATGTAACATTTACTTCCAAAATTTTTGAAGTATTTTACTGTCGGAGTCTTACCATACCAAAGTTCATGTGGAGTTTAAGTGTTGTTTACCCGAACGTTTGTTTTGTTGAGAATAGTGACGGAAGCAAATGCAGCTTCACCCCAGAAGGTTGCAGGAGTTCCAGACTCATCTAGCATGGCACGAGCCATTTGTTGAACAGTTCTATTCATCCTTTCTACCACTCCATTTTGCTGAGGAGTCCTCACGATGGAAAATTCTCTTCTTATTCCATGTTCTTCACAAAAGTCGAAGAATTCATCTAAGGTAAATTCCCCTCCTCGATTAGATCTGAGGCATTTGATTTTGCAATATCATTCATTTTCAACCAAAGCTTTGAAGGCTTTGAACTTTTCAAATGCTTCATATTTGTGCTTTAGAAGTCCTATCCAACACATTCTGGAAAAATCGTCAATGAACAATATAATTTATTCTTCTCCACGAGGTGAATTTTTCCTTGAAGGACCACATAAATCAGTATGAACAAGTTCAAGAGGCTTGCTAGTTGATCCTTCCTTTTCTGGGAAATGTGCTCTGGTTTTCTTACCAAATTGACATGATTTGCATATTGTGTTTTATGGGATTTTGATGTCAAGAAGATCGCGAACAGCTTGGAATTTGCATGCTTTCCTTATTTGAGGGAAGCTTAGACGCCCCAATCTTTTGTGCCATAGCTAGTGTTCATCATTTTTTCTTAGATAGCACTGTTGTTGTACTCCCTTGAGTATGTATAAATTATTTGGAGTTCTTATGCCTTTGATCACTGTTTCTCCTATATCAAGCTCACAAACAACACATCCATTTGATCGAAATACTACTTCATTTCCTTGATCACACATTTGACTGACACTCAATAGGTTATGCTTAAGACCATCAACATACATAACATTCCCAGCTTTAACCTTTTCTTTTAAGAGAACAGAACCTTTACCTTTTATGACAGCAGGACCTTTTATGACAACAAGAGTGTCATTTCCAAATGAGACCTTCTTTTCCTTTTCTAAGGCACTATATGACTGAAGTTTTTCTTTATCACCTGTCATGTGTTTCGAGCATCCACTGTCAATATACCACTGATTTTCTTGTCCTTCTGCATACAAGGCTATACCACATCTTTTTGTTTGTGGTTCTTTCTTTCTCCATGTTTTGGGACCCAATGAAGTTTGCTCCTTCTGAGATGTTTGCCGAAACTTTCTCCTACATTTAGAATCTTCATGACCGAAGTTGTTACAGATAGAGCATTCTATTTCATTTTCAAGAGGAGAAAATTTATTGTAGGTCCTTTTCATGATCCCAGTCACATTCCTTTGATTTCGTGCTTCTCTAGTCATGATGGTCTTGTAAGCAACACATTGAGCAGCTTTGTGTCCAAAGTTATGACATGAAAAACATTGGCCATTAAAGTAGTTCCTGTGATTATTGAATCTATTGTCCTGGTGATTCATTCTTGAAATAGATTGAGTATGATTTACCTGTGGTTGGTTGTAGCTTCTGTTCATCCTTGAAGTAGATTGAACCTGATTTACCTGGTGATCTGCTTTATGCCTTTGCTGACGATTGTCAAACTGTTCACTTCTCCTTGCTGCATCAAGATAGCTTTTGGAGGTTGACAGCTTCTGTGTTTGAGATGCTTCTTTAGTATATCCAAGACCTATCTTTATTAGAGGAGAACGTTGCACTTTGATAATTTCATCTAAAGTTTCTGATCCTTTAGAAAATCTGAGATTGAGAGCTTTTGTTTTCTCAATATCTTTTCTTAGACCCACAATTTCACATTCTAATTTTTCATTGTGTTTTTCCCTTTCAGCAAGTTGGAATGTTAGAGTATCTATGATCATATTCTTTTCTTCTAAACAAATTTTAAGTTTAGAAATTTCTTCATAAAGACCATCTTCATCTAAAGCATCCAATAAATCATCATCTTCAAAAGCCATCAAAAGTCTATAATCATTACTATTTTCATCTTCATCACTATTTGATAAACATCACTATCTTCATGCGTATAGTAGCTCTTCTTATTTACACTTTGTTTTCTATTTTCTGATCCCTTACCTTTATCAAGCTTATCTTTGTGAGGACATTTGGCAGCATAATGACCGACTCTTCCACAAGAAAAACATTTGAAAGGTAGTTTACCTCTGAATCTTCCAGAACCCCGTTAAAGGTTCTTGACAAAGTTTGATTCTTCCTCTCCTTCTGACTTATGGATAGATTCATTGAGTTCTCCTCTTCCTGAAGCTTTGAATGCGGCTTATGTCATATCTGATGGACCCCCTTTTCTCATTTTGAAAGCGGTTAGGATTTCATGCAGTTGTGACATAATGATACTCTGAAGATCCTGCTTTTCTTCTATGGTAGAAACTTTTGATTCAAACTTAGAAGACAAGGATCTTAAAACTTTTTCAACTAAAGTAACTTCTTTTATCTCTTCAAACAAGTTTTTCATGCAATTAACAATATCATCTATACGTAAGAAGTAATTAGCTATACTTTCATCATTGTGCATTCTAAGAGTTTCATATTGAATTCTGAGAGATTGTAGTTTTGTACGTTTTACCTGATCGTCTCCTTTATAGCTTAGAATGATCTTGTCCCATATTTCTTTGGAAATTTTGATTGTGACAGACTCTCCAATAGAGTATTGAAAACCTTGACATTTGTTTCATACTGCTTTGTACCTATCGTATCTGTAGGTATTTCTGATGGAAATGTGTATCCTCCTTCCACAATTTCCCAAACATCTATTCCAAGAGATTTAAGATAGGTTGTGGTTCTTACCTTCTAATAGACGAAGTTGCTCCCATCAAAGATTGGTGGCCTGATTATAGATCTTCCTTCAAGTGATCAAGATTCTTCTGAAGGACCTGGCTCTGATACCAATTGTTGGAAATAATACTGAGAGGGGGGTGAATTAGTATTTGCAAGTCAATAATATTTCTTTTTACAATCAGACTTGTATATCCTATAGACTTATAATTTAGTTAATTCATCAGATGTTGATCTTTAATCTATGCATCAGAACCATATAACAGTAACCAAGTACAGTAAAAACAGAGCAGACAATCACACACAAGAACATAAAATATAAGGTGGAAACCCAATGTGGGTGAAAACCACCTACTGCAATTTGTCTCTATCTTCTTTTAATAAGAAACTTATTTTTACAATATTTTTGTACTGGTGCAGTCTTATACCAGTACGCAAGCTTCTACCTGCAGAAGGCTACAACCTTCCCTCGTTCTCTAGCTTCTCTTGGAAGGGAGCTACAACCTCGTAGCTCTTGTTCTAACTAATGTACTAGTACGTAGGTGCTGACCTACAGAAGGCTACAACCTTCTCTTTTCTTCCAGGGACCACGTTTCATAAATTTTCAGACAGGATCCATCAATAACATCAATCAAACATCAAAATACATCTGCATCAATAAATCTCCTTTGCACCAACCAAATCTGAATCAAACAATCACTTCTCTAAATGCTATAACAAGAATATAGTAACAATAACCAGAGCCTAAGCCAGAACCCAGAACACTGCAACAACAATTAGAAGTAGATAAAACATATTTTATAAGGTGTACGCTACTGTAATGTGATGAACCTATGTGCATACGCACTTGTATCAATGCAAACATGCATATACACACTTTTGGAATGTCGAACCGGCATGTATACGCGCCTTTGCTATAATGAACCTGCGTACAAATCTATAAAAGGTGATTTAACCTTTACAACTATTCAGACATCAATTATACCCAGATCATCAGATTTACAAATTACGACATGTGCCATTTATAAAAGATCAAAACCACACAAAGATACTTCTCTTCAAGCCTTAAGATATTGACCCATCAATAGAACGTATCCTTCATCAAGCACTCAGGTTCATCCTTGATTTAGATCCAGCTATGCACCATAACCCAAAGACTTGTATTCTAGATCTTATTCTTCATTAGATATGCAATGCTTGAGTGCCTTTGCCTAATGATCTTCTCCTCCTTTTATAGTCTTAGGTCTTACTCAATACCATGGTCCAAAACCACTTAGAATCAATACCTTGGACCAAATACCTAGGGTCAACACTTCGGACAAAAAACCTTGGACCAATACCATGGATCAAAATACCATGGACCAAATACCACAGACCAAAACAAAGTTTTCCAACTTGTATGTGCCTTTCCTTGCGTGAAAGTGCATGTATTCGCATACATGCCTTTTGGTTTGCGAACCCGCATGTATACGTGGCTTGATCAATGGGAAACCTACGTATACCTATTTTTCTTCGTTCTGAGAGCCTAAACTATGATCTGTCTTCTGTGTGAGTTGCCATCAAGGACAACACCTGTGTCATAGCGCCAAATTTGTGTCATAATGCCAACACAAATTTCTTGAAAGAAGTAGCACGCATTTCCAACTAGTAAGTGCAAATACCCAAGAAGTGTGAGTTGCAAGGAGAGAGGAAGATCGAGATGCAAAGGGTGATAATTAATATCCAGATTATTTTTCCATTTGAGATCAGTAGTTTTCGGACGTTTTCTAGTGAAAGGAAACCAATTCATTGTACTCTCTAATTTTTGAATAATAATAAAATCATCATGCTTTCCCTTCGGGGATTTTTCACGGATAATTGTCCAAAAATAACTGTGTTAAATTTTTATGTGTGTGCATATTTTCTTAGTTATAGTTTTATCTTTTGTAGCATTTTTATTTGTGGAGATTGCAATTGTGAATTATTCACTATTTTTCATAATATTAATTTATAGAAGACAAATAAATTGCACAAGTTAGGAGAATAATATCCAATAATTGCAATCGTGGAAATTTCACACATGGACACAAATATTAGCATGTGGTAAAAAATCCTAGCATGAGCTCTACCTCACTCATATGGCCATCACCCTGTTCCTAAGCACATATTGATCCACTACATCATAGAAGAAATCATTGAATGTCCCAACCTTGATGAGCAATAAACTCACTCATCTTAAAATGGTAATAAAATTTCTAAATCATACAAAGAAATTTCTAACGTTTGAGCTATAAGTAGTAATACAAGGAAAAAATCAAGAATAAGTAAAAGGTGCACAAGTTAAGTGGAAAAACCAAGTCCGAGTTGGTAACTCATGCATCCATGAACACCCCCTCCTCACATCTAGACACTCAGGATGTGGACAACCCCATCAGTTGGTCACTTTAACCATGGCACTTGGCCATGTAATCTTCTCCCCTCCAATACCATCATTATTATTCACTAACACCTATCCCCAGAAGGGTGCACCAGGGATATGTTTCTTCCCCTTAAGAGCTAGAAGCACCTAATATGTTTGACCTCTAGCCACTACTACTTAGGGAGAAAACATATTTGTTAGATTAGGGTCCTAATTTTGGAAGGGGATCCTTATTTGAAGTATTGAATTACCCTTAATATTTGTGTTTGATTCACTTAGATTCACTATTGATCTTGGTCCCCAATGATTGGTTTCTTTCACTAGAATCCTTTTTATTCTTGTCAAGTGATTTGGTAGCCCATGCCTTGGGCACCTACTCCATAGGTACCCGAGCCCTTTGTAGGATTACATTGGCACAAAAAAGTGAAGTTTTGATAGTCAACATCCTCCTCGCATCATCATTGGATGACTCATGCCCCATAGAACCTCTAACACAGAGGACGTTGCTTGACTTTGACACAGATTTGAAGATTCTTTAGGAAGACACAACTGGACCCAACATGCCCCCAAGTTGGTCTTGACACAACTTAGTGGGAAGAAGTTGATTCAGAGGCCATATGAGGATGATATCACATTAAGAGTTTTGTGATAAGTTTTCATTGATGTCAAAAGGTGAATTATCCAACAATTATTTGATGATATGTGTGCAAAAGACAATGAATGTGGATATAAGGCCACTCTGGATTGGTAGCCCTCTTCACACCATTTCGTTTGAAAGGTGGTACATCTTGTGTCTCCTTTTGGTTTAAGAGATATTAATATTTGAAGTTCAGTGCCCCAAATGGATGGGTGTATCATCATATATTTCCCCACAATTTCATGGTCTCATTATTTGATTAAAGAAGGTCAAAATTGAAATTCAAATCAATTAAAGTCCTTTGTCCAAATCAGCCTTGAAACTTTTTTTATTGAAAGACAAAATTTAATTTTTAAAAGGCTAAAAGTCTCATTTTATAAGTCGATCTAATAGCATATCCTTCAAGTCAACTCATTCAAATGACGTGTCTTTTCATAGGCAAATTTTATAATCTTCTAGTTCAGGTTGGATCCAATTTAGCCCTCTTAAAAGTGCATAAATAAGGGCAACACATGGAACTTTGAGCAAGAAAAATCATGGATCTAAACAAAGAAATATGGTGAATAACTTCGAGGCTAGGGGTACATTGAAGATCTGAAGGAGGTCGCATTTGAAGTACCCCACCTTGAGAGAATTTAGAAGCATTTCTCTGCATGATATTTTGTTGACAAGGACTCGTTAAGAAGTTGTGTGTGAAAAAATTTTGTTACATATGTATAAGGAATTATTATGTTTAAGTGTGGCATAATTCGGCCTCCTTGACACAAATCTTTGAGACAATGCATTCATCCCTCTAAGGCATCTCTCTGAGACAAAACCTCATCCCTGCAACGTACATCTGAGGTAGTCAAATTTTTCCCCTACAATTAACATCTAAGGCAGTGGAATTTCAACCCTATAACTAATCTATGGGCCCCAGATCCAATCCTCAAACAAACTTGAATTTTGAGACTATTTCTAATATAAATCTAAGGTTGTTCAAATTCATAATGAAGGTCAAATTTTTTGTAAAATTATAGGCACGTGGGAAACCTTTTGAGGCAATTATTAAACCCTTGTCTAAGGCATCTCTATGGCACAATTTTGCTTCTTGTCTAAGGAAATTTGGTGGATGGAACAAAGTTATATTGAGGTTAATCAATTCACTGGTTCAAGGGAGATATAAGGTTGAAACTAGTTGAAGCCTTAAGTTGTACCAAGTCCCCTTATGAAGCAAACATTATTTGATATATCGAAAATCTCTTTAAGCCTAAAGCAGATGTCTAAACTTGAGAAAAGTCTAAAGAAAAGATCTGAAGTTCTAAGGCTATTATCTGATTAAGTCTGAGGCATATAGTCAACACAAGAAATTGAAGCATTGTTGATACATTGTGTCTAGCTTGGTTGTGGAGCAATATTGAGGTATATTTTGAGGCCCAGTATTGGGGTTGTTCCAAATTGATTGAATTATGTCTTAAGGCCTACTTAAGCCAATGTTGTGAGGTATGTGTTAAATTTTTTTTTATTGGATTTCATTTTCTCAATATTGGAAATCAGAAGTCAAGTGTATGTATTGGAAATTTAAGGAGAAATTTTAATGAAGAGGTAGCAACGTTTGCAAGTTATTGTAAATTGGGTCATTGTCCCTGGTACGATAACCCATGATTTTTTTCTTCCTTTTATCTTTTGTTAAGAGTTTTAGAGTGGTGTTTGGAAAGGAAGTTATAGATTCCTTCAGGACATTATCGCCTCCTTCCAATGAATGCTGATAAACTATGGGTTGTAGCTCCTTTCAGTAGTGGTTGGTAAATATATTATGGTTGTATCCCTTCCAATTGTAGTTGGCAAACCATAATTTGTAGCTTCCCTTGTAATATAAATAAATTTTTCATATAAATCTTGTGTATTTATTGATGTGATGTTATTGGTTAATTATTTTGATACTAATTTGTAAATAAAAGTGAAACATTGATTCAACCCCCCTCAGTGTTTCCAACAATTGGAGTCGGAGCAGGTTCCTTCATCAAAGTGTAAGATTTGGAAGGAAAATCTTGGGAACAATATGGTAAAGGAAAAAAGGTTAGCCTCCAAATACTCCAAGGAAAAGGAAAAGAAAGTTTCCTTTGTTGTAATGATGCTAAAACATATTGAATTCATTAATAAATATCAATTTTATCTAGTTTTCATGTCTCCACCACCTCACATGTTTGCTAGAGTTGGTCTATGGAGATCTATTTGAAAGCTCAAGATTGTATATGGTTCGAAGTTATTATAGTTGATATGACCACGCAAGATTCAAAGTAATATGATGCAAGAGAAATGGATACCATTCCAAGAGGCTTATAAGATCATGTAAAGATAAGGTGGGACAATGCGCATTAGCTAAAGATCTTTGGGAAAGGCTAGAAGATATTTACGCAAAAAAATATGAAAAGGAAGTTGCTCACTTAAAAACTAAGGTACAAGAGGCAAAGAGGAGAGAAGAAAATTTGGAAAGTCATCTCAAAGAAAAATTTGAGGACTTTGTCAAGCTACAAATTGAATTTGATCAATAAGAGAGAATTATTAAAGAAGAAATTATCTCCTTGAAGACCTAGCTTGAAGAAGCAAAAAAATTTGAAGAAGTGACCAAATTCTAGCTAAAGAAGAAGGAAGAAAATTTCCAAAAGCGTGAAGAAGAAGTTGTATCATTAAGGGTTGAAGTCAACACGCTCAATAAAAAGTTGAAAGGCTTGCAAGGGTTACATAAAATTGTGAGTTGCAAGAAATCAACTTCGGGTGAACCTTCAAAAAAGAAGATGTAAACACCAAGTCCCCAAAGGAGAAATTTGAAGAAAAACTTAACAGCAAAATCTTTGTCCTCAAAAGTCCAATCGAGAACCATAAGAAGCATGAAGTTGTTAATCTAAGAATATATGATAATGTTCTCAAGAAGATTCCTTATCAAGAAGAGAAACAAAATACTGGACCTCCTCCAAGGTAGAACAATTTTAGAAGATCATCATGGAAATCCAAATCACTAAGGTACCAAAGTATATCTCTTGGTTGTTGTTATTCATGTAAAACTTTTGGGCATAAGGCTAGGGATTTCAAATATCATAGAAATTTTAACTACAAAGGATATCAACAAAACCATAGAAGCATGTTTACAAGAAGACAAGTAGGAAACCCTAATGGATTCTCCAACAAAAGGTACACAACATTTGATCCATCATTCAAGTACAACACAAAAAAAAAATGCCATAAATTTGGACATATTGCATGAGACTGCAAATATGACATGAAGGGGACTCCTAAGTAGATTAGGAAAGAAAGAAAAACCACCAAGGTTTGGAGAAGAAAACATGTCAAAGAAGGAAAATCATGAGGGGGATCAACCCATCAAATTCAAGACACCCTTTTTCCATTAATACCAAAGGGGGAGAGAGAAAGAGGATGGAAAAGGAAGTAAAGCATCAAGACAATGGGAGCATGATGACAAGTGAAGCTTGATGACAAGGAGATCATGAGTTTTGAAATCAATGACAAAGGGGGAGATTGTTGGAAGAAATTTTCATTGATGTCAAAGGGTGAATGTGTTATAGACATTTTTGTGCCTTACAGCATTGAGCATGAAATGTCCATAATCCAAGGGATCCAAAGTCCCTAAAAGAGTTGTTCCTGCCCCTAAAGGAACAAGGTCAACCAATGACAGCTTCTCCCAGAAGTTCTCCACCAAAAACAACTCAAAAACAGTCAATTCAGGATCAATTCAGAAACTCTTCTAGCTACCTGCGTTGCAGTGCACCCCAGTACACTAGCTGGGTGCGTTGCAACGCACCTAAAAGCACTACCAGGGTGCACTGAGTGGGAAATCACAAATGGCAAACTCATTCAACGAGGTGGAAAGACCCTGGAAGCTTCCAGAATCTTCTCCAATGACACTTGCCTCAATGAATTCGACTAGTGATGAGTAAGAGGCTCTCAACCTCCAAGTGGAAGTAAGAACTGACAGAGAGAAGCCACAAGTCAAAACATAAGCTAACTCATCCTCTCTACTTACATCTACATATGTATCTCTCACCCAGAGGTTCAGGAGGCTGGAATTTTGTACTTTGTAGAGAATTGCTGTTGGTTTGAGATTGAGATTAGTACATTGGGTGATTTATGCTTTGTTGGAGGAGAGGAAGGGATTCCTTTGCTGGGAGGTAGATGCTGGATCGGAACTCACTTGGTTGTATCTCCTCTTGGACTTTCTTATTCTATCAATAAACTATTTGAGTTTCTCCTACATGCTGTGTACCAATGATGTTTTGTTATGCTTACATGTTTAGCTTAATCTGATCTTGAGCTTTTTATGAATGTATATCTATATCTTCGTGTAGTTTCTCTCTCTTGTGATCTTGCAGGAATTCGGTGAAGCTGGGCCTGTGAAGGAGCAAGGAGCTGAGAGCCACTGAAGAGAGGAGTGATTGGATCAACAAACTAGCGGAAGACACAAGTTAGTTACATCCTTTCTCCTCATTTACATTTCATAAAGAAGAATACTCAAGTAAGTTTCCTTGTTTGTTGCTAAGGCACTATCACACCTTAGAGTGGGATAGGGGCATTCCGAATGGATACTTTTCCCAACAACAAATTGGCGACTCCGCTGGGGATCGTATCTTGTTAGTTTATTTGTGTTTTTGTTCTTCTCATAAACTCAGGAGTGCCGAATCGAAATGCATTTGCCATTTTCAAATGCAAAGTAGAGATCTGCCACTCTAGTCCATTCACTGGGCCTGTTTTTATGATCTAAACAGCTGATCCACAAGTGCTCTAACAGCCCTTTGTGATAGATCTTAGTCCTCCTTTAAATCATCCTCCTAATTGTACCTAATTGATAGCTTTTATCCGGCCAAAAACTGTAGATTAAACTGCAAACCGTGACCCAGAACCCAGAGACAATTCTCGTTTCTGCTTCAGAGCAGACTCTATGAAGAGGTTATGCATTTCAACGCAGGTCCCGTGAAGGATAC
Source organism: Pinus tabuliformis (assembly GCA_031772625.1). Classification (NCBI taxonomy): domain Eukaryota; kingdom Viridiplantae; phylum Streptophyta; class Pinopsida; order Pinales; family Pinaceae; genus Pinus; species Pinus tabuliformis. The sequence goes on from CM062820.1 coordinate 1,396,150,791, forward strand.
CTGCGCTGAAGTTCAGTTTCTCTGTGCTGAGGGTGCGCTAATCAGCCTTTGCATTGTGCAACTGTGGTTCCCTGCTTCCTTTTGCTCAGTTTTATCTCTGTTTTTTGCAGCCTGTTATCAGTCAGTGTACCTATCTAAAACCCCTTTTCTTTGCCTCAATTCCACCTCAGTTGTATAAAGAAACTATATTTGTTCTTTGTGTATTTGTTACATCATTTGCAGTTTCCCATTACAAAAGTAAACTAGTCATACTGTCGCCCTTAGATCTAGACCTGTCGTAAGTGTCGTTTTGATCTTAGGAGTGAATTTGTTTGCTGTTGACAGTTGATTGCGCTTTTACTTTTGTCTTTTGGTTTGAATTTATGCATTTCTAGTGTCGAAACAAGTGTTTACTTCAAAATCATAAAGTGTCGTAATCATCTTTTTGTTTTCAAAAAGAAACTTGTTTATGTTTTCACTTGAAATCGAATTCAAATTTGTACAACAGCTTTCTTTTTAGGCATCAATATTAAGAAATCGAAAACAAATACATGCATATGTGCATTTGCATTTTGACAGTTTGTATGTTGATTCAGGAAAAGTGCATTTACAGTGTGCTCTATGCTCTTTGAGAAAAGATTGTGTCTTTCTTTTCCCCTTGTAGCTAGGATTTTCATTGTTGAAAAGATATAAAAGCTTGCTTATCATCTTTAGACTGCATTTAGGAATTGTATCATACATCTCGTGGTGATCCAAAAAGGCAAACTTCTAAGAAAGATCAACCTAAAATAAATTGAATGAACTTAACAACGCTTTGTAACTTAACGCGCAACATAGAGGTCTAGGCTAGAGACGTGTTCTGGCGTCGTAAAACCTGGTGACTGTCGATCTCGCTGATGGTTGGGTGATTCCTCCTGAGAGACGATAGCGCCAGTACGGATTTTTCTCCCACGTACCATTGAGTATATATTGGGAGACCCCTATAGGAATAAAACCTTTATCCATAGGAAGCCATGTCGGCCGCCCTACTGATCGCAATGCACTGAACACAGCATTCGGGAAGATTGACCGCCCGTACCTTAAAAAGTATTCTGCGGTTTTGTGAAAAGTTTGGCACACCCTCTACCTAGAACTCCAGAGCAGTTCCTTTTGGCCTTTTTCAGACTCTATAACGGAAAAAGTCCATCCGAGCATTTTTCACTTTGGGCTCATTAAAACATCGAAGGAGACTAGAGTCATCGTTTGCTTTTTCTCGACTCTTTAAAATGGAAAAAGCAAGTTGTGTCCAAGCGTCGTTAAAAATTATTTTAAACGGAATATTCATACCCTTTTTCCTGCGTTGATCTTTAGGTTGAGAAAATGGAGCCTACCAACCAAGGAATTCCCCTTGGTGGAAATCCTAGTCCCTTCTCCTCTTAGGGAGATGTTGGTGCGCCCCATATGGCCACATTGTCACTTCCAGGACTGACAATTGGCTTGCCGGTCTCGCTCTTCTCAACCAATGTCGTTCAGAACACCACTATTCCTGAACAGTCGAATCAACAGTTAGACCAGTCCAGAGTTACCCACCAGCCTTCTACTTCCTCTAATTCTTCCTCTCCTCCTTCCTCTTCGCTTGACGGAACTGGTAAAACAAAAAACCAAGTTCCTAAGGAGAAGAAGGAAAAGAAGAAGAAAGAGAAGAAGAAGAAGGAGCCAAAAGCGATTGGGGGCAAACAAGTGTCGTCTGATAAAAATCCACACACAGCACTGACTAGGCCTAAATCGCCATGTGTCATATGCAAGGGAGACCATTTCCACAGAGATTGTCCCTGCATCCCTCGGATACTAAGGGACTGGTCTCCCCGTTTGCACAATCCGGTGGCATCAACCTCTGATAGCCAGGTTGAATGCACACCGTCAACTAGCGAAAGTGAAGTCCTTGGACAAAAAGGGAGAGCTAGATCTCCCTGTAGACTGTGCAAAGGAAATCATGCTATCACCATTGTCCCTTCTTAGACGAAGCAAAAAGAGTTTTGGATGATCGTCCGGTTTCACCGTTACGACTTCCCCCTGGATATAAAAAACTCTTGCCGAGTCCTTCATTAGTTGAAAATCCAGCCGGCCCGCTCAAGTGGTCAGCTGAAGCGCCGGTCATTGAAGATGAACCAGCTGAATCCATACCCGACGAAAGTCAAAAGGTCGAGGCGGCAGTTAACCCGGTCTTGCCTTCAGAGATTTTGTCTTCGAATGATACAGTCACTAAAGAGGATCAAGATGACACCATCCAAATTCTCTTCATCAACACAGACTCCGACGAGCACGGGGGCAATCCCCCCATTCCTTTATCGCAGGAAGGAAGTTCGTCAGAGCGATACCCGACCGTCTACTCGGTCCCACCACCAAGCAACCTAGTTGTTTCCTTCGACTGGAACCAACTAGGCAGACCCCGTTTGCCAGCAAGTATACCATTCAGAATTATCGTCCAAATATACAGAATGGTCATGGCTGGCACCATCATTGATGAGGGGGCATCTGTGAGTATCCTTTCCTCTATTTCTTGGAAAGCGCTTGGTTCGCCAGCGCTTTTTCCTGAAATGAGAAATCTGACAGGCTTTGATAAAGGAACCAGTCGACCTTTAGGGATCCTCCCCAATGTGCCCATAACATTGAAAGGGAAGACCATTCAAATGAACGTGATGGTCGTTCAAGAACCCTTGGATTATAACCTACTCCTTGGACGAGACTATATATATTGCATGGGAGCCATCGTCTCCTCACTCTTTAGAGTAATGTGTTTTCCGCACGAAGGAAGAGTGGTCAAGCTCGTGGACCAGCTTTCATTTCCCAGATCACGCATCACAAATAGTCATATACCATCCCCAAATGGTCTCTTCACGCAAGAAATGTCTCAACCCACGGTCCGTCCTCCCGATGAGCACGAGTAATTCGGAGGGATATGACTGGAACCCAGGGGGCATGCGTCCTGGTCTGCTTCGGCAGGAAAACTTCAGGTATAGGGTAGGTTTCCGCGGGAGAATATGACTAATCTGTACCCCATCCGTGATTGGAAGAGGGGTTATTCTAGAACAAGATTCTTTTGTCAAAGTTATGTGAGTTGGTGGGCATCGTCACTCACCTTTGTTTATCTCGGTAGACATCGCCAAAGAAGTGTTTTGTTTGTTGTGTGAATAGAACAATCTTTGGGTAACCTGTAAGAGGTAGTACCCTTCCTGATAAAACAAATGTTTTGTCAGCTCGAATAAAGGGTGACCCTTCCTGATAAAACAAATGTTTTGTCAGCTCGAATAGAGGGAGACCTCGAAACTCTGTTGTATACCTGGGGGCATGCAAACCTTTTAGAGTGCAAACAAGGGGCGGCTATTTATTTTTTAAATTTTTAGGACCTCTAACCCTTTAAACTCGTAGGATTAGTCGTTCCCGAACTTGCATAATGAAACGATGCGGGGCATAGCTTTGTAAGGCGCAAGCTCCATAAAAAATGGAATCTTACATGAGACATTCTTATCATATGACTGGATTATCGAGTAGTTTTAGCACATAGTTCATGCTCGTTAAAAAATAAACATAAGACCGAGCAGTGTTTTTCCGTGTTTAAGCTCGTTAAAAAATGAACTACCCTCCGGTAAATAACCACCGTGAATGTAACATTATCAGCCATTAAAGCCTTGGTCGTGTTTGCACCGTCACCTCCACTTTTCCATTGGCCGATCATTCACCTCCATATGATTGTTTACCCATTTTGAGGAACAGCTGCGAAGAGTGATTTCACTAGCCATCCTTGTGACACTGTCGTGCTTGGAAAATTCCAACCCTTACCTGGAATCAGCTGCTACCCATTTTATCACTCGTTCCTCAAAATACGAGTCTTCTTTAAGCTCTTTTCAATTGACTCGTAAAATATGAAAAGATTGTCGAGTTTTGGCCTTCCAGCTCGTTAAAGCAACCAGAAGAGCTATCCCTCCTCTAGATTTTAATCTTTTTGGACCTGAGGGATTATTGCACAAAAAGATCGAGCGCTTGTTTTGTTCGGCTCGTTAAAACTATCGAAAATTCATCCCTTCTGTATTGTTTTATACTTTTTCGGACTTAAGGGATTAGATGACGAAAAAGGACTTTCGGAGTTGACTTTACGTACCTTTTCAGACTCTCTAAAAATGAAAAGGACCGAGTTATCTTTGTCGTTAGACTCGTTAAAAACATTAAATAGCGACAAACTTGTCTTTAGGCGAGAACGAGTTTCACTATCGCTAGGCTCGTTAAAACATAGCGATGGGTTTGCCCGAAGGGAAAATTATAGAACAAGCATATGTTATCCTCCTCAAGCTTGACAAAAATAAAGAGGTACTGGTCAGCAATGACTGGGGAAAAATTGGGAAGAAACTCAAAGAACTTTTATTGGTAGCAAGTCGCTCTTGAACATGACACTTCCGCTCCGTGCCTGAGTCGGGTTGGGTTGTTTCATTCACCGGTCACATCACCATGGTCTCGCCATACCATCCACCTTTGGGGTAAATGCTACCGATCCATCACACAACTGTCACCGATATGTTCAAGAGAAGTCATCCAGAGAAGTAAACCGTGTCCCATCCACTACCATACGTTATCCTTCATTCTTTCATGACCGCCACCCTGAACCATATATCATCAGATCGTTTTCACCTCCATCAAAATCATTTGCTCCATTCCGTGTCACTGATGTGGGATACATCAAGGCCCTCCTTTGACGGATCGCTTCTTGTCGACATCAGCTCATTATCCAAGAAGTTGATCTAGGAACACCCCCTTTAGTACTTTGAATCTTGCATGCCTCAATGGCAAGTTTCTCACTTCCGGCGACAGGTATACATCAATGACCTTCGACCGAACGATTTTGCGTGGTGTTCGACGCCAAGTCCTTTATTCACACCACGTGAATTATACTGCAGTACCTTGAGGGTCATTATCATTATCGGTGATTCCTCTCGCACTTGTTAACAGTTTACATCATTGACTGGTAATCAAGCGATGTCTTTCCATGTTCGACTTCAGAACATTTCTCCAATGGATCGACTTGTACTTAGAGTGAAGATCGGACGAGATTGAAGACCCTGGATCTAGTTTCATCCATCCGGGCTGCGATATATATTCAGGAAAAATAAATACATTGACATGTACAGCATTGCAGCACAGATAATCATCCTACCAAAAGGATGATGATTTCATCAAAATCATCAGTTTACCATCAAATGATTGTCTGTCCTATGTACAGAAAAATGAATTTATAAATATGAGCATGGGAATGCCCGCCTCAGCTAGATCATGAAAACAGTATGAAAAATAATGTATTGTATTGTATCTTATTACAGGTCTCCTCCCAGCATTGAAAGAACTTCAGATCCTCCTAATAAATCATTTCACCTGATAAACGGCCTCACACTTTAGGGGGAAACTGTTATAGACATTTTTGTGCCTTACAGCATTGAGCATGAAATGTCCATAATCCAAGGGATCCAAAGTCCCTTAAAGAGTTTTTCCTGCCCCTAAAGGAACAAGGTCAACCAATGACAGCTTCTCCCAGAAGTTCTCCACCAAAAACAACTCAAAAATAGTTAATTCAGGATCAATTCAGAAGCTCTTCTAGCTACCTGCGTTGCAGTGCACCCCAGTACACTAGATGGGTTCGTTGCAACGCACCTAAAAGCACTACCAGGGTGCACTGAGTGGGAAATCACAAATGGAAAACTCATTCAATGAGGTGGAAAGACCCTGGAAGCTTCCAGAATCTTCTCCAATGACACTTGCCTCAATGAATTCGACTAGTGATGAGTAAGAGGCTCTCAACCTCCAAGTGGAAGCAAGAACTGACAGAGAGAAGGCACAAGTCAAAACATAAGCTGACTCATCCTCTCTGCTTACATCTATATATGGATCTCTCACCCAGAGGTTCAGGAGGCTGGAATTTTGTACTTTGCAGAGAATTGCTATTGGTTTGAGATTGAGATTAGTACATTGGGTGATTTATGCTTTGTTGGAGGAGAGGAAGGGATTCCTTTGCTGGGAGGTAGATGCTGGATCGGAACTCACTTGGTTGTATCTCCTCTTGGACTTTCTTATTCTATCAATAAACTATTTGAGTTTCTCCTACATGCTGTGTACCAATGATGTTTTTTTATGCTTACATGTTTAGCTTAATCTGATCTTGAGCTTTTTACGAATGTATATCTATATCTTCGTGTAGTTTCTCTCTCTTGTGATCTTGCAGGAATTCGGTGAAGTTGGACCGGTGAAGGAGCAAGGAGCTGAGAGCCACTGAAGAGAGGAGTGATTGGATCAACAAACTAGCGAAAGACACAGGTTAGTTACATCCTTTCTCCTCATTTACATTTCATAAAGAATAATACTCAAGTAAGTTTCCTTGTTTGTTGCTAAGGCACTATCACACCTTAGAGTGGGATAGGGGCATTCCGAATGGATACTTTTCCCAACAACAGAATGAGCAATCTATTATTTGATCATATGCATGCAAAAGATAGTGAATTTGGATATAAGGCATCTGGATTGGTATCCCTCATCACACCATTTCGTTTGACACATGGTACATCTTGTGGGACCTCTTGGTTGTAGAGATATTGTATTTTTTAACCTTGTACATAAATTAACTGCAAACGAATTCTTAAAATAGAAAATAAACAATGGCGAGAACATAAAACATAAATCAAATATTCATAGAGATTTCCCCTGGATCCCAAAACCGAGACTACTAGATTTATTTTTCATTATCTTCATTTTGATGTATAATACATTTATATACACACTGAAGCATTCATAAACCCCAATCCATTAACCCTGGATTAGAACATAACTGTACTTCCCTTGATCGGATCTACAAATTACCATGGACAGAAAACCATCATGCCCAAAACCATGTGCAAAACCCATCCACAAAACCATATGTAGGTTTGCCCACCTATTATAGGGTTACAAAAAATTCTCGAGGCATTGCACCTAGCGCAACGAACAGGGGGGTCTTACGCCCCCCTGCGTGTGTGACTAGTTGTGGGAATAATATAACACACACCCAATATATATTTATATTTGAATTTTGGTGCCCCAAACGGATAAATGTATCACCAAATCTTGCCCCACAAGTTCATGTTCTCATTATTTCATTAAAGAAGGTCAAATTCAAATTCAAATTACCCAAAGTCCTCTATCCAAATCAGTCTTGAAACTTCGATTATTGAAAGACAAAAATTAATTTTTTAACAGGCTAAAAGTATCATTTTACAATACAATCTAGTAGCATATCCTTCAAGTTGGCTCATGCAAAAGACATGCCTTTTCAAAGGAAAATTTATAATTTTCTAGTTCATGTCAGCTCTAATTTAGCCCTCTTAAAAATGCATTAATAAGGGCAACTCGTGGGTACTTTGAGCAAGAAAATTCATGGATATGAACAAATAAAGATTATGAATAAGCCTGAGGATTAGGCTACATTGAAGATATGAAGGAAACCGCATTTGAAGCACCTCTTCTCGAGCGACTTTGGAAACATTTCTCTACATGATATTTCACTAACAAGGACTAGTTGAGAAGATGTGTCTAAAGAGGTTTTTGTACACATTTCCAAGGAATCATTGGGCTTCACTTTGGCACAATTTGATCTCCCTAAGGCATCTCTCTGAGACAAAACCTTCAGTGCTCTGAGGAAGATTTCTGAGACAAAACCTCAGCCTTGCAACTGACATCTAAGGTAGTTGAATTTTGGCCCTAAAACTAACACTTGAGGCAACCAAATTTTGGCCCTGTAACTAATCTCTAAGGTAGATCCAATCTTGAGACAAACCTAAATTCTAAGGTTATTTCTAATCCAAGTATAGGGTTGTTCAATTTCATAAGGAAGGCTAAATTCTATGGAAAATCATAGGTATATGGGCAACCTTCTGAGGCAGATATCCAAACCCTTGCCTATGGCATCTCTATGCTACCATTCAACCTCTTTCCTGAGGAAATTTGGTGGAAACAAAACAGTTATCTTGAGGCTAATCAAATCATTGGTTCAAGGAAGATCTGATGTTGAAACTAGTTGAAGATTAAAGGTGCACTAAGTCCCCTTCTGAAGAAAACATTATTGGACAAAATATCTCTAAGACATAAGCAGAGGTCCAAACTTAAGAAAAGTTTGAGCCAGAGATCCAAATTTTTGAGGCTGCTATCCAATTAATTTTGAGGCAATGTCAAGACAAGAATCTGAACCCTCTTGATACATTTTGTCTACCCTAGTTGTGGAGTAGTATTGAGGCATATTTTGAGGCCCAAAATTAGGGTTTTCCAAATTTATTGAAGTTTGTATTAAGGCCTACTTAAGCAGTTGTTGTCAAGTATGTGTTAAATTCTTTATATTAGATTGCAATTTCTCAATATTGGAAATCAGAATTCAAGTATATGCATTGGATATTTAAGGAGAAGCTTTAAAGACGAGGCAGCAGTGTTTGAAGGTTATTGTAAATTGTGACAGTCCCTAGTACAAGAGCCCAAGATTGTTTCTTCATTCTCTCTTTACGGTTAATGGTGGAAAGGTGGTGCTAGGCAAGGAAGTTGTAGCTTCCTTCAGGAGGTTGTCACCTCCTTCTAGTGGATGTTGGTAAAGTAGGTATTGTAGCTCCTTCCAATAGTGGCTAGTAAATATCTTGGGTTTGTAGCCCTTCCCGTTGTAGTTGGTAAACTAGAATTTGTAGGTTCCCTTGTAATATAAATAAATTACTCATATAATTCTTGTGTATTTCTTGATGTGATGTTATTGGTTAATTATTTTGATACTAAATTGTAAATAGAAGTGAAATATTGATTCCCCCCCCCCCAATTCTTAGTATTTCCAACAAAAAGACTAGGGAAGGCTTGTTGTACCTACGAACCCCCTAATGCTAGAAGTAGAGGAGGCCTTATTTAGAAATTAGAGACCCATGGACGCCACTTTGTGGCACCCCAACTATATCTTGGGACCCCACAGAGGGTAATGAGGTGAATTTGAGGGCCAACCCTCAAATCATGGACTTCACAGGCATCTACAACTTCTTGGATACCTCATCACCCTTAGACATGGCATTGGAGCATTTATTTTTTATGACATCAACGTGAGAGAGCTTACGACTCACACATGTGGCCTAAGTAGGGAAATTTTTGATAAAGCTAATGGGTTGGCTTGTAACTCAAGTATATTTTAGCATCAAACTTGTTCTAGGGGATTTGTTAGGTTAATCAATAGTCATAATACTCATATAAATAGAGGATATGCTCATTTTATTGGATCATCATCACGTTTGACTATTTCAGCCTTCTTGGAGATTTTTTACGTTGTTATTTGGAGCCATTTCTTTCATCTTGAAGATGTTACTTTGGAGAAATAAAGGCTTGTACATGAATTCTTTCTTGTAAATGTGCGTTGGATTTAATAAAATTGTGTTCTTGTGTTTAATGTATGGAATGGTTAATTATCTAGGGTTTCTATTGTGCTAGTTATTATTGAAAAACCTTGAATGAATCTAGATGATATAATTGTATGCATTACTCACTGTTAGAATGTGGATGACAATCCCAATTGTCAATCTTTAAATTAGCTCTCCCAATTGATTTTTCTCCCTCAAAAAGGTAATATCTAGGGTTTTGAAACTTAAGGTTTCATCATTAGCTTACTCCTTGCCAAGATCTAGCATATTTTACAATCCCATAGACTCCATCGTCCCAAGGACTAGGCACTGGCCTCCTCACTTTCTTGATCACCTATAAAATTTTCCTTAAATCTTGTTTTCTCTCTCCTAATCTAATTTTCAGCCCCTCAATGATAAGTTAGTAGTTAGAGCTAAGGAACGAATTAGAGTAGGGTTGAAGGCATTTCCATGTGGAAATATTCAACATTGGAAGGAGTGTTGCTTGCCTCAAAATCAACCCCTTTAGTGGTTAATACATCCATTTCAAAGCTAAATTATTTTTCCCTAGGTAGATCTTGTCATAAAAAAACCCTACTTTTCCCTAGGCTTAAACTTGGGGATTGTTGAAGGCTTCTTGTTCCATTGGTTGCTAATACACATTGATTTGAATCATTTTCTTGGCCTTGTGATTCTAGGTTGATTCATTAGGTTTAATATTCATCAATCCCTAGATCATTTGTGCCCTAATAAACTACATTGGAGGATGTGAATTTCCTTATCTTGTTTGAGCCTTGTCCCTAGGATGAGTTGTCCTCTACAAGCCTATCTTGTCACTTAATTCCTTGGAATTAGCATATCATTCATAGGTGACCTACTAAAGAGAAGCCTACCTAGTGGTGGAATTCCGCAAAAGAGTAGGGGGTGGTGGCTATGGTGACAGTGGACAACACCTCATTGTTGTCTCTTGGTCTAGTCTTCACCTTGTGATTTTTCCCATCACAAGACTTGCTAGATTTGAGGAAACATTTTTGGCATCGTTGCAAGGGAGGATTTGAGTCAACCTCGTAGAAATTTGAAGACTAATATCCATTTATTTAGCTAAGCTTATCCCATAAACAAGGATAATTTTTTTGATCTGACAACTCCATTGGAAGAACGAAGACCTAGTTCTCAATTGAGCTTTAAAATGTTTCCATGCATGTAGGGTGAAGCGAGAATTTATTAAGGCATTTCAAATTCACCCTGGCAACTCCACATTTGGTTTCTATGAAAGACTCAAGGCAATGGCTCCTTGCGATCTACATGAGACATACCCTACTTTGGATGTCAAGGATATTCTTAGATACACAAATTGATGGGCTACAAGTTCTATGAAAAATGTCCCAAAATTCAATGGTGATCCCTCTTCAGCTATGGATCATGTTGCCAGATTTATCAAGTACACTTCAGAGATCAACATGGTTCATGAGGATTTTAATTAATTCCTTTTGAGATTATTAAAGAGATTGGCTTAAACATTATTTTACACCTAAAAGCATCCCTTCCATGAAGGCATTCATTAAAGAACTCCTTAAGTATTGGGGAACAATGTGTCATTTTGAAGTTGTCCTTTAAGACTTTACCATGGCTCTCTAAGAAGAACGAATCCTCAATTACGTTGAAGAAGTTGAAGATCATTGTCATCCAAAAGAAGACAACCATAATAATCTTTATCTTTCTATTAATTAAATAAATCAAAGTTGTGATGAAGAAGAATACCATGAGCAAAAGGATGAGTCTTTTCTACATCATCAAGATAAACACATTGAAAGTGACATTCAATATGATCCAAGAAGGGAGAATAGTGATAATCATGTTGAAGATGACACTTCGACAAGTGAAGATGAGGTAAGAACCCCCCTTTTCATGGATGTTACGTTTTATGATTCACATTCCAAATACCTTGAAAATGGTGATCCAAATTCCCTAGAGGATATCATTTGTGATTTCCTACATATTGAACAAGGGAAGTGGGATATGAGTACCGATAATTTTGACAAGAATTCAATTTATGATATTGATGATGATGTTAACAATGACCTTGTCTTGTTGTATACTCCATATAATCAAAAAGATATGATCGTTGGTGTATTTGAGTCATTCTTAGATCTTCTTGTTGCCATCCCTCAATCATATTCAGGTTGCTTGAATTTTGAACATGATGAGTTGGTACTGATTGACCCTTTTGAATTTGATTATTGTGATGAGAAGCCTAGTTATCTACTTCTTGTCCCCAACTATATTCTTCATCATACCGCTCCTATCATGTCGTAAGGCCCTCAATGAGAGTTGTATGACTGATATATCTCTTGAGAAAATTTTCATAAATCAATCATTGACTACTCTATACTTTGGTTGCAAGAAAGGATCATCAAGAGCAAGTGAAATATGGTTTCCCCTCAATGGTATATTTATTTTCCCACCTCCCACCCTTATGGTCTGGTAAGTGAATATTATGATGATTGTGATGTTTCTTTTGTTTATCCCTTGGATAGGCATAGGGGAAAGAGATGTGATATTGATTTAATGATATGTTGGTTGCATTAGTTATATGGCTATACTTAGGTGCTAAGCATTGATTAAAGTAGTTGCATTGCATATTTTGCAAGCATTCTAACATTTTGCATTTCATATTGTGTTTCATCATAGAGAAAATTGCATTTGCCAACATAGATTTTATTTTTCGAATGGATTTATGTCATCATATAAAACATGGGTGATATCCTACACCTAGTCCACATGCTCCCAAACAAGTTGATTGGACTGTGCAAGTTACAGGTCTGCGAGCCCATGGATTGTTGGAGTTTTCATGAAATCCCCAATCGAACTATTGGATCTTTCATTTTGAATTAAACTCTTGTCCCCGATTTAGAGTCGGATATTACCCACCAAAATGGGTAACCCCATAGGATAAATTTGTTTTCCTATATTTGACAGCCAACGACCCCTACTAGACACCATTAGTTGATGATATGCCATATATATGTGCCACTTGCATTATCCATATGCTTCTCACATAACAGACATGAAATTAGAGAAATTATGAGGTCAACCATGGGGGATGATTCACCATTTTTGGACTAAAAAGGTAAAAAGAAAAAAGTATACTTTTCAACTCGTATTTTCGACTTATATCCCTACGATTGTACTCAACTTTCGAGCTGGAGAAATTGTTGGATGCAGAATTTCATTTTTCATCCAAGGAGTACCCATGTTTCATACCTTCGATAGACCCTACTACACAAAAAATGTGAAATACATGAAAAAATGTGAGTTTATCAAATTTATGCAACATGGGTACTCTTTCAATGCAATATTAAATTGTATCCAATGAGTGCTCCCACTCGAAATTTGAGTAAAATAGTAAGGAGATAAGTTCAAAATACGATTTGAATGTAACCACCCCTCCCATATTTTCCCAAATTCACAAACTCGTCAGGGTAAACTTGGGACGAGTGTCACTATGACATGACTGTAGGAATTTACAGGGTAAGTTCCTCAGAAAGAACACCAAAAGGACACCGGTCACAACCAGATCATAGATCAATATACCAGTATTTTTGACGTGGTTAAAACCCTCAAAGAGGGAAACAGTCCATGGCCTGCGCCAACGTGGCTACTACAGGCAATTTATTAATCAAAGAATGAAAATTTACATAAGCTTTTCTCATGCACGGATTACCCAAACAATGACCCTCCATGCGCTTTAAATAGAACTCATGGACCAATCGGGTGTCAAGCCACGGATCAAGTGTCGGTAATACCAAGGAGAGAGTGAACCGTCAGATCACTACATATCGTGACCGTTGGATTGTAAGTTACAAAATGTACAACGGTAAAGAAACACACTTTACCTAACTCTATACCTAACTCTTTACTAGACCAAGTTGAACTTAACTATTTCCTATGTGTCGGAATATCCTAACATCCCCCCTTAAGAACAACTTGGGATAGGATTGAAGGATTTACAAATATGACACAATAGGAGAAGGAAGGAGGCACTAGAGCCTATCCCCCCTTAGTGACAACTTCCTGAACTCCAAGCATATATCGAAGTTTAGTGAACTTCGCCTCTGTGAGAGCCTTTGTGAAGATGTCTGCAACCTGATCATCTGTTGAACAATATTGCACTTCAAGAACATGGTCATGAATGAGCTTTTTGATGAAGTGCATGTGTAGTTCAATGTGTTTGCTGTGCTGATGCTGGACTGGATCTTTGCATAGCTGAATGGCACTTTGATTATCACACCAAAGTGTGGTTGGATGCTGTTGTCAAAGCCAAACTCTGATAGGATCTGACGAAGCCACAAGGCTTCCTTACTAGCTTCCATGGCACCACGATACTCTGCTTCTGCTGACGAAAGAGAAATGGCAGCCTGTTTCTTACAAGCCCATGTAATAGGTCCTGAACCAAGAGTGAAGACATAACCGGCAGTAGACTTCTAATCATCAGGGTCACCAGCCCAATCAGAATCAGTGAAACCAACTAATAGAGGAGCTGCTTTGGCACTGTAATGAATCCCAAGCTGTACTGTACCTCGAACATAACAAAGTATTCTTTTGGCTGCTTTCCAATGACTTTCACGGGGGTTTTGCATAAAACGAGCAACAAGGCCAACAGCAAAGGAAAGGTCAGGACGAGTATGGGTTAAATACAAGAGTTTTCCTACAAGTTGACGGTATAAGGTAGCATCAACTTCAGGAGAAGTACAAGAGACTGAAAGTTTGACTCCAGACTGAAAGGGAGAAGGGGCTGGCTTACAGTCTTCCATGTGAAAATGACGAAGAATATCACAAGCATACTTGGACTGGGAAAGGGAAATACCCTCCTTGGATTGCAAGACTTGAAGACCGAGAAAATAGTGTAAGTGTCCTAAGTCTGTCATTTCAAATTTCTTTTTAAGGCTGGACTTCACATGGTTTATAATGTTGGCATCACTACCAGTAAGAATAAGATCATCAACATAAAGAACAAGGATGATAAGAGAGTTGCCCACTTTCTTGGTGTAGACAGTATTGTCAGAATAACACCTAGAAAAGCCAAATTCTAAAAGAAAGCTATCCATTTTGGCATACCAAGCCCGAGGAGCTTGCTTGAGACCATAAAGAGATTTCTTAAGTCGACATACAAGGCTAGAGTCTATTTGGATGAAGCCAATGGGTTGTTCCATATAGATTTCTTCATGCAAGTCCCCATGCAAGAAGGCAGATTTAACATCCATCTGATGGACTTCCCATTTTAAAGAGGCAGCAAGGGAAAGAACAAGGCGGATAGAGTTCATTTTGGCAATAGGGGAGAAGGTTTCAGTGTAGTCAATCCCTTCAACCTGTGAAAAGCCCTTAGCAACAAGACGAGCTTTATGTTTATCAACTTTCCCATCTGGTCCATACTTGGTTCTATAAACCCATTTACATCTAACAAGTTTGCATCCCTTTGGTAGAGGAACAAGATCCCATGTATCATTTGCCAACAATGAATGATATTCTTCATTCATAGCTGCTTCCCAATGTGGATGGCCTGAAGCTTCTGCAAAAGTGTCAGGATCATGATTTACTGGAGCTTGAGCCAGTAAAGAAGAGGCTCTTTCAAACTGAGAACGGGTACGTCGCTAATCTGTAGGATCACCGGCAAGATCACCTGCTGCATCCTGAGTAGCACGAACCCATCTTGGAAGTTGAGGATCCTGAGAAGGTGGGGGAGGATTGTCATCCTCACTTTCATCATCTGAAGAAGAAATGTTTTCAAAAGTAGAATAGATAGGAAGAGGTGGCACATCCGCCGGACTAGGCTCGTGGGCCGATTTATTTTCATCAAATTTTACATCTCTTCTAATGATAACATTTTTGGACTTAAATGGAATAAGTCTATAACCTTTTACATCTTCAGAATATCCAAAAAAAGTACATTTCTCACTCTTAGGTTCTAAAGCTTTATGCTTTTCATCTGGAATATGGGCCCATGCTTCACTTCCAAAAACACGAAAGTGACTTACATCTGGTTTAATGGAACTCCAAGCTTCTTCTGGAGTGAGATTCTTTAGAACCTTAGTAGGAGTGCGATTTATTATATAATTTGCACAATTAATTGCTTCGGCCCAAAACCTAAGACTGAGTCCTTTAGATTGCAGCATACAATTAGCCATTTCCTTTAAGGTGCGATTTTTCCTTTCAGCTACACCATTTTGTTGTGGAGTGTATGGAACAATATGTTGCATTTGAATTCCATTTTCGGTGAAAAAGTTGATGAATGTGTTTTTAACATATTCTCCACCATTATCAGTTCTTAGCTTAAGAATTTGATGTCCAGATTGTTTTTCAACAAAGGCTTTGAAGGCCAAAAATGTGTTAAATACTTCGCTCTTGAGTTTTAAGAAGTATACCCAAGTGCGTCTGGAGAAATCATCAATGAAGGTTAAGAAATACTTGCAGCCAGAGAATGAAGCAACAGGAAGTGGACCACATAAATCATTGTGCACAAGCTGTAAAGGGGCTGAGGCGTGCCAAGAGGCACGTTTTTCAAAACTGTCCCGATGATGTTTTCCGAGTACACATCCGGAACAAACACCATCTCTGCAAGATACCATAGGAAGACCTGTCACCATATTTTCTTTACATAGATGCTGAAGGGAGCGATAGTTTAAGTGACCAAATCGCTCATGCCAAAGTTTGCTCACTTCATCATTATGAGCAACAAATACTGAGGGAAGATTTGATGACCCAAAGTTGTGAAACTTATACAACCTTATGGAATCATCAGCAATACCAGTAGCTAGAATCTGTTTAAGATCTCTTAGATCCTTGATTACAACATCATGAGGTGAAAATTCAACAATTTTGCCTTCACCTGAATGAGTTGTCTGATATACAGATAGAAGGTTGCAGGATAAGGTTGGAACACGTAATACATCATTAAACTGACCATTGTCTAGATGAACAGTTCCAGTCCCTACAACATTAAGAGATCTATCATCACCAACATATATATTTTTGGTGTTACAATCATTTAAAGAAGAAAACATGGCTTGGTTTTTGGCCATGTGATAAGAGGCTCCAGAATCAATGAGCCACTCATGAGAATGAGAAGAAGAAGATACATTTAATGCATAACTAGACTGAGATGATTGACAGCGACATGCAGAAAGTGCCATTCCTGAAGATGAAGTTGAAGTTGAAGTTGAAGAATGCTCCACATGGATGTTATGTTTCTTCATTGCGGCTTCCAAGGCTTCCATCTTCTTAAAGCATTTAGATTCTAAGTGGCCATCTCGATTACAAAAGTTACAATGTCTATCAGTCTTCTTCCATTTGTTTTTATTGGTCTTATCATTTGGCTGAAATGATCTTTCATTTTGAGGCTGAGTTTGCTTAGGACCCTTGTTTGGTTTAGGACCATTCTTTTTAGGATATGACTTCTTAGGATTCTTTGAATTTGGTTGTTGTTGGGCGCCTAACGCTTTCTTGGAAGAGTTTCCAAGATTAAGAAGACCAAGGTGTAAGATTTTTTCTTGTTCTCTTATTAAAGAATCACAAAAAGAGTCAAAGGAAGGGGCCTTGTAGTCTTTTACTTGAAAAATGAAAGCTTCCCTTGTAGAATGGAAGGTGGAAACAAATACAGAGTAGGCTGGTCCAAACTTAGTAAGGATGGAATAAATAAGGTTACTATCTTCTTTCTTAACCTTAACACCTTCCAAGAGATATCTAAGGGTCTTGAATTTGGAAAAGAAATCTTCAATGAAAGAAAAATTATTAGGATCCAATGTAAGCAACTCATTTTCAAGTTGATGGGCTCTAATTTCATTTTTAATCCCAAAAACTTTAGTGATTTTTTCCAATGCTTCATGAGGAGTTTCAAGTTCTGCAATATGGAATCTAAGATCAGGAGAAATAGACATCCCTATCAAACCACGTGCTTGATCTTGTCTATTTTACCATTTTGCAGCCTTGTCTTCATCTTTTGGTTTCTTCTCTTGGCCTGTGGCTATTCTGTAGAGACCTTTGCTTCTAAGTAAAACTTCCATATAGGATATCCATTGGAAGTAGTTAGTGTTGTCAAGAATGAATTGGCATGGAATTTCCATTTTTTTTTTTTAAACTGAAGCTAAAGATGCTGAAAGTAAGTGTTCCAATGGATAGATCTCAAAAAATTAGGCTGTTTTAAAAAAAATGGCTCTGAAAAAGGCTTCCGGATGAAGAAGTTATGGCTTTTTGAAAAAAAATTGTTGAAGTTGCCGACAAAGTGCGCGAATGTGCGGGAATGAAATAATTCGCCCCCACAAAATGGAGACTTGAACCCAAGACCTCTACTCTCTTAAAATAGCTTTGAACCAATTGATCTATACAAAAAATTTGAGAGAGAGAGAGAGAAGGGGGGGGGGGGGGGGGGCCTTGGTTTGCGTGCTTGCCTTGAGAAAGCTCTTTTTCCCTACAAAACACAAAACACAAAACCCAACATGGACATGCAAAGAAAACGAACCTTATGGCTCGAAGTTAGCTTTAGCCAAAAAACTAGATATTTTCAAAAATGAACCTAGCGGCTCAAAGTTAGCTTTAGCCGAAAAACTAAATATTTTTCTCAATGTTTCTGATTTTCCAAGATCACACTAAGGTGCAGGGAAAAGAGCATACGCATGAGAAAAATCCTTCCTTTCTGTTTCTGATTTGCCCAGATCGCACAGAGTCGCAGGGCAAACAGCATACGCAGAAATGAAAGGTATAGATCCGGTTAAAAAAAAAAACTAAATAAACCGAAACTGAAATAAGTAGAGAGAAAATAACAGTAAACTGCAAATAAAGACTGTATACCTCCAGATCTTAAAAATGACACAGCTAGGGCTACCGGAAACCTTTTCGCATGAAACGAAAGGGGTTCCTCACTAGAACAGATGCTCCGAACACAACAGATCAGTCCTCTCGGCCTGAAAGCAGTCAGAAACAACAGATCTAGGAAACGGCAGTCGGATGCAGTTCTACCGGCTTCAGATTTGGATCACCAACGGACGCGGCCCTCAAATAGCTCTGATACCATGTAGGAATTTACAGGGTAAGTTCCTCAGAAAGAACACCAAAAGGACACCGCTCACAACCAGATCACAGATCAATACACCAGTGTTTTTGACGTGGTTAAAACCCTCAAAGAGGGAAACAGTCCACGCCCTGCGCCAATGTGGCTACTACAGGCAATTTATTAATCAAAGAATGAAAATTCACATAAGCTTTTCTCATGCACGGATTACCCGAACAATGACCCTCCATGCGCTTTAAATAGAACTCATGGACCAATCAGGTGTCAAGCCACGGATCAAGTGTCGGTAATACCGAGGAGAGAGTGAACCGTCGGATCACTACATATCGTGACCGTCGGATTGTAAGTTACAAAATGTACAACGGTAAAGAAGCACACTTTACCTAACTCTATACCTAGCTCTATACTAGACCAAGTTGAACTTAACTATTTCCTATGTGTCGGAATATCCTAACAATGACCCGACCTCCAGTGTTCTCGTTAAGGAAGTGGGGCCTACAAACTAACCACAAACTGATATCCTACAATGACTATAGATCACTCAAAATTTGGATAACTACCCGAGGTGATCAATCCCTTATGTGGAACCCTTCTTCACTAACCTAACACCCTAACTGCATGCACAATAAGGCAAGGGTGTAGTTATAGGCGTCCAAATACACACATAGGTCTGCCTCCATGCGGTTATGGCCTAAATCCTTCAATTTTGAGCATGTAGTCTGGGGATTTTTCCCACCTTTTAAGGCCAACCTCTAGACCACTTCCTAGAATTTCCTTTAACTTTCTAGAAACATATTTGACATGATGATAATGCCAATCATTCAAGATTGAAACAAGAACTTGACCTAGATTGCATAATCCATAACATACATTTCGACAAACACATGGAAAACATGTAAGCTGCAGGTCATGAATGCATATATGATCATAAAAAAATTATCTGAGAATCACTAAGAAGGCTCGAATGTTGAGAATCAAGCTTTTCGTTACACAAAAACTAACAGGTATTAGTCAACGATCGCATCACCAGAGGTAAGGAACCACCAGAGACAGTTAGTCCATGTCACGAAACACACAGGGAGCGTTGGTTTATCCAATGTCCAACAATCTCCCCCCCAATGTGAGTCGAGTGTGTATCGAACTTGTGATCTACAATCTTATAACACTTGTTCGGAATCACGATTGTCGTCACACCAAAACGCACAGGTATTAGTCAACGATCGCATCACCAGAGATAAGGATCCACAAGAGGCAGTTAGTCCATGTCATGAAACACATGGGAGCGTTGGTTTATCCAATGTCCAACATCGAAACCCTCTCTAGCTACTTGCAATAACTGTTAGGATATTGCGACACATAGGAAATAGTTAAGTATAACTTGGTCTAGTATAGAGTTAGGTAAAGTGTGTTTCTTTACTATGTACTTTTGTAACTTACAATTCGACAGTCACGATATATAGTGATCTGACGGTTCATTCTCTCCTCGGTATTACCAACACTTGATCCATGGCTTAACACCCGATTGGTCCATGATCTCTATTTAAAGAGAATGGAGGGTCATTTGTAGGGTCACCGTTCATGAGAGAAGCTTATGTAAATTTTCATTCTTTTATTAATAAATTTCCTGAAGTGGTCGCGTTGGCTCAGGCCGTGGACTGTTTCCCTCTTTGAGGGTTTTAACCACGTCAAGAATACTGGTGTATTGATCTATGATCTATTTATGAGCGGTGTCCTTTGGTGTTCTGTCTGAGGAAATTACCCTGTAAATTCCTACATGGTATCAGAGCTATTTGAGGGCTGCATCCGTCGGTGATCCAAATCTGAAGCCGGTAGAACTGCATCTGACTGTCGTTTCCTATATCTACTATTTGTGACTGATTTTTGGCCAAGGAGACTGCTCTACTGTGTTAGGAGCATCTATTCTAGTGAGGAACCCCTTTTGTTTGATGCGAAAACATTTCCAGTAGCCCTAGCTACACCATTTTTAAGATCTGGAGGTATACAGTGTTTATTTGCAATTTTCAGTTACTTTCTCTATTTTTATTTCGGTTTATTTAGCTCTCTATTTTTTTATTACTGGATCTATACCTTTCATTTCTGTGTATGCTCCTTTCCTCATGAATCTGTGTGATTTGGGCAAATCAGAAACAGAAAGGAAGCATTTTTCTCATTCGTATGCTCTTTTCCGCCGCGCCTTAGTGTGATCTCGGAAAATCAGAAACATTAAGGAAAATATTTAGTTTCCGGGTAAAGCTAACTTCAAGCCATAAGGTTTGTTTTTCTTTTCTATGTCCATGTTGGGTTTTGTGGTTTTTGTTTTGCAGACAAAATGGAGCTTTTTCAAGTAAGAACGCACCCCAAAGCTTCAGTGACTAAGACATCCATTTGGAGCACTCTTCAACTTCAACATCATCTTCAATAATAACACTTTCTGCATGTAGTTTTCAAGCATCTCGGTCTGGATATGCACTAAATGTATCTTCGTCTTCTCATTCTCATGAGTGGCTCATTGATTCTAGAGCTTCTTATCACATGGCCAAAAACAAAGCCATGTTTTCTTCTTTAAATGATTGTAACACCAAAAATATATATGTTGGTGATGATATATCTCTTAGTTTTGTAAGGACTGGAACTGTTCATATAGAAAATGGTCAATTTAATGATGTATTATGTGTTCCAACCTTATCCTGCAACCTCCTATCTGTATATCAAATAACTCATTCAGGTGAAGGTAAAATCGTTGAATTTTCACCTCACAATGTCGTAATTAAGGACCTAAGAGATCCTAGACAGATTTTAGCTACTAGCATTGTTGATGATTCTACAAGGTTGTATAAGCTTAACAAATTTGGGTCATCAAATCTTCCCTCAGTATTTGTTGCGCATAATGATGAAGTGAGCAAACTTTGGCATGAGCGATTTGGTCACTTAAACTATTGCTCCCTTCAGAATCTATGTAAAGAAAATATAGTGACAGGTCTTCCAATGGTATCTTGCAAAGATGGTGTTTGTTCTGGATGTGTACTTGGAAAACATCATCAAGATAGTTTTGAAAAACGTACCTCTTGGCATGCCTCAGCCCCTTTATATCTTGTGCATAGTGATTTATGTGGTCCACTTCTAGTTGTTTCATTCTATGGCTACAAGTATTTCTTAACCTTCATTGATGATTTCTCCAGCCGCACTTGGGTATACTTCTTAAAAATCGAGAGCGAAGTATTTAACATGTTCTTGGTCTTTAAGGCCTTTTTTGAAAAACAATCTGGACATCAAATTCTTAAGCTAAAATCTGATAATGGCGAAGAATATATTAACAACAAATTCATCAACTTTTGCACTGAGAATGGACTTCAAATGCAACATATTGTTCCATATACTCCACAACAAAATGGTGTAACTGAAAGGAAGAATTTCACCTTAAAGTAAATGGCTAATTGTATGCTTCAATCTAAAGGAATTAGTCTTAATTTTTGGGCATAAGCAATTAACTGTGCAAATTACATAGTAAATTGCACTCCTACTAAGGTTTTAAAGAATATCACTATGGAAGAAGCATGGAGCTCAATTAAACCAGATGTAAGTCACTTTCGTGTTTCTGGAAGTGAAGCATAGGCCCATATTCCAGATGAGAAACATAAATCTTTAGAACCTAAGAATGAAAAATGTATTTTCGTTGGATATTCTGAAGATGTCAAAGGATATAGACTTATTCCACTTAAGTCCAAAAATGTTATCATTAGAAGAGATGTAAAGTTTGCTGAAAATATATCGGCCTACGAGCCTAGTTTGGCAGATGTGCCACCTCTCTCCATCCCTTCTACTTCTGAAAATATTTCTTCTTCAGATGATGACAGCAAGGATGAAAACCCTCTCCCACCTTCTCAGGATCCTCCTTCAGCTCTTCAGCTTCCAAAATGGGTCCATGCTACTCGAGATGCAGTAGGTTCTCTTGCCGATGATCCTAAAGATCAGCAACATACACATTCTCAGTTCGATAGAGCCTTTTATTTACTGGCTGAAGCTTCAGCGAATTATGATCTTGACACCTTTGTGGAAGCTTCAGGCCATCCAGATTGGGACGCAGCTATGAATGAAGAATATTGTTCATTATTAGAAAATGATACATGGGATCTTGTTCCTCTTCCAAAAGGACAAAAACTTGTTAGATGCAAATCGGTTTAGAGAACCAAGTATGGACCAGATGGAAAAGTTGATAAACATAAAGCTCATCTTGTTGCTAAGGGTTTTTCACAAGTTGAAGGCATTGACTATACTAAAACCTTCTACCCTATTGCCAAAATGAACTCATCCGCCTTGTTCTTTCCCTTGCTGCCTCTTTCAAATGGGAAGTCCATCAGATGGATGTTAAATTTGCCTTCTTGCATGGGGACTTGCATGAAGAAATCTATATCGAACAACATACAGGCTTTATACAAACAGACTCCAGCCTTGTATGTCAGCTTAAGAAATCCCTTTATGGTCTCAAGCAATCCTCTTGGGCTTGGTATTCCAAAATGGATATCTTTATTTTAGAAACTAGCTTTTCTAGGTGTCATTCTGACAATATTGTCTACACCAAGAAAGTGGGAAAGTCTCTTATCATTCTTGTTCTTTATGTTGATGATCTTATCCTCACTCGTAGTGATCCCAACCTTATTAACTATGTGAAGTCTAGCCTTAAAAAGAAGTTTGAAATGACAGACTTAGCACACTTGCATTATTTTCTTGGTCTTCAAGTCTTGCAATCCAAAGAAGGTATATCCTTTTCCCAGTCCAAGTATGCCTATGATCTTCTACACCATTTTCACATAGAAGACTATAAGCCAGCCCCTTCTCCCTTTTAGTCTAGAGCCAAATGTTCAATCACTTGTAATTCCCCTGAAGTTGATGCTACCTTATACCGTTAACTTGTAGAAAAACTTTTGTATCTGACCCATACTCGTCCTGACCTTTCCTTTGTTGTTGGCCATATTGTGCGGTTTATGCAAAACCCACATGAAATTCATTGGAAAGAAACTAAAAGAATACTTCGTTATGTTCAAGGTACATTTTAGTTTGGGATTCATTACAGTGCAAAAGCATTTCCTCTATTGGTTGGTTTCACTGATTCTGATTAGGCTGGTGACCCTAATGATCGAAATTCTACTACAGATTATGTGTTCACACTTGGTTCAGGACCTATTACATGGGCTTGCAAGAAACAAAGTGCCATTTCTCTTTCTTCAGCAGAAGCAGAGTATCATGGTGCCGTAGAAACTAGTAAGGAAGCCTTGTGGCTTTGTCAGATCTTGTCAGAGTTTCAGCACCAGCATCCAACTACACTTTGGTGTGATAATCGAAGTGCTATTCAACTA
Organism: Pinus tabuliformis; assembly: GCA_031772625.1. Classification (NCBI taxonomy): domain Eukaryota; kingdom Viridiplantae; phylum Streptophyta; class Pinopsida; order Pinales; family Pinaceae; genus Pinus; species Pinus tabuliformis. The sequence goes on from CM062820.1 coordinate 1,396,174,595, forward strand.
TGCAAAGATCCAGTCCAACATCAGCGCAGCAAACACATTGAAATGCACATGCACTTTATCAGAAAGCTCATTCATGACCATGTTCTTGAAGTGCAATATTGTTTAACAGATGATCAAGTTGCAGACATCTTTACAAAGGCTCTCACAGAGGCAAAGTTTACTAAACTTCAATTTATGGTTGGAGTTCGGGAAGTTGTCACTAAGGGGGGATATGCTCTAATGCCTCCTTCCTTCTCCTATTGTGTCATATTTGTACATCCTTCAATCCTATCCCAAGTTTTTTCTTAAGGGGGGATGTTAGGATATTATGACACATAGAAAATAGTTAAGTATAACTTGGTCCAGTATAGAGTTAGGTAAAGTGTATTTCTTTACTATGTACTTTTGTAACTTACAATCTAACGGTCACAATATGTAGTGATCCAATGGTTCATTCTCTCCTCGGTATTACCAACACTTGATCCATGGCTTAACACTCGATTAGTCCATGATCTCTATTTAAAGAGCATAGAGGGTCATTTGTAGGGTCACTGTTCATGAGAGAAGCTTATGTAAATTTTCATTCTTTTATTAATAAATTTCCTGAAGTGGCCACGTTGGCTCAGGCCGTGGACGATTTCCCTCTTTGAGGGTTTTAACCACGTCAAGAATACTAGTGTATTGATCTGTGATCTGTTTGTGAGCTGTGTCCTTTGGTGTTCTGTCTAAGGAACTTAACCTATGAATTCCTACAATAACACTTATTAGTCCATGCATTCATAAGCCATTCAATAACTTATCAAAAAATGTCAAGAGCCATAGATAGAATACATCATATAACCAACAAATAACTAGCATATAAACCGTGGAAAATCAGCCATAATATCAGCAACATAATTTCCACAAATGTTCATAGATCACAATAGAAAAATATCTCATATTATCATATAAAATGTCAACCAAGTCAGGGACTTCCTGTTGACCTCGATTTTCATTGATGTCAATATGGAAATATTCTAGGAGAAGCGGATCAAGAAGCCATGAGGAGAAACCAGAGGAAAGCCAAGACAGTCAAGCCATTGGAGAGAATATTGAAAGTCATAGGAGTTATCAGAGCAGAGCTATCAAAGCAAAGAAGAGGTCATTGGAAACCATGAGAAACAAAGAGAAACACATATCTGAGGTGCATAAACAGTGTTAGTGGAGGAGCCATATCAGGAGTATCGCATGTATTATATGCCCAAGAAGTCCCACAAAGAGGATGAAGTCATCAAAAGAGAAGGAACAAAGAGGAACACGCATCAGGAGGAGAAGCCAGCAGAAGAGCAATTAAGAGAGGAGCCATATCATGAGATATTGGAGGAATATCAGAGAAGAGCTATTGGAGTGGAGAGTATCGAAAGCCATCATGGAGCCATATTAGACCAGAGAAGAGCGGAGAGTCGTTACTCTGGGTAATAGTGGTAGTGGTTTTCAGGTTCAACAGTTAACCGGCGGGTTTGTAATAGCAGTAGTGGTTTTCAGGTGGATGCTAGGCAGTAAGTGGTATTTAAAGGAGAGCACCTGATTCCATTCAATGGGCGACACGTAGCACTCAAGTGGAGAGAGAAAACCACTTTTTCGGGTGGTTATTTCCCTTGCAAATTTCCCAACCAAAATTCATGCAGGCCATTGGGTCTAGTGCGGGTTGATCGACGACGAAGGATCAACTAATGGTTTTGGGTTGATCGGGTTAATTCATGACTGTTAGATCTGGAGAGAAAAGATCTACGGTGCAGAATGAGGATTGCAAAGGAATACCGTTTAATATCATATCATAAGTTATAAAGGGATGGCACATTAAATATGCGATTGCGATATATATATATATATGGACCCACGAGACCATGACAATATGATGTAATATAATATCACATCCGTCTAAATATTGCAAGCCTCTTTAAAGCCTTGCCACGTTAAAATTCCAATTGTGATACGTATGCGGACCAGCTGCATCGTTATAACATGCCCTATTGTAATATCTCATCCATCACAATATCGCAAGCCTTGTTAAATTTTTTCCACTTTGAAATCCGCCGATTGCAATATAATTGTGGACCCGACTACACCATTATAGCATGGCTTAATCAAATGTCACATCTGTGGTAATCGCAATGTACAAAGGAATGTCAAACCAGTGATTGTAATAAGCGTGTGGACTCGACGGACTTATTAATAATTGTTTAATACCATATCGCATCCGCTCCATCAACAGTTTGGAATCAGCTATGTTATGTGCGAACCTCTGGAAGTGATGATTACGAAAAAAGGATGACGTGGCATGTGGGACCTCTATATGGCTATAGCCTCGTTTATATGGTTTCCGTGAGTAATAAGTCGGTGAATAAAAGATTCTCCGACATATATATTTTTCATACAGAAGTCGGCCTCTCCTCCCTATGAACATGTCCTTTGGTGATAAGAAAAAGTCATATGTGTGTGTTTGTGTTTGTGTGTGTGTGTTGAAACACTTCATTTTTGGAATTAATCTCATGCGTCTATATTACTAAGAAATAACAGTTCACGACTCATGAACTTGAAAAGAAAAAAAGGATCTCTCTCATATTTCTTAATAAGCATCATTTCTATTGTAATTCAACCCCTCTTCCTCTTGAACGTGTCCTGTGAAGCATTGGTTAATTCGAATAGGCAGAGGAAGCTAAAGTGACCAAAGGATCGGGAAGCCAAAGAAGCAAGCGAGCAAGGAGGAAGCCACAAGGTCTGGTGCATCAGGCATACAAAAATAGAGAACAAGGAAAGTTAAATGTGAGTTGGTGAACCAGAAGAAAGGAGGAAGTTGTAGGTCCAGCTGAGTAGAAGGAAGCCAAACGTCCAGTAGGATAGAAGGAAGATGAAGGACTAGCAATGAATTAATCAGGCACAAAATGCATTCTGAAGAACAATTCTGTGTTACAATAAATAGAGTTTTATCTGACACCGTTTGAAGGGATCAGTAGCAAGCACTGGCAGTGAAGCATATATGAATATATTTCTGGGAAGTAAGAGATTACAATAGCAGAGAACAGTGAGAAGCAGTCACGCTTGAAGCATTTACTGTGACTGATAGAACAGAGGCTTGAAACAGAGAATTGGTTCTTCTGCAAAGCTTAGTGCAGCTAATAGTAGACTCACTAAAGTTGTGTGGAGACACTATCAGAGATCATGATGGCTATTTGATATCATCATGAGATAACTTTTGCAAACTCTGTGTGGACAGTATGAAGAGTTGTAAAGACTCCTTCATATGAAGACTAGTTGCCATTGATCTTGTAGCATGGACACTATAATGAAGCTGTAAACTAATAGAAGGATTGGTGTCCTTGAGGTTGGTGCCTCAGAACTAGAAGGATTGGAGTCCTTGGAGTTGGTGCTCCTAAGTCCAAGGTTGGTGCCTGGACAAGACAAGGTTGGTGCCTTGACAGCAGAGGATTGGTGTCCTTGAGGTTGGTGCCTCAGAACTTGAAGGATTGAAGTCCTTGGAGTTGGTGCTCGTAAGTCCAAGGTTAGTACCTGGACAAGACAAGGTTGGTGCCTTGACAATAGAGGATTGGTGTCCTTGAGGTTGGTGCCGCAGAAACTAGAAGGATTGGTGTCCTGGGAGTTGGTGCTCCTAAGTTCAAGGTTGGTCCCTTGACAAAACAGAGTTGGTGCTCTAGAGGTTGGAGCCTCACAAAAGTTCAAGTTGGTGCTTGGCAACAGATTGGAACCATATGTATATGTATATGTATATGTATATGTATATGTATATGTATATGTATATGTATATGTATATGTATATAGTATCTATTTTATTGCAAAGATTATATTAATAAAAGCATTTATTCTTGTTGTTCATCTTGTGTTCTAAATATAAATGTTTTAACTGGTAAAATAACAGTTGAAAGTAAATACTGATTCACCCCCCCCCCCAGTATTTCCAACAATTGGTATCAGAGCCAGTACCTTCACTTAAAGCCTAATAGATTGAAGGTTGATCTTTAAAACACAGATGGCGAAGTCAAGGAAGAAAGTCTCCAATCCTCCTAAAGTTGTGTCTCCCTCTACCACTGAAATAGAAGACAATCAATTTAAGAAGGCTCCATGGTTCAATGGAAACTTTAATATATAGGAATCAAGAATGAGGAATTTCTTAAAAGCTCAAGGCATTGAAATATGGGAATCAGTGATTGTTGATAGCATGATGGATGGAGAATCCAAGGAGTATAATGCAAAAGTAATGAAGGCAATCTTGAACGGCCTACCTGATTCTATAAAGAACAACTTAAGAAAATGTTCATCAACAAAGGATATATGGGACAAACTTCATGACCTTCATTAAAAAGGAGCATTGACCATGACCATCAGTCAAGAAGATGATGGAAACCAAGAAGGAAATCCATAACCCATCATAGAAGCTGAAAATGAGAATGATGACATCAAGGCTAAAGAAGACCTAGAAGATGAAGAGAATGAAAAATATTTTGTAGAAGATCTCCTCACTCAACTTACAGCTGCCATGGAAGATATTATAAATTTGAAAAAGGAAAACAAGGAACTTAAGAAGAAAGCACTAGCTGATGACCAAGACCAAACAAGGAAGTAAATTGACCTTGTCCAGCTACAAGTACAAGAAAGGGGTGAAGAGTTTGCCAAGCTTAAGAAGGAATTTCATCAAAGCAAAAGAAAGTAGCATGAAGAAGTCATATCCATGACAAATCAATTGGATAAAGCAAAGAAATGAGAAGATACCTTGTCAAGTCAACTGGAACAAAGGCACAAGATCTTGAACAAACTTGAATAAGAGATTGGTGAGTACAAGGTAGAGGTCTCCTCTCTCAAATCTCAACTACAAGAAGAAAGAAGGTTAGCACAAGGAGCTAAAAAGAAAATGGAAACATTGGAAATCATAGAATAATAGGTCGATGAAGAAAAAAAGGAGAGAAACACCATGATATGTCAACTAAAAGAAAAGGATGAAGAAATCTTCAAAATGAAGTCAGATATCATCTCGATTAAAATAGAAGCAAGTGAAGTTGCTCATATCAAGGAAGAAACTGAGAAACAACTTTCTAAGAAGAATAATGAGTGTGAAAGATTGGAAGAAGAGATTGTCCTCCTCAAGAAAAAGGTTGAAGGGATGAACAAAACCTTGAAGAGCTCTCAAGCCTTGGATGACATGCTCAGCCATCAAAGATGTCCATTTGATAAATCAGGTCCCGAGTATGCAGGTGAATCCTCAAACAAGAATGATAATGCTTCAAACAAAAGGGATGTGAGGAAGCCAAAAAGAAATGGTGATGCTCCCAGTTCTAGCAAAGGCAAGGAGAAAAATCAAGGCAACAATGGAAGAAATCCTACTCCAAGAAGAAACGTAGATAATGTCAAGGATGCGATAAGCAGTGGTTATCGTCAAAGGAGCTCAAGACAGAAAGACTTCAGAAGTACATCAAGGAAATCTCCATCTCCCAGGTACCAAAGTTTATTTTTTGGTTATTGTTATTCTTGTGAAAATTTTGAACGCATGGAAAAATATTGTAAAGCATATCATAAAGATAGATGTTATGGTTCCCAACGATATCATTAAGATAGATGTTATGGTCCGAGGAATAATCGTGCAGGAAGTAATCATGAATTATTATTCATGAAAAATGTAGAATGCTTCAAGTGTCATAAAATTGGTCATATGGCACGTGATTGTAACTTAACTTGGGCTCTTACACAAGCTAGAACCATGCAAAAGAAGAAAGTTACACAAGTATGGAGAAGGAAGCTAATACAATCCGAACGTCCCTTGAACTCTCCAACCAAAAACACATGTTGTTAACCTGACCTTCGACAATCAAAACATTTGATGGGAAGACTTTGCCAAAAGAGATGATGCATACAGTTAGGGGCAGCCTGTGATTATTGATCATTATTGTAGAAGCTATTCATGAAAGGGAACTTATGAATTCCTTGTTGAGCTATATTAACTATCATTCTTTGATAAAGATCATTTCTCAGGAGTACTCCATCGAAGAACATGATCTTGTAACCATTCTTTGGACTGATGTTGAAGATGCTTTCCACTTGATCACTAAGTAGAAATAGGAGCAGCAGAGAAGGCCATCCAATGCTAGAGAAAAAAAAAGGGCAAATAACTATGTTATTGATATTACAGATGTTAAATGTTTTGACTCAGGGATTTGATGTGAGAATAGGTAGATTATGGACACAAATAGAGGCAATCTTCAAACAAATAGATACATCTGGGAATGAAGCATGAAGCAAGAGTAGTTGGCAGGATCTAACAAAACTAAAGCATTGCAAAAAGATTCCAATCAGTAAAATGAATTTAAGATTCCAGTCACAGATTGGATATCAAAATCTGCTAGCGGAAATAACTTGTAGAGATATGTAAAAGAACACAAGGAAATGGCTCATAGAAATGAGAATGTTGTGCAATCAAATATAACTTAAGTTGATACTGGTCACTTAGAAAAAATAGCAACAATGAGGCACAACCTCTCACCATTTCATCCAAATGCAATGATGTTGAATACTGGATGCCAGTGACTTAAGGAGAAGCACAGAGACACAAAGGAACTCGGATCTGAAGAAAGATAGCAAGAAAGACAATTTCAGTGGCATTTTTCTCTTGATTCGAACTATGAAGGCCTCTTAATTCTGACTGTGGATACAACAGAATATGGATTGAAGCTTAAAAACGTGGACTTGAACATTTAGTGTGTGGCTATTTGAAATCTATTTGAAAGCATTGAAGTGGAGCATCTTTAAGCATTGTTGAAGCCATGATAAAGTAGTTCTAAGACATGAAGAGGGGATAATGTGATAATTGATGATAAAGCATCAATCCTTCTATCTTGAGTAAAAAGAAGAGCACTATGATAGGGGGAGTAACAGACCCATGAAGATCTACTATTCATAAAGAACAGAAGTAGTTTGATAGGGGGAGTCCTAGAGCACTCCTTTGCCATTGATGTCAAAGGGGGAGAGAAGAAGAATATTGCCATCAATAACAAAGGGGGATATTGTTTACCTAGATTGTCATTGATGTAAATATGCCAATATTCTAGGAGAAGCGGAGCAAGGGGCTATGAGGAGAAACCAGAGGAAAGCCAAGACAGTCAAGCCATTGGAGAGAATATCTGAAGTCATAGGAGCTATCAGAGCAAAGCTATCAAAGCAGAGAATAGGTCATTGGAAGCCACGAGAAATAAAGAGAAACACATATTGGAGGTGCATAAACGGTGTTAGCAGAAAATCCATATCGGGAGTATCGCATGTATTATATGCCCAAGAAGTCCCGCAAATAGGAAGAATTCATCAAAAGAGAAGGAACAAAGAGGAACACACATGAGGAGGAGAAGCCAGCAGAAGAGCAGTTAACAGAGGAGCCATATCATGAGATATTGGAGGAATATCATAGAAGAGCTATTGGAGTGGAGAGTATCGGAAGCCATCATGGAGCCATATCAGACCAGACAAGAGCAGAGAGTCAAGGGAGTGGAGAGTCGTTACTCTATGTAATAGTGGCAATGGTTTTCGGGTTCAAAAGTTAACTAGCGCGTTTGTAATAGTGGCAGTGGTTTTCAAGTGGATTCTAGGCAATAAGTGTTATTTAGAGGAGAGCGCCCAATTCCATTCAATGGGCGACACGTAGCACTCAGGTGGAGAGAGAAAACCACTTTTCCGGGTGGTTATTTCCCTTGCAAATTTCTCACCTGAAATTCATGCAGGCCGTTGGATCCAGTGCGGGTTGATTGATGGGTAAGGATTAATGGACAGTTTTGGGTTGATCGGGTTAAGTTAGGACTATTAGATCTGGAGAGAAGAGATCTACAGTGCGGAATGAGGACTGAGTGTTGACCGTTGGATCGTGAGCAGATCAACGATGGAGGATCGCTAAGAAATACCGCTTAATATCATATCATAATTTATAAATGGATGGCACATTAAATATTCGATTATGATATATATATATATATATATATATATATATATATATATATGGACCCACGGGACCATTACAATATGATGTAATATAATATCATGCCTATTGTAATATCACAAGGCTTTTTAAAGCCTTGCCACATTAAAATGTTGATTGTGATATGTATGCGGACCCGTTGCATCGTTATAACATGCCCTATTGTAATATCGCGTCTGTTGCAATATCGCAATACTTGTTAAAGTTTTTCCACTTTGAAATCCGCCGATTGCGATATAATTGCGGACCCAACTACACCATTATAGCATGGCTTAATCAAATGTCGCATCCGCGGTAATCACAATGTACAAAGGAATGTAAAACCGATGATTGCGATAAGGGTGTGGACCCAACGGACTTATTAATAATTGTTTAATACCATATCACATCTGCTTCGTTGGCAATTGGGAATTGGCTATGTTATGTGTGAACCTCTGGAAGTGGCGATTGCGATAAAAGGATGACATGGCATGTGGGACCTCTATATGGCTATAGCCTCATTTATATGGTTTCCGTGAATAATAAGTCTGTGAATAAAAGATTCTCTGACAGAAATATTTTTCATATACAAGTCGGCATCTCCTCCCTATGAACATGTCCTTTGGTGATAGCAAAAAGTCTTATGTGTGTGTGTGTGTGTGTGTGTGTGTGTGTTGAAACGCTTCATTTCTGGAATTGAACTCGGGCATCTATATTATGAATAAATAACAGTTCACGACTCATGAACTTGAAAATAAAAAAGGATCTCTCTAATATTTTTTAATAAGCATCATTTCTATTGTAATTCAGCCCCTCTTCCTCTTGAACATGTCCTGTGAAGCATTGGTTAATTCTAACAGGCAGAGGAAGAAAAAGTGACCAAAGGATCAGGAAGCCGAAGAAGCAAGCAAGCGCAGAGGAAACTACAGTGACCGAGGAGGGAAGCCAAAAGGTCGAACGAGCATTGAGGAAGTGGAAGCTCAAGAAAGCAAGGACGAATCCAAAAGGTCAGGCGCATCAGGCATACAAAAACAGAGAACAAGGAAAGTTAAATGTGAGTTTGCAAACCGAAACAAAGGAGGAAGCCGTAGGTCCAGCTGAGTAGAAGGAAGCCGAAGGTCCAGCAGGATAGAAGGAAGACGAAGGACCAGTAATGAATTAATCAGGTACAAAATGCATTCTGAAGAACAATTCTATGTTGCAATAAATAGAGTTTTATCTGACACCGTTTGAAGGGAGCAATAGCAAGCACTGGCAGTGAAGCATATGTGAATATATTTCTTGGAAGTAAGAGATTGCAATAGTAGAGAACAATGAGAAGTAGTCACTCTTGAAGCATTTACTATGACTAATAGAACAGAGGCTTGAAACAAAGAAGTGGTTCTTGTGCAGAGCTTAGTGCAGCTAATAGTAGACTCACTAAAGCTATGTGGAGACACTATTAGAGATCATGATGGTTGTTTGATATCATCAAAAGATAAATTTTGCAGACTCTGTGTGGATAGTATGAATAGTTGTAAAGACTCCTTCATATGAATACTGGTTGCCATTGATGTTGTAGCATGGACACTACAGTGAAGCCGTAAACTAATAGAAGGATTGGTGTCATTGACTTTGGTGCCTCAGAAATGGAAGGATTGGAGTCCTTGGAGTTGGTGCTCCTAAGTCCAAGGTTGGTGCCTAGACAAGACAAGGTTGGTGCCTTGACATCAGAGGATTGGTGTCCATGAGGTTGGTGCTCAAAACTGGAAGGATTGGAGTCCTTGGAGTTGGTGCTCCTAAGTCCAAGGTTGGTGCCTGGACAAGACAAGGTTGGTACCTTGACAACAGAAGATTGGTGTCCTTGAGGTTGGTGTCGTAGAAACTGGAAGGAATGGTGTCCTGGGAGTTGGTTCTCCTAAGTTCAAGGTTGGTGCCTTGACAAAATAGAGTTGGCGCTCTGGAGGTTGGAGCCTCACAAAAGTCCAAGTTGGTGCTTGGCAATAGATTGGAACCATATATATATATATATATATATATATATATATATATATATATATATTGTATCTATTTTATTGCAAAGATTATATTAATAAAAGCATTTATTCTTGCTGTTCATCTTGTGTTCTGAATATAAATGTTTTAACTGGTAAAATAACAGTTGAAAGGAAATACTGATTTACCCCCCCCTCTCAGTATTTCCAACACTTTCGCGTATCACCCGACCATAAATTGCGCTGAACCAAATATCTTTTTCATCCAATCACCCTCGCGCCATATTCCAAGCATGAATGTGGGATCTCATGGAATAAATTGAAGTAAAACCAACCAGGGCTTCCAAAGGCTAAACCATTGTTATGAAACTAGCTCACAAAAATATAGAAAAGATAGATCAACGGCTTAGAATTTAGCCTCTTCAAGGGGGCAACCTCCTTTACATTACACAAATGAACAATTCTTGGATGATTCAAATGACAAAACCTCCTTTCTATATATAAGAGTCTAAGGGGTCACAATATAACCAAGCCAACCTAACAATAATAATATAAAGGCACAAAAATAACAATAGAGGGATTTTATGGGTCACAATAATAACAATAGGGGCACAATAATAACAATAAGGGACACAATGAAAATAGTGATGGGGGAATCACTAGAATTATAGGGACCTAACATGCCCCTTCCTTCAAAAAAGTGTTGTCCTCAAAGTTTGAGTAGTTCTAGATGCTTCTGTATAAAATTCTCATCCTCCCATGTGGAATCTTCAACGGGTAAGTTCCTCTACTTGATGAGATACTCTAAAATTGATTGATTTCGTAGCTTTTGAGTTCTTGTTTCTTTGAATACTTCAGGTTCCAGTATTATTTTTCCTTCCTCATCAAGTTCTAGAAATATTGTTTGAACTGGAATCTTGTCACCTAAAACCTTCTTTAAGCATGAAACATGCAAAACTGGGTGCACTCGGGAAGCTGCATGAAGCTTCGATTTGTATGCCATAGTACCTATCTTTCACAACACCTTGTACGGACCATAATACTTTGGTGATAATTTATTATCCTTCTTAGCTTGCTTGAGGGATCTTCCACTACTTGAACCTTAGAATTTTCTCTTAAATATGATGTGATGGATGGTGGATGATATCCATAAAGTGCCATAAATGGGGTCATTTTTGTTGTAGTATGGAAGGAAGAGTTATGCCACCATTGAGCCAAAGGCAACCATTTGACTCATTGTGTCTGTTTATCAGATACAAAGCAACAAAGATATCCTTCCAAACATTTGTTTACTATCTTAGTTTGCCCATCAGATTGAGGATGATAAGATGAGCTATGAGCTAACTGAGTACCAAGACAAGAAAATAAATTTGTTCAAAAATTTGTAGTGAAAATGAGATCTATGTCACTTACAATAATCTTTGGGTTTCCATGTTGCTTTTGAATTGTTTCTATAAATGCAGTAGAAATTGTACTCTCTTTAAATGGATGAGATAATGCACAAAAGTGTGCATACTTGGTAAGTTTGTCAACTACCACCATGATAACACTCTTTCCTTTGTACTTGGGTAAACCTGTGATAAAATCCATTGAAGCCTCCTCCCAACATTGGCTTGGAATGGATAAAGGTTGTAATAGTCCTGGGGTCTTAATTGTTTCAACTTTATTTTGTTTGCAAACCAAACATTCCACCACAAAGTTTTGAATATCTGATTTAAGGCCATCCCAAAAAAAATCCTTCTCAACCCTATGGAAGGTTTTTAGAAATCCGGAGTGCCCTCCTAAGGGTAAGGTGTGCAATTCCCTAAGAATCTTTTGTTTGAGTTGGGAATTCTTACATAGGTATAATCGATCCTTGTACCATAAAAAATCATTTTTCCAACTAAATGTATCAGATTTATTGGTATCTTGTTGTATATTTTGAATGAATGCCCACACTTCCTTATCATTCTTCCATTTATCCCTTGCTTCATTTATCCAATCTGGTTGGATAATAGAAATGGCGCAAAGAAATGCTTCCACGTCCTCAACCTTTCTTGAGAGTGCATCTGCCACAACATTTTTCTTCCCTTTTTTGTAGATGATTTCAAAGTCATAACCCAACATCTTCGTGACCCATTTTTGCTACTCCTTTGAAGATAATATTTTTTCTAAAATTATTTAAGACTATCATGATCTTTTTTTACCTTGAAGTGCCTTCCCATTAGGTAGGGTTGCCATTTCTTAAGTGCATGTAGTATTTCCAACATTTCCTTCTCATAAATAGCTTTGTGTAAATACTTTCCTTTGATTGGACGACTTTTGAAAGCAATGGGTCTTTCTTCTTGCATTAAAACAACACCAATTCCATTTCCTGAGGCATCACATTCCACAATAAAGGTTTTTGTGAAGTTTGGTGTAGCTAAGACTAGTGCTTGGCACATTGCCTCTTTAAGATGTTAAAAGGCCTCTATTGCTTCTAAAGTCCATGAAAATGCATCTTTCTTCAATAATGTTGTTAGCGGTGTTGCTATTCTCCCATAATTCTTAACAAACTTGTGATAATACCCTGTCAACCCGAGAAATTCTCGTATCTGATTTATGGATGTGGGGATTTTCCATCCCTTAATGGTTTTAATTTTGCGAGGGTCCTTCATGAGATACAATATGACTCAGATATTCCACCTCTTGTACTCCAAAGGAACATTTGGAAATTTTTGCATATAATTGTTTCTCCTCCAATTGTTTGAGCACCATGTCAACATGTTAGACATGATCCTTCCAAGACTTCTTGTAGATTAGTATATCATCAAAAAATACTAACACAAATTTTCTAAGGAAGGGTTTGAAAATGGAATTCATCAAACCTTGAAATGTAAAAGGTGCATTAGTAAGGACAAAAGGCATGACCAAAAATTCATAATGACCCTCATGAGTTCTAAATGTTGTTTTTGGAATGTCTTCAGTCTTCATTCTAATTTGATGATATCCTGAACGAAGATCCAACTTGGTGAAGTAAATTGATCCATGTAATTCATCCAATAATTCATCAATGACAGGAATGGGAAATTTATCTTTAATAGTGAGCTTGTTGTGCTCCTTATAATCTGGACACATGCACCATGATCCATCCTTCTTGTGAACCAATACTACTGGAGCAAAGAAAGAACTTTGACTAGGTTGAAATATACTAGCCTCTAGCATTTCTGCAACCATACGTTCAATGTCACTCTTTTAGACATAGGGATATATATAAGGCCTGATGCTTGGAGGAACACTTCCTGGAATCATATTAATAGCATGATCATGATCATGAATGGGTGGGAGGCCTTTGGGAGTCTCAAATACCTTGGAATAATTGTCCAAGTTTGGAGATCTGGAGAAATGGATGATTTCGATGTGGGAACCTCTAGTGAACATAATTGTGCAATTACGACTCATTCTTTCTTTAGAAGCTTTTTCATTATGTTAGAGTTGATTATCTTTCCCGGTTTCCCTGCGATACCCCTTAATTCAACTTCCTTTCCTTCTGAATAGAATTTCATGAAAAGTTCTTGAAAATTAAAAGCTATTGTACCCAAGGATTGTAGCCATTAGACTCCTAGTACAAAATCAGCACCACCCATTGGAATGGAAAGCATTGGGCTATTCAATACATATTCTCCCATGGATAGCTTGATATTATAGCACTTTCTTGAGCAATTTATGGTTCCTCCACTTGTAACCATCACTTGACACTCTTGTGCTGCATATAGGGAGCAATTCAATTCCTTGGTTGTCTTACAACGAATAAAATTATGGGTAATTCCCGAATCAATCAACACAATTACCTTTTTCTTCTTGATATGCCCTTCTATCTTAACCGTTTGAGGAGTGGTAATTCCAGCCAATACATTACAATATATGGTTGGATTCATTTCTTCTTTTTCTAGGGTTTTTTCCCGGTGTATATCCTCTTCTTTTGATGTTTTTTGTTCTTTTTCTTCCTCCTCTTCACAATCTATGTAAAATAATTTCTTCTCAGCACACTTATGACCTTTAGTGTATTTGCTATCACAACTGTAACAAAGCCCATTTGCTCTTTTTTATTCCAATTGTTGTGGTGTCAACCTTGTAGGTTGTGGATGGCTAGGGGCAGCGACACTTCCATCTTTATGATTGTGAGTGGTAGGCTTTGTTAAACACACACATGGGAGCAACAAAATATTAAAGGTAATTAGGAGAGTACACTTATTATTAACAAATCATATACATTTATAGTACATGGTGTGACCCTTGGATTCATATTCCAAGTGGTCTCTTGGACTCCTTTTGGCTATTCAGCCTCCACACTAACCCTTAGAGGATTAGGTGTCCAACATTCCCCCCCGCTAATCTGAAGGGTTATGTATGAGTCCAAGAAGAGAGTTGTAATACAAAATGTACAAAAATGCATCGCAACACTAGGCTGAATGTGCTCTCTGAAATGTTAGTATAAAGGGCAGTGGTTTAAGGATGACCACTAACACTAGAATGCTTAGTGTAGTTCCCGGAACTCTTCCAATTCTGGCATGAAGCTAAGTTCTTCTGCTAGAGGAAGTGCTCCTAATGTTTTTAAGAGGGAAACCTTCAACCATTAAAGGGAGGTCTCACCCCACATAAAAGGGAGAACCTCAACCTAAAAAGGGAGGTCTCAACCTATGATGGTTTAAGGATTACCACCAACTCTGGAATGCTTAATGCAATTCCTGGAATTCTTCCAAAACTGAAAAGAAATGAAGTCTTCTTCTAGGGGAAGTTTCCCCAATTCTTTGAAGAGGTATCACCGACAGAAGGCATGCTCAGGGGCATCTTTGTCTCTGGCTACAACTCTGAATCTGGTGTGGTAGGTTGTGGCTCAGGCTCGCTTGATGTGGCTTTGAAGCTTGTAAATGACCATCATTTCCCCCCCATTAGATACAAGGTGAGATGATGGAGAAAAATCAACTGCAAGACTGTTCAATACTCTAGAACAAGTTCTGACATGTGATTGGAATATCTTCTTGGCTGTTGATGCCCATTGCCAAGAAGCGATCCATCCAAGATGAATCTTTGTTCTTGCAGGAGGTTTGTTTCTGAAGCATCTATTTGAAGAATGGATGGTTTTATGACAGTGCTTACATGGATGAAGATCAAAACAATGATCTTTCAAATGGCCAACTCGGTCACAGTGTTGGCATTTCACAATCTGTTGTTGTGGAAGAGGGGCAGAATCTGGAACAGCTGAAGGTGAACCGTCATGAAGGAATCCAACACTCTTAAACTAGATGGGCTTTGAGTAATCTGGAATATGAAAGGACATGTCTTTCTCATATCCAAGACCTGTTCTGTGCTTGTTGTGGACAAGCTCTTCCCAAGGTCTGATGATGGGCTTTGGAAGTGCAAACTGAATTTCTGCATCTCCATGTAATTTTGTTGCTTCATTGGGCACTAGACCTGAATCAACTTGCTGCTTATGGGAGTCTATTTCAATGTTCTGAACAGAAACAGGCTCAGAATGATGACTCCTCTGTTTTAATTCTTCTTGTTGTAGTTGAGATTCAAGCTGCAAAAAAGAAATGTTTTCTTGTGCATGTTGTAAAGATGTTTGAATGTCTATGAGAGTGTCTTTGTTGGCTTTAATTGTTTTTCCACCAGTAGATAAGATTAGAGTGCTTAATAACTCTAATAATCCATGAATTTTCTCCATTATTCAAACAATCAAATCAATAAATGACCAAAAATGCACTTGTAGAAGCAATAATGGTTTTAGAAAATTAATTTGCCAACTTTTCAACACGAATTAATTTGCACTAAATTCTGCTCATGTTCTCACTTCACAATGTCTTGTGCCTCAATTTCTACATAGCAAGCCCAATATTGTTTCCTTAACAGAATGCCCGGCTTGACAGGTTTGCAGCCCACAGGCTCTTCTGATCTAGATGAAGTCTTCAAGGGTCCTTTCATGAGTTGGTGCATGACACATTCATTGTTGAAAACTTCTTCCTTCCTTGAGTCAAAAATGCTTTCTTCCTACAGAGATGCATAAGTTTTATTCTCCTATAAGACTCAGATTCTTTTCCATGGGCCGGTTTACTGTCTCACTATTTTTGGATTGGACTGTATATTTATATACTTAGAATTTACCACCATGTTACCTGCTCCAAGATATCGTGAAGGAGGGTGATATATTAATTGAGAACTCAATCTTGCTCAGAATTTCGGCTATTTTTTGAAGGTGACAGTGGCCAGTCTTTAGGGCTTCCAATTTATATTTTATGCTTAGAATTTTGAGGGAGATCAACTCCTTTCCATAGTGAAAATGTATTTGTAAAATCTTCAAACTACTCACTCCTTTCAGGACTGATATAATCATAAATTTGGATTATTGTTGTAGCACATAAATGATCTTTAAATGATGATTTCAGATCTTATATAGAAACCTTACACTTTCACTCTCTTCTCTAGGTAGCTCAGCCTTCATTGGTGTAATATCCCTTCTTTGAAAAAACTTAATTTCTCATACTAAATTTCTGAGTTTGTGCTATGGTTTCAGTGTAGCATTTCGTTAAACAGCTCGACTGTGTACTGTTGTAGGTGTTTTCTCACAATTCCAACTCAGAAAATACACGCAATAAATGACATGTACCCAGAATGAAGCTACCAAAATTTCAAGCTGATATATTTCAAGCACGGAGATTTACATAGGATTGATATATGTAATTTTTGTCATAGAAAGAGAGAAAATAGGCAACTTCCTCTTAGTATTTACTATGCAAATAGAATGGAGACAATTAGACTAGAGGAACTTGGGTACAATAGATGATTCGATGTAGTTTTTCTGTTCTTCAATGACACATATAAGTTCAAAATTTTTCCTCTCCGTACAATGCCTCAAAACGTCCCAACATAAATCGATATAAAGATATCAACAGCTGTCATAGACACCATAAGGTGGTTGTATCACCTTCCATCTCAAAATAAAGGCTCAGACTCCAGTCAGCAATATGACCCTCTTACTATGATATATAGCTTCATGCAGTGGGTATAGTGGAAGCCTTCGAATAGAAGTTAACTTGTTCCACCTTAACTATGACTCAACCCATAAATTATGCAACTCTCATCCAACATTAACAGTGAGGGATTTCGACCCTACTTCTCCTTGGAACCATGCCCAGAAATTAAAAGGCAACAGGAGAAACAAAGTCACATAATCAAAAGCAAAAAAATATTGATCATAGACATTCAATTAGTATTCTAAATGATGGAGCTGCCACTTCTATGCATGTTAAGTATACAATTGGAATGCCTCAAAGGGATGAACTTAGGGACAATGTCTGTCGGTGCAGTGATCCAATGAAGAATCAAATAAGGGATGCTTCTCTTCCACCTCAAAGTAAGCCAACATCTTCAATTGATATATCTGTAAGGGTTGAAGCTTCTAAAAGAAAGCTTCAGGAACGATACCAACAAGCAGAAACTGCAAAGAGGCAACGAACTCTTCAAGTAATGGATCTACAAGGCCTCCCTAAAAATGGGCGTAGTCTTGTAAAACCATTGCAAGAAAAACTAGGGTCACAGAATAGGCAGCGATTCATTAATTGCATATAGGAATGTCATATTATCTAGGCCCGAGTTGGTTGATATATCGCAGCAGAGTTATATATCGCAGTTACGATACCACACCATAATATTGGGTATGGAAACCGGTGGAGAGAGCAATAGGCTGAGTGTTAGGCTGAGAATGGTAGGTAGGTTCTGCAGAGTTGACAGACTCTTAAAATACCCAGACCTCTATTTTCAGATTGTTGGAATGTACGTTACATCCAGAATTGCAGAACTGACAGTTATATGAATGTAGAGAAGTTACAAAGCAGATATATAAGACATGCGACCTTGCGTATGAGGGAAAAAACGCTAGTTTTTCTATATCAGGACAATGGGCAGAGGTACAAGACTGGCATGTAAGAAAGGCCATAGAAAACAAGTGGCTCACAGTTGAGCAAGGCAAGAGATCGCCTGCTCTGATACCATGTTAAACACACACATGGCAACAACAGAATATTAAAGATAATCAAGAGAGTACACTTATTATTAACAAATGATATAAATTTATAGTACATGGTGTGACCCTTGGATTCATATTCCAAGTGGTTCAACTTCCACACCAACCCTTAGAGGATTAGGTGTCCAACAGGCTTCCTTGTTGCCATAATTTTTCTTTCCATTTTTCTTGCCAACCTGAATGCCTTCTCCAATGAATCTGGTTCCCAAAGGCAAACCTCATGTTGGATGTTATCTTTTAAAGCCCCTATGAACACATCAATCCCATGCTCGTCTGGAATATCTTTTACCCTTATATTCAATTTTTGGAAGTCCTCAATGTGTTCCATCATTGAATCCTTTTGTTTGAGATTTATCAAATGACTAAAAAAAGTGTTGCTTTTTGTATCCTCATAATGTGCTATCATTTCATCCATAAAAATAGCCCAAGTGACAATTTGTTTACAAGAGCAAAGCCATCGATACCATACAAACTAATTTGGTTCCAAATATAAAGTTGCAATGCATACCTTTTGTGTGTTGTTCACATTATGGAGATCGAAAATTTTCTCCATCTGTAGTATCCATGTTCCGAGATCCTTTCCATCAAACTTCCTCATATCGATCTTTGGAACATGGTGGTTCTTCAAACCAACGTTGGAGTCCATGAAATCATGATTAACATTTATTTGTTCTCATCATGATTTTCTTTTATAAACCTTTCACCATTAGTAAGCATTTCTTGTAGAAACTTTGTCAAATCTGTCTTCAAATCTTTCATGCCTTTCTTTAAATCATCCATCTTAGCTTCCATGCCATCCATCTTAGCTTCCACGCCATCCATCTTATCTTCCACGTCATTCATCTTCGCTTCTATGCCTTTCTTTAAACCATCCATCTTAGCTTCAATGCCTTTCTTTAAACTATCCATCTTAGCTTCTACGTCTTTCTTTAAACCATCCATCTTAGCTTCTGTTACTTTTTGTGTGAGTGAAATTTGTTGCACTTGGTCTCGTAATTTCGATATATAATGTTGCATTTCTTCCTCTTCTTCATGCGTCATGCTAGAAATTTCAGGTTGCTTACTAGGTGTTTCCACTTTCTTTCATCAGGGCATCAATTACCAATTATAATTCTTCACTGTGCCCTTTGAATTCCTTCAAACTATTTTTTCAAACCAAGCTTATGCAAAAATTTAAAAAAAAACTACACACTTTTTTTTCACTTTGTAGGAGCTCGATATTGAATCTGATGTATCTCTGTTATTTTGATCTCCTAGGTCTAAAATTTCTTCCTTCGTAACCCTCTGATTAATCTTTCTAATCCCACAAGTCTGATCAAGATTGGATTCTCCAATGAAGAGTTATGCCAAATCTCCCATGATGACCTGAGTATAGACTGGTTCAATAGAGGGAACTTATACGACATGCCGCGGGTCATTGCTTCAGCCTTAGGTTTTGAAAATGATACCCAAAAAAACTAAAGTTTGTTCTCTTTCCGTAACTTCTAATGAAAATTCAATTTGATGCTCAGAGCGAAAGTTATGACGATTTTCCCAAGGTGACCTGTTTGGAATGTAATTCGGGGGTCTACAAAAACCATAACTACCTCAGATTATATCTTCGAAAATATAGCAAGACAAGATCTGAAATTTAGAGCCGAGGTTCAAATCGATTTCATCTCAAATAGGTTTTCTTTTAGCTTCTGAAACTTCATAGCGAAAGAGTTATAGCGAAAATTCCATGATGAACTATTTTAGATGAAATTTTGGAGCTTGCAAAAACCCTAACTTCTTCAAATCATATCTCTGAAAATATAGCGAGACAAGGTCTGAAATTCAAACCCGAAGTTCAGTGAGATTTAGTCTCAAATGGGTTTTTAATTTAGCTTTTGAAACGTCGTATAAAAAAATTTATAACGAAAATTCCATAATTACCTGTTTGGAATAGTGAAACCCTAGAATCCAAAGCTCTTATACCAAATGTTATGAAACCAGCTCACAAAAAGATAGAAAAGATAGATCAACGCCTTAGAATTTAGCCTCTTTGAGGGGGAAACCTTCTTTACATTGCACAGATGAACAATTCTTGGATGATTCAAATGACAAAATCTCCTTTCTATATATGGGAGTCTAAGGGGTCACAATATAACCAATTCGACTTAACAACAATAATATAAAGGCACAAAAATAACAATAGAGGGATTCTATGGGGCCCAATAATAACAATATGGGGACAATAAGGACACAACAACAACAGTAATGGGGGAATCACTAGTATTATAGGGACCTAACAACCACCTCAACCCTCAACCACAATGATTCCACCTCTACAAACCAAAAATCACAAACATCAACCAGATTGATCTCTACCCAAGCTATCTAGGGATCCAAGAACTAGTAACTCAACCCATAGCCTTCTAGGGCTTCTAGAGCATTTGTTCCAACCGTGGATCCAGGGACTAGTAACTCAAACCACCAAGGGCTCCATAATGTTTGTCCCAACCTAAGGCTCCAGGAATTAGTAACTCAACCCAAGTTGTTCCAGGGCTTCCAGAGCATTTGTTCCAACCCACAGCCATAAATAACCTAAGCCCCAATAATAAAGAAAACAAGTGGAAAACCCACAACACCATGGTCATCCAGGAATTAGCAAGGCAAGTCTAAAACCCATTATCAATCCAGACAAATCCCCATGCCAATGACAACACATAACTAGAGACATGGATGCATATACCATGAATCTAGAAATCAACAAGGAAATCACACATGCAACTTGTTACTTGCAAAGCAATCCATTTGTAATTGTTGATCCCATTATTTCCTTATGCTTCCTTGCTTTCCTTTGCCTTCTTTCTCTAAGTCCAAGTGAATTGTCAAGTGCCTTCATTCTCTCTAAGTGTGCAAGAGTATGAGCAAATGAAAGAATGAAAGACAGAGCCAAAACTGAACTTACCAAAGCTGTGAACTAATCCTCATAAGCCTTTTTATCATTGAGGGCTCTATTTTCTTCATTTTCCTTCATTTTTCCTCTAATTTCCTTAGCATGCAAATTTGTGCCTCTTCACCTTCTTTTTCTCCTATTTTCCTTCATTTTCGTAAATAAATGTCAATTATTGTCTCTTTTTCTTTTCCAATGCCTTTTCCAATTTCCATAGCCATTAATTAATCATCGGTGATGCCCACTAAGTGATTTTCCCAACATTTAGCTTGAAATATGTGACCCCATGACCTTGGTCTTATTTTATTCACACAAAAAATCAACCAGGGGTTGTTAAATTGAAAAAGTAGTTTTTTATTTTCCCCCCCAAAACTTGATGAGGTAATGTAATGTAATCTTATTATTTTCACTATTATTTTTTAATATTCCTTAGGAGGCCTATTTTAGGCCTTGAAATTTATCTAATGACACTTCGACGCAGGTGGACTACCATTCAAAAGGTACTTTGATCACTTTGCAATTGGGTGCTTATACTTGCTCATTTTTGGGCATTTGGTATGCATTATGGGGTGATCTGGAAGACTGACAGACCTTGATCATGATCTTGTTCTCTCCTCTTACTTTGGGGGGTTAATATTTCATCTTAGTCCATTGGTAACTACCTTAAGGTCCCCTCGTTATAGGAGGGGCATTATTTGGGAAGCCCTGATTGAGATAGCATAGTTACATTTTCCCATGTGTCATAATTAACAATTTCCATCTTACATTACAAGCCCATATCTCACTTCCACTCTTCTGGTTCAACTTGCCATTGGTTCTTGGGGATTTTTCCCTCATATTTTGGCATACTTTGAGTAGGGCCCGAAAACCTAGCACTACGAGGTTGATGCAACTAAAAGAAATAGAAAGAGCATATCATTGCCACAAAAAAACAAAGAAAGAAAAATTAAAATGAAAAATATGGCCAACAACATAAAGATTAACATGTTGGGAAAATCCTAGCATGAGCTCTACCTCACTCATATGGCCATCACCTAATTCTTAAGCACATGTTGCTCCATTACATCAAAGAAGGAACCCTTGCATGTCCCAACCTTGATGAACAATAAACCAACTCATCTTCAAGGGGTAATAAAATTGCACATCATACAATGCAAGCTCTAACCCTTGAGCTATAAGCAGTAATACAAGGAAAAAATCAAGAAGAATTAAAAGGCACACACAAAGGGTGGAAAATACAAGGCTGAGCTAGTAACCCATTCATCCATGAATGCTTCCTCCTCACATATAGACACTCAAGATGTGGAAAACCCCATCAATTGGTCCCTTTCAACATGGCACTTGGCCATCAAGTCTTCTTGCCACCATTACCATAATTATTTTTCACTAACACCTATCAATAGAAGGCTGGACCAGAGAATTTTTTCTTCCCCTTAAGGGCTAGAAGCACCTAATAGGGTTAACCTTTAGCCACACTACCTAAGGAGAAAACATATTTGCAAGATAAGGGTCTTGATTTTGAAAGGGGATACTTATTTGAAGTATTGAATTTCCCTTGAAATTTAAGTTTGGTTCACTTAGATGCATTATTGATCTTGGTTCCTAATGATAGGTTGTTTTTGCTAGAATTCATCTTGTTCTTATTAGGTGGATCAACATCCCAAGCCTTGAGCACCTACTCCATAGGTACAAAGCCCTTCAAACGAGTGCATTGGTACAAACAAGTGAAGTGTTAAGAGTTAAGAGCCTCCCCGCAACATCATTGGATGACTCATGCCCCAGAGCACCTCCAACACCCAAGACGTTGGTTGACTTTTACCCAATTTTGAAGATTCTTCAGGATGACAAAGTCTAACCCAGCATGGCCCCAGGCTATCCTTGACATAGCTTGATGGGAAGCAATTGATTCAGATCCCATATGAGGATGGTCTGACATTGAGAGACTAGGGAGGGCTTGTTACACCTAACCACCCCCTAATGTTAGAAGAAGAGGAGGCCTTATTTAGCAGTTAGAGACCCATGGAGACCACTTTTTGGAACCCTAGTTGGATCTTGGGACCCCGCATGGGAGGTAATGAGGTAAATTTGAGGGCCAACCCTCAAATCGTGAATTTCATGGGAATATACACCTTCTTGCACACCTCATCACCCTTAGACATGGTGTTTGGAGAATTTATTGTTGATGGCATTAGCATGAGAGAGCTTACAGCTCATTCTTGTGGGCTAATTAGGGCATTTTTTGATAAAGCTAGTGGGTTGGCTTGTAACCTAAGGATATTATAGCATCAAACTTTTTTTAAGGGCTTTGTCAGGCTAATCAGTAATCCTAATCCTCATATAAAAATAGGATAGGCTCATTGTATTGGATCATCACCACTTGTGACTATTTCGACCCTATTGGAGATTTTCAGCATTCATGTATTCTTGTGGAGATGTGACTCTAGTGTATTTTGTTATATGGAGTTATTTCTTTTGTCTTGGAGATCTTACTTTGGAGCAATAGAGGCTTGTACTCACATTCTATCTTGCAAGTGTGCCATGGATTTGATAAATTTGTATTCTTGTGTCTAATGTATGGAACAATTAATTATCTGGGGTTTCTTTATGCTAGTTATTATTCAAAATCATTGAATGAATCTAGATGATAACATTTCATGCATTACTCACTATTAGAATGTGAATGAAAATCCCATTAGTGAATCTTTAAACTAGCTCTCCAAATTGATTTTTCTCCCTCACAAAGGTAATAGCTAGGTTTTTAAAACTGAAGGTTTCATCATTCCCTTACTCTTTTCCAAGATCTAGCATATTTTACAATCCCATAGGCTCCAACATCCAAAGGACTAGGCACTTTCCTTGTCACATTCTTGATCACCTACAAAATTTGACTTAAATTTGATTCTCTCTCCTAATCTAATTTTCGGCCTCTCAAAGATAAGCCTCCAATTAGGGTTAGGGCACGAATCGGGCTAGGGTTGAAGGCATTTCCATGTGGAAATATTCAACATTGGAAGGATTGTTTTTTGCCTCAAAATAAACCCCTTTTAGTGGCTAATCCATCCAATTAAAAGCTAAATTCTTTCGCCCTAGGTAGATCTTGTTATAGAAAAGCCCCAGTTTTCCCTAAGCTTCAACTTGGGGATTGTTCAAGGATTCTTGTTCCATTGGTTTTTAATATTCATGGCTTGGAAGCCCTTTCTTGGCCTTGTGATTCTAGGTTGATCCATTAAGATTGTTATTCATCAATCCCTAAATCATTTATTCCCTTGTAGGCTACATTAGAGGATGCAAATTTCCCTTATCTTACTTGAGCCTTGTCCCTAGGAAGAGTTGTCCTCTATAATCCTATCTTATCACCTTATTCCTTAGACTTAGCATATCTATCATAGGTGACCTACTAAAGGTAGGCCTTCCTACTGGTGGAATGTCAATCTAGTTGCCATTGATGTCAATATATTGAAGAAGGCAGGGACATGGTGGCAATCAATGAACAAACCAAACGATGAAGAAGACCAACACTCAAAGACACTTTTCCCTGCCTCCATTTCTGCACTATTAAATGATCAGTCACATGAAATAATATTTTTTTTCTATCTTAGAAAAGGAATTTCATCATGAGACCTGGAACATCTGAAAGGGCATAATTTTACCTTTCTAATGAGCTATTATGTGTCCCGAAAGTCCAAATAACAAGAGAGAAATTGATTTTTAAAGATAAAGTAATTCTCTCCCTATTGAGCCAACCTGTATTAAGACAAGTCATGTCGGCTTGACCTAGAAGACGTGATTGTTCATTGTGAGGACGTAGAATGTGTATAAATAAGAGGTTAGTCCTATGTTTCAAGGACAAGAATTTAGTGTAAACACCAGCCAAGTAATTTGGACTGTACTATAAGTATAGGAAGTAGCATGAAGATTTGTTCACATCTCATGAATAGTTAGAAGACAAGGGCATAAAAGAAACAACACCTTCTCAGATAAGCATGAAGAAGACAATCTTTTGTTATGGTGACAGGAAACATTGTTGAGGACTACACAGAAGCTCGGTGTTCATCCCTTAGCCTCCACAGACTACACAGAAGCACGATGCTTATCTCTCTGCCTCCACGAACTTGCACAAAATCTTGGATTGCAAACTGTCTTATGACGTTTTGAAGCTTGGATTGCGGATTGTCTCATGATTTTTTTTAAGCTTGGATTGCAGACTGTCTTATGGTGTCTGTGAAGATAGAATTGTGAACTGTCTTATGGTTTTTTTGAAGACTGGATTATGGTAAATTACGGACTGTCCTTATGTATGAAGATCTCCCCTTAACAACAACAGCAAAAATCCTAATGTACAGTGAAGTCAAGCAACCCTGAACTGAAGATAGCACAGAGGAGAATAGTGGAGCATTGAGCAGTAAAGAAGGATTTCCTTACTCAATGAAGCATCTCATGTAATTTCCATCTACATTCTTTACTAAAACTAAAGGATTGGTGTCCTTGGAGTTGGTGCTCATAAACTCAAGGTCATTGCCTTGGATGAGATAGGGTCGAAGTGTTGCTTTGGGGTAGCATCAGATGTCCTCTAGCCATGAAATTTGGTGAAGAGTTTGGGGCACATGAGATATCCAATACCCAGAAAGGGTTTGGGTAGATTATAAACAGATCAGGAGATATTAAAATAATTAATAGTTTTAATGGAGTCCCTAAGTCTAAACTTAGGGAAAATAAAATATTAATGTGTATTAATATGAATCTGTGTTAGAATGGTCCAGAAGACATGGATCAAGCTAGATCTAATCTTAGTAGTTGATTAGGGAATTAATTTCGGTTGTTGAATCGTCAACAGGAAAAGTATAAGAGGAGGCTTGAGGGTCACTCGGAGGAGTACACCAGATGATCAGTCATTCTATTCTCTAGAGTTGGGTTTGCTAAGAGAGATAGAATCAGTGATCGGGAGAGTAGCTGATAGAAATTGAGTACAAAGAAACAGAGAAGGTAGAGATTGTGTTAGGAGAGTAGCACAGCAGCCAAGTAGAATGACGCAGATCCAGCAATGGCTCACATAGGGCCACGCAGAGGCAGCCAAGTGTTGCGCAAAGCACCAGAGAGGCCAGCATGTCTGGCGCAAAGGCCTAGAAAAATTATGCAAGGCCTCCTGGGGTTGATGCAGGCCAAGAAAGGATGATGCAGTGCTAGCATGAGACAAAGAGCGGATGACGCAGTCCAAATTGGGCAGACGCTGGGGTTGCAGGAGTAGTTTTGTGCCGAGGAGTTTCCGGAAGGATTTTCTGAGGTTTCAGCCAAGAGATTTCTCTCAAACTGTGAGGTAGAGATGCTAAGGAAATTCTCTATTGGGTAGGCCAATTTCGGCACCCAGATTGTACTATGATATTGCTTAATAAAAAAACCCTCAGATAACTGCACCGGTTTTCCCACATTAGGTTTTTTCGGGGACATTGATCCAAAAATAATGGTGTCATGTGGTGTGTTTGTTCTTGTTTCTTTTAGTTGTTGATATGTAATATGTTGAGCATGCACTACTGTTTATTTTCAGTATTTACTTTGTAAATAACTTGTTAAAGGAAAAATAACAAGTAGGTAGGAATAAATTAGAAAAAGTGCATGAAGGGTTTCTAAACTAAGTAAAATTAGAAACTTCAACATGGTATCAGAGCATGATTGTAGATCACAGGAGGACTAAAAGACATCAGAGTGGATCAATAGCAGCAGAAAACAGCTCTCCCGAGGTGACAAAAGTTGTTTCTAGCAGCGCAAAAGCCAAGGAAGTGTGACGCAGAGCCAGTCAGAGCCACGTAGAAGAAGGTGGGAACTATGCAGAGCCTCAAGGAGGATAGTGTTGTTGACATAGAGGGCCAGAGGGCTTACACAGGACATTCTAGGGCTGATACAGACCCATCTGGGGTGACACAAAGCCAGCGTGAGGTAGAAAGGGGATGATGCAGTTCACAGAGAGGTAGTTGTTGGGGTCTAGAAGGATGCGGGAATATTGTAGAGTGGAGACGGTGAGGTATTGTAGTCAGAACAGTACCTAACAGAGCAGAGCCAAAGGAGTTGTTGCTGAGGGTTTCTAGCTGAGGAACCCGGATTAGCATTGCAGTTGCACAAGACGATAAAAGTAGGGGGCATCTCGACAAGTAGCAAAAGGATTTCCAGGAGGGAAATCGGGACTCAGAGGGATTCCAGAAGAGAACTTCCAAATGAGAAGTAGAGACTCAGAGGAGTCGAATAGAGAACTTCCAGGAGGGAAGTAGAGTAGCATCATGGCACTACACAGGGTAAGAGACCAGGATAGACTGGATGGAGCATCAAACTTCACAGTCTAGAAGGCCAAAATCTTATCAATGCTTAACAAGAATCATGTCAAGAACTTCGCCTTGAAGGTTATAGCTATCCCAATCGACCCCAATGATAATGACAGGAAAGAAGAGGCGATGGCGAGGGCCAAGTGCATTATCCTTGATGGGGTCAAGGATCATGTGGTACCACATATAGCCGAGAAGGAAATGGCAGTTGAGATGTGGGAGGCTCTCAAGAACCTGTACCAGCATACTTCTGTGTAGAGAAGAATGTTGCTCGAGAACCAAATGAGGTCGTATCAGATGAAGAAGGTTCAATCGATTGACACCTTCCTCGGAGGACTGAATGAGATCCGAGACCAGTTGACTGCTATATGAGCGACACCGGATCAGGAGCTTATGGTGAAGATATCCCTGAATGTTGTCTCAGAATATTGGGAAGTGTTTGTCCATACTATCCTGGGCAGAGGGACTCTCCCACCTTGGGATGAGATGTGGGCAGCTCTTCGCCAGGAAGAGACCAGACGGTAGTAAAAGACAAGTAGCAGTAGCAAAGGGATCAAGGTCAAGAAGGAGGAGGAAGATGTGGCCCTAGCATTTGAGGGAAAGTGGGAGAAGAATAAGAAGAAAGATCTCTCCAAGATCAAGTGCTTACACTGTGGGGAGATGGGTCATTATGCAACCCAATGCCCAAGGAATAAGAGTAAGGGAGAGTCTTCCGAGACTAAGGTAGTGCCAGCACAAACAGAGAAGGAAGTTTTGACAGACGATGACTGTGCGATGAGTGCACACGAACCACTTGAGCAGAAGTGGGGAGACATCGAGTTGTAGTTAGATGGACTACAGGCGATGAGGGGTGGGATCCTCGAGGTACCCAGCCTCTTGGATTAGACCTTGTTACGGGAGCCCCGGCGAGGAGTAGCAGGACTGGCTGGGTGGGTAGAGACGGATGTGGATGGAGCGGCAGAGGGAGCTACAATGCAGGAGTCCCAAGACAGTGCAGGGCTAGCAGGCTACAGCAGAGCAAGAGGCATAGAAGTGTTACACCAGTGCAGGAAGGCACAGAGAGGTGTGCAACAATGCGAGATGCAAGGAGTTGTTGTAGCAGCACAAAGGTCAGAGAGGGAGCACTTGTCAGCGACAAAGGGAGCTTCAGCATCAGTGGGTGTTTCTAGTCCAATAGGGAGGTCAGTTGGGAGATCAGTTACTTACTTCTCAGTAACTAAGTTGCAGTGTAGAAGTGGGCAGCATGATGAGAGGAGGTGCAGTACAGATGTAGTGCTGGGAGAAAGGACCACCAGCAGCACGGATGCAAAGGGAGCTGTAATATAGATGCAGCAGTGGAAGTGGCAGTGGCAGTGGCAGAACCACGGGCAGTAGTACAAGATGAAGCAGTGCAGAGGATGATGCGTAGGAAGGCCTAGCATCAGCACAGGTACTGATGCCAGATGATCAGAGTAATACTCAGTGAGGAGTATTGTTAGAGCACAGTTCTCGCTAAGAGGGAGTTTTTATTTGGGGTAGCATTGGATGTTCTCTAGCCATGAAATTTGGTGGAGAGGTTAGGGCACATGATATCTCCAATACCCAGAAAGGGTTTGGGTAGATTCTAAACAGATCAAGAGATATTAAAATAATTAATATTTTTAATGGAGTGCCTAAGTCAAAACTTAGGGAAAATAAAATAAAAACGTGTATTAATATGAATTTGTGTTAGAATGGTCCAAAAGACATGGAACAAGCCAGATATAATCTTAGCCATTGATTAGGGACTCAACCTCGGTCATTGAATCATCAACAGGAAAAGTATAAGAGGAGGCTTGAGAGTCACTTGGAGGAGTACACCAGATGACCAGTCATTCGATTCCCTAGAGCGGAATTTGCTAAGAGAGATAGAATTAGTGATCAGGAGAGCAACTAAGGGGAATTGAGTACAGTGAAACAGAGAAGGCAGAGATTGTGTCGGTAGGGTAGCACAGCAACCAAGGAGAGTGACGCAAAGCCAGCAAGGGCTCACGCAGAGGTAGCCAAGTGCTGCGCAAAGCACCAGAGAGGCCAGTGTGTCTGGCGCAGATGCCCAGAAAGCTGACGCATGGACTCCTGGGGCTGACGCAGGGCCAGCGTGAGACAGAGAGGGGCTGACAAAATCCAGATTGGGTAGACGTTGGGGTTGCAGGAGCAGTTTTGTGCTGAGGTGCTACCGGAATGATTTTCCGGGGTTTCAGCTAGGAGATTTCTCTCAAACTTTGAGGCATAGCTGCTAAGGAAATTCTTTGTTGGGTAGGCCAATTTCAGCACTCATATTGTATTCTGATATTTCTTAATAAGAAAACCCTCAAATAGTTGCACTGGTTTTCTCGCATTGGGTTTTTCTAGGGACATTAGTCCAAAAATAATGGTGTCATGTGGTGTGTCTGTTCTTGTTTCTTTTATGTTGAGCATGGACTGGTGTTTATTTTCAATATTTACTTTGTAAATAACTTGTTAAAGCAAAAATAACAAGTAGGTAGCAATAAATCAGAAAAAGTGCATGACGGGTTTCTAAACTAAGTAAAATTAGAAACTTCAACACAAAACCCTAGAGGTCGGAGCCTCATCAAAAACCAAGTTGGTTCTTGGGAATAATTATCATACATTTTACTTATTCTTTTATACTCAATAAAATTATTCTTATACATTTCTCTGATTAAATTGTGAAGAATCTAACTGGTAATAATAACAATTGAAAGAAAATATTGATTCACCCCCCTCTCAGTATTTCCAACAATTGGTATCAAAGCCAACTTCTTCATAATCAACCTAACAGCTGGAAGAAGGATTCTTAGTCACAATGAAAAATCAAGAAGTGTCAGGAAGGCTTCCTTTGTTTGATGGCACAAATTTTGGTTTTTGGAAAAAAATAATGTCCTACTACTTAATGTCCCTTGGACCTGAAGTTTGGCATTCTGTTTTGAATGGGTACACTGCTCCTTCCACTCTTCCAACTGATCAAGACAAAAGGAAAGCTTACATTTCAAATGCAAAAGCCTTAAATTCCATCACTAGTGGAATCACTAATTCTGAATTTACAAAAGTCATGAATTGTGACTCGGCCAAAGAAGTATGGGATAAGTTGGTTAGCTTATTCGATGGGAACTTCAAGGTTAAGAAGGAAAATCTTTAAACTCATGGAAGGAAATTCAAAAGTCTGAAAATGGATGATGAAGAAGATATTGTATCATACTTTCTCCAAGTAGCTGAAGTGGTCAACTCTCTTAAAGGATTGGGGGAAAAGATTGAAGAAAGCATTGTTGTTCAGAAGGTCTTAAGATCTCTCCCTGATAGATTTGACTCCAAAGTAAGTGCTATATAAGAAATGAAGGACCTAGATACTCTCAAGATGGATGAACTTCATGGAATCCTCATTGCCTATGAGACAAAAAAAGGAATCCCCAGTTCCAAATATGCAGCGTTCAAGGCCTCAAAATCAAAAAAGGGGAAAGGATGGAATACCAGCATTGATGACTCCGATGTTCAATCCAAATTGGTGCAATTTGTATGAAGACTAAAGAAAGGATCCAATCTAAAAGGTAAGTACCCTCTTATTTGTTTCAAATGTGGAAGAATAAGTCATTATGCTACAAAATGTCCTCATAAGCATGATAGTGATGATGAGGAGAATTCGAAAAGGATGGTATACAAAAAGAAAAGGTTTAATAATAAGAATTTCTTCTCTAAGAAAGATGAGTTTGATGAAGATGAATTTGTATTCATCAAAAAGAAATCAACTAATCATTTCCCTCATCGCAAAGGAGGTAATGATGAATTAGATGAAGAAAATGACTATGTTGGAAGCCAAGAAGTATTATTCATGGCATTCACAAATGATGATGATTCAAGACTAGAAGGAAATGTAGATGAATTTTTAATGAGTTCCATTGAAGAAAATGAGAAATTACGAAATAAAATCATTTCTCTCAAGGTAGAAAAGGAGGAAGAAAAAAGAAGGGAAGACCTCTTGAAAAATAAGCTAAAAGAAAAGGAAGAAATTTGTGAAAATCGTGAAGCTGAAATAGTATCTCTGAGGAAGGAATTGGAGCAAGTCAAAAAGAGTTGGGAAAGCTCTCAAACACTTGACATTATCCTAACTTCTCAAAAACCTCAATATGACAAATCTGGGATAGGTTTTAAAGGAGAATCATCAAGTACTAAGGATAATGCGAAAAGATATGCCAACATACTTTCCAGCAACCCAAAAGAAGAAAAATCATTTCATCAAAGGCCCATCTCAAATCCAAAGAATGAAGAAAGAGTAACTCCAAGGAAGAATGTTGATTGAAATCATGGTTATTACAACAGGTACCAAACTATCTTTTTTGGTCATTGTTATTATTGTAGAAAATTTGGTCATCAAGCTAAACATTGCATGGCTCGTAAGAATAAAACAACAAAATTGAAGGATCAAACAAACAAACCATATGGTCTCAAAGGGCAAGGACAAATCAAGACCTATAACTCTTTTGATCCTTTGGCCAAATTTGATCCAATTTTCTCATTATGTAATGATAATGGACATAATGAACAAAATTTCCCCCTCAAAAGAAGAGAAGCAAAATATGAGAATCCCAATACGAATAAATGTGGCCTAGCTCTATGTGCTCATAGTGATGAAAATCATTGGTTTGTGGATAGTGGGTGCTCCAGACATATGACAGGTGACAAAAGGAAGTTTGTCTCATTGAACAAAAAGGAAGGAAATGTATCCTTTGGAAGTGGGTCTACCAAAATTATTGGAAAAGGAACTATTACCCTTATTAATGGAAAAGGAAAGGCTCAAAATGCTTTGCTAGTAGACAAGCTCAAACACAGTCTCTTGAGTGTTAGCCAAATATGTGATCAAGGACATAATGTTGTCTTTAGCACTAAATATTTTGAAATAAGGAACTCTTCCTCAGGGGAACTTGTGGCGAAAGGAGTTAGAACATCAGATAATGTCTACATTCTGAACAAAATTCAAGAAGATAAATGTTACCGAAGTCAAACAGATGAAATTTGGTTGTGGCACAAGCGACTGGAACATACAAGTTTCGATAACTTGATCAATATCAGCAAGATCAATGTAGTGTGAGACATCCAAAAGTTATTCAAGCCAAATCAAGGTGTATGTGGTCCATGTCAACATGGAAACCAAAGTAGAACTAGCCACAAGACCAAGGAGTTCTCTACATCAAAACCTTTGGAGATCATTCATGTTGATTTATGTGGACCAACTCGAACTCCGAAACTCCAAGGAGAAAGGTATTTTTCTTTATTTGTTGATGAATATACTAGAATGATGTGGGTATATTTCATAAAATATAAATCCGAATCATTTGAATGTTTTAAGAATATTAAAGCTCTTGTAGAAAATGAAAAGGATTCTAAGATTAAATGTCTTAGAATAGATAAAGGGGGAGAATTCACATCAAAAGAATTTGATGAATTCTGTAAAGTACATGGAATCAAAAGGAAAATCTCTACTGCTAGAACACCCAAGGAAAATGGGGTAGTTGAAAGAAGAAATCGAACTATTCAAGAAATGACAAGAACAATGTTACTAACAGCTGACTTGCAGCCAAAATTTGGAGAGAAGCAGTCAGAACAGCAGTTTATACCTTGAATCGAACTCAACTAAGACCGAATAATGAGAAGAATCCTTATGAATTATGGAAAGGAAGACCTAATTTAGTAAAATACTTCAAGATTTTTGGAAGAAAATGCTTCATAAAAATCAATGATGACTCACCAAGAAAATTTGATTCTCGGGTTGACAAAAGAATATTTCTTAGATATTCTACTAGGAGAAAAGCCTACAAGTGCTACAATAATCGACTACGGAAAATAGTGGAAAGAATTGATATGAAGATTGATGAAGACCTTCTAGAAAAGGAAATTTAAGATCATGAAGTTGACCCTCTCATTGAAGAAAATGAAGAAGAACCTAAAAAACAGGGAAAATGTCAAGAAAAACAAAAGGAAAAATAACCATCTCAAACCCCTTCAAAGGTGAAATTACTCCAAAAAAATCACCCAAAAGAGCATATTATTGGAAATGTAGATGAGGGGATACAAACCCGAAGAAGGACGACAAGTACACCAAGGAAAAATGATGTTGCTCTCCTATCTATGATAGAACCAGAAACTTTTACTCAAGCAAGTAAAAATCCTCAATGGGTGGAATCCATGGAAGAAGAAATGTCTCAAATCAATAAGAATGAGACATGGGAGCTGGTACCTCGTCCAAAGGATAAAAAAATAATTGGAACCAAGTGGATGTTAAAAAACAAAATGAATGAAGATGGATAAATCATCAGAAATAAGGCAAGGCTTATTTGTAAAGGTTATTCACAAATTGAAGGAATCGACTTTGAAGAAACATTTGCACCAGTAGCTCATATGGAAGTTATAAGGATGTTCTTGGCATTTTCTTGCTCAAATGAATTCAAAGTATATCAAATGGACGTAAAATCGGCATTTCTAAATGGGGAACTCAAGGAAGAAGTCTACATGGAGCAACTAGAAGGGTTTAATCTAGCAAAAGGAAAATACTTTGTTTGTAAGTTGAAAAAGGCATTATATGGGTTGAAACAAGCTCCTAGAGCTTGGTACACAAGATTGGATCAATATCTACAACAACAAGGCTTCAAGAAGGGGGTGGAAGGAAGTAATCTCTACATGAATATGGATGAGGATAAGTTACTAGTCACTCTTGTCTATGTTGATGATCTAATTTTTGCTAGCAATAATGATGAGATGAGCCATGAGTTTGCTCAAAATATGTCAAAAGAGTTTGAAATATCAATGATAGGAGAGTTATCTTACTTCCTTGGACTACAAGTAACTCAAACCACAACAGGCATGTTCATATCTCAAGCAAAATATCTTAAATACATGCTTAAAAGATATGGAATGGAAGATTGTGCACCCATGAGAACACCTATGACCACAGATTGAAAATTAAGCAAATACGGTGACTCTCCTCCACTAGATGCAACTCATTACAGGTCAATAATTGGAGCCCTCCTATACTTAACTGCTATGAGACCTGACATTATGAAAGCAGTAGGAATGGTGGGAATATTTCAATCAACTCCTAAACAATCCCATTTGTTGGTTGTAAAAAGAATTCTCATATAATTGAAAGGAACTCCTGATTTTGGTCTTTGGTACCCTAAGGGCTCAACTCTTACTATGACAGCATACAACGATGTTGATTGGGCCGGAAATATCGATGATCGAAAAAGTACTAGTGGAAATTCATTCTTCCTGGGAGATCCTATAGTATTTTGGCTCAGCAAAAAAAAAACATCCATATCACTATCTACAGTTGAAGCCAAGTATATAGCTGTTGTAGATTGTTGTACTCAAATATTATCGATGAAGGAACCTCTCAAGGATGTCAACATAGATACCAATCAACCAATCACCATCTATTGTGATAACACAAGTGCTATCAATCTCAGGAAAAATACAGTGATGCACTCAAAGACCAAACATATACCAATCAAGTATCATTTCCTTCATGAACAAGTAGCTGAAAAAAACATAAAGTTGAAATATATCAATACCAAGGACCAGATTGTTGATATTTTCACAAAACCTCTTCCTCGAGAAGCATTTGAACATCTTCGCCAAAATATGGGGGTTATTTCTTTAGCATCACACTACGCTGATTCTTAAGATGCCTCATGACAGGGGGAGCAGTTTGACAGGAAGTCCTTGTGCACTCCTTTGCCATTGATGTCAAAGGGGGAGAGAAGAAAGATATTGCCATCAAATGACAAAGGGGGACATTGTTAATCTAGTTTTCATTGATGTCAATATATTAAAGAAGGCAGGGATATGGTGGAAATCAATGAAGAAACCAAACTATGAAGAAGTCCAACTCAAAGACACTTTTCCCTGCCTCCATTTCTACACTATTAAATGATCAGTGACATTAAATAATATTTTTTCTATCTTAGAAAAGGAATTTTATCATGAGACCTGGACCATCTGAAAGGGCATAATTTTATCTTTCTGATGAGCTATTATGTGTCCAAAAATTCCAAATAATGAGAGAGAAATTGATTTTTAAAGATTAAATTAATTCTCTGCCTATTGAGTCGACTTGTATTAAGACAAGTCATGTCAGCTTGACCTAGAAGATGTGATTGTTCATTGTGAGGACGTCGAACGTGTATAAATAAGAGGTTAGACCTCTGTTTCAAGGACAAGAATTCAGTGAAAAAGATAGTCAAGTAATTTGTAACAGCCCAAAATAAATATCTAATTAACTTATTAACATTAAATTTAAATCAGAGTGGCACTTACCTAGCCAAATAAACATGTAATTCATAAACTAAATTCAAACTATGAATAGTGCTTACCTGTGGTAGAAGTAGGCTTATCGTAACAAGGTTTTGGGGACGACTCTCCACCCAACCGTAGGCTCAATTGCGAAAGGATTTGCTACAACTCGCCATCACCGAGCCCTCAATCAACGTACTACTGCCAGTGACTCCTATGTCTTAGAACACCATTCTCCCAAGAGAATGAAAGATAGAATCTTGGAATGATGGAATTCCTCCCATCCTCCTCACCATCTCATAAATAGAACAAACATTGGATGGGAAACCAGATGTACACACTCCATGTGTCTACATGCAACTTTCTTTTGATTTTTTAGCTTTCTTGTTTTATTTCTTTACTTTTCTTTTGATTTTTAGCTTTTTTGTTTTATTTTCTTCTTTTTGATAGTTTTCTTGTTTTATTTCTATTTATTCTTATTTAGAGCTTTAGTATGGTTATTACTATTTTTATTTTTTTATTTATTTGCTTGTGTATATTTTTAATATCTTTTATTATTTAACATTTATTATTTATTATTTTTATTATTTATTATTAAGTGATTTATTATTTATTATTATTATTATTATTATTATTATTATTATTTATTTATTATTTTTATTTATTATTTATTATTTATTATTTATTATTAAGGGGAGGGATATTACATACTCTCCCACTTTAAGGAACTGCGTCTTGAAGTTGAATTATTTATTATTATATTATTTTTATTTACTTCATGTTTCCAACACCCTCTACTGAACTAGTATAACCAGCAGGCATCAAAAGTCCCCAACACCCCTGTTTCAGCTGAAGAAACTCTGTTTTCTGCTTTTACTAGTCAATTTCTAAAAGCTTTCCTGAGCAGCTGAGAACTTAACTTTGCAAACTGAAATAGGCTTTTCTTCCTAACATGCTGCACTACAAAAACCTCTTTCAGTTTCTTCAAATTCATTCTGAGGTGGGAGGAATTTATGGTTAAAACTTGCGCTACGAAACTGCAGAAAGTCAAGCTTTGTCTACTGGTTTTAGTAGTGGTTTTCAAAACCAGTTTCTGGTCACATGAAAGGCTATCTTGGAATTCTGAAGGGGGTTTCTCTTCATAACATGTCCATCTACAATAACCTATCTCACTTTATTCGTATGTGTTTTCAGTTGGGAGATAAGAAGCTTTTATTGAGACCCTAATTTCAGAAAACGGATTTTTCCCTGTTTGCCACATGTTTTTCAAGGACAGTTTCTGGACAGCTGGAGAAATATTTTCAAAAACCAGGAGAGGTTTTTGTTCTGGACAACATGGGCTACAAAAACCTCCTTCAGTTTCGTAAAATGTGTCATGGATGAAGAGATAAAGGCTCTGCAATTTTCAAGGATCTAACCCTAAAAACAGGGAAACATGTTCCCTAATTTCTAGGGTTTCTCATCAGCAGTTGGGTGACCACGTGGGAGGCTTCATCAAATTCGACCTCATGGAGTGTTAGGTGTCAAAGAATGTTTTAAATGCTTAGATAAGGTTGTTGAATCATGATAAGGAGTTACACTCCTAGTTGTATTAGGTCTCTAGAACTGCTAGTTAGGTGTCATTTGCATTTAATAGTTAGTTTTGAGTGTCATTAGGTGTCACTGATGGCAAATTAGAATTCTCTTGATGAGGGATGATGGAATCCTAATTGTAAATGCTTTATATAGAGCAAGAGGTTGAATTAGCAAAGGGTTGGAGACTTTTTGGCTCAACTGCTGCTCTATGTGCAGACTGTGTATATTTT
Source organism: Pinus tabuliformis (assembly GCA_031772625.1). NCBI lineage: Eukaryota > Viridiplantae > Streptophyta > Pinopsida > Pinales > Pinaceae > Pinus > Pinus tabuliformis. The sequence continues at coordinate 1,396,211,909 of CM062820.1, forward strand.
TAACCTAATGCAGAATTTCTACTTAGACAACTCAAGATTCATGAAGAGTTCTTGTGTGTTCTTGTTTTGATGGCATCTTCCAATACTTACATTGCAGTGAGGTTTACTTATGATACTCAGAATTCATCAATGATGCTCTGACTTCCTTCATAGATAAACTAACTGTGTTTCACTGTTTTATATTTGCATTTCTGCACTTGAACTCTATAATGCCTTGACTTCCATGCTAGGTAGAATGTTTTGGCTTCACTACTCAGGATTCAAAGAGGGTTTTTAATGTCCTATTGTCTCATGGCTTTCCTCTTTCACTTACTTGCAGTGGTATGAATACATGTTACTTAGAATTCATCAATGATGCTCTAACTTCCTTCATGTATTTATAAATTGTGTTTCCTTGCATTGTATATTTATTTTGTTGATGTATAAAAACTCTCTATGCCTTGACTTCATGTTAAGCTGATCTTGCTGTGGTACTGAACATACTTTGACTCCATAGCCCAATGGTAGCCAACCTTCATCTTTCAACCTATAAACATATACAATCACAAACCATAGAGTTAGCCATCTATCTTATTCTTTAATCAAAACCTTTAACCCTTTGAGAGAGCCCTCTCGGGCTAAGGAGGCTAAGCCTTAGCTAAAAGATTGGTTTGAAATAGTTACTCAAAGTCTTCCTGATTAGCAGCCCTTCAGTGCTTGATTTTGTGATAACATTTTGGTGCGTCTGCCGGGAGCCTGAAGTCTATTCATTCCCGAAATCATGAAGCTGAACTTCTGAAGGTAGCAGGAGCTCAGACATCTTTTTGAGGCTGCAAAACTACCTTGGCGACTCCACACATCGAATTAGAAATTGGAAGGTGACTCCACTGCTAGAAGATCAGTAGCTTGATGAAGTTTCAAGATGGATTCTACTGCAAGAATGAATGCCAGGTATGCTCCTATGGATCGGTCTCATATCCCTGGTTTTCCAAATCCTATGCCAAAGGTTGATTGGTTAGAGGATCTTCCAATATTCAAAGATGAAAAGAAGGATGATGCTGCTCTCCATTTGGTTAAATTCCATATGCATGTACGCAGTCTTAAGGTTCATTTCCCTGAAGATTGTCTCATGAAAATGTTCATGACCACTTTAGAAGGAAAAGCATGGTTTTGGTATAAAAGTCTGGAAAATGGTTCATTATCTTCTCTTGCTGATTTCCATGATGTGTTCTATGACATGTATAAAGAATGTTATCATTCTTTGTTGCTGCTCAAAGATTGTTGTAGGCATTCTTTAAATCTTATTCAGTACTTGGAGGATTGTTATGGTGATGATGAATTTATGGATGAAGAAATTTTAGAGGCTCTCCATAACAATGTATTTCAGCACCAAGGAGAAAGTATATCATCCCATGAAACGCAGCATGAGGAGCAGCAGGTGTTCACTTGTGAAAACCGTGTTTCATCCCTTGAGATGAATGAAGAGATGCAGCAGTATTCTGAAGATGAAATCGACTGCAAACAGCAAGAAGAAGTGGGAGATAGCTTTTATGACCCTCAGGCAGAGGAAAAGCTTGCTCAATTTTGTAATTCCTTGTAGCAGCTTTCTTCAAATAATAATCATAATAGTGAGGAAAATTACATTGTTTGTGAGCATCATTTAGAAAGGCAGTTGGATAGCATATCAAATAAATTTGGTGTGGCTAAAGATAAGTTGTTTGAAGATATAGAATGTTATCAGCAAACTAACCATGTGTTTTTTGACCCTATAGCTGAATACATGGAAAAGATTTACTGTTCAGGCTTCCAGTTATATTTTCATCTTGAAGAACAGTTACACCTCATATTGCATTGGTTACTTCAGCATCTGGTTTATTTTTGTTTCAAGCACAGCCAAAGGATTCAAGTGTTAGATCAGATCGATGACTGGATTTATTGGAAGTTTCATGTTCCTTGAGCTACAAGTGGAGCTTGCAGCTGATAGGGTAGGTAGGTAGGAAAGTGCAAATAAGCTCAAGGTGACTGAGCATTTTTATTTTTCAGTAGATATAGACTTCTTTCTCCTACAGTGATCATCAAGCTTAAGCCTGAGGTGAAGGCCCAAGGAACTTAAAGAAGATGTTTGTCAAATAAATTTTTGTTCATGATAAGAGGATAAGGCACTGGAACTGCAGGTTCTTAGTGTACCACAAGGGCACACTATCCCAAGTGGAGCCACTGTTATCACTGAAAATATTTCAAAGGAAAAGGAGAGCAGAAATCTTCATCAAATTCAAGCAAGGCAGCTCCTCAATTAAGCAAGGTATTTTCTTCAATTTGTTTTGTCTAAAGAAATTTCAAAGGAGAAAATGTCAAAAGAAAGGAAAATACCATCATCACCATAACAATCACCAATGTACAAGAATGACAGAAACAAGGCAGCCAGCAGTCAAGAAGAAAGACAGAGCTTTGAGGAGGATAAGGAGAAATTTTGAAACTAGCTATGAATCCATGTTTTCGTAGCGCATACATTGTAAAAATCCTGTTTTGCGCTACGAAATCAGTGTAGCAGCCTGTTTCAGCTGAAGAAACTCTGTTTTCTGCTTTTACTAGTCAATTTCTAAAAGCTTTCCTGAGCAGCTGAGAACTTAACTTTGCAAACTTAAAGAGGCTTTTCTTCCTAACATGCTGCACTACAAAAACCTCTTTCAGTTTCTTCAAATTCGTTCTGAGGTGGGAGGAATTTATGGTTAAAACTTGTGCTACGAAACTGCAGAAAGTCAAGCTTTGTCTACTCGTTTTAGTAGTGTTTTTCAAAACCAGTTTCTGGTCACATGAAAGGCTATCTTGGAATTCGGAAGGAGGTTTCTCTTCATAACATGTCCAGCTACAATAACCTATCTTACTTTATTCGTATGTGTTTTCAGTTGGGAGATAAGAAGCTTTTATTGAGACCCTAATTTCAGAAAACGGATTTTTCCCTGTTTGCCACGTGTTTTTCAAGGACAGTTTCTGGACAGCTGGAGAAATATTTTCAAAAACCAGGAGAGGTTTTTGTTCTGGACAACATGGGCTACAAAAACCTCCTTCAGTTTCGTAAAATGTGTCATGGATGAAGAGATAAAGGCTCTGAAATTTTCAAGGATCTAACCCTAAAAACAGGGAAACATGTTCCCTAATTTCTAGGGTTTCTCATCAGCAGTTGGGTGACCACGTGGGAGGCTTCATCAAATTCGACCTCATGGAGTGTTAGGTGTCAAAGAATGTTTTAAATGCTTAGATAAGGTTGTTGAATCATGATAAGGAGTTACACTCCTAGTTGTATTAGGTCTCTAGGACTGCTAGTTAGGTGTCATTTGCATTTAATAGTTAGTTTTGAGTGTCATTAGGTGTCACTGATGGCAAATTCGAATTCTCTTGATGAGGGATGATGGAATCCTAATTGTAAATGCTTTATATAGAGCAAGAGGTCGAATTAGCAAAGGGTTGGAGACTTTTTGGCTCAACTGCTGCTCTATGTGCAGACTGTGTATATTTTTAACCTAATGCAGAATTTCTACTTAGACAACTCAAGATTCATGAAGAGTTCTTGTGTGTTCTTGTTTTGATGGCATCTTCCAATACTTACATTGCAGTGAGGTTTACTTATGATACTCAGAATTCATCAATGATGCTCTGACTTCCTTCATAGATAAACTAACTGTGTTTCACTGTTTTATATTTGCATTTCTGCACTTGAACTCTATAATGCCTTGACTTCCATGCTAGGTAGAATGTTTTGGCTTCACTACTCAGGATTCAAAGAGGGTTTTTAATGTCCTATTGTCTCATGGCTTTCCTCTTTCACTTACTTGCAGTGGTATGAATACATGTTACTTAGAATTCATCAATGATGCTCTAACTTCCTTCATGTATTTATAAATTGTGTTTCCTTGCATTGTATATTTATTTTGTTGATGTATAAAAACTCTCTATGCCCTGACTTCATGTTAAGCTGATCTTGCTGTGGTACTGAACATACTTTGACTCCATAGCCCAATGGTAGCCAACCTTCATCTTTCAACCTATAAACATATACAATCACAAACCATAGAGTTAGCCATCTATCTTATTCTTTAATCAAAATCTTTAACCCTTTGAGAGAGCCCTCTCAGGCTAAGGAGGCTAAGCCTTAGCTAAAAGATTGGTTTGAAATAGTTACTCAAAGTCTTCCTGATCAGCAGCCCTTCAGTGCTTGATTTTGTGATAACAGAGCCTCTGGACTCAAATGTCTCAGCGTTCACAGGAAAACAGTTGTTATTGAACAGAGAGTAGATATTGTCTGTATGTGCTGAGGCTGACAGGATTTAGATATCTGCACAGGGAGATTGCCAATGATCTGAGGAGCTCTGTGAACCTTTTTCTTCTGTCACACACTCGCACTTATATCTGCTGCATCATAAAATGTTAAAACCCTTTCATGGCAGGCGTACAGCAATCAGATTTGAATTTCACGCCTTTAAACCTGTTCACAGATTCCAATTTCAATTTTCAATGGGAGTATTCTTTAAGCGCAGTTATTTTTTAGAGTTTTTATAAGTTGAATCTCCCGTTTCCTATAGACAGGATGGGCCATTAATTTTGTTCGTTACGGTGAGTATATTTCTTTGTTGATATTATTTCAATCAATCTTGTTGGCGTTTGCTTGATATAAATACATTTCAGACGATTTTCATTGAAACATTTAATCGCCTGCGCCTAGCATTCTTCTCTTCTCCAACACCTGGGGCCATTAACTATCCTGTCACTCTCATTGTTCTTGAATAAAGAAAAACTTTCTGATCCATACGCATTATCCCTTTACAAAAGATACAATTTTACAAGAATGTTTGATTTCCTCTCTCTTCTTTTCCCAAGGTTAGTTCTAATCTCAAATCAAGCACCGATTTTTATTTTTATTTTTGCCAAAGTTATTTCACTTCAATTTTAACCAAATTCCTAACTAGAATGTTGTGCAAGTAGATCCAAATAAGTTTTACATTTTAGTCTAATTTAGCCACATGTGATGGCCCTTAGTTAACCTTAACCTTATAGATATATTAACAGATTGCTGCTGAAATGAATAAAAATTGAGGAAGAGCTTATCATAGTTATCTATCTTTGTAACATTGAACCTTATTTATCTGGTACTAAATTACTAATACCATTTGGAACTTGGAAGTATAAGTCTCTTTGAAACAACAATTATCATTTGGAACTTGAAAGTATAAGTCTGTTTGAAACAACAATTAGTCAAACTTTTGTTGATGGCTTTTTACTAATGTTACCAGAAATAAGAAGTGCAAAACGAACAAGAAATGAGTTTAGAATGGGATACCAAAATTCTCATCTTTCATAATGAGAAAGGTTTTCTGTAAAAATATTTCTGTCTTTATAATTATACTTGCATGCATTTGATTAGCTAATTTAAGGATTGTAAAGTAAAGATATCGATTCTTTTAAGCTTTGTTTTCTAAGATTACATGTGCTCCAGTGAAATTCATGAATTAGTTTCAAAGCGTTTTCTCATTTGCTGTTCAAGTTGATCCTTCAAGTAAAAATACAGTTAACAAGATTTTTAAGGATAGACATTTAAGGGAGTCCAGACTTTGAAGAATAAACATTTTACTCTTGCATCTTATCTGTACGCACACGGAACAAAATTATAGCAGTGTTGTGATTAAATTTTGAGAGCATCAACATCGGGGCACTCGTCCCATTACTACTTCGGACAACAACCTAACAATAACGAACAACGTTCTGTCAACCATTCAAGGATTTTGAGTTGGTTCCTTTGGCACCTCATCAAAATCAGAGACCACGCAGTTGTCACGATTTTATACAGTAACCAGATGTACCCTTGGCTGGAAGAACGGAGGTGTACCCTTTGGCCGCAAGCTTACAATCTTACTGAATAATATGCTGATTAAGGGTTGGGTTTCTGTACACATGCAGGCAATTTTATGAATTATCCACGAAAATTTTATGGCTAAATGTATTGTAATTTAAGGGATTCAAAATGGTGTTGCCTTCGCAGGTGCGCTTGCAGGCAGGCCATATAATTAATAAAACGATTATTTTTTTTGTTGGGGAGGAATAACCTTCCCAGTCATCCGATCCAGTTCTGGGTCGGGTGGCAGTGTCTTTTCTTTATGGTGTGGAATATTTTTATGCTTGATTCATAAATTTTCTTACACGTATTTTAGAACAATCCATTTATTTTTCTACATAAGTAATGATTGCATAAACAGATACTTAAAGTCATGAATCTGCAGAATTAATATTATTGTGACATATAATGCCTTACTCATTCGAATTTTGTTTTATTTTACATGGATCCAATTCTCTAAAGTTTTATGGCTTATACTACAAAATTGTGATTATTGATGAACTCATAAACTCCATGTTTTTTTATATACTTCGAAATTTGTGATAAATTATGGTTTAAGTATTATACTTCAATTGAGTAACTAAATGTATGTTTTAAATTCAAACATATTCTAAATTTGTTGTAGCTTTTGGCATAAGGGTAATGTATAAATCCACTGAATGTAACAGGGTAGATCATGGCTCCTAAATGTCGAAGAGAAACCCGAAACAACCTTGGAGTAGAAACACCACCTCCCGCCACTTCAGAGATAGGAACCCCAGCTGAGCAAGCTATATTACATTCCCTTGGAGAAATGACCAATATCTTTAAGGACTGGGTCTCAAGCCAAGGACGAGATCAAGGAAATGTGCAAAAGGAATTGGAACAAAAACACAGACAAGATCTAAATTCTCAACTCAATATCAAAGATGGACAAGTAACACTTGATATTATGAAAGAAGTCCAAAAATCCAAATTACCAGAGTTTACGGGTCTAGAAGGGGGTTCAAAAGCGGAAGCATGGGTAATGGCTGTCAAAAGAGCACTTAGTTTTAAGGCATACACTTCTACGGAAAAAGCCCAGATATCAATGAGTCTACTAAAAGGAGATGCCTTATTATGGTGGGTAAATGAAGAAACGAAGATGCAAATCACCCCAGTACAAGTTACTTGGGAAATGTTTGAGGAAGCCTTCCGAACTAGGTACCTATTAGAGGAGTACAAACACCAACAAGTAGGAGCTTTCCATGAAGTACGACAGAATGGTAGATCTATCGAGGACTATGAAGCTGAATTTTATTTGTTAGTCCATCACGTGGACTATATGGCTGATGATAGACGTCAAGCTGAAAGATTCTTACATGGACTCGACCCCTTAGTCCGAGCAGAAGTCGCCATGTGGAGACCCACCACTATGGCAACAACCACTAGTTTAGCCAAACAAGTCTTGAGGAAAATCAATATGAAGAAACAAATGGTAGTTGATGAAAGTTCAGGAAAGGAGCATTCCACAATGAGGCTGAATAAACCAGGGGGGCAGCCATATAGATTCCAGGGAAGACAAAACACTATTTCTAGGATCGCTAGCGCAACTTCTCGACCGCCTCCAAGAGGACGTAAGGGTCAACCCTACTTGATTAATGGGAGGAGTAGAAGATTTGGTGACCAAGGACAAGTACAACGTGAGAAGCAGGGACAAGTAGAATGTTGGCATTGTAAAGGTCCACATTATAGAAAAGATTGTCCAAGTTATCAAACAGGGATTAAACAACAGGAATACAAAGCAAAAGGAGAAAGACCACAAAACCCACATCGAATTCATGCAGCTACAAACCATCGCCAAGCTGAGCACCAAGCCATTGTAGTAGAATCTGCAGGTATGATCAATAATATCCCTCTATCTGTGTTAATTGATCCAAGTGCTACTGATAGTTTTATTTCACCTCCAACAATACTTAGATGTGGATTGACAACTCATGAGCAAAGTAACTTTAGAATGGTAGAAATTGCGTCAGGCTCTCAGCAATCAGTAGGGTCAATGGTAAGAGATTGTAGTGTGAACATTGGGGGGTGTGATACCAAGATGAATCTATATAGTACAACTCTCGGAACGTATGACTTAATCGTGGGAATGTATTGGCTTGAATCCTGTCAAGTTATATTGGATTGTTCTAATAAGACAGTCCTCATAAAAAATGACCAAGGAGAAACCAAGGTAATAAAAGGGATTAGACGTGGTGTTACATTATGCCTCATATCAGCCAAGAAAGTTAATAAATGTATGAGGAAAGGGTGCAAGATTTATGCGGTAGAAATGGTTCCTACCAATGAGAAGTCCTCAGATAAATTGCACCCACTACTTTCCGAATTTGCAGATGTATTTCCTCCAGAGTTACCAAGTTTGCCTCCAGTTCGAGAAATTGATTTCTCCATAACCTTGAAACCAGAAGTGGAACCCATATCCAAAGCACCTTATCGAATGACTATTCCAGAGCTTAATGAATTGAGTATACAGCTCAAAGAACTTCTTGATCAAGGTTTTATAAGACCCAGTGTGTCACCTTGGGGTATACCGGTAATTTTTGTAAAGAAGAAGGATGGAACTCTTAGGTTATGTATTGATTACCGAGATCTAAACAAGGCCACCATTCGAAATAAGTACCCAATGCCTCGAATCAATGACCTCTTTGACCAACTAAAAGGAGCTGCAATATTCTCCAAGATAGACTTACGGTCAGGTTATCATCAGCTAAGAATCAAGGAGGAAGATATACCGAAAACGACATTCAGAACGCGCTATGGACACTATGAGTTTATTATTATGCCATTTGGGTTGACTAATGCACCAGCAGCCTTCATGAACTTGATGAATAGTGTCTTCCGAAAATATCTGGACCGCTTCGTCCAAGTTTTCTTGGATGACATCCTTATTTACTCTCGTAATGAGAAAGAGCATCTAGAACACTTGAGGTTGGTACTACAATGCCTTAGGGAACATAAGCTATATGGAAAACTTTCTAAATGTTCCTTCTTTGAGAAATAAAATCAATATCTAGGCCATACCATTAGTGGCAAAGGCATTGCAGTTGATTACAGTAAGATAGAAACTATAATGACTTGGCCCTCTCCCCGGAATGTCAAGGAAGTACGTAGCTTTATGGGATTGGCAGGCTACTATAGAAGGTTTGTAGAAAGGTTCTCGCAAATATCTAATCCCATCACCCACCTCCAAAGGAAAGGGGTTAAGTTTGAATGGACAAGTGAGTGTGAGAAAGCATTTAATGAGCTAAAACATCGACTAACAACAGCCCCAATATTAAAAGTACCTGACATGGACAAGGACTTTCTTGTATGCACGGATGCATCAGAAGAAGGATTAGGTGCAGTCTTGATGCAAGATGAAGGGGTTATCGCTTATGCTTCTCGAAAACTTAAGAACCATGAAATCAATTACGCAACTCATGATCTGGAATTAGCAGCGGTTGTAATGGCCTTGAAATTGTGGAGACATTATCTAATGGGGCGTCAATTTGAGTTAAGAACAGATCATAAAAGTCTTGAGTATATCTTCACACAAAAGGACCTTAATGCTCGACAATGACGCTAGAGTGAGCTATTTAGTGATTATGATTTCAAGATATCCTATATTAAGGGAAAAGAGAACAAAGTGGCAGATGCTTTAAGCAGGAGACCTAGACTTAATTCAATGTCGGCATTAAAGATAGACTTGAGGAGCCGGATTCTAAATCATCTAGTAGGGGACCCACATTACCAGCAAATAAAATTTTCCTTACAAGAAGAGATACCTGTGGCAACCAAGTGGGAGGAATACACCTTAGAAAATGATGGATTGCTACGATATAAAGGTAGGATTTATGTCCCAAAAGATGATGATCTTCAGAATTTAATAATCAAGGAAGCACATTAAGCTCCATACGCTGCACATCCAGGAGTCCAGAAAATGTATGCAGGCTTAAAACAACTATTTTTCTGGACAGGAATGAAAAAGGATATAACAATGTTTGTGGCTCGATGTTTAGAATGTTAGCAGGTTAAAGCAGAACATCGTCACCCGGCAGGGCTTTTACAACCCCATGATATACCAGAAACTAAGTGGGAAGTTGTTTCGATGGATTTTATTGGAGGCTTACCTATGACGTCCCAGAGACATGACTGTATTATGGTTGTGGTTGATAAATTAACTAAGAGTGCTCACTTCATTCCAGTCAAGACCACCTTTGAAGCATCAACTATCGCTCAAATTTTCCTGAAAGAAATAATTCGCCTTCATGGAGTACCACGAAAGATAATATCTGATAGAGACGCACGTTTTACTTCCAGATTTTGGAAAAGTCTATTACAATCTATGGGAACACAACTGAATTTTAGTACAGCATATCACCCAGAGACAGATGGTCAAACAGAAAGAGTAAACCAAGTGTTGGAGGACATGCTAAGAATGTATGTCATGGATCAACAAAACCAATGGGAGAAATACCTTCCCTTAGTAGAGTTTGCCTACAACAATAGTTACCACAGTTCAATACAGGCAGCTCCCTTCGAAATCTTGTATGGAAGACCATGTCGTACTCCGTTAAGTTGGGATCGATTAGAGGACCGAGTCATGTTGGGACCTGAAATGCTCCAAGAAATGGAAGAACAAATGGCCACAATTAAGCAGAGACTAAAAGAAGCCAGGGATCGCCAAAAAAGTTATGCTGATGCAAAGAGAATTGATAGAAACTTTGAGGAAGGAAGCCAAGTTTTCATTAGAATCAAACCCTTTAAAAGTCCCTATAGGATGGGTAAGGGAACAAAGCTAGCGCCTAGATTTATTGGGCCATTCACGATCCTAGAGAGGAATGGACCAGTTGCTTACAAGCTCGAGTTGCCCTTCCATCTAAGAAGGATGCATAATGTGTTTCATGTTTCTATGCTTAGAAAATATGTACCCGACCCTCCCATGTTTTGAAATTTGAAAAATGCAGGTTTCCGAGGAAGGATCCCTTCAAGTCGAACCATTCTGTATACTGGACCGCCGGGTTCGTCGACTCAGGAACCGTGAGTTTGAGCAAGTCAAGGTCCAATGGGACCAATATAGCCCAGGGTCAACTACCTGGGAAGATGCAGCTGTTATTTTTCAAGACTTTCCTTATTTACTTGATTAAAATGGGTGGTGAATAGTGCTCCTTAGCTAAGACAGATACTTTTATGGAGAATCTAAATCATGTTTTATTGTTTAAACTTTATGATACATACACTATGTTTTCCGTTTAGTTTAATTAACTGTTAAGATGTTGAGTATAATGGTAAGGGAATAATGATGCACATGTGGTTCTTATAGCGATGATGTATCCTTATGATTATGATGTTATGTCGAGGTATATTAACATATTCATTTACTACATGATGATAGGTATTTGATGTTGATGTTATAACTTATGATAGTATTTCATGAGGTGAAGCATGTATTTGCGATTAACTATGATGAATGCAATTTCTATGATACTATGATAGTATAGCTAATGCATTGGTTGCATGTTGAGGTATGATGATTGACAGGACTCCACAATGGGCCGAGAGGGCCAGTTTATTTGATGATCTCGTGCGAGCCCATACGCACGAGGGAGAATAAGTAACATCATATGGGCTGGGGACAAACTCAATCAACACTACATATGCCAGTGGTTCCTTTGTCTTGTGTATAGCTCTTGATGGATAGCTCTAGAAGAGCTATGAGACCATCTTGAGGAGGCCACGTGCCTGATGTTCTAGGCTAGGTGCCTAGTATTGGATTGGGATGCCGAAGTCTGGAAGGGATGTAAAGGACTTCGATGCCTGGGGTTGTGCGCCTTAGTAGTTGTGGAGGGAGTGGGCCAGCCTTGCGAGATGCCTGGGTCATTGAGTACCAGACCGGATGCCTGCCTTGGGGCAGATGAGGTCTGAGTCAGGTGCGAGCCTTGGGGCCGGCCTTGGACTACGATACAGACTGGGTCAGGCTTATGCCTGGTGCCGAAAGTGGGAAAAAGGACAGAGATTCCTTGAGATTTCCCGGGGTGTTGGGGACTTTCGATCCCTGCTGGTTATACTAGTTCAGCAGAGGGTGTTGGCAACATGAAGCAAATAAATAATAAATAATAAATAATAAAAACTTAACTTCGGGACAAAGTTCCTTAAAGTGGGAGAATATGTAATATCCCTCCCCTTAATAATAGATAATAAATAATAAAAATAATAAATAATACAAAAATAATAATTAATAATAAAAATAATGAATAATAATAAATAAATCACTTAATAAAAATAATAAATCATAACTGTTAAATAATAAATGATATTAAAAAGAAATAAATAAATAATAAATAAATAAATAGTAATAATCATATTAAAGCTCTAAATAAGAATAAATAGAAATAAAACAAGAAAACTAGCAAAAAGAAGGAAATAAAACAAGAAAGCTAAAAATCAAAAGAAAAGTAAAGAAATAAAACAAGAAAAAAGTTGCATGCAGACACATGGAGTGTGTGCATGTGGTTCCCCTTCCAATGTTTTGTTCTATTTAATAGATGGTGAGGAGGATGGGAGGTATTCTATCATGCCGAGATTCTATCTTCATTCTCTTGGGAGAATGGTATACTAAGACTTAGGAGCACTGGCAGTAGAACGTTGATTGAGGCTCGGGGGTGGGCAGTTGTAACAGACTCCTTGCACAATTGAGCCTACGGTTGGGTGGAGAGTCGTCCCCAAAACCCTGTTGCAGATAGCAGACTTCAACCGAAATAATAGGTAAGTGTTCTAATCATAGTTTTGAACTTGAAGTTAATTAGTTGAATTGCATGTTGAATATATATTACCTGATTAATTACATGTCTATTTTGGGCCGTTACAAGAAGCTTCTAAGTGACGAAGATCAAGTCTAATTTAATCTTAGATGTTGATTAGGGACCTAATCTCGGTTTTTGATTTATCAACAGGAAAAGTATAAGAGGAGGCTTGAGGGTCAATTGGAGATACACCAAATTGATCAGTCAGTTCAATTTTTCTGGGGCATGGTTTGTTGAGAAAATCGAACAAGTGATCTGAGCTGCAATGAGGGGGGAGGAATCATATATTTGGATTGGAGAGGAAGTTCTGAGCCAAAGAATACGTGGTAGAGAGGCATCTTGAGCATTAGGGAGGCAGCCCAGAGGCCTACACAACCTAGGAGGGGCTCACGCAGAGCTGACGCAGTCTAGAGGGGCTCTTACAATGGTAGTGTAGAGTATTCATCAGTCGTCCAATATTTTGCTCGAGAAGCGAGGTTCTAAGCCGGGAGGGTTGAATAGAAGCCTTCATCCAGCAAATCAATCTAGAAAAAGGGTTGACACAGTCTTCTAGAGGCAAGACGCTGACCCACACAGTGATTGAATAGGGACTTCACAATGTTTTCCGAAAGGTGTTAGATCACTCATTGGATCAGTTGTGACTTGGGGAGTGAGGTAAACCCTCGAATGTACTTCCTGTTGTCGTGATTTCTCTATAAGGTCAGGTGGTATGAGAGGCAGTCTGTTATACTCAAATTCTGCTTTCTTAATAATACAAACCCTCTATCTGTTGCATCGGTTTTCTTGGATTTTTCTAGGGATGTGTTTTCCAAAAATAACAGTGCCCCTTGTGTGTTTGTCTCATTTATCGTTTCAGTTTACGATATGTATGTCAATGTAGTCTGCAGTAGTGTTTACATCATTATTTATGTAATTAAATAACATGTTAAATGAAATGATAAGTAGGAGATGTTAAACCAGTGACTGCAATAGGATTTATGTTTGTAAAGATTCAGAAATTTTCACATGGTATCAGAGGGATTGAAGATCATAGGACATTGAAGCCATCAGCCGAGAAGATCTAGCAAATTTGTTGCAGAGAGGCATTTGTCCCAAGTGACAACATTATTTCAAAGCCAAAGGAGGAGTTGAAGGGGTGACCTAGTGCAAGAGGAGCGACACAGAAGCTTGCGCAGTGCCTGCATCAAATTTTTGAGCCAAGAAGAGGTGATGCAGTAGTCGAGAGGAGCCCATGTATTGACTGTGTTAGCTCTCTGGTCCAGCATAGAGCTTGAGAGGCTCAGATTAGTAAGTTACAGGGATAGTAGGAGCAGTACAAATTAGATATGTGGTGTTGGTGGGACATTGTTGTTGTTGTAAAATAGTGTCTGAGGAGACGGAACCGGGGTAGAGGGAGTCACTGCCTTAACATATTTCTTACCAAAGAAATCTAGGTCCGGGTTGCTGAGTAGCAGAAAAGGTGTATTGGAGAGAAGTGATTTGACATTATTTGGTGGAAGGATTTTTGTGAAGGAAATTAGGATTCAGAGGGAATCTAGAGGGAACTTGTTCCTTAAAGGATTTCTAGCAGCAAAGAAATCCAGATCTGAGTTTTGCTAGGCAGCAGCGAAAGAGGGAGAAGAGAACATGTTCGACACTCATTTGAGCAGAGATGGCAATTAATGGACTGAGGGATCAAGACAGATTGGATGGAGCATCCAACTTTGAGATCTAAAAGGCCAGGATCCTGGAAATCTTGGACAAGAATCGCATCAAGGATTATGCCTTGAAGATGGTTGTTGTTCTGGTCGATGGTGATCCTCTCAAGAAATAAGAGGAGGCTCAAGCAAAGGCGAAGTGCATGATCTTGGACGGGGTCAAGGATCATGTGGTCCCACATATTGTTGAAAAGGGCACAGCAAGGGAAATGTCGAAGGCCTTGATCACCTTATACAAGGGAACTTCCATTCAACAGAAGATGTCGCTTGAGAATCAACTAAGACAGTACCAGATGCAGAAGGGAGAAGAAATCGATCCATTCCTTCTCAGGTTGTAAGGGATTCGAGACCAAATGACTTCCGTGTGGTCTACACCAGATCCTGAGTTCATGGTTAGCATTTCCCTAAATGCAGTCACTGAATATTGGGAGACCTTTGTCCATAGTATCTTGGGCAGGGCTTCTCTCCCCATTTGGGAGAAGATGTGGGCAGCTCTTTGAGAACAAGAGATCAATCGGTTAACCAAGGCGGGATGTGGCATGCAACTCTCGCATGAGCGGGACAGCAAGGGAAGAAGAAGAGTTAAAAGAAAGAAATATCCAAAGCCAAATTCTTCAGATGTGTGGAACTGGGACACTTCACCACTGAGTACCCTCGGAGGAAGGGAAATGAAGAGAAGTCTGACTCAAAGGTTTCTCCAGCAAAATCTGATAAGGAAGATGATGATGGATTGCACCATGAGTGCTCATGCACCTCTAGAGAAGAGGTGGGGCGATATTGAGTTATAGTCAGGAGGACTACATTAGGGGCAGGATCTGTGAGGTGCCCAAACTCTTGGATCACATACGTCTACGGGAGCCCTTAATGACAATAGCATAATGATGGGAGTCAATTGGTGTGAGGGATGATGGAGCGACAGTGGCAGAGCTAGAGTGTCAAATTCTGAAGCAGCGTAGTAGAGTGTTGAGCATTGCGGGAGACACAAAGCAGATACAACACCAGCGCAGTAACATCAGAGGGTCAACACATATTAGCAACGGAGGTAGATTCAGCATCTAGGGACATCCAGACTGACCAGCATGTCAGCTTTTGGGTAACTTTTTCAGTTGCTTACTTCTTAGCAACTGAGTTGCAATGCAGCAGTTAGCAGTGGCAGGGCTATGGGCAGCATGATGCAGCATATTCAGAGGGAGATGTAGTACAGATGTAGCAGTTGCAGTGGCAGTGTCATGGGAAGAAATACAAGTTGCAGTAGTGCAGTGGATGAAGGGCATCAGCAGAAAAGAGGACCGATGTCATGGATCAGTGTGATACTTCTGTTGGGAAGTATTGCTAAAGCACATTCCTTGCTAAGAGCGAGTGTTGATTTTGGGTAGCATCAGATGTGCTCTAGCTCCAAAATTTTGTGGAGGGGCTAGAACACATGAGATCTCCAAGACCTAGAAATAGTTTGGCGACATTCCACCCGAATTTTGTTTTATTAAAATAACTAATATTTTCTATGGGACTCCTAAGTCTAAACTTAGGAAAATAAAAATATTAATGGGTATTAATGAAAAATGGGTGAGAAGCTTCTAAGTCATGAAGATCAAGCCTAATATAATATTAGTCGTTGATTAGGGTCCTAATCTCAGTTTTTGATTCATCAACAGGAAAAGTATAAGAGGAGGCTTGAAGGTCAATTGGAGAGACACCAAGTTGATCAGTCGATTTGATTTTTCTAGGGCATGGCTTGCTGAGAAAATCGAACAAGTGAACTAAGTTGCAGTGAGAGGGGCAGAAGAAAAGATTTGGATCAGAGAGGAAGTTTCAAGCCAAAGAGTACATAGCAGAGAGCCATCTTGAGCATCATGGAGGCACCACAGAGGCCTACGCATCCCAGGAGGGGCTCACATAGAGTCAACACAGTCCAGAGGAGCTATTGCAGTGGTAGTGCAAAGTATTCATTAGTAGACCGAGATTTTGCTGGAGAAGCAAGGTTCCGAGTTGGGAGGGTTGAACAACAGTCTTCTTCCAACAAATTGATCCAGCAAAAGGGGTGATGCAGTCTTCTAGAGGCAAGACGTTGGCCCATGCAATGATTGCATAGGGACTTCGTAGTGCTTGTCAGGAGGGTGTCAGATCACTCATTGGATCAATTGTGACTTGGGGAGCGAGGTAAACCCTCGAATGTATTTCTTGTTGCCGTGATTTGTTTGTAAGGTTAGACAGTGTGAGAGGAAACCTATTGTACTTATATTATGCTTTCTTAATAATACAAACCCTCTATCTGTTGCACTGGTTTTCTTGCATTGGGTTTTCCCAGGTACGCGTTTTCCAAAAAGAACAGTGTCCCTTGTGTGTTTGTCTCATTTATCATTTCAATTTATGATATGTATGTCAGTGTAGTCTGCAGTAGTGTTTACATCATTGTTTATGTAAGTAAATAACTTGTTAAATGAAATAACAAGTAGAAGACATTAAACTAGTGACTGCAGTAGGATTCCTGTTTGTAAAGATTCAAAAATTTTCACAAAAAGAAGATGGGGTAGTGGTTGAGGTGATACTAGGACACATCTTATTATTGTCCCTTGATCTAGTTTTCACCTTGTGGGTTTTACCCTCACAAGACCTGCTAGATTTTGAGGAAACAGACCACAATGATGCACTTTCCATACAAGTCTTGTCTTTCAGTAAAACTTTTTGTAATTCCATCTCCACTTTTCTCTATAGGAAAGAAGCATATATATAGGCCACTACTTTGATTACTTCTGATGTTCTCAAAATCTGTGGACACTAGTTTCATAACATAGAAGATAGTGTCACACGCCTCAATTGGTTTGTTCAAACATGTTGCTCCCATGAAATTACCACTTAATGTATCATTAAATAGTAAAATCTAAATGTTTGTTGCAGTTGCAAGTCGAACATTGTGAAAACATGAATCTAACATTAATATTGAATGTGTTTTGAAATCAAAATCCAAATTCATATTATGTGAAACATAGGTCAGAGAAGAGAGGAAAAGTTTTTAAGGGAAAATATTTTATAGTTGTAGAAGAAATTCCATGCTGCCACAAAATAGGCATATGTTTCATTGAAGTTTGAATGGGAAAAATCTTTAAAAAAATTAACTTAAATGTTTTCCAAGGCATTTTTTTAACTTAGATGTTGTTCGAGTAAACACCTATGTTATGTTAAGTGTGGTAATATGGGGGAAAGTGGGATCAAATGCTTTGAATAAAAGGTTGTTGTTCTTTTTCTTTTTAATTTTTCTTGAGAAAGTTTAGATCAAGTGCATATTGGTGACAAGGAGCTTGTAAATATAGGTGTTTGAAACTTGGAAAATAGGATATGCTTCAAACCCACACTTTGAAATTGCAACTTTAAAATGCAATTTAAGGGGAATTTAATTGTTATTTTTCACTAAAGTTTAAATGAAGGATCCCAATTCAAAGGAAAAACATTGTTGTAAAGACAATTTTTTGTAATGCATTGTTATATTAGGTTTACCATCTCCTACATGAAATCTACTAACAATTCGTGGGATTTGAGTTGATTATGTCTATATATAGATGGTTTTTTCAACATACTTTTTTATCAAGTTCTTCATTGAGCCTCAAATTCTCAACATGAAGAATTACACCATTTGGATGTTCATGATAAATAATGATCTAACCTAGTGATTTGTGGTAATCTAAGTTGCATGACATGAGGAAACGGGACATGGAGGAGACGAAAATACGAGTATTCAACAAGTGACATGGTGACCCCATGGAAAATGACATGGAGGACACGTTTATATTATATATTAAAAAATATAACAAATTAGTGAATTATAAATAAAATATGAAATATATAAAACATTTATATGATGGTGATACAAATTCAATCATATAACTAATTCATATAACCACAATAACATTGAGTGCAATCGATCTTTGAAACAAAAATACATCAACAAAGAGGCCATAAATAGCCTACAGAGTCCAAAAAAATCATGCTACAACAAATAATTAATACTACATATCATCAAAATCATTGCCTATGTTGTGTTCCTCATCATCAAGATCACCCTCTAAGCATTAAAATACAATAGAAAAAGCTTAACATGTCAAATCGAGATTCTTTTTGAGTGATGGGTACATTATTACTAGGGTCATGACAAAGGAGTTTAACAATCAATGCCACCAACATTAAGTTACATAGAAGGCTTGGTCCTTATTGAATTTTGTAACTATGGTCAGTCTTTATAATGTATATTTGGCCCTTAATAAATTTATATTGATTATTGTAAAGCATATTTTGAATTCTAGAGTCGAAAGAAAATTATATTTTGAGTCAAGTCCCATTTTGACTTTTGAAAGAAAATTGAATTTTTGAATTTGAAATTTTTGGCTCCAGGTTTGTCAAGTCGGCCTCCCTCCAAGTCAACTTGGCCCAAGAAAAGTCACAGCCATTTGATCCTAGAAGAACATTATATAAATCCATCTCAACCTCCTCCTCAATGCACCAATTCGCACTCTCTCGAGACGATAGTTTTTGGGAACCCTAACAAAGATCAAGAAGGACAAGAAGGATGAAAAGAAGGATGAATTACATTTCTCTTTCTCTCTCTCAAGCTCACATCTCTCTCTCTCTCTCTCTCTTTGTGTGCAGTCCACATATTTTTAAGAAGTTTCTGCTGCAAGGGCCAAAATTTTTGGGCAACTACTAGGGGTTGAAATTTTGGGATTTTGGCAATTGCATGAGGTACAAAATTCTAGGGAAAAATAGCAAATCAAAGTGTTGGATTAGATTGGGAGGCTTGACTTGGAAGGTTTCACCATATGTGACCTAGTTAATGACTAAAAGGTCTAGGTGTGTCTCTTGTTGAGCAAGAAAATTTCTCTTTTGAAAAGTTTGCTAGTTTCTTCCCCTTTGTGGGTTTTCCGAGAGTAAATACTGTCTTCTCTTATGCGTTATGATATCTACAATTCTACTACTATTGCATGGTTGAAGTTTTTAAGTATAATTGTTGAATGATATATTGGAAATAATTAAAATAAGATCAACATCAAAAGTGATTATTAGTTTTTTAGAAATATTGTGCTAGTTGCTATTGCACTTAGAAAATAAACATGGTATCAAAGATTTCTTAAAGGATGGAACACTGATATTACCTTTGAATAAATCCTACATTGAGATCACTATTATTGAGTCCTTCTTGTTATTTTTGTACCCATGGCTTCTTCTATGAATTATGAGAATAAGTTAAAAGGATCCTCAAACTTCAAAGCTTGGAAAATTAGGATTGATCTTATTCTTCCAAAGAACAAAGTTTGAGATATTGTGACAAGGAAGGTTGTAGAACCAGCATGTACTATATGAAAGGAGAAGTTTAAGGAGGATGACATCACTGCCATGAGTCTTATTGTGGACTCCATCAAATATCATCTAATCCCCTATATTGTAATGTGACCAATGTTTTAAAACTCTGACTTCGACACCGACTCGGCCGAGGGTCGACTCCGACTCAGTATCGACTCAGTTGGCTCGATTTCAATGACTCGGTCGTTGTAAAAAATACATTAAATATTTATTTTTTTTATAAAAAAACATAATTTTAAATATTTTCATTTATGTTTCCAAACACACAGCATTAGAATATAGATATAAGACAACATATGATCAAATTAGGCTCATGTATATATCCATTATATCAAAATGGCACCCAATGCAATGTCCAATACATACATGATGATGATATAGAGGTCAAAACAAAAAAACATAACCAAGGAGGCTAGAAATGGCCTCTACAACAAAAGTAAATTGTGACCAGTAGTACTGGCTAGTGGCATCACTGGCTACTGCTAGAGGAGCCAAGATCATCTGGATCAACCTCTGGATCATAGTCAGACAGGGGGCCCCATGGCTCCTCATCATCATCATCTCCAACTGCAACTGTAGAAGTGGTAGCACTAGTAGGTTGTGCAGTAGCTTCCTGCTGAGATGGACGAGATATGGCTTTTGTCGTGGCTCCACAGAAGAAACGCCTGCAACTAGATAACTTGGGGTTGGCCCTGAGGCTAGTACAAGTGGATCAGGATCTGCATTCAACTGAACATTATGTTTGAGTGTTACCTCCACCTGTAAATCCAAAGCAAGATCCTCATCAGAATCAAACTCTGTCGGATGACTCTCCACTACCCAATATGATGTTGGATCAATGTCTTCCAGCACAATGGGATCTGAATCAGGTCTTTTGTTCAGCAATTGGTTGCATTTGAGCCAGAGGTTGTATTGGACATAGACTAGATCATTTAACTGTTTTTTATCCAAACAGTTTCTCTTCTTTGTGTGAATCCTCTCAAAGACAGGCCAATTGCGCTCACACCCAGTAGCACTGCAAGTTTGACTCAAAATACAAATTGCAAACCTCTGCAATTTAGGACAATGGCTACCAAAAGCCTCCCACCATTTTGTTGCAAAAAACATAGGAGTGTAATGAGTTAGCTCAAAAAAATTACAAATTATATCCAACTTTAAAATTATAAACGATTTAACGAAATAAGTATTAAGAATTTTAAAATTGAAATCTTTGTTTATCTGGATTATCTGCTTCCCTTGCAATCTTTGTTAGGTTCTTCCCAAAGGTACCTGAGGCACTGCTGAAGGTTGTGGCCTGTCAGTGTATCTCCAGTTGATCACACTCCAATGGGATCATGCGATCAATGCAATCAATCAATCCATCTCTAACCTCCCCCTTCAAAGCTCTTGTCGCCTTAGCTTTATAATGATACCGTGGGTTCAAAAAATACCCAGCTGCATGTATAGGGTGATGGAGTTGATTGTTCCATATTTCATCAATGATTGCCCAAATGGGGCCATAATTAGCCACTTTATCCTTATATGCCCTCTTTATTTTGTCCTTTGCTTGATCCATAGCCTCATAAATGAAGCCCATAGCCAATCTTTCCCCATCCACCAACCACAACACCTTAACCAGTGGCTCAACAAGCTTCACAATCTCTGTTGCTTTTCTCCAAAACATTTCTTCATTAACTTTCTTTTTCAATTATTTGTCTTCTAGTTTGTGAGACCATTGGCTTTGATTCCATTCTTCACTGGAAAAAATCTTTTGCAAGTTTCTATGTTGTGAAAGCATAGATTGCAATGTCAAAAAATGAGTAGCAAATCTAGTGATGACAGGCCTAATAATGTCCCTACCCCCTGTGTTTTTCCTCATCAGGCTCAAAATCCATGAACGATTGTAGATAAATTTTGTTATGCTTTTAGCATGATCTACAGTTTTTTTGACCCAATCTAATTTGCCAATATCCTCAAGCATGAGGTCTATGCAATGTGCAGCACATGGGGTCTAAAAGATGGTTCTGTACTTTTCCTCTAACAATTTACCAGCAAGAACATAGTTAGAGGATTATCTGTGATGGCTTGAACAACATTAGCCACCCCCGCCTCCTCAAAAACCTCATCCAATAGCTAAAACAACAATTGTCCATCTTTTACCTTATCAGATGCATCAACTGATTTTAGAAACATGGTTTGTTGTGGGAAGAAGATAAGAAATTTTATGATGGTACGATTTCTTTGATAAGTCCATCCATCTGACATGATGATGATGGTAATTCCTGTTCTTGCCCATGAGTCCTTGAAATCTTTCAAATACTCATTAATGGAGGCAATTTCTTTCTGCAAACGATACCCCCTTAACTCATGCATAGTAGGGCCTTTGAAGCCTTTCCAACAGCATGTATGGCATCAAACATAGGCTCATAATATGGTGAACGGAAAGCATTGAAGAGGATATCAGCATCATACCACCATCTAGCTATGTAGTCACAAGCAGTCTCCCTTAATTCTTTATTCCAATGGTCATCTAAACTGGGCTGAAAATGACTTCTACTAGGTTGAGGACCATGTGCATCTGATGGAGAGCAGGGAGTGAAATGACTTTTGATATTCATATCACCCTTTTTCATTTTACCCTTTCCCTTTTCTTGAATAGACTCAAAAGAGGGAGGAACATATCGGAAGGGGTTGGATGCATCAGTACAAGGGATAGACGAAGAACCCTCAAAATAAAAATGGGGGTTGGTAGCCAGCATTTTTTGTATATTCCTCTTCCTCCCAATTTCAACCTCTAACTCTTTTTGCCTAGCCTCATCTTCTTTAAACTTCTCGAAGCTGGCTAACAAATCCTTCCTAATCTCCGCAATTTTTGGTGAGGTACATGGAGTAATTTGGCCTCTAATCCCCACCAAGTGTTGTTTCAGCCTATTAATGCCCCTAGGACCTTCCTTAATTTTCCTATGGCAAAATTTGCAATGCATTTGACTATCAACCATTTCAACATATGCCCAAGAAGCATCTTTCACTCTAGGTGCCATTTTTTGACTTGGAAATGAAAGCAAACAATCTAAAAATGAAAACAAAAACAAAACAAAACAAAAAAAAAACATTGATTCAATGTTCATTTCTTTCACAAAAAATACTCTTTAGGATTTCTAGATTTGCACATAAAATTTAATAAGCAAAAATAGATTTTTACAAGTGAAAAAAAATACCTCCAGGCACAAACTGCATCCTCAAGCTTGCTCGAAGAAACCAACTCCTCGCTGCTCCAAATGTCTGCCCAAGAAGCTCCTCACTCCAGCTACAATGCTTGCCCAAGACTCCTCACTACTGCTTCAAAAACAAACTCAACAACTCCTCACAAACCCTCACTGAAATTCTCACTCAAATTCATGAGATGGTTGTGAGAGAATGAGAGGGGTTGAGTGGGTTAAATAGGGTTTAAGAGAGGGGAATGGACCCCAAAGACCAAACAAGCAAACTATAAACTGGTTTAGAGTCCCCCCAAGAAAAGAAAATTGTTTTAAATCGCAGTTTTTGGGTTTGTTTGGGTCATTGTCAATAACTCGGCCAAGTTATTGCAAGCTCGGCCAAGCTGGCTGGGTTAATACCGAGCCAGCCGAGTTGTCTACAACTCGGTCGGCTCGGTATTAACCTGTCCAGCCGAACCATTTCCATGGCCGAGTCACAATCTTTGGCACTGGCTCGGACCAACTCGGCTGAGTCGGTTCCGAGCCAGCCGGTTTAAAAATAGAGAATGTGACAATGACAAACGATGACACCATAGATTCATATTTCATAAGGGTTTCACAAATAAGAGACCAAATTCAAGCAATTGGAGAAATTATTTTTGATAAAGAGCTTGTGACTACAACACTCAATGGTTTACCTAGATCATGGGATGCATATGTAGCAAGTATAAGTAATGGGAAGGAAACCCCCTCGTTTGAAGAATTGTGGGCCCCTTGTGCTCAAGAAGAATCAAGGATTATATCGAGAGATGGAAAGGAAGAATATTCTCAAGCACTTGCAGCTCACTTCAAGGATAAAGGAAGAAAGAAGTTTGGCTCTCAACAAAAGAAGTAAGGAAAAATATCACCTCCTCCCCAAAGGATGAAGGACATGTCAAATATTCAATGTTGTGGTTGTTAGAAATTTGGACATTATTAAAGTGATTGTCCTAAGATGGCTAATAACAAAAAGATAAAAGGGAAAACAACATGGTTCCACATCTGACATTGAATATGAACATCCAAAGAAGCCTAAAGGTGACAAGTATTTCTTTTACTTTTTCACTCTAACAGGTTCTATTGCAAATGATGATGATATGTGGTTGCTAGATAGTGGTGCTTCAAGACACATGCCAAGAGATAATAGCAATCTCACTAGCATGATGGAAAAGAGACTATCCCAAAGGGTAGAGTTTGGAGACAACCATAAATATGCAGTCAAAGGAGTTGGAAAGGCATTCATTGAGCTAGAATGTGTTAAGAATGTACATCTCAACAATGTTCTATACGTACCAAGTTTGAAAAAGAATTTAGTCTCTATTTCATGTTGAGAAGATAAAGGAGATATAGTAGTTTTTGTGGAAACTTATATGGCCGAAAGTTTATAGTATGGATGATGCTAAAGTCACTGGAATTCGTGAAGGAAGATTTTATAGGCTAGTGAATCAACCAACTCAAGCCCTAGTACATGATGAAATCAATCCAAGTGAGCTATGGCATAGAAGATGGCAACCTTCATTATAGAGCATTACCTTGATTGAATCAAATAGTTTCAGGTGTTCCTAAATTTTAGACAAATCATGACGGTGTTTGTAAAGTTTATGCATTTGAAAAGAACATCAAGAAACCATTTCCAAGTAATGATAATAGATCTAAAAAAGTTTTAGATTTGATGCGTTGATGCGTGCAGTTTGATGCCTATGAGATTGATTGGAAGTTCATTATACTATGTGACATTTATTGATAAATTCTACGAAAGACATAGATATATCTCATGAATACCAACGATGAAGTCTTCACTAAGTTTCAAGAATTCAAAGTTGAAGTGGAAAACTTGATAGGTATGAAGATCAAGATTTTGAGATTTGACAATGGAGGAGAATACACTTCAAAAGAACTTGTTGCTTTCTGTAAGAAAGTTCGTATTAAGAGGGCATTGATTGTTCCCTATAATCCACAACAAAATGGTGTATCAGAACGAAATAACAAGTCCTATTACCCACCAAAAGTGGGTAACCCCATAGGAGAAATTTTCTCCTAGTCATGTCTTCAGTTGATAGCCAATAGCTCTTGACAACCACCACTATAGCCAATGTATTGTTCCATTTTATCTCTGCTCCTCGATCTAGTCATATGTCCTCTCGTCTATCTGTCAAGAGCGTATGTTTGAATGTGGGCAATCCAATCCTTAAGGTATGTTTTTCATTGTGAAATCGGGTACTTATGCTTATTTTTCCTTAGGCATATTGGGCATGGATTATTGGGTAACTTGGAAGGAGGAAGGGTTTTGATTATAGTTGTGTTCTCTCTTAAATTGGGGGGTTCATACTCAATCCTAGTAACATAGGATCTCCCCTATTGGCCTATGGATTCAGGAAGGGCACTACTTGGCAAACCCTAATTTTGGTAGCCCAATCTCGTTTTCCCAATTCACATTTTTCACTCCCCTCTACACATTACAATCCCTATTTCATCATCTTCCCTCTCTGGGTCCACATGACCACTGGGTCAACAAAGCATTAGCACACCCCTTCCCCTTGTCCACATGTCTGGGTCAGGGCTAGAAACATTTCTATATAGGTTGATGTAGCTAAAATAAAGTTAAAAGCATATCATTGCCACAAGCACTAAACAAAATAAAAAAATTTTATAAAATACAAAATATGATTAGGACATTAAAAATAACACATGGGAAAAGGAAAACTTTATCTCAAGCCTTATCATCATGTCCATCACCCTGGTTCATAGGGACCATGAGTGCCCCCACATCATTAAGGAACCCATAGTGATCCCAACCCATGGGGGGAATGAACTACTCCACCTTAAGGGGGAAATAACTACTTACATCATACACAACATGCTCTCATTTCTTGGAGCCCCGAACAGTGATACAAAGAGAAATCAAGAAAAGGAAAAAGGAAAATGATGAAGGGTGGAAAAACAAAGTTCATGGTAACTCATGTATCCACGATTAGTCCCTCCTACATCTATATGCCCAAATATGTGGGCATTCCCTATCATTTCCACCCTTGTACCCATGCCATTTGGCCTTGAGACCCTAGTGTCCCCATCCATCTCATCATTATTCACATGACCCGTATCACTTGAAGGATGTACCTTGGACCTGTCTTTCCCCTTATGGGTTGGAAACACCTAATAGGATCGTTAATTAACAATTCATACCTAGGGAGGTAACATTACTTTGAGCTCAAAGCCCAAAATTTGTAAGGGAAGCCCCATATGAAGTCTCAATGTGCCCTTAATAAAAAATCTTGTTTCACTTAGATGCACTAATGAATTATTGTACCTAAAGATGAGGAGGCACATTGGACATTATAGGTAACTGGAAGGTGGTTTCATTAACGGTTGGGCAACTTAATTGGGACCCAAGTCCACTAGAGGATCATATTGACACGATAGGGGATGTGTTGAGAGCCATGGGACTCCATGATCTACAGAGAATCATTTCACACCATGGGTAGCCTCAAAACCTACAGTAGTTTGTTTATTGCCCCACATTTTTCACGAGATGATGCACTTGGACCAGTGTGCTCAATCAACGTACCATAGGAGCAACAGCTGATCTGAGGCCCATAAGAGGTTTTTCTCATGCTTGAGACATGGGAGGTCAGAAACCAACATCTGATCCGTCATTTCGAGCATTATACAACCTATCTATCATCAAGAAACCCATAAGACAAACTTTTAGCCTAAAAACCATTTTGGGGCCCCACGTAATGACTTTCATAGATAATTAGGGGTCATCCCCTACTTACTGATTTATGGAGCCCTCTCTCTCATCTTGGCACCCAGAGGACTCAATGTGGCCCTACTTCAGCATGGCATCATCAACTCGTCTAGCATTTGGAAGGATAATTTATAATTCGAAAAAGATACTTGCTCGTCTTGTGACCAAGGCTTGTATTTTGCACATTTTTATAATGTTAGGGGCCTTAGGCTAATAATTCAACTTCTAAGGTATCATATAAATAGAACTCATTTTCATTTTTGAGAGATAACCATCAAACTTGGATTGGTTCTCTGGTAAAATAACTCACACTTTTTCTTTGCACCTATTGGTGACTCTTTTGATGCATTTTGATGTGTGGAAGATGATTCATTTTTCTTCTTTAGAGCTTCTTTGAATGATCGATGGATATATTTCATGGCTCTTTATAAGTGCTTAATGTTGATGTAATTTATCTTTGAAATTTGTTTAATGTATGGAATTACTGCTCTAGAATATGAAAATTTGTGCCCTAATTGTTGAAGATTAATTTTGGAAAGCTTTTCTAGCAAAGTATTGCTTATTTTATCCAATGCAAGGAATGTAATGAATGTTCCTACTGAATGAATGTCTTCGAATTCTTCATGAAGCTCCATTATATCTTGAAGAGGGTAAATGTTTGAAATTAGTACCTAGTGCATCGATTTTGAGCTTCCTTAGAAGATATTTTATTTTATCTTAAGCATATTAAGACTCCATTTCTCAAAGGAGTAGGCACTAGTCCAATGATTTTGGTGATCAAACTCTGTGTTCTCCATATTTTATCCTCCTAAATTTTGGTCCCCTAAAGGTAGGACAAAAATCTAAGGCTTGCTGTGAAATTTTATGGAGGTGATTTTGCAGGAAACCAAGGGTCAAAACATCAAATGCAAGGCTTAGGCTACCTATGCTCCAAGTTTGGTGGGCATCCACCCAAGTTTCATCCATAAAATCTCTTTCCCTAGGTGCTACTCCAAGAGGGAAAACCTAGGTCTTTCTCTCACCTTAGGGTCTTGTTTGAGGGTTGTACGAGCTTAGTATTCATTGAAATAAATCATAAGAAGTCTTTTCTTCTCTCGGACCTTGACCTTGTGAATACCTATTACTATTAAGGAATTTCAAAACCCTAGGTCTTTTGCCTCCTTTTCTAGGGTTTTTATTAGAGCGTGGTTTTCATATTTGAAGCCTTGTACCTTTATTGAGCCTCTCTTCAAATGAGCTCTAACTCCATCACCTTGAACCTTCAAACCCATAATATATATTATAGGTGATCACAATCATATTGAGACTCCTCCCATCGATGAAAGTCCATAAAGAGTAGGGGACCTTGGTTGTGGTAACAATGAGCCATTGTCCCATTGTTGTCACTTAGTCTAGTAGTTATCCCATAGGTGTTCTCCCCTTAGGGCCTTACTAGACTTTGTGGTAACATTTTTAGCTTCGTTATCAGGGAGGAAGCACGTTCTCCTCTTTGGTCAAATATTTGAAGAGGCGATTCCTTTGATGACAACATAGATCCTCTTATGGAAAGAAATGGCTCACTAGAAAGGCCTATTTTATATGTTTCAATATGATGGTCCTCGATCTACTGATCATGATATTATTAGTATCCAAGAGGAGTTTGATGCCCCTCTTTATGAATCTCTTGGGAGCCATGAAATTGTGGAGCCTTCCTAATGCCTTGAAAGGGGGTTTTGGTTCTTCCTAAGACATGATGATTTTAGTCCACCTTGTTCCATCCTCGATAATCAAGATGATGTGATTGTGGATGTGTATGAGCCATTTAATTCTTCATGTCATAAGGAGGATATGTCTAAGCTTTCTTTTCATCGAAAATGTATGAGCTTAGTCATTGAGTTCTCTGATTTCTCATTACAAGAAAGATTGCACAAGTTGTATTCATATTTTCCCTCCTCATCCATGATCCTTGATCCACGATCCTCATATGTTGCCGCGTCCCACCCTTACCATTCATCAAGCAAATATTGCAATGGAAAATGTGATGTGACTACCCTACCTCATGATGGTTCATAAGGGAAAGTGTTCTTATATTGATCTAATCATATGTTGGTTACATTGGTTGTATGACTATACTTAGCACTTGAATAATATTGCATGCATGGTAGTGTAGGATACATATCATATTGATTTTTCATAGGTAATATCATCATATCAAGTTCTCATGCTAAAATAGGTGCATTTAGATTATATTTGCATCATAGGATAAATTTTATTTCTTGTATTGTTTTATTATTTGAGGAAAACATGGGCAATAAAATTACGCCCAGGACACATACTTCCAAAATTGTTTGTGATGTGCAAGGTACAGGTCTACGGTCCCAGAGGATTTTTGTTGTTCTCATGACCTATCATTCAAGTACATGGTTTGTGCACTCTGCGGTCATCTTATGTCCCAATCAGATCCAAATGTTACCCACCAAAAGTGGGTGACCCCATACCATAAATTTTCTCCTAGTCTTGCCTTCAACCATCAGCCAATAGCCCCTTACAGCAACTAGTGTTGCCAATGCATTATTCCATTTAATTTATGCTCCCTGATCTATTCATATGTCCCCTCGTCCATATATCAAGAGCATATGTTTGAAGGTCGGAAATCTAATCCTAAAGGTATGTTTTTCATTGTGCAATCGAGTGCTTATGCTTGTTTTTCCTTGGGCATATTGGGCATGGATTATTTGGTGACATGGAAACAGGGAAGGTTTTGACTGTAGTTTTTTTCCATCGCCTTAAATGGGGGGTCAATACTCAATCCTAGTCCCATGGGATCTCCCCTATTGGCCTATGGCTTGAGGAAGGGAGATATTTGAGAAACCCTTATTTAGGTAGCACAATTTCATTTTCCCATTTCACATTTTTCACTCGCCTCTGCACATTACAAGCATTGTTTCATCATCTTCCCTCTCTAGGTATACATGACCACTGGGTCCACGAGGCAATAGCACACCCCTCCCCCTGTCCACATGTCTAGGTTGGGCCTAGAAACATTGCCCCGGAGGTTGATGCAGCTAAAACAAAGTTAAAAGCATATCATGGCCACAAGTAAGAAACAAAAGAAAAAATATTATAAAATGCAAAACATGGCTAGGACATTAAAAATAGCACATTGGCAAAAGTCTAAATTGATCTCTACCCTTATCGTTATGGTCATTGTGAATTTTTTAATCTACTGTAGCAACTGGAAATTAATCTTCCAACGGATTAAAAATTAAGTGCAATTTATTTTCTAGAATAAATAATGAATAAACCACAACTGCAATTTTCACCATAAAAATTATGCGGAAAATAAAATGTTGGAAACTGAGAAATATATAGCACACATACAAAAATATGACACCATTATTTTTGGACAATTATCCTTGGAAAAACCCAATATGGGAAAACTAGTGCAGCATATGAGGATTTTATTATTATTATGCAGCAATGAAAATATGAGTACAATCTAGATGCCCAAAACTGGAAATCCTCGACAAATAATATGGCCAAAATTATTAGAGAGATTTTTTTCTCTCTCCGCGAGCAATCCCAACACAACCTGCTTCAGAAAAACTAGCCCTCAAGAAATCGTACACAGTGCTTGCACATACCCCCACATGCACAACATGAATATGCCTTTGATCAAAGCAGTCTACATGTTGCTTCTACTGGAAGCAATCTTCTGGCCCTCTGGAAAATAATCCTGACCTTTGGCTATTGAATCGGCCCCTTACTCAACCAAATTGAATTGCCACACTGAAGTTGCATATACACTTCCTGTGCAACCTTTAATGGAATAACTGGACCACTTTTTTGTTTCCTCTCTAGAACTAGAAACTCCTCTAGAATCATTGTCCATGTTCCCTCTCTATCTCTATGTCCCTTTTGGCTTGAAATCTTCTTCCCTACTCAACTGCTCCTATTGTTGGATAGCTCAATCTAGCAAGGAACTCAACCTTAAGTGTGTCCAGCGCCAATTCCATCAACCCTTTCTTATAATCTCTCTTTGGCTCACCAACGACCATGATTAAATCCTCATCAATGGCTAATATTATTTTTGGGTTGATCCATGTGAGTTTCTAGAGAAATCTCACCTTTATAAATTAATTCTTGTTAATTAATCATTTTCCCTAAGTTAGACTTAATAAAAAATTAATTACAGATCAATTAACTTAATTGAGTTATTTCTCGGTGTTTTCTCCTTAAAGTTTTTGTGGGTTCTAGAGCTCTTTTGTTTCTAAACCTCTCCAACCAAATTCGAGACTAGAACACTTTTCTAATGCTACAAAAATCAACACTCCCTCTTCACGAGGAAGGTGTTCTCTCTATCTTGTAAAATCATCTCCCATATGTGTTGTTAATGTTTGACAATTGTAACAATCTGCCACTACCCACAAACCATTGCGCAACTCTGATTCATCTTCCACAACTATGGTTGAACCACCTTGCATTTGTGTTATTGCTAACACTACATTGTACCACTATACTACTACCAACTTTGCTTTTTCACTGCAACTAATCTCATGCTTTTGTTGTTGTTGCTATAGTTACTACAATTGAGAACAAATCTTTGAATCAACTATGCCACTGGAGTGGCTCTACAGCTGCTTCTTGAGTCTATGGCTACTACTAGCCTATGCATTGTACTGAGTAACTATTTGTGTTGCAACTACTCTGCACCCCCTCAGCATCTAACTGTAAACTTAGCACTACAACTGTCCCTCAAGAATTTACTGCGTTGTCCTTAACACTAATCCTATCTGCTACTGAATATTGTGGGCCCCTGTAGCAAGGGTAATGATCCATGAGGAAACACTTGTTCGATGCTCACCTCGATGGATCATGCCCAAACCTCTGCAACTCTGAACTCTGATCTACTCATATTGTTGTTGCTACCGCTCTGCTGCTATCTATTCACTACTATTGCAACTACTACAATAATGAGTTTGATTTCCCCATATCTTGAAGCACTAGCTTCCATATGGTTGCTCCGTCTGAAGCTAGACTCCCTCTGAGTGTCATTCTCCCTATGGGAAATCTCTCTTCTCCCTCCTCACAACTTGCACTGTCCTCTTGCACTGGAAACCGAACTTCATAGTTATGCGCTTGGAATATTTTGGCTGGAGTTGTCACTGCATCCTGCGACTAGGCAATTCACACTGCCTTTATCACTACATCTAGTTATGCAACTCTCTCTCGAGTACTAATTGCAATTAGCTTTGAATCTTTATTTTGAACGGCTAACTACACCTGTAGACATTGAACTACTATTAGGATATGGTGGGTTCTTGTGGCAAAGGTGATGGTCCCGCCCACTGCAACAAACTGGAACTAATTTGATTAATCTCTTTGTTGCAACTATGTTGGACCCTACCCATTTGGCACATTGGAGTCTCATACTCCTCCTCCACCTAGATCTGGTGCCCCACTATCTCCTTTTGGGCCTTGTCCCTTATTGGAAAATTGTTTTTCTTTGTAACTCGCACTTCCTTCAACACCTGAGTTCGACAACTGGAAGTCATTCTGTTGCCCATATTTTCATTTTGGCTAACTTGCACAGCCTATTTTGGAAATCTCGTACAACCATCTCTAGAAAGCTACAAAATCTGCAAAACTCAAATAACTGGAGACTGGAACTACAAATTTCATTCTCTTTCCTGCTCGGCCTTTCTTCTACTACTCATGCTTTCTTAGTAAATGCACAAATCTGCTACTACTTACCTTTGAATGTCCTTCTCTGACACTTATATTTCCTGCTACCTCAACTGAGAAATTCACTCAACCTACCGAAAGTCCTCTAGAATCTAGTACACAATCTGTTGCACTTGAAGCTCGCACTAGCTGACTAAAAAACTGTTAGGGCCTACTACAACTGGAAATCACGGATTTCCTCCAGAAACCTAAATTTTGAAACCCTCTGAGAAAGAATCCCTCAGTGTGTGAAATTTCTCTTCCATCCGGCACTGATCCTGCAACTGCAAAAGTGTGGCAAAATCAACTAAGCCCATATCAAGAACATGCTCAACAAATTTTATGTTCTACTTCACCTGAACTTCTTCCCAACTTCACTACTACCTGTTGGAACTGCTACTGGGCTCTACGAAATTTTTTGCCACCTGCACTGGAAAATCAACCCCTCTGCCTAGTTGTTCATACTACCTAGCTAGATTCTGAACAAACTATGAAGAAATTGTGTTGCTTCTCCTTCTGAGCTATGGATTTCTCCCTCTTCATCTTTGAACGTCTGATCTGTCAAACTTGGCTCTGATACCAGGTGAAATTTTTAATCTATTACAGCATCTGGAAATTATACTTCTAACTGATTAAAAATTAAGTGTAGTCTATTTTCTACGACAAATAAAAATAAAATCACAATTGCAATTTTCACCATAAGAACATTGTGGAAAATAAAATGCGGGAAACTGAGAAATATAGAGCACACACAAAAATATGACACCATTACTTTTAGACAATTGTCCCGAGAAAAACCCAATGTGGGAAAGCCGGTGCAACAAATGAG
Organism: Pinus tabuliformis; assembly: GCA_031772625.1. NCBI lineage: Eukaryota > Viridiplantae > Streptophyta > Pinopsida > Pinales > Pinaceae > Pinus > Pinus tabuliformis. The sequence goes on from CM062820.1 coordinate 1,396,245,119, forward strand.
AGTTTTGTTATTATTATGCAACAATGAAAATCTAAGTACAATCTAAATTCCCAAAACTACTAATCCTCAAAAAATTATCTGGCCAAAATTACTAGAGATAATTTTCTGTTTCCACAAGAAATCCTGAAACAACCACGGGGGCTTCACTCAATGAACCTCTATCATATCATGTGCATTCATGGCATACTAAACAATACCCCTAATTTGACTACATATTGGAAAATACCTCTAAAAATCACATTATTTAACCCCTTACCAATATGAACTCAATACACTTTCCCAATTTAAAAAACCCCTACATTCACTAGATATTGTAGGTATCCATTTTTTTCATCAACATTTTTTATACTCCATTATATTTTTTCATTAACTCAGAGCTCCATTTTTTATACCTACCAATATAAAAACCATTTATCCCCTAATATATGCTCAATATATTATGTCATTTTTTTCAATATATATCCCCCAATATGAATGCACATGGTATTGTATTGCTCCCGTTGTGAAGCCCCCATGGGCACAACCTGCTTCAGAAAAATTGACTCTCAAGAACCCTTACGCAAGCCCCTGCGTAGTGTTTGCGCAAACCCTCACATGCACAACCTAAATCTACCTTTGATCAAATCATTCTGCCTATTTTTTCTACTATATGAAGTCCTCCATCCCTATGGAAAATAATCTTGCCCTTTGGCTACTGTATCGACCCCCTACTCATCCAAATCAGACTGTGAAACTTAAGTTGTATGCACAGTCGTTGCATAACCTATAGTGGAATAACTCAACCTCTTTGTTTCTACCTCATTGGAATTGTAAACTCTTCCAGAATCACTGTCTCTACTCCCTCTCTGTCTCTACGTCCCTTCTCACTCGAACTCTTCTTCCCTGCTCAACTGTTGTTGGTGGATATCTCAATATACCAAGGAACTCAACCAAAAGTGTGTCTAGCTCCAACTCCATCGATCTCCTCTTATAATCTCTCATTGGCTCACCAACGACCAAGATTAAATCCTCATCAATGGCTAAGATCATTTTTGGGTTGATCTATGTGAGTTTCTAGATATATCTCACCCTTCTCAATTAATTCATGTTAATTAATCATTTTCCCCGAGTTAAAGTTAGGAAAAAATTAATTACTGGTTAATTAACTTAATTGAGCCATCTCTAGGTGTTTTCTTCTAAAACGTTTTCTAAGTTATGGAGCTCTTGTGTTTTTAAGCCTCTCCGACCAAATTTGAGACTAGAACACATGTTTGTTGCTACAAAAATCAACATTCATCACCCTAGTTCCTAGGGACCATGAGTGCCCCCACATTATTAAGGAACCCATACATGTCCCAACCCTTGGTGGGCGATGAACTGCTTCACCTTAAAGGAGTAATAACTACTTACATCATATACAACATGCTCTCATTTCTTGGAACCCTGAACAGTAATACAAAGAAAAATAAAGAAAAGGAAAAAGACAAATGAGGAAGGGTGTAAAGAAAAAGGTCGGGATAACTCATATACCATTAGAGGAATTTTGAGGTCTAAAATGGGCCTCCTAATAAAAATGTACAACCAAAATAAACTTTATAGGAACCAATAGAATTCAATATGATGATGTCAACCATGGGAGATGATTCACCATTTTTGAAGTAAAAAAGTAAAAAGATCAAAAAATAATAAAACTATTTTTCAACTCATATTTTAAACTTATCTCCCTAAAGTTTTACTCAAATTTTGAGTAGTGCAAAATTTAATTCTTCATCCAAGGAGTACACATGTTGCATACTTTCAATGGACCCTCCTACACAAAAAATGTGAAATACATGAAAAATGTGATTGCAATCACGTTTTTATGTATTTCTCATTTTTCGTGTAGTAAGGTCCATCAAAAGTATGTAACATGGGTACTCCTTAGATTAGGAATCAAATTTTTCATCCAACAAGTATTTCCGCTTGAAATTTGAGTAAACTCATAGGGAGATAAGTTGAAAATACGAGTTGAAAAAATAGTTTTTTCCTTTTTCCCTCTAAAATTTGATGATGCAATCTAATCTTATTTTATTATTTCCACTATTATTTTATAATTTCCTTAGGAAACCAATTTTAGACCTCAAAATTCCCTTAATGCCACAATTTCTCCCTCCTACATTTTTATACCCAAATATGTGAACGTTCCTCATAACTGCCACCCTTGTACCCATCGTGTTTGGCCTTGAGGCCTCCATGTCCCCATACATCTCATAATTATTCACATGGCCCCTATCACATGAAGGATGTACCTTAGACCTATCTTTCCCCTTAGGGGTTGGGAACACCTAATAGGGTCATTTATTAACCACTCCTACCTAGGGAGGTAACACTACATCAAGCTCAAATCCAAAATTTGGAAGGGAAACCCCATATGAAGTCCCATTATGCAAACAATCTTGTTTCACTTAGATGCACTAGTGAATTATTATACCTGAAGGTGAGGAGACACATTGGACATTATATGTAATTGGCAGGTGGTTTCATCATGCGTTGGGCAACTTAAATGGTGTCCAAGTCCACCAGAGGATCATACTAACACCACAGGGGATGCATTGAGATCTATGGGACTCCATCATGTGTATAGCATCATTTCACACCATGGGAAACCTCATCACTTTCAGAAGTTTATTTATGCCCCACATTATTCACAATATGATGCACTTGGACCAGTGTGCCCAGCCAGTGTACAATATGGAGCGATAGTTGATCTAAGGCCCAAAGGAGGTTTGTCTCACCCTTGAGAAATGGGAGGGAAGGAACCATCATCATTGCCCTCATTTGGGACAGTATACAAGCTAAGTCACCGAATTCGTCCTAAACCCCCTGTGAATCCCGAATCCAGCGAATCCGACACGATTCGGTCCGGATTCGTGTCCAAATCACAGGACACGTCGTGTCCGAGGGCGTGTCGCGATTTTCAGGGGCGTGTCGCGATTTTAGGACACGTGTCCGGTTTCCAGGACTCGCTAAGCTCAGTGCGGGAAAGAAAAGGGCGTGTTTGCTCATTAATATTTTCATTTGGCAAGTGATTTGTGCTGTTGCAGCAAGGAGTAGAGCATTTTGGCAGCTTCATGATCAAGTCTAGGCCCTAGTATTGATATGCTATTCATGGTAATGTTAAATTCTTAAAGTAAAAGTGACATTCTCCTTAATCTTCATTTTCATCCTTTTACTTAAATTTTTAACATTACCATGAAATGACTCAGGATGTTTGAGAGTGGTTCCGGCCTCATTGGATTTCATATGGAGAAAGTAGAATTTTAGATTTCATTCAAAATCCAATAGACTTATCAGTTTTTCAGGATTTTAGGATTGGGGGATTGCAATGTTTCCATTGAATTTTGTCATGTATTAGGGTATGGAACTCGTATTTAATCAAGAGCACCAAACCAAGAGCTTCTGAATATGTCGCTCCCGCTCCTGTTTTCGCTCCCGCTCCTGTTTTCGCTCCCGCTCCCTGCTTTCGATCCCGCTCCCAAGTAACACTGTTCCTAATGATATGGGTTTGGACACCACTGTTGAGTTGGCATTGGCCAACATGGATCTCAGTGATCCAATGCTAGAGCCTGTTAGATTTGATGACTTAGAGGGGTCAACCTCCATACCGACAGATGTAGAGGCGACTATGGATACAGGGGAGGAGGAGGATGCAGAGGAGAGTAGTGGGGACTATGATGATGGGGACAGTGATGCTGATTCTGATGCTGATTGATGCCTTGAGGCTTGTATACCTGTAGTTGTTTTATATTTTCTATTTCTATTTGCCATTGGCATTGCACCAACACTACCTATGTAACACATTTTGATTTGATGACTTAATGAGAAAACTACAATTGTCAATGTGTTTATCTTACTATCTTGTAGTTGTAAGTTGTCTTTCAGTTATGAATTATGAATCATGATTTAAATTTTTAATAGATTTATCATTTATGTGACCAGTACCACTGGCATTTATTTGAATTTTTTATGTACTCTGCATGCTAATAGCTATAGATGAAGATCTATGTTTGAAATCAATAAATTTGTATCATTAATTAAAATTTGTAAGAAATATGATAATATCTAATTTTTAATATATATATATATATATATATATATATATATATATATATATATATATATATATATATATATATATATATATATATATATTTAATAAAATAATATATAACGTGTCCTGTTCCGGGGGGTCAGCGTGTCCGAATCCGACACCACGAATCTCGAATCCTACGTGTCCCGAATCCACGTGTCAGGTGACTTAGTATACAAGCTTATCTATCATCACGAGACCCATGAGACTAGTGTTTATGCCCCAAAACCATTTTGGGGCCCCACATGACGACTTGCATGGAGAATTAAGGGTCATCCCCTACTTGTTAATTTATGGAGCCCTCTCTCTCATATTGGCACCTAGAGGACTCAATGTGGCCCTCCAATGGCCTTAGATTAGCATGATGTCATCAACTCGGCTAGCATTTAGAAGGCTAATTTATAATTTGAAAAAGTTATTTGGTTGACTTGTGACCAAGGATTGTATTTTGCACCTGTTTACAATTGTTATAGACATATTTGGGCACTGCAACCCCAATCACATATGTCCATAAACCAAGGGCTTCTAAACCCCTAAAAGTGTTGTTTCATACCCTAAAGGAACAAGGTCAGCTGATTACATCATTTCCCAGAAGTTCTCCCTGAAAAACTACTCAAAACTGGTCAAAACTGGACCATCTCACCTGCTCCATGGTCCGGGTGCAATGCATCTCACCTATTGCACACGAGGGGTGCGATGCATACTGAAAATCCCTTCTGTAGGGTGCGATGGGCGAGAGTAGACAAATGGCAGAGGCAGTTTGCTAGGTGGAAACCCAGGGAATCTTCTAGAAACTGCTCATATGACACTTTCCTCTCTGAATTTGCCCAAGGATGAGTAAGAGATCATGAAATCTCCAAGTGGAACCAAGAACTATCAGAGAAACGACACTAATCAAAATCCCAAAAGCTGACTCACCCCCCTGCAAATATCTATATATGGATCCCTCATCCTAGAGATCCAGAGGCTGGAACTCTATATTTTGTAAGGAAGTGTTGTTGGTTTCTCTATGAAACATTGTATTGTTGGGTGATCTAGCTTTTCATGAGGTGAAGAGGGCTTTCATGCTAGGAGGATGGCGTTGGATCAAACAGCTTGGTTGTAATCCTCTCTTCTACTACTTCTATCAATAAAGCTATTTGAGTTTTCCTCCATATACTTGTATATCTCTGAATCTTGTATTTGTGTATACACTTGTATGGTTAATGTATATCTGATCCCATATTGCTTATGGTTTTAGAACTCTATGCTTTGATGGTATTTGCTGCTTTGACTCTATAGGTGTTCTTTGAAGCGGGACAAGTGAGGAAGGAGTGGCGAAAGCTCTCTCAAGGGAGAAAGGAAACAATTAAGGAGCAAGCGAAAGACTGAGGTTGGTACTCTCTGCTTCTCTCTCATCTATCTCTCATAAAGGAAAACACAAGTGAATTTAAATTGTTTGTTTCTAAGATAGCTACCCATCTTAGTGGGACTAGCAGCTCTGAATGGACACTAGTTTTCCTGATAACAATAATGTTAGGGAGCCTCAAGCTAATAATTCAACCTCTAAGGTCTCATATAAATAGAACTCACTTTCATTTGTGAGAGCTCATCATCACACTTGGATTGGTTCTCTTGTAAAAGAACTCACACTTTTTCTTTAGAGTTTTTGGAGATTCTTTTGATCATTTCGATGTGTGGAAGATGATTCACTTTTCCTATTTGGAGCTTCTTCTTGAATGATGGACGGATATATTGCATGTCTCTTTGTAATTTCTTAGTGTTGATGGAATTTGTCTTTGAAAGTTGTTTCATGCATGGAATTGTTGCTCTAGAATATGCAAATTTGTGCCCTAATTATTGAAAATTGAATTTGGAAATCTTTTCTAGTAGAGTATTGCATATATTATTTGATGCAAGGCATGTAATGAATGTTCCTAGTGAATGAATGTCTTTGAATTCTTCGTGAAACTTCATTATATCTTAGAGAGGGTAAATTTTTTAAATTGGTACCTAGGGCATCGATTTTGAGCCTCCTTAGAAGATGTTTTATCTTATCTTAAGCATATCAAGACTCCATTGCCTAAAGTACTAGGCACTAGTCCAAGTTTTTTGGTGATCAAACTTCTCTTTCTCCCTATTTTCTCCTAAATTTTGGTCCCCTAAATGTAGGTCGAAAATCTAGGGCTTGCAACAAAATTTTAGGGAGATGATTTTTCAAGGATCTAAGGGTCTAAACATCAAGCTCAGGGTCTACGCTACCTATGCTCCAAGTTTGGTGGGCATCTGCCCAAGTTTCATCCATAAAATATCTTGCCCTAGGTGTTACTCCAAGAGGGACAACATAGGTCTTTCTCTCTCACCTCGGGGACTTCTTTGAGAGTTATATGAGCTTAGTATTCATTGGAATAAATCATAAGAAGCCCTTTTTTCTCTCAAGTCTTAAACATGTGAATACCTATTACTATCAAGAAACCTTAAAACCCTACGTCTTGTGCCTTCTTTTCTGGGGTTTTTCTTAGAGATCAATTTTCTTCTTTGAAGCCTCGTACCTTTATTTAGCCTCTCTTCGAATGAGCTCTAGATCCATCACCTTGAACCTTCAAACCTAGAATATCTATTATAGGTCATCAAAATCATATCGAGACTCCTCCCATCGGTGAAAGTCCGTAAAGAGCAGGGGACCTTGGTTGTGGTAACAATGGGCCATTGCCCCATTGTTGTCACTCAGTATAGTAGTTGTGTCATAGGTTTGTCCCCTTATGGTCCTACTAGAGTTTGTGGTAACAGGTCCATTGAAGAATATGTCAAGGCTATGATGCATGATCAAGATTTTCTAATGTTTGTATGGGGAGAAGCATCATTGACAATTGTATACATTCAAAATAGAAGTCCTCTTTGAATTCTGGAAGATATGACTCCTGAAGAAGAATTCTCTAGACAAAATCCAAAGGTTAGACATATGAGAATCTTTGGTTTCCCTGTTTACATTCATGTTCCTAAGGATAAAAGGAACAAATTAAAACGTTCAGGAAAGAAAGACATATTTGTTAGTTATAGTGAATCACCAAACGCCTATAAAATCTACATTCTAGAGCATCAACAAATTGAGGTCCGTCAGGATGTCACTTTGGATGAGAAAGTTGCATATTGGAAGTCCAAGGAAGTTTCCATGGATTCTTATGATGAAGTAAAACATGAAGCTTCGAAGGAAGAGTGTTCGAGTTCTACATAATGGCCTATAGAGCTAAGAGGGCCTTGTAAACCAATAAATTGGTTGTTGTTCCATAAATCAGAAAGAGTCCAACATGGCTTAGATCCACATTAGAAGAAACAAAAGGTCATGCAGCTCTTGATGACACATCCAGAAAAATTAAGAAACCTAAAAGGTTTTCTAGTTATGTAGCTCTTATGACTAGCCTTTTTGATGTAGAGCCTTCCTCTTATGAAGAAGTGGCTAGCCAACAAGTATGGAAGGAATCCATGAAAAAAAAATATCAATCTATCATGAAGAATGATGTTTGGGAGATTGTGCCAAAGTCGAAAGGGATTAAGTGGTGATTTCCATATGGATATACAAGATCAAACATGTTGCAAGTGGAAGTATTGACAAATACAAGGCGTGATTTATGGCTAGAGGGTTCTCCCAAAAAGAGGGAGAAGACTATGATAAGAAATTTTCTTCAATTTCTAGGTACACCTCCATTAGATCCATTATTTCTCTTGTTGCTTCATTGGGATGGAACTTACATCAGATCGATGTGAAGACAAATTTTCTCAATGGTGTCATTGAGGAATAGGTCTACATAGAGCAGCCTCAAGGTTTTGAGGTGCAGGGAAAGGAATCTCATGTTTGCAGGTTAAAGAAGGCCTTGTATGGACTCAAGCAAGTTCCAAGAGCTTATTATGCTCGAAGTGATAGTAACTTAACGAGACTGGGATTTACCAAGAGCGATGTCAATCCAAACCTCTATTTTAAGGTTATGAAGAATGGACTATGATCTTATTTCTATATGTAGATGACTTGTTTCTTAAACATGTTGAGTCTTTTATTATTTAGTGTAAAAAGAAATTGGCCTCTGAGTTCAATACGAGGGATCTTTGTTAATGCATTATTACTTGGGACTAGAAGTATGGAAAAAACCTGGCGAAGACTTCCTTGGTCAAGTATGTTATTGAGATACTTCAAAAATTTGGCATCATGGACTGTAAATCCATGGCTATTCCCATGGTGACTAACTTGAAGTTAAGAGGCTCTAAATCCAAATTGCTAGATCCATCTATGTGTCGATGATTGATTTGCTCATTGATGTATTTTGTTAAGACCAGACCATACATTTTCTTTGTTGTGAACACTTTGAGCTAGTTCTAGGTTGAACCAAGGCATGAGCATTAGATTGCAGCAAATCACATTTTGAGATATGGACAGGGTGTTGTGAACTATAGCTTGAGATATTTCGCAAACAAGGATGTACAACTTCAAGGATATATATATGTTGATTGGGCAGCAAGTGATGATGATAGGAAGAACACTTCAGGGGTATGCTTCAACTTGGGCTCTGCTATGATATCTTGGATGAGAAAGAAGCAGAGATATGTTGCACTCACCAAAACAGAAGTAGAATATATTTCATCCAATGAAGCATGTAGAGAAGAAATGTGGCTTCAAAAGTTGTTTGAAAGATTGCTCGACCAAGGGTTGGAACTGAACATGATATATTGTGATAATCAAAGTCGTGTGAAGCTTTTAGAGAATCCCATGTTCCATGACAGATCGGAGCATATTGAGATCAAGTACCACTACATTTGTGACATGGTACATAGGAAAGCAATAAGGCTCAAGTACATCTCCACCAACAAATATATGATTGATATTTTCACAAAGTTGTTGCCCAGAGAGAAAATCATGTACTTCAAAGACAACCTGGGGCTTGTGGAGATTAAGATCGTGTACTTCATAGATAAGTTGTGGCTCATGGATATTATCCCTCTCATTGAGAGGGAGTTTTGATCTAATAGAAACATTGATGGATATTCTCCCAATAGGGAGAATGGTTTGAGAGGCCCAAAGTGCTCCCCAAGTAGGGCGAAGTGAGTGCCTCTTGATGAGGAGATCCGATTACTCACCATGAAGGGTTGAGTAAGGTATAGACCCTATCACACACCAAGGAAGGGTGGACTGAGGTCTTTCAGCATTTGGAATCAATCACACACCAAGGGTGGAGCGAGGTCTTTCAACATCTAGACCCGATCACACACCAAGGAAGGGTGGAGAAAAATCCTTCAGCATCTAGACCAGATACTCACTAGAGAGGATTAAGTGAGGTCTAGGCCCAGAGTGCTCACCAAGAAGGGTGAGTGAGTACCTATTAATTGAGTTATTATCTCATCATTTTGGCCTAGTAAGTAGCCTTGATATTTGAGGACCGATCACTCAGAGAGTGAGTCTTGACATGTTGATGATGAGCCATGGGTTGGCTACCAACCAAGGTATGGCTAATAGTAGATGTCAATCGTAGATGATGATGTTAATGATGATGATTTTTATAACCTTTTATTATAGAAATTTGTCAACTTAATAACGCATGAAATTCATTATGAATACCCCTAGTTAAGAGGAAGTGTTGAATTTTTTTACTGTGGTCGGTCTTCATAATGCATATATAGCCCTTTACGTATTTACATTGATTATTGCAAAGCATATTTTAAATGCTAGAGTCAAAAGAAAATTATATTTTGAGTCAAGTCCCATTTGGATTTTGAATGAATAAAAATTGAATTTTTGAATTTGAAATTTTTGGCTCCAAGTTTGTCAAGCCAACCTCCCTCCAAATCGATTCGGCCTATGCAAATGCACCAATTCACTCTCTCAATAAGACAATTTATAGGCATCCTAACGAAGGTCAGGAAGTATAAGAAGAACGAATTGCATTTATTTCTCTCTCTCAAGATCGCATGTCTCTCTCTCTCTCTCTCTCTCTCTCTCTCTCTCTCTCTCTCTCTCTACAGTTCACATATTTCTAGGCAGTTTCTGTTGCAGGGGCCAAAATTTCTGGGCAATTATTGGGGGTCAAAATTTAGGGATTTTAGTTGTTGCAGGAGGGTCGAAATTATGGGGCAAATCAACAAAGTGAAGCGTTGGATCAAATTAGGAGGCTTGACTTGGAGGGTTTGAATAGGTGTGACCTAGTTAAAGACTAAAAGGTCTAGACGTGTCTCTTGTTAAGAAAAAGAATTTCTCTATTGAAAAGGTTTTTGACTTTTTTCCCTTTGTGGGTTTTCCCATAGTAAAGCTTGTCATCTCTTTGTGCATTGTGATCTTTATTGTTCTATTGTTCTTCTATGGTTGAATTTCTGAAGTATAATTGTTAAATGATATATTGGAATAATTAAAATAAGATCAACATCAAAAGTAATTATCCATTTTGTAGAAATATTGTGCTAGCTTTTATTGCACTTAGAAAATCAACATTCCACTTAATTAAACAGTAGTTTCATACCCTCATATATGATAAATGTTAAAATCTGAAAGTTCTATCCAGCAATTTAAAAAAAAAATAGAAACTTGAAAGTTCTATGCAGAAAACTGAATGTACTCGTAGAAAATTGAATGTACTTAGCATAAAGTTGAATGTACTTTGCAGAAAACTAAATGTACTTTGCAGAAAGTTGAATGTACTTTGTAGAAAACTGAATGTACTTTGCATAAAATTGAATGTAAGTTGCATAAAATTGAATGTACTATGTTGTTAGAATTACTTAGAATGAATATTTCTTCTTAACAACTTTTCAGATCAACAATTGTAGATATACCATAAACTTAAGGATCATATGAAGACAACCAAGCACAGTACGAGACACTGAAAGTTAGGTCCAATGACCAGGGAAAAACCCACAAGGGGAAAACCCAAATTATTCTTCTTCTATTAGATTTCTTAAATTGTTCAGTAGAGCATAGAGAGAGAGGGAGAGAGAATGAGAATGAATAAAGTCACTAATGTTTTATCAACTTGAATTTGAAGTGTTCTTGCTCTTTTCTTGAAAATTTCTTCCTTCTCTTGATCAAATATTGTCCTTCACACTTGCTTCAACTCTTCCCTTGCTCTTACTTTTCACTTACTCTCACACTTCTCTTGCACACATTCAACACTAACTTCCATTCACAATGAACATGCTACTCTCACTTTCTCTTGCTTAAATAGATGAGAAAATAGAGTTACAAAATAAATTCATGCATTGAGCCAATAATAGAGGAATTGAATTCTATGCAGGAGGAGTTACTTTAGGAGAAATGTAACTCATCCCAAAAATAAAGAGAGAGATACACGTCTTTAGGAGTTACAATTTGAATCGGGGGGAGAGAGAGTTACACTTAGGCATGAGAGAATATTTAGTGAGAGTTATAAATCAAGTTGAATGAGGGAGTTACAAGTGCATTTAATGAGGAGTTACATTTTCTCCATACATTGAATTAGTGAGGAAAAGTTACATTCTCTTAAGTGTGGAGTTACTATTTTATTCCAAGAGAGAGGACCGATTTTCCAAAAAATTCTCAATTTAATTTACTTATTTCATGAGAAATTTTGTTTTTATTAACCCATTAAAGGTGAATGACTTTAGACTATTTTATATATAATAGTATTATTATAATAATAATAATATTAGTGAGAATAAAATATTAATTCTTGACTTGTATAATCATGATTGATTTGATTTTAAAGTGGATTCCATATGTCAAGATCATCCATGATCATTTAGACGTGACTTTCTATTTTTGGAAAGTCACTTCCAAATTGAGATGTGACTTACTATTTTTGGAAAGTAATATTAGATTATTAAAAATGAAATTTTATTATAGGTAATTCAAACAAAATTGAAATATATGATTTCTTCTCGGGGAAATTTATCCATGAGCTGTCACATTTTAACACTTCCTCTCAGCTGGGGAGGAATTTCTTTTTGCATCAAAGATCTTTGCTTCCTCTCATCTATTTCATTCATCTTAGCTCAACTCTTCTCTACAATATTGTAACAATGAAGTCACAATCTAAAGAAGAATCATCCACTTGACACAAATTTGTATAGGAAAGGATCATCACATATCACATAGACAAGGATTACACACAACCAATTTTCATCTCAAAAATTAGGTGATAAAACACATACATTACGTAGACAAGACTCAAACAAATCACACACACACAAGAATCAAACACAACCAAGTGTCACCCATCTCAGTACTACTCTAGCCCAAGCGCGCTTAACTGCGGAGTTCTGATGGGATCCGGTGCATTAACGCTGGTAGATAAAATACAAATTAGCTCCAGCCAACATTTCAAGAATATCAAAGGAAGAAAAAAAATAAAACATAAGTTGCATTATATGATTGGTCTCGTAAGTTAAATTATTCTCAATGTTTAATTTCAGAGTCCACTAAATTCTGTTCATGTATGGAAGAATGCAATTGATATCATCATTGATTTCAATATGCCTAATGTTCAATTTTTGGGAGAAGCCATGCTTAGTGACTCATGCATAACAAAGATTCAATAACCAAGGAGGGACGCAGCAAGTCGAGTCTGTGGTTTTGAGGTGTTTTGAGATGAAATTTTATAGCAAATACGGAGTTGTAAAGTTCACTAAGAGTTGTTTGCGGATAGGGCGTGAATCACAATGCTCACAACAGAATATTGTGGAACTTCCAAAGCCCGCAAATAGAAGGCTGCAGAGTTCCCGTAGCCCGAAAATCTCTGCCAGCACTGAGAAGCCCCAATTTTCCATTAAAATTCTCGGCGCTTCGATGTATCGATAATTAAATCCAATTAAAAATGCAATAGTGGAGTTAGTGGAGAACAAAAGGCAAACAAAACCCAATGGACAGGGTTTGGGTGTTGCAATCTGCAACAAGGAACAAACACGTATGGAAATGCATGAAGCCTTGAAATTCCTTCAATGGAGGCCCAACCTTTGCAAAATATAGGAAAAACTATTGGCGAGGAAGTAAAGGTTCTAAATCAGTCCGCGCTTCTTGAGCATGAGGTTTGAAGTGCCCAGATAGAGGCAGTCAGCCAGTCAGGACTTATCATCAGTTGGCATCATTTTTGGCAGTTTCTCTTTCCTGGGAAAGAAATTGATACTTGCAGTTCAACGTCAATGGCCGCCACTAATTCTAGAGGTCCGAGCTCCAACACTCGAGACGTCAGGAGTCTGAATGCTACTCGTCTGGCCTCCTCAGTCTCTGGCTCTCATTCATAAATTCTGGAGTCAAGTTGTGTCCATTGCACAGATGTTTTTCTCGGCTTAAGGCTACGTTGTTGACGGAGGCTTCAAAGTCATCATCATGGTAATCGTCGTCTACAAGCGTCATCGAGTTCTAACCAAGACAACGATATTAACGTTCAAGTGAATGTTGCTGCTCCATTGACGCCCGATCGTCTTGCGACACCTGTGTCGACTGAGAGGAGGTTGATGGAAAATGAAATTTCCGCGACGGACAGCAGTGAAAATGATGGTCAGACAGCGAGTCTTCTGGTTTTCAGCGAAGACTCTGTTCATTGCCAATTCTGAAGACAATCATGTCGGACCTTCCAGTCTCGGCAGTCGCAACCCGCGCGTCGTCTGTGTCACTTACCAATGCGTTTTCACGCAGCAGAATTCAACCACAAAAAAAATTACACGTGTAGGGCCTATGAGGTCGAAGGGTTTGAACAGTACCTCTAATACCATGTGTAAAAACCGCAAACAGATATACAGAAAATAGTAAGGAGTTTAAAGCAGGTACCTACCTGAACTGCTACAGTTGAAGATGCTTGCGGCTACACTGCTCCAATTACCAAGAGACCAATTCCACCCAGCGAGACTGAGCAGAGCCTAGCTACTCAGTCCAGTAAGCCTTTGAGTTGAAGCAGACTGTTCCCCCGTGCCCATAACCTCAGAACAATCAGTGCTCTCCCTATGAATAATTTCAGTTTATGATCTTCTTCCTCCTTCTGTTCTTCTGTTCTTTACCTTCCTTCCCCCCGGCCCCCTTCTCAACTTTTGTTCGGTGGTTTTATTTGATTTTTTGGCGGTGGCCGCTCTTCCACTAGCAAACCACCGCTCAGCCTTTTGGTGACACCTCTCATATCATGTATCACATACCTTTGTTATGGCCACGTATATGTTTAATTCATTTATAATTTAGTTAATTATATTTCTTTATGATTTATTAAAGTATCTTTTAATATTAAGATTATAACATTATACTAAGTACCCTTTCAATTAATTTCTTATATATATAATTAATCATTTTATTGATTTATTAATATAATTTTTATTAATAATCTGAAATATATAATTTATATAGCCCTCTTTTAGTTTTTACACATTAATCATGATACAATAAGCAATATGGGTGTTGATGGATAAGTAGAACCTCTATTCAAAGAAGTGTCATGATATTTAATACTTATAGTTAATTTAGTATAAAATACTAGTGCGATGTAGGCGACACATGCATATGTAGCTATCATATGCATGTACCGTATACCTGCTATTATGCTTGCGTTTTTTGTATTTATAGATGGGTCGTTACAGCCAGATAAGTGGCTCTTCCCACGTCCCAAACTGTGGGTAGGATGCATATTGAGGCCTACTCTTGTGCTACTCACTACATAATAGATCTCTCATCCTCATGAGATTTTCGGCATCATTCCCTAATCTTGTGATCTCTAACAAGGGGGGAAGGCATCTCAATGTTCTCAATCAGTTGTGACTGCTTCCCAGAAGGGTCATGTCCATAAGTCCAACTTGCTCTCTAAAAACCACGAACTTTCCTTTCAGTAAAGGCTTGGTAAGAATGTCAGCTATCTGATCATCAATGGAGATGTGATAGAGCCTCATTGCTCCTCTCTGCGCCATCTCTCGGATATAGTGATACTTGATCTCAATATGCTTGGACTTGTCATGAAACGTGAGATTTTCTGCAAGAAGAATATCACTCTTATTGTCACAATATATAACTATTGTGTCTAGAACTTGCTCAAATAATTCCCCAAAAGCTTCCTTGGCCAAACTGCCTCACAACTAGCCACGCTAAAAACAATGTACTAAGCTTTAATTATACTCAGTGCAAAAGAATTTTTTTTTTCTGCTCATCCAAGAGGTCATGGCAGATCTCAAGTTAAAACAACACCCAAAAGTGGTCTTTCTATCATCAAAGTTACCAACCCAATCAACATCAGTATATCCCTGAAGTCTTACATTTTTAGCAATATATTTCAATCCTAGATTAATAGCTCCATGCAAGTATTTGAGTACATGTTTTGCAACAATCCAATGGGCATGAAAGGGATCAATCATATATTGACTGAAAGTTCTTGGAGACAAGAATATGGCAAGCCTAGTGTTTACCAAAAACATCAAAGCACCAATTAATTGTCTATACTATGTGGGATTTTCCAGATTAGGTCTTGCATTTTTTCCACGTAATTTCTTAAAGTTTATTTCCATAGGAGTATGCATGGACTTACATTATACCATAGCAAATCTTTCAAGAAGTTTAATAATATATTTTCCTTGAGAAAGATAAATTTCACGAGGTCTTTTCCAAACCTCCAAACCCATAAAGTAATGCATTAAACCAAGGTATTTCATTTCAAATTTTGAAGCTAACTCCCTCTTACACTGGAGGATAAGACGTTCTCCTCCTGTCAAGAATAAATCATCAACATACAAACCAAAATCAAAGGTATACCTTGGACTGTCTTGAAGTAGAGATTTGGGTTTGCACTACTTCTTGTGAAACCAAGCTTTGTCAGGTAGCTATCAATGTGATCATACCAAGCTCTTGGAGGTTGTTTCAACCCATATAAGGCTTTCTTTAGTCTGCATACATGAGTTTCTCTGTCATGCTCTACAAAGCCTTGTGGTTGTTCCACAAATACCTCTTCATTGAGAAAGCCTTGCAAGAAAGCAGTTTTCATGTCCATTTGGTGAAGAGTCCATCCCTCGCTAGCAACTAAGGCAACAAAAGATCAAATAGTAGTATATTGCGCTATAGGTGCAAAAATATCATCGTTATCTATTCCCTCTTTCTGAGATAAACCTCTAGCTACAAATCTAGCCTTATATTTTTCCATATTACCATTTGCACCATGTTTAACCTTAAGTATTTGGAAGTGACAACAGATTTTACCTTAAGGTCTAGGAACCACTTCCCAAACATCATTCTAGGTGATGGACTCGTATTCTTTAGTCATTGAACCTTTCCGCACTTGTTCTTTTGCAGCTTCTTCAAAAGTGCATGGTTCTATCTGAATAGTGTCGCTCATGGCAGCAACATACCCTTGAAACTGACTTGGCTTCCTACTTTCTCTGAACGTTCATCTTGGGGTAGCATGTTGTTCAGCATCTTGCAAGGCATCTCGCAGCCATAATGGTCTCTTTCTAGTAGGAGAATGATGTGGTGGAGGATTTAGAGGATCCATGGAACCCAATGGATTATCAGCAAACTCATTCTCAGATTTCGATTCAGACTCGGATACCTCTTTTTCATTAACATCGTGTCTTTCAGCAATGGAAAGAGAAGGAGAGACTCTTGTTTTTCTAAGCACTACAGCTGTTACGTCTCTACTAAACTCTATAATTCTTTGACCAGGTACATAAATTCTATAAGACTTTGAATTATCACAATAACCAACAAAAGTACATTTCTTACCTGAAGCTTCCAGTTTGTTCATTTTCTTTTTTGGCACATGGAAGTATACAGGACAACCAGAAATTCTCAAATGACTCACCTCATGCCTTTTACTAGTAAAGGCTTCTTAAGACCTGTGATGAGAAGTTTTGTTTTGCACATAAACAACAATATTTGCATATTCTCCCCACATAAACTTTGGTAGCTTTTGATCATGCAACATGGCTCTGACTGCTTCCATAATGGTTCTGTTCTTCCTCTCAACCACACCATTTTGTTGTGGATTGTACGACACAGTGGTTTCTTTCATTATTCTGGAATTTTTGCAAAGATCATTAAAACCATTTGAGGTGAACTCTCCCTCATTATCAGATCTAAAAGCTTTGATCAGCTTTCCAGATTGATTTTCAAGCAGAGCCTTGAAATCTTTGAACATATCAAATGTTTTCCCTTTCTTTTTCAAAAAGAATATCCATGTCTTACAAAAAAAATCATCAACAAAATTCATGAAATACAAATAGTCACCACGAGAAGTAACAGGCATAGGTCTAGATAAAATAAATCAAAATGTATGAGCTAAAGTACTTGACTATTTTTTGTTCTACTTGAAGGGAATGGTCTCTTTATATGCTTTCCACTTGTTTATATGCTTTCCACTTGCACATCCTGGGCGAACTCCTTCATGATCCATTTTGATCGCAAACATTCCATAAACCACCTTTCTTACATGAGGTAAGGCTTTGTAGTGTAGATGAACAAATCTTATGTGCCATAGCTCACACTGAAGATCGATATCATGGACCAATGCATGAATAGGTTTACCATTGACTTTGTAAAGCCCTTCACATCTTGAACCAAGAGTGAAAGCTTTTTCATACTTGAGTTCAAAGGTCAAGCTAAAACTTTTCCATTAATAAAAGCAACTTTCATTCCTTTATCTTCTAGGGCAGATATGGATACAAGATTCTTTTTCAAACCAAGTATATACAAAAATTGTTGCAAAAAAATAGATTTTTCATCATCTAACTGAAATGAAACTAAACCATAACCTTTAACTCGGTGAGTAGAATTATCTCAAATGATAACATTTAAATTAGTCTCCCTCTCAACTAGATTAGACAGTACTTCTTTGTAACCAGTAAAATGTTTGGAAGCACCATTATCAACTCACCATCTATCAAATGAATCTGCAGAAGAACTAAAAAGAGCATAAACAAGAAAATATTATGATTGATTTTCTGTTAAATTATTTCTATACCTTGCATTTCTTGATTTCATAGGACGACCTTTTCTTTGATTTTAAAAAGTTTTTTTTTCTATAATCGGATTTGTTTTTTGAATCTATTCTTCTTTCTTTACAATCAAGAGAAAAGTGACCATGCTTTTGACAATTAAATCATCTAACTTTTGACATGTCTAGATTCCCTTTATTTGATTTGAAAGTAGAATTTTTTTATTACATTTATTTCTCGTCATAAGTTAAAAATGCAGTAGGTTCTCCTTCTTCATAATGTGAAATTCTCCCTCTAGAAATCATTTTGGCCTCTTCTTGGATACACTTTCCTCAAAGCTCATCAAATGTCGGAAGACTGTTGATATTGCTAATGGTGGTGATAAAAGTATCCCAAACAAGAAAAAGGATTTCAAGCAGAATCAACACCATTTCTTTGTCGGGTACAACTTCACTAATTGTTGACAATTGATTCTTGATTTTGGTCATTCTTAAGAAGTATGCTTGAACCGTCTCTCATTTGTTCATCTTTGTTGTTTTCTGTAGCATCGGATGTGCTTTAGCTTCGAAATTTTGCAGAGAGGCTAAGACATATGCATTCTGCAAGACCTAGAAATAGTTTGGGAAAATTCCACTTAGAGAGTGTTTAATTAAAATAATTAATCATTTTTAATGTCTTCCAAAGTCTAAACTTAGGAAATGTATTAATTAAAGAGTATTAATTAAATCTAGTTCGAATCTTCTAGATAAAGACAAGGATCAACTCCCAGTTAATCTCATCCTTTCATTATATTTTAGTCTTGGTCGTTGGTGCTCCAATGAGATATTATAAGGAGCTTGATGGGCAATTGGAGAACACATTGAGATAGTGAGATCTAAAGATCCAATTTCTCAAGAGTAGCAGCCCTGAGTTGCCAGAGATAGATCGAGTGATCTTCTTGCAGTGAGGGGCAAGGATAGTAGACCGAAGGGGATTTTTCCAGTTTCAATGAGTGCAAGGCAGAGAAGGCATCAAGAGGTCCAGAGAGACAACACAGTGCCATGCAAAGGCATCATAGTGCTTAAAAGGGAGTCCATAATTTTGCTGAGGAGCAGTCAAGATCCAATGCCAAAAGTTGGGGTGTGAGTCCGGAGGGCCAAAGGGTCAAGTTTCCAGATGCAGAAGATTAGAAGGAGGAGATGACGCAGTCCCTTGAGTTGTGATGCAGTGCCAACATGAGCCCACGCAGAGACTGTGCAATGATAGCATAAGGCAGCTCATCCAAAGCTTGGATCAATGTCGATCTCCAGTTATAGCATGAGATATTTTCTCACTACCTCTTTGCCAGATTATTCTCTGTATTGGATAGTCAGTTTAGGCATACAAATATTTGTACTCAGACTTACTACTGCATGATAATCAAACACATATTTGTTGCACCAATTTTTCCACATTGGGTTTTTCCAGGGATATTTGTCCAAAAATAACGGTGTACTTGTGTGTGTTTATTTCTTTCCATCGTAGTATTTTATTTCCACAGTATTTTATGTTGGGAGCGTTGCAGTAGATTTTATTTCAATGTTTATTGTGCAACACTGTAAATAACTTGATTCATAAATTAACAAGTAGGAGAAATTTAATCAATTTCCTGCAGTAGGGATTCGGATCCCGAATTTTCACATGGTATCAGAGCGCAGGTAGAAACTGGAGAGCTCAATGTAGAAGAGGTGAAGGAGGTTCAAATTTCTGCGTAGGCATTCGAAACTCTAAAGGCATCACAGTCCTTGGGCCAAGAGGGTCGAGTTTTGAGGAAAGATCTATTTCTCTGAGTGAGTCGATAGAGAAATTAGATTTTTCAAATCAAATCTTACCAAAGGCAGAAGGGAGCAGTTGTATTTTCCTTGCAAAGCAGATCTTCAACTCGGACATAGATTTTACAGGGGTTTGCTAGTACAAATAGTGTCAGGAGGAAGGAAGAGCACACACTGAGGGAATTCTTTCCTCATTGGACTTCTAGCCAAGAAGTCCTAGTTTTCCTAGCAAAGTTGTGTGTAGAATTTCTCATTCCAAAAAGGAGTGCGAATAGCTGAGCAGCAATTGCACAATGGAGAAGAGGAGGAATTCGACATTTTTAGAGAGATGGCATTAGCTGGGTTGAGAGATCAAGATCGGTTGGAGAGAGCCTCCAACTATGTGATCTAGAAGGCTAGAATTTCCTGCCTTCTAGATGAACATGAACTCAAGGCTTACATCGATAGTGTGGTAGTTGAACCTACAAATGCAGATCCGCTTAAGAATTATAAGAGGGAGATGGTGAAATATAAGAGCTTGATCCTCGATGGAGTTCGAGATCACGTGGTCTCTCACATAGCTGGCAAAGATATTGTCTGACAGATGTGGAAAACAATAGAAACGTTGTACACAGGATCTTCCAAGCAAGAGAAGATGTATCTTGAAGAGAAGCTGAGATGCACAAAGATGCAGAAAGGGGAGCATATAGACCCCTTCCTTACTAGGCTTCAGGATGTCCAGGACCAGCTGTCTTTAGTAAGGTCAATGCCCTAGCCTACAAAGTTGGTGTGATTAGCTCTGAATAGTGTTTCCAAAGAATGGTAAGTTTTAGTCCAGAGTATCCTAGGCAAAGAAAAACTTCCAGATTGAGATCATATGTGGGTTGATCTACAGTAGGAGGAGATAAGGCGAGATCTGGTGAAGAGCACCATCAATGGTAGCAGCAACAGCATCGGGTCGAAGCAAGTAAAGGAAGAGGAGAATGCAACCCTCTCATCGCAGAGACAACGAAGGAGGAAGAAGGACATTTCCAAGATCAAGTGCTTCAGATGTGGTGACCTTGGCCATTACAACTCTCAATGTCCTCTCAAAAAGAAGGATAAGGAAGGGAAGCACGATCAACATGCTGCATCCGCAGAGATCGACAAGTTGTCCTCTAGATTAGAGGAAGAGTTTGCCATGATCAATGAGATACCTCCACGGGCAAGGTGGGGTGATCTAGAGTTGTAGCCCCAGAGAGCTACAGGATGGGCAAGATTCTTGAGGAGGTCCACCTCATGAATCAATACCTTGCTACCGGAGCCCATAGTATGTAGTGGCAGTATGGACCAGTGCCAGTTGGTGCAGTTAGGTGCCAGAGTGCCAGATGCAATAGCTAGTAGCAGTCAAATACTAGGCAACATGGTGCAGATCTGGCAACAGTGCAATTGGCACAGAGAAGAGTCAGCAGCAACACAGAAGCTTCAATGACAGCGCAAAGTCTAGCAACACTCAAGACTCGGGTGATAGATGCATCATACTGACCACAGTTAGTTCACTGTTTTGGGTGATTTTCCATTGCAGTTGTTGCAGTTGCGGAAATAACAGTTGGAGAGGGTTGCATTGCAGATGCAGTGTTGGCAGCAGTTCAACAGGGCCAACAACAGCACAGAGGCAGCACAGATCTAGAGGTGTGCAGTATTTGGTGGGTAGTAGGGCCAAGCATCAGTAGTGCAGCAAGAGATGGTGCAAAGATAGAGTGATGCTTCAGTGGGTTGCAGCATTAGAGCACATTCCTCACTTAAAGGGAGTGTTGATTTCTGTAGCATCGGATGTGCTCTAGCCTCAAAATTTTGTAGAGAGGCTAAGACACATGCATTCTCCAAGACCCTGAAATCGTTTGGGAAAATTCCACCTAAAGATGGTTTAATTAAAATAAGTAATCATTTCTAATGTATTCCTAAGTCTAAACTTAGAAAATGTGATTAACTAAAGGGTATTAATTAAATCTGGTGTGAATCTTCTCGATAAAAACAAGGATCAACTCCCAGTTAATCTTAGCCTTTGTTTATGTTTTAATCTTGGTCGTTGTTGCTCCAACAAGAGATGATAAGGAGCTTGATCGGCACTTGGAAAACACACGAAGATAGTAAGATCTAGAGATTGAATTTCTCAAGAGTAGCAGCGTTGAGTTGACGGAGAGAGATCGAGTGATCTTCTTGCAATGAGGGGCAAGGATAGTAGACTAGAGGGGATTTTTCCAGTTCCGATGAGTGTAAGGCAGAGAAGGCATCGACAGGTCTAAAGAGGCAGCGCAATGCCACACAAAGGCAACGCAGCCCTTCAGAAGCAATCCCTAATTTTGTTGAGGAGCAATCGAGATCCAATTCCAGAAGTTGGGGTGTGAGTTCGGAGGGCCAGAGGGTCGAGTTTCTAGAGGCGGAAGATCAAAAGGAAGAGGTGACGTAGTCCCTTGAGCTATGACGCAGTTCCAGCATGAGCTGCTGCAAAGGCTGCGTAGTGATAGCATAGGGCATCTCATCTAGAGCCCAAATCAGTGTTAGATCTCCAGTGACAGTGTGAGATATTTTCTCACTATCTCTTTGCCAGTTTATTCTTTGTATCGGATAGATAGTTTGGGCATCCAAAGATTTGTACTCAAATTTACTACTACATAGTAATCAAACCCTCAGTTGTTGCACCAGTTTTGCCACATTGGGTTTTTCTAAAGACATTTGTCCAAAAATAACAGTGTACTTGTGTGTGTTTATTTCTTTCTAGCACAGTATTTTATGTTTTGAAGGTTGCAATATATTTTATTTCGATGTTTACTGTGTAACACTTTAAATAACTTGATTCAGAAATTAACAAGTAGGAGAAATTTAATCAATTTGCTGCGGTAGGGATTCGGATCCCCAAATTTTCACAATCTTGATGTCCTTTGGTTGATTCTTCAAGGCAATAATCTGGTTCAAGTTACTAATTGCAAACATGTCAATTAGTTTGTCATACATTTCTTTAGTTTTCTTCAAACCAGAAACATAAGTAATGAGATGATCACTAAGAGAATCAAGGATAATTTTTCTAACTTTGATTTCATCCTTTTTATATTTGGATTTAAGAGTTGCACTTGCATTCTCTGGTGGATCAGCCACTATGTCTTCAACGTACTCCAGAATTTCATGTTCTTCAAGAGTGATATCTACCTTTGATTTCCATGGACCAAAGTCTGAAGCATCATTCAAATTCTCCTCTATCTTGAAGTATGACGAAAACTTTGGCAACTAGTGGGGTCTCTTCAGGTGATCTCTAGTCTCCTTGGACTTGCCTTCACCAAGACTCTAATACCATGTTAAAATCTGAAAGTTCTATGCAAAAACTTAAAAATTCTTTGCAAAAACTTGAAAGTTCTATGCAAAAAACTGAATGTACTTGCAGAAAATTGAATGTTCTTTGCAGAAAACCGAATGGAACTAACTGTACTTAGAAAAAAGTTAAATGTACTTTTCTGAAAATTGAATGTACTTTGCAGAAAGTTTGTTGACACCTAATCCAAAAGGATTATTCTAAATAGTGTAATTGTCAGTTATGCATTTGAGAAAACCAAGAGACCTTGGAATTGGAATCCCATGAGTCTCTCCACTCATGTATAAATTCATGATATGGGTAATGCAATAGACAACTCAATTCGAGGAGCTACCTCCTGGCCTAACATGGTACCAGATCCAACTCCCAAATTAGTTTGTTATGTTGTATCTCTTGTCTGTTTTCTGCCACATTCTATCTCTATGTTCTCTGACATATTCTCTACATTCGAATCTTGTGGACTTGCATTGAATGTCCACTGTGAACACTAGTTTTTGAAGCATTGAAAAGATTTTGCATTGAGTATATGGTGAAAATATAGCCATGCCATGACTCCTGGTGTGATGAGCATGGAATGTTTGGATTTTATGGGTTGTATGCGATGGAGAGAGGATCATCCTGTTCGTATATCACTGCATTGCATCAAGCATTGAAGAGGCACTGATTTTGGTCATATTTTTGTTGAGTTGAGACATTGCATTGCAATCAAGTACGTTGAAAATTTTGAATTGGTTGAAGAATCGATGTGCAGACTAGTCCATTAAATTCTAGGTATGCAATGGTCCCATCATCTTGTACGTTAAAACACTGGTATAATATCTTGTTTATATATGTTGTGTTGTTCCTCTAGTCATAAGTTGAATCACTTTGGATTAATAAAAAAGGAATACCTTGAATGTTGCATGTTTGAACTAGTTGTTTGAGGGCCGAAAACCAAGAATGTTGTGTATGAAAGCAGAGGTGTGTTGACTATTGAAGAAAAGTGTGTGCTCTGTTGAAGTTTTAATTAAAAGATGAGCGACTTTTTAGTCACTCGCATATGATTATGTGTGAGGTTAATAATCCACCGTGAATGAAGGTCGTATACAACCTTGAAATTTGTATGGATTTATATTTTTGAAGGGCATAAACTTTTATGGGTTGAAAATATGATAATGGAGTATGAAAACGTGATTTATCTCCCATGGGTTATATAATATAAAGAATGGTGTGTCCCTTTTTAATAATAATAAAAAAAGAAGCAGCATAAAGTGTGTGGAGTGTTTTTAAAAGGTGATAAGCTCATGTTATATGTCATATTACATGTAATGGAATCTATTAAGGATCGTATATGATAGAAGATATATTATTTGAATATTGAGAGTTTTCATTTTTATTTCAAGACATAATTAATTAGTTGCAGAGACACATCAATTTTATTGCAAGTATTTTGGGTCCAATTCATATTTTATGATTCATTCACTCATATCCATAATGGAAGTAGTTTTCACTAGCAATGAGAATTATCATGAGTGGTCCAGGAAGATAAAACACACCCTCATTTTGAATGAGTTGTGGAAAGGGGTTTGTGAAGAAGGAGACAATGCATGTTCACTTCAGATAAGGAGATTTCCATTTAGGAAAATAACAATAGCAAGGCCTATGCCTTGATTTCATTGTCAGTAAATGAAGAGGTGAGTCGACATATTTCTCAATTTTCAAATTCCTTTGAAGATTTAAAAAAGTTGAAGGAATTGTATGAATCACACACTAAACTTGAAGTTGTTCAATTGATGATTAAATTGTTCAATCTTGAGTTGAAAAATGAAGACCCTCTTACCTTAGCATCAGAAGTAAGATCCATTATGCATGACATAAAAGCCACTAGTGTTGAAATAGATATTCCTCTCATAGCGCTTATGTCAAGGCATTATTTCCCACCTATTCACATTATCTTGAGTCATTGCTAGCAAGTGGAAACCAAGGAGGTTACCTTTGACTCCCTTGAGAAGAAATTTGTTGAAAGAGAGAAGCCTTTTGGGAAGAAGGCAACTCCTTAATGTACTGAAGAATTTTTATGCCTTGAACAAAAGGAGAAGAATCATGTGCAAGATTCTTCCAAAGGAAGAGGTGGCCGAATAGGAAGAGGAAGGAGAAATTTTAGAGGCAGGGGGGCAGACAATTCCAAGGAGAAAATTCTGATCTTCATTGCATATGATGCAATAGAGGTTGACATGATGCTTATACATGTACGCTACCTTTGGAAAAAATTGAGTGGGAAAGAAATGAAGGAAAAGGTAAAACAATTGATAATGGGAAAGGTAAAGCACCTGAATCTGCTCATTATGTTGTGGCACGTTGCAACATTGGAGTAACTAAAGAATTATTCAATGATTCACTTGCTTCATGGAAGGATGATTAGTTGTTTGATTCAGGAGCAACTTGCCACATGACTTTCAAGAGAGATTTCTTTGAAGAATTCATTGACAATGTTGATGGAGCAGTATACTTTACAAACAAATTAAAACTCAAGCCATCGTGCCTTGGCACCATCAGGCTCAAACTACCTAGGTTTCCAGACTTTCTTCTATATGATGTTCTATACCTCCCAGAGCCGAGGAGAAACTTGTTGTCTTTGATCCACATCTGACAACAAGGACACTCCAATCATATATTTGATAGCAAGGTCGAGGTCAGAAAAGCATCAGATCGCTCACTTGTCATGACGAGTGTTGTACCTTAAGAAACCAATTTCCTGGTTGTAGAGAAATTGTTCTTAAGACATTAATGTTTGTAAGTATTGTCACTTGTTTGTCACTTAATGGTGTATTCTATTCTCAAATGGAAGACATGGAAACTAGTTTTTAACCCTTACACTTGGACAACATGAAAATCTCAGAATGCCACTTGATCGCTGAACATGGATGATGAATGAAGAAAGCTTTGAGGAAGAGGTCATAAACAATATGTTGCTTCACGTAGAACCTACTATCTATGACACTAGGTGAAGTTAAAGATAATATGTTGTCTTACACAAGAGCTACTATTTGTAACTTAGAGGAATTGCAGAGGAGAAACTTCAAGTATGGGAGCGCCCTTTTAAGGAACTTTAACTTTATCTACATAAGAAAATAAAGATTTGTAGCTTCATTACCATACTTAAAAGGAGGAAAACATAAAATGACACATAACAGAGAAGACACAAATCATACCCAACAATATGTGGAAACTTTTGATGCTTTCATTAATCAACAACAAAATATAATAATCTAGTCTCCAGGTTCTCCCAACTTTGAACCCTTTCTTTGTAAGTTTTCCCCTTTTTATACATTATTAAACAGTTAACAATTATCAAAACTGTCAAACTAATTAGCCATCCACTGACTGTCCGAAGTAAACACTATTATAGAAAGTTACAATAGAGGGTAAAAGACATCTCAAGAAAATAGAACAACCATCCCAAGAAAATGGAATAACCATAAGCAACGGAAATTGTAGCAATGAGGCCAGTCACTCTATCGGAACATTGATGCCAATTTCTCTCTGTCTCGATTTGTGGCTTAACTGCCAACAGTGTTGGTAGCCCTCTGTCTTGATCTACGGCTTAACTGTCGACGGAGCTCACATAAATTGTGTTTCGATAAAATTTTGTATGTTGACATCAGGCCCACGTGTATCGGGAACGTTTTGACTGGTTGGAACATAAAGAAAACCCCACCAGTAATTTGGATTATCTTGCTTAAATAATATAATGGACTGTTTACACAAAACATTAGCTTGCCATGGAACTGAAAAAACTTCACACTTTAATTCAACAACCCATCAGGTCCACTTGTTCAACGCTCCATTGACTCCCATACAAACCTGATATACAATACATTTTATTTAATACATCACCGGGTCCAAAACCCATCGCAAATCGCAATCGACATAGGGGTGGCACTTCATATGACCCGCGATCTATTCATACTGCGATTTGTGATATGTCATCATCGCATCGCAACCGATCCTTATGATATGTATTCCTTTATTGACATGCATTCCCGCATACACTTTATTTAATAGGTCAACGGCCGATCACAAATCACAATCGACACAAGGGTGGTACTTTATAACAGTTATTCACACTACACTTTGCAATATGCGATCATCGCTTCGCAACCTTGGCTCTACCGGGGCCGATCCTTTAGCTATCCTCCTTTGCGATTTGCGATATGTGTTTAACATGTCATGTGACTTCTCGTATCGCGTCGCATCGCAACCTTGGTTCCTGGGGGCCAATCCTCTAATAATCCACTTTTTCGATTTGTGATATGCATTGTGCTTTGCGATATGTATCCATATATATTCATATGTGTTCCTATGTATTCCTATACAATTACTTTTGCGATTTTGGTGTGTGTTCAAGTAATTCTTAAACAGAAAAGAAATGTTACAAGAGGAAAATGAATGTTGCAACAACAGGGATAGAAGAAGAAAGACTTTTGAAGCTACAAGGAACCTCTACTCGTGCACAAAACTTTTCATATAGTTCTCACTATGATGAAGGTACATTCCACCAAGTCTTTTATGGCATTCTAGATTTGGACACTTGAATTATGACAACCCTTGTTTGTTGAAGAAAAATGTTGTTACCAGTTTGCCTACTATTCCTATGAAACTTAAGCAATCTGATGCTTGTACCTTAGGAAAGCACAAAAAACAATATTTTCATGATTCTCATTCTAGAGCACATAGAAAACTTAAACTCATTCATTCTTATTTATGTGGCCCAATGCCCGTTCCTTTTGCAAATGGTAATAAATATATTATAACATTTATTGATGACTACACCAGAATGTGTTGGTTTTATTTATTGAAGAACAAATCTGAAGTTTTTGAAACATTCAAGAACTTTCATGTATGGATTGAAAACGATGCACAATCTCATATTAGCTCTATTCGCACTGATAATGGAAAAGAATACACTTCAAATGGATTTGAAAATTATCTTCACCAGCATGGAGTCAAACATCAAACAATTGTTCCTTACAATCCCCAATAGAACGGAGTAGATGAAAGAATGAATAAGACAATCTTAAATATGGTACATTCCATGATGTTTTTCAAGAATGTTAAACTGATGTTTTGGGATGATGCAATTATGTGCTATGTATATAAATAATAGGTTGTCCATCTAATGCTATCAAAAACAAGACTCCCTATGAAATGTGGTATGGCCACATTCTTTCGGTGAGGCATCTCAGGGTTTTTGGTTCCACCTATTATGCCTTGATACTCAAGGATCAGAGAAACAAACTCGGTGCAAGGAGTCGTAAATGTGTCTTCTTGGGGTACTCAAATACATCCAAAGCATACAGTCTCTATGATGAGGTGAAAAAGAAGTTTATAATATCTAGAGATGTGATCTTTCTTGAATCTTCCAAGAATGGCAATGTTGTTGGGCGGAAACTTGATCGCTTAGATAGATTCAAACATGCAAACTATTTTCAAGGGTTTGATAATGAGATTCCACATTTTGAAGGGGGGATTCCTATACTAAATCAATCTATGGAATCGCCTTATGAAGCACTCTCACCCTCACATGAAGCTCCAACCACTCATGACACTTTAAGTGATGTGATTGACAGAATTGGAAGACTAAATCTTGATTCAACCCCAACTCAATCAATTGAGCAGCCTAGGCCATCTCAGAAAGGTCCTCCAAAATGGCTGACAAAGACACTTGAAAGTGTACGTCCGGTTGAGGTTGGAAAGACGGGAACAAGAAGCACAACCAGATAGAATGGAGGTGATGTAGAAGATTATGATTCACTTGTTGATTTGGATGTTTCTTATGATTGTGAACTAAATTTTTCTACACATTTTGAAATAACTTCCTTCAAAGAAGTTGCTTCTCATGATGGATGGAAAGAAGCGATGCAAAAATAATATGATGCTTTGATAAAGAATGACACCTGGACGCTGGTTGATCCTCCATTGGGAACCAAACCAATTGGCTGCAAGTGGGTCTTCTAAAACAAATATAAAGTAGATGGCTCACTTGACAAGCATAAAACCAGGCTTGTGGAAAAAAAGATTGCACAGAAGGAAGGGGTCGACTGTGAGGAGAATTTTTCCCCCACAACAAAATGGGCTACCATCTGGACACTATTTTCCTTGGCAGCACAAAACGGTTGGAAAGTCCATCAAATGAATGTAAAAATTGCTTTCGTGAATGTAGATCTAAAAGAGAATGTTTTAATGTCCCAACCAGAAGGATTTTGTTAAAATTGGCAACCAGGGCAAAACTTCATGTGGGTCATCTTATTCATGGCTGATAATATTTTTATTAGATTCCTCTCATCGAGAGGTGTAGGATTGATATAAAGATCATTCGATTCCGATAAGTATTCATGGAGATATGAATTTATTTTGATTATGGAATTATTATCAACCCGACCTACAACTCATGTAGGTTCAAAAGCCCAACGTCGCATCTATTCACCCACCAACGTTGTGTATAAATAGAAGAGGACTTTTCCTCATTTGGACTCACTCTTCTCATCACATCTCTCTCTCTCTCTCATGCGCAGAAATGAGTCTCTTCTCTACTGCGTAGAAATGGGTCTCTCTCTCACACATGTGAAGCCGGAAGCTGTTGAATTCGAAGCGGCAACTGCAGAAGTAAAGATTGACTTGCGCGGCCTAGAATATCTCCTCTTTGGAACTGCGTTATAGGTTCATCTGAACCTCCTCTAAAAGCCGCAACTTTTGGTGGTGGAATGAAGTCAATCCGATGAACGGTTTGCAAGATATCGATTGCCCTAGTTTGAAGCCGTAAACTGCTGAAGCTGCAACTGCAGAAGTAAAGATTGACCTGTGTGGCCTAGAAAATCTCCTCATCTGAACTGCACTGTAGGTTCATCTGAACCTCCTTTGGAAGCCGAAACTTTTGGTGGTGGAATGAAGTCAATCCGACGGTCGGTTTGTGAGATATCGTCTGCCCTAGTTTGATAATGAAGCCGCTAATGCTGATGCTGTTGATCTTGGGTTTGCTACTGCTGATATGAATCAGATTTATTGTACTATTTCTCTCCACTGAATTATTGAATATAAAAGAAGATTTGATCAAAGGGTTTCCCCACACATTGTGGGGTTTGTCCTTGGCTAGTCGCCACATCTTGTGTCTCTTGTCTTGGCTTGTTTTCTGTCGATCGTTTAATGTTCTATCTGCACTTTACTTTATGTACATATCATTGCTAATCTGTGGAATATAATAAGAAAAGAAGTAAACTGTTATAAGCATAGAACATACCATAACTTAACATGGTATCAGAGCTGAGGTGAAGAAAAATCCCGAGCAAGAGCAAGAGCAATCATCGAAGAGAAGATTGTCAAGGCTATCCTAAAAGAACTATGGGGTCCTCAACACTCTTTCCTGCCGAAGACAAGCTCCGTGAAAAAGCTGACTATCACAAATGGAAGATGTCTATCGATCTAACCCTTGAGAATCAAGGAGTGTTGGATCATGTGAGAGGCAATATTGTTGAGCCTCCATCAAATGCATCCGCTGTTGCCTGGAACAAATGGAAAAATGGAGAAGTCAAAACAATAGAAGATCATCCGAGACTCTATCGTTAAGCACTTGGTGGCCTACATCTCTGAACTGGACACCTCCAAGGAAATCTACGATAGACTGGTGAGTTTATTTAAATTTAATGATGCAAATCAAGTTTTGTTTCTTAGAAATAAGTTGAGGGAAATCAAGAAGGGTAAAGATGAAAGTATGCAAGCATACTTCTTAAGAATCACCGAGATCAAAAACGATCTCCTATCTATTGGGGAAACTATTACTGACAGAGAAATGGCACTCACAACTCTTGGAGGATTACCATCTTAATGGTATGTGTTCAGGACTACTCTTCTGAACTATAATGTAATTCCTGGTTTCGAGGAATTAATGGCTAGATGCATTCAAGAAGAAACAAGGGAAGAAGTGCAAGAAATGCCCATGCCTAAAAGTCCTCCTGCTGCCTTTTCTTCTCATGCAAAGAGAAGAAAGGACTCACACCGGGACGATGATCAAAATCCCTCTGATGGCAAATCAAAGGAATGACAAATTCAACAACAAAGGGAAGAGGAGAGTTGGGAATCAAGGAAGAGGACAAGCATTCAAGAAGGCTAGAGATTCTAGGATGTATTAAATGCACCTGACCTCAAAAAGGAACCTAGTGTCCATCTTGGCAATGGAAGACAAAGGCTACAAGGTAACCTTCAGCAATGGCAAGGTATGTATATGGAAAAATAATGTTAAAGATGCCTTTACTCTTGGGTTTAGTGTTGATTCATTATATCAGGTCGATGGAAGTCCGCTAGGTGTCATGTCTTGTGACACAACTCCTCAGCCTGAACTTTGACATCAGAGGTTTTCCCACCTTCATTACAAAGCTCTACTTGGTGTAAAACAAATGGTGACAGGGATGCTCGAATTTCAAGTAGAGAAAGAAGGTGTATGTTCGAGATGTGCCGAAGGAAAGCTCAAAAGGGGACCATTCCCCTCAAGCCAAAGCAAGACCTCCAATATATTACAGTTCGTCCACTCAGGCATATCTGAGGCTAGCATTAAGGGGAGACTACTACACCACGTACTACTGAGCAGAATGGTGTGGCGGGAAGGAAGAACCACACGATTGTGAAAGCTGTCCGGGCCATGCTACATGATCAAAGACTTTCGAAGTTTCTATGGGCTGAAACTGCAAACACGGCCATATAGCATTGGGTTCCAAGACTCTTAAAGAAAAGTTCACCGGTAAGAAACCTGATGTTTCTCATTTTAGAATTCTTGGAAGCCCTGTATGTTTTCATGTGCTGAAAGAGAAAAGAAATAAATTGGGTGCATCTGGAAAGAAGGGAATTTTCGTGGGCTATGGTGAAAATACTAAAGGCTATAGAATCTATGTAGCTAGTCAAAGGGAAGTTGTAATTAGTCATGATGTCACCTTTGACAAAGATATGGCTCTCAGCAAGGTGAACAATCTTCCGACTTTGAGGAGCTCTCAAGAAGCCGACACCAGGAAACCGAAAGAAAAGGATGATGAATCAATGCCTGATGTAGAAGAACCCATATATCCGATTGATCCTCCTCCATATGAGCCTTCATCTTCTAGGAAGAGGCCTTCATGGCTTAGGGGGTTACTTGATGATGCTGAAGGACATGCTGCACCCTGAAGAACCTTCCATCAAAGTAAGAAACTTAACAGGTATCAGGAATACCTAACCATCATGAGCACGATCATACAAAATGAGCCTTCATCATTCTCAGATGTCGTCAAGCATTAACTATGGAAGGATGCTATGACCATAGAATATGAGTCTATTATGGAGAATGATGTCTAGGAAGTAGTTCCCAGACCTTGGACAAGACAATTGTTACTTCAAAATGGCTTTACAAGATAAAGCATGCAGCAAATGGAAGTATAGAAAAGTATAAGTTTCATTTTGTTGCTCATGGTTAATCCCAAAAGGAAGGTATAGATTATGATATTTGCACCTGTTGCCAGATATACAACCATCCGCTTGATCATAGCCCTTGTGGCTTCACAAGGATGGAACCTACATCAGATGGATGTCAAGACTGCATTCTTGCACGGTTTGATCAAAGAATAGGTCTACGTGGAGCAACCCGAAGGATTTGAGATTTATGATTGAAAATCTCATGTATGCAAGTTGAAGAAGGCTCTCTATTGGCTGAGGCAAGCACCCCAAGCATGGTATGAGAGGATCGATAGCTACTTGACGAAGTTGGGATTCACTAGGAGTGAAACCAATCCTAACCTTTACTTTAAGGTTGAAGATGGCAAGCCTCTCATACTGGTGTTGTATGTGGATGACCTCTTTCTAACAGGTGCAGACCCTCTCATTCACAAATGTAAGAGGGAGCTGGCTTCTGAATTTGAAATGAAGGACCAAGGACTTGAATTATGGCAGAAGCCAAGGAAATTTTCCTATCTCAAGGAAAATATGTGGTAAAGATATTGGAAAGATTTGGTATGATGGACTGCAAGCCTGTGACTACCTCGAGGATCTTAAGTTTTAGAAGTTATATGGTAGTGATATCAGACTAGACTTGGTAAATGCCTCTGAGTTTCAAAAACTCATTCGCATTGATGTTCTTGGTGAACCTTTGTCCGAACATATGCTTTGCAGTTAGCACTGTGAGCTCATATTTGGTTGAGCCTCACTGCATTGATGCCAGGAATCTTTTGAGATGTCTTCAGGACACAATCTCTCATGGATTAAGATACACTGTCAGAGATGTGAGACTACTTGGATATATTGATGTTGATTGGGCAGGCAGTGTGGTGGACCATAAGAGCACTTCCGAGTGTTGTTTCACCTTGGGATTTGCTTCGATATCCTGGATGAGCAGGAAGCAGAAGTCGGTGGCTTTGAGCACCGCCGAAGTAGAATATGTTACTACTAGCATGACCTCGTGTGAGGCACTCTGGTTACGAAAGCTCTTCAGTGAGTTGTTTGGAATTACATTGGATACCACTGTGATTCTCTGTAACAACCAGAGGTGGGATTCGATTATTGAGGAATCCCATATTCGTCGATTGCTCCAGTAGATAGACATCATATGGGATATGGCAAGTCAATGAGCAAGGAGGCTCCATCGCATTAAGATGATGTACATGTTGATACACCTTGTCAAAGCCCTGAGGAAAGATCTAATCTGTGATTTTCCCAAACGACTTGGAGTCATCAAGAAACCCTTGTACAAGGGTCTTGCATGTTGCATACATTGAGCTCTGGGAGCTCTGAGGGCTTGTGGTTCTTACTGGAGCAACATACGACCACAGGGTGACTCACCCTCCCCTGGTGTTGCGCACTGGAACAAGATGATTCGCTCTCTTGTGGAACAAGATGATTCACTCTCTTGTGGAATAGGATGATTCGCTCTCCTGTGTAGCAGGATTATTAGTTCTCTTGTGAAGCCTGGATTGATGTGTTCTCCATGGCGATTGTAGCAGGATTGATGTGTTCTCCTGTGAGGACAGGATTGATTAGTTCTATTGTCGAGGCATCCTACCCATGCAGTCTGGGACTCATGGGAAGTACCTCTCATCTGATCAATGAGCAGGGAAACAAAGTTAGGGACCATAATAGTACCGATGGATGCATCGTTGTATCTACCGTACTCCCTATGCTAGGATGACCTCCATTGATCTAGGATCAATGATACCGGTATGGGACTAGTGGTAGGAGTTGTACCATACTATGACGCTGACTTCGAGTCGGTTGAGACTGGTCTGGGACCACTGGTACATACTCCGAGACTGACTTTGTGTCAGTGCAGTACTGGTTTGGGACCAGTGAGAGTGGTACATACTATGACGCTGACTTCAGGTCGGTTGAGACTGGTCTAGGACCAATGGTACACTCTCTGAGACTGCGATACTAGTCTAGGACCAGTGGTAGGAGTTGTACCATACTATGACGCTGACTTCGGGTCGGTTGAGACAGGTCTGGGACCAGTGGTACATACTCTGAGACTGACTTCGTGTCAGTGCAGTACTGGTCTGGGACCAGTGAGAGTGGTACATACTATGACGCTGACTTCGGGTCGGTTGAGACTGGTCTGGGACCAGTGGTACACTCTCTGAGACTGCGATACTGGTCTGGGACCAATGGTAGGAGTGGTACTTACTATGAAGCTGACTTCGGGTTGGCTAAGACTGGTCTGGGACCAGTCGTACACACTCTGAGACTAACTTTGAGCCAATGGAGGATGATACTGGTTTAGGACCAGTGGAGTTGTACTCACTATGACGCTGACTTCAAGTTGGTTGAGACTGGTCTGGGACCAGTGGTACATACTCTGAGACTAACTTTGAGTCAGTATGATACATCCTCGATCATTTCTTCTTCTTCATAATTCGGACAAAAGCAGAGCAGAACAGAACAATGCAAGAGCAGAGCAAAATAGAGCAAAACAGTACCGATCAGTACAGGGCAGAACAAGACAAAGTAGAACAGGAAGAATTGAGCAGAGCAGGGCAAGGGTCAGACTGTACAGGGCAGTGCATTTGATGGATGAATAGTAACGACCGATCGACAAATTGCAGATGAAGTTCTCCCTGGTTGAGAGGGAGTGTTAAAATTGGCAACCAGGGCAAAACTTCATGTGGGTCATCTTATTCATGGCTAATAATATTTTTATTAGATTCCTCTCGTCGAGAGGTGTAGGATTGATATAAAGATCATTCGATTTCGATAAGTATTCATGGAGATATGAATTTATTTTGATTATGGAATTATTATCAAGCCAACCTACAACTCATGTAGGCTCAGAAGCCCAACAATCGCATCTATTCACCCACCAACGTTGTGTATAAATAGAAGAGGACTTTTCCTCATTTGGACTCACTCTTCTCATCACATCCCTCTCTCTCTCTACTGCGCAGAAATGAGTCTCTTCTCTACTGCGTAGAAATGGGTCTCTCTCTCACACATGTGAAGCCGAAAGCTGTTGAATTTGAAGTGGCAATTGCAGAAGTAAAGATTGACTTGCGTGGCCTAGAAGATCTCCTCTTTGGAACTGCGTTGTAGGTTCATCTAAACCTCCTCTAAAAGCCGCAACTTTTGGTGGTGGAATGAAGTCAATCCGATGAATAGTTTGCAACATATCAACTACCCTAGTTTGAAGATGGAAACTGCTGAAACTGAAGCTGCAACTGCAGAAGTAAAGATTGACCTGCGTGGCCTAGAAAATCTCCTCATCTGAACTGCACTGTAGGTTCATCTGAACCTCCTCTGGAAGCCGAAACTTTTGGTGGTGGAATGAAGTCAATCCGACGGTCGGTTTGTGAGATATCGTCTGCCCTAGTTTGATAATGAAGCCGCTAATGCTGATGTTGTTGATCTAGGGTTTGCTACTGCTGATATGAATCAGATTTATTGTACTATTTCTCTCTGCTGAATTATTGAAGATAAAAGAAGATTTGATCAAAGGGTTTCCCCACACATTGTGGGGTTTGTCCCTGGCTAGTCGCCACATCTTGTGTCTCTTGTCTTGGCTTGTTTTCTGTCGATCGTTTAATGTTCTATCTGCACTTTACTTTATGTACATGTGATTGCTAATCTGTGGAATATAATAAGAAAAGAAGTAAACTGTTATAAGCATAGAACATACCATAACTTAACAGATTTGTTGTGCATGCAAGTTTGTAAAATCCTTGTGTGGCCTCAAGCAAGCACCGCGAGCCTCGTACGAAAAGTTAACTGAGCATCTTTTGAAACTCAATTTCAAACATTATGATCTTAATGATGCAACTTTGTTTGTCAAGAAAATTGGAAAAACAATTGTATATCGCGTGGTATATGTAGATGATCTTCTGATGATAGGAAAAATGAGAGCTACATTGCATCCATAAAGAAAGAACTGATGAGAGGTTTTGAAATGATAGATTTGGGATATGTTCACTACTATCTTGATATTGAAGTAACTCAACATCTGAAGTTTATATTCCTATCAGAGGAAGAACATTGGAGATCTGTTGAACAAGCTTGGAATGGCTGAGTGAAATCCTTTGACTACTCCAATGGAACAAAACTTAAAGCTCACATCCATTGAAGGAAAAGAATTTGACAATGCAACGAAGTATAAACAGTTCGTTAGAAGTCTCAACTACCTAACTACTACCAGACCAGGCATTTCATTTGTTGTTGGAATCCTCTCCAGGTTTTATGAAAAAACCTTGTGAGGGTCATTGGTCTGTTGCAAAACGAGTTATAAAGTACTTAAAGAGAACTCAAGACTTTGGACTCAAGTATACACAGGTGGTTGACTTCAGCTTGATTGGATACTTTGATTCATATTTCAATAGAGATAAACAAACAGGAGTATCTACTTCAGGTTAGGTAATGAGTCTTCGATCAAGAGTTGTCTCCTGGAGGTCACACAAATAATAAGTTCCAGAAAATTCCACAACTGAGGCATAATATGTTGCAGCAGTTGAA
Source organism: Pinus tabuliformis (assembly GCA_031772625.1). Classification (NCBI taxonomy): domain Eukaryota; kingdom Viridiplantae; phylum Streptophyta; class Pinopsida; order Pinales; family Pinaceae; genus Pinus; species Pinus tabuliformis. The sequence continues at coordinate 1,396,282,212 of CM062820.1, forward strand.
GAAACGAAGAAAATTGTGTGGCTCAAGAAAATTCTAGAGGATTTGCAGGAAAAACAAGTGCATTCAAGTCCTCTTTTGATTGATAACAATTCTATAATAAAGTTTGCCATGATCAAACCAAGCACATAAATACAAAATATCATCTGTTCGACATCATGTTGAGGCCAGGACAATCCACCTACGACATTGTTCCACAAATGAGCAGATTACATATATATTCACCAAAGTGCTTGGAAGTGAAAAGTCTAAAAGATTCAGAATGATGCTTGGACTCGCCAAAATCCCTTCAGATTAAGGAGGGGAATGTTGACACCTAATCCTAAAGGATTATTGTAAATATTGTAAATATTGTTAGTTATGCATTTGAGAAAACCAAGAGACCTTGAAATTGATATCCCAGGAGTCTCTCCACTCATGTATAAATTCATGATACGACTAATGCAATAGACAATTCAATTCATGGAGTTACCTCCTAACCTGACAAAGTTGAAGTACTTTGCATAAAATTGAATGTTCTATGTTGTTATAATTACTTAGAATTTAGTTTTCTTCTTCACAACATTTTAGATCAACAATTGTAGATAAAACATAAACTTAAGGATCATATGAAGACAACCAATCACAAATATGAGACAATGAGAGTTAGGTTCAATGACGAGGGTAAAAACCCACAAGGGGAAAACCCAAATGATTCTTCTTCTATTAGATTTCTTCAATTGTTCAACAGAGTACAAAGAGAGAGAGAGAGAAAGAGAAATAGAATGAATAAGTCACAAATGTCTAATCAACTTGTAGTTGAAGTGCTCTTGCTCTTTGCTGGAAATACTGAGAGGGGAGGTGAATCATTATTTCTTTTACAATTGGTACTTTACCAGTTTAGATCACTTATGAATAGAACAAAATGAACAGTAATATAAATATTTTTATTAAACAATGATGGGGACTCCAATCGTCTTTTTACAATAAATCAAATACAACAATAGTTTACGGCTCCAACCCTAGATAAAGGCTCCAATATTCAATCAACCAGGATCTGGCCTGCACAGTGTCAATCTCCAACTCAAACCTCAACAAGGCACCAACCTCTAGGGCTCCAACCCTAACCACTGGTCTAGGCTCCAACCTAGTCTTTATGAGGCTCAAAACTCTATGGCTCCAACCCACTACTTCAATTCTTCAATAATGAGTACAAGACGTTCTTCAAGGCTTCCCAAACAGTTCTGCAACAAGCCTTGCCAATGTCTTCAACAATGCTCTCAATCAATCTTCAGTAACCCTTCATTCATCAATAAAAACTTTATGTTCCACAAATTGTATCTCCACAACTCTTCATTTATCCACAAGCAATATTCTTCAAAGAGTACTCTATGGGGCCTTAAACAATTTGTTGCTAATGTCTTCAAGGACTTTGACAAATCTTCAAGGGTATTCTAACATCTCTTTAATAATACTTCAACAAAAACTTCTTTACGAAGTATCTGCACAATGGTCAATAGCTCCTTTAGGTTTGTTCCAAAATACTCTTCAAATGAATTCTCTCAAATATGCACAACAGATTTTCTACAGATTTCTCATATGATGCCTTCAATCTTGTTGCTACAAGGTGTCTTTGACATATGCTTCTAAACTTCTCAAAAGATGTTTTTGATCTGCTCCCAAAGGGTTTCCAAAGATTGCTTCAAGGTCTAGTTCAAGATCATCTCCATTCTTCACTATTCTTCCACAAATGATGGCTTCCAAAAAACACTCCAATGAACCCTTCAAATGTTTCTTTAATTCCAAGAGAGAATTCCTTGATGTAGGTTTGCTTAAGATATTCCACAAGTCTGCAACAGAGTACCTCCACAAGTTTGTATTAAGGTATTCCACAAGTCTATAACAAGATATTGCAATTAAGTGTTGTTACAGGTCCTCCAAACGCTCACAAATATACAATAAGTCAACACAGGTTTGCACAAAATCCACCAAATGTAAAAAAAATAGACTTCACTGGATCTGCAAAAGAAGGATCACAACAGGTCCAAGCTCAGAATATAGCACAAGTCTAGAACAGATCCGAAATTACATTTTTGTTCATAGCTTATCTTCCTTCTTAGTCTCCTTGTCACTTCAGACCTAAAACCTTTTCTTTTGTCCTTGACCAAACTGTAGAGATGGAATGAGAAGCAACGCTTGGTATTTATAGTAGTTTTAATATCCATTGAAGGGACACAACGGTTGGGTCTTAGAGCCTACATTATATTTAGGAGTAGGCCGACTTGTTCATTAAAAAAACTATTAATATCGTAGTCGACCTGTGACGCAGCTAAATTAATTTTTTTAATTAGGCTCAGATGGAGTGCACAAATGGATCCGACCTATGCATTTGTGATATAACGATCACCTTTAATTGGTGTGTACTTTTCAACGAATGGTTTGCTACTTAAAGCATTGAGTAATGCAGACTTCCCAATATTACTAGGTCTAAAGACATTAAAATACATTCCTCCATGAAATTAATTTTTTACAACGATATGAAATACTGAAACAGGATCTCTAAGACACCCAATATAAATTGAATAAGTAAGGATTTTGACAGGATCAATAAGAGTCATGAGAGTCCATGAAGATAGAAATCCATTTACAACTCTCGAAGCATTTTTTTCATTAAATCCTTATAGATACCTTTATCCTATTGACTTTCTGGAGCTATGGAGAAAAGATCTTCAAGCTCTAAATCATCTTTTGCAACAACCATAACATATGCTTGGAACCTTGTTGTTAGCATGTTTGCAACCTACTCCCACTTTCTTGGTAAAGGATTGTAGCAGTAGACTTCATTGATCACATCTTCAATGCAACCAAAGCCACCAAATAAGTAGAGCTCCCTTCCAAGAACTTCACATGTCATTCCAAATCTCTTTGCACGTGAATAAGGCAGACTAGGGTTTCATCCAAGTTTTATATTTAGGGTCCTAGATTTTCATCATCTACAACAATGTCATCATCATATTAACATCAATGACAACTTTGTCCAACAATATCCCCCTTTGTCATTTATGGCAATATACCTGCCATTACTTTCCCTCTCGATATTCTCTCCCCCTTTGACATCAATGGAAAATGGGGTGATCTTTTGTCTGCATCTTCTTCATGTGACTTGTCAAGTACTCCCCCTATCGTTATTATCTCCTTCGGCCAATATCATTTTTATCTGGAATATTGTAATAGACATCTCAATAATGGTATTCCGTATGTGGTTCAAAATGTTAGGCAAAGTATGATCAACACTTATGTTCACATGATTTTTGTCAACTAAGCTTGTGATTTTTTTATCTTCCTTTTCATTTATCTTTAAGGATTTGTTTTCACTGATGCTTCTTTTTTATTCTCTTATTTTTTCCATAAAAACGTATTTCATATGTATCATTTCTACATTTTCTTGAACTTTCACCATCACATGTCAATTTTTCTTCTAGCTCTGAAGTATTGGTAGTGATTTCATACAATAAGAAGGTTTTGGAACTTCTATTGATCATACCCAGTATGTTGCAAAATATAGTACATAACCTTATATCATTTAAGAGTTTAGTTGCTTCCCCATAATTAATAGGAGCCAACTGGCCAATCATGATGTTCTCTGTAATACTCCTGAGAGGGTCCCCTTCAATGAATGCAGCAACATCAAAAGAATATCCAGTTTCATCATTAGTCCAGTAGTTGATACCATGTCATCAAATGACCTTCATATTGTCACAATAGGCTTTCATTAATATTTGACAAGGCTAGATTTATATGGACAGAATGTTGAGAAAGAACATCGTATATGCTCCATTCTAGAATATAATTTTTCGGACAACAACTTCACCACCTCAGAATCCTTCAGTATATAGAATTTTCCTCCATACTTTGGTTGAAACTCAAAAATCACCTTAAAATATGATTTGGACATAACAATCATAATATAGAACTTCATTACTCCTGAACAGGGATTTCTTCATTCATGTCTTGCCTGTAGCAAAAATTGCCTAAATGAAGAATGGATATTTTAGCATGTCATAGAGGAAATTTTCTTTTTTGAGGTTATTTCCTTGTAACTCAAATCAGGAGATGTAATGGGTGAGTTATTTTATCAAGTATTCAATCCTAAATCCCATCTTTTTGTTCATCTCATAATCCTTCTCCCTTTCTTTATCAGGGATAACTCTTCAAGATAAGTATATTGTTCCTCATGTCAGCATGTTTCTTATAGTGTTTGACCAATGCTCCCCCTAGCTATATGCATGGTCTTAGCAGAATCTTATCATCAAAACTTAAAATACCATATATGCCAAAGCTGTACTCGTTAGATCAACAACATGAATTGATGTTTTGAGTATTCAAGACACATTCCACGCGATCTCCTTTTGGTTCAGCTTGCTTCCTTCTCCAAACTTGTTTAACCTTCATTTCATGCTTGGTTGTTATGTTTTTAGCTTTTTTAGGAGCCCAACTCAGGTTACAATCACAAGCCATATGACCAATATTATGGCATTTGTAGCATTCAATTTTGTACATAAATGAGGAGGCATAATTTCTTCCTGTAAAGTTGCTTTTGGGAGGTTGAAGAGGACCATTATATTTGTCCTCGTTGTATGCCCTACAATCCTTTTCCATATGCCCAAAATTTGTACAAGAATAAAAATAACCAAAAAATATACTTTGGTACCTGGAGGATGGAGTTTGCCTTGATGAAGTTTTGAAGTATTTTTGCCTTGAGATACTTTGATGATATCCATTGCCTCATGCATTCTTAACACCTTTTGCACGCCTTCTTAGAGTAGGGTTTCTTTTAAGGTTATCTTGATTAATCTCCTTGCTTTTGCTAGAACTGAGGGCATCAACATTTCTTCCAAGTTTCACCACATCCTTGTTGTTAGGGTTTGCATCATTTTTGCTTGAGGGTTCACCTGCATAACCAAGGCCTGATTTATCAAGGGGGGATCGTTGATGACTTAGGACGTCATCTAGGGTTGAGAGCTCTTTAGACTCTTCTTCAGTTGATCAAATTCTTTTTTCATCTTCATGCTTCTTTGCTAGATGGTTCTCCATTTCTTCATTCATCCTTGTTCCTTCACATGATTGGGCCTTGAGAGAGGAGACACCCAATCTCAATCTTAAGATTTTTTCATCTTTTTCTTCTAGTTGGCATGCTATGGTATTTCTGTTCCTTTTTGCTTCTTCCAGCTGAGATTTAAGGGACAAGACCTCTTCCTTGCATTAACCAATTTTGGCTTCAAATTTGTTCAAGTCCTCATGTCTTTGTTCAACATGGTTTGACAAAATGTCTTCACTTTTCTTTGCTTTATCCAACTAATTTGTCATGGATATGACTTCTTCATGATGCCTTTTCTTGTTTTGATGTAGTTCCTCCTTAAGCTTGATGAGCTCCTTACCTCTTTCTTGTACTTGAAGCTTGAAGAGGTCAACTTCCTTCCTTGTCTTGTCAAGGTCATGGTTACCATCTTGTGCTTGCCTTTTGAGTTCTTCATTTTCCTTTTTCAAGTTGCTTATTTCTTCTAGGGCAGCTACAAGTTTTGTCTTAAGATCTATTTCAACTTCTACTTCAAAAATTTCTTCATCGTCATCTTCCTTTACACAACTGGTCCCTTCATTTTTTCTTTCATTTGTCTTCTTTGGTTCATCTTGATGCTCTTTGTCATCATCTTTTGGATCAAAGGTTATGACCAATAATCCTTTAGAGTGAAGATCTTGAAGATTTTCCCAAATCTCTTTTGTTAATGAGCATTTCTCCATTTTGACCTTTATAGGATTTGGTAGGCCACTAAAGATAGCTTTAATAGCTATTGCATTATGTTCCTTGGATTCTTCTTCTTCCTTTGTGCTTCCAGTGACCATTGATTCCCAGACTTCAAAACCTTGAGCCATTAAGAAATCCTTCATTCTTGCCTTCCATATTTCAAAGTTTCGATTGAACAACAGAGCTTTCCCAATTTGATTATCCATTGAGAAGGTGACACCTTGTTATTTACCAGTTTAGATCACTTATGAACAAAACAAAATGAACAGTAATATAAATAATTTTATTAAACAATGATGAGGACTCCAATCCTTAGAATAAATCAAATACAACAATAGTTTAGGGCTCCAACCCTAGATGAAGACCCCAATCTTCAATCAACCAGGCTCTGGCCTACATTGTGCCAAGATACAACTCAAACTTCAACGAGACACCAACCTCTAGGGCTCCAACCCACTACTTCAATAATGAGTATAAGATGTTCGTCAAGGCTTCCCAAACACTTCTACAACAAGCCTTGCTAATGTCTTCAACAATGCTCTCAATCAATCTTCAATAACCCTCCATTCATCAATGACAATTTTATGTTCCACAAAAGGTTTCTCCACAAGCAAGATTCTTCAAATACTACTCTATGGCGTCTTCAACAATGTTGTTGCTAATGCCTTGAAGGACTTTGACAAATATTCAAGGCTATTCTAACAACTCTTTAATAATACTTTAACAAAAACTTTTTTACATAGTTGCACAACGGTCAGTAGCTCCTTTAGGTTCGTTCCAAAATAGTCTTCAAATGACCTCTCTCAAATATGCACAACAAATATTCTACAGAATTCTCATATGATGCCTTCAATCTTGCTGCTACAAGGTGTCTTTAACATATGCTTCAAGACTTCTCACAAGATGTTTTTGATCTGCTCCAAAAAGGTTTCCAAAGATTGCTTAAGGTCTGGTTCAAGATCAGCTCCAGTCTTCACTAGTCTCCCACAAATGATGGCTTCCAAAAAAACACTCCAATTAACCCTTCAAATGTTTCTTTAATTCCAAGAGAGCATTCCTTAAGGCAGGTCTGCTTAAGATATTCCACAAATCTACAACTTAGGTTCACAAAGTCTGCAACAAAGTACCTCCACAATTTTGTATTAAGGTTCCACAAGTCTATAACAAGATGTTGCAATTAAGTGTTGTTACAGGTCCTCCAAACGCTCACAAATATGCAATAAGTCAACACAGGTTTGCACAAAATCCACCAAATGTCAAAAAAATAGACTTCAATGGATCTACAAAAGGATCACAACAGGTCCGAGCTCATAATATAGCACAAGTTTGGAACAAATCCGAAATTACAATTCTGTCCACAAATTAGACCAAAATGGGCCAAACAATTATGTACAGTTTTTCGTCCTTCTCAGTCTCCATGTCACTTCAGATCTGAAACTTTTTTTTTGTCCTTCATAGAATTACAGCGCTGGAATGAGAAGCACATATTAGTATTTATAGTAGTTTTAATATCCAGTGAAGGGACACAACGGTTGGGTATTAGAGTTGACATGATATTTAGGAGTAGATCGACGTGTTCATAAAAAAAATTATCAATATTGTAGTCGACCTGTGATGCAGCTGAATTAATTTTTTTTAATTAGGCTCGGATGGAGTGCATAAATGGATCTGACCTGTGCATTTGTGACATAACGATCACCTTTAATTGGTGTGTACTTTTCAATGAATGGTTTTCTAATTAAAGCATTGAGTAATGCAGACTTCCCAGTGTTACTAGGTCCAACAACACTGAAAGACATTCTTCTGTGAATTTTTTTTTACAGTGATATGAAAAAGGATCTCCAAGACACCCAATATAAATTGAATGAGGATTTTGAAAGGATCTATCATATTCATGAGATCCCACGAAGATAGAAATCCATTTACAACTCTCAAAGCATTTTTTCATTGAATCCTCATAGATACCTTTATCTTATTGACTTTCTGGAGCTGTGGAGAAAAGATCTTCAAACTCTAAATCATCTTTTGCAGCAACCGTAACATATGCTTGGAACCATGTTGTCACCATGTTTGCAACCTGCTCCCACTTGTTTGGTAAAGGATTATAGCAGTAGACTTCATCGGTCACATCTTCAGTCCAACCAAAGCCACCAAGTAAGTATAGCTCCCTTCCAAGAACTTCACATGTCATTCCAAATCTCTTTGCACATGAATAAGGAAGACTAGGGTTTCATCCAAGTTTTATATTTAGGGTTCTAGGGTTTCATCATATACAACAATGTTGTCATCATATTGACATCAATGACAACTTTGTCCAACACTCTTTGCTTTAAGATCTCCTCCTTCTCTTGATCAGATTTTGTCCTTCACACTTGCTCCAACTCTTCATTTTCTCTTACTCTTCACTTGCTCTCACACTTCTCTTACACACACAACACTAGCTCTCTTTTACAATGAACATGCTACTCTCAACTCTCACTTGCTCTTGCTTAAATAGATGAGAAAAGAGAGGAGTTACAAAATGAATACATGCCTTGAGACAATAAAAGGTGAATTGAATTCCATGAGGGAGGAGTTACTAGAGGAGAAGTGTGACTCATCCCACGAATAGAGAGAGAGGTAAACATGTCTTGAGGAGTTACAATTCGAATTAGGGAGAGAGAGAGAGAGAAAGGTACACTTAGACATAGAGAATATTTGGTAAGAGTTATAAATCGAATTGAATGAGGGAGTTACATGTGCATTTAATGAAGGGGAGTTACACTTGTTCCATACAATGGAATTAGTGAGGGAGAGTTACATTCTCTTAAATGTGGAGTAACTATTTTATTCCAAGAGAGGGGTTCTATTTGCCACGATATTCTCAATTTAATTTACTTATTTCATGAGAGAATTCATTTTTATTAATCCAATAAAGGTGAATGACTTAGACTATTTTATATATACTAGTATCATAATAATAATAATACTAGTAAGGATAAAAATATTAATTCTTGACTTGCATAATCATAATTGATTTGATTTTAAAGTGGATTCCATATGTAGAGATCATCATTGATCATTTAAACCCGACTTTCTCTTTTTGAAAAGTCACTTCCAAATTGAGATGTGACTTACTACTTTTGAAAAGTCATCTTAGAATTATTAGAAATGAAATTTTATTATAGGTGGTTCAAACAGAACTGAAAGATATGATTTCCTCTAGGAGAAATTCATCCTTGTTTTTTGCCCTTTATGGGTTTTCCCATGGTAAATCTTGTCCTCTCTTTATGCATTGTGATCTCTATTGTTTTATTGTTCTTCTACGGTTGAATTTCTGAAGTATAATTGCTAAACAATATATTGGAATAATTATACGAAGATCAACATCAAAAGTAATTATCAGTTTTTCAAAAATATTGTGTTAGTTGCTATTGCACTTAGAAAATCAACAGTCCACTTAATTAAACGGTAGTTTCATACCCTCATATATGACAAACTCCAATGGAAATGTTGCAATCCCCCCAATCCTGAAATCCTGAAAACTATCAAGTCTGCTATATTTTGAGTGGGATCTAAAATTCTACCTCCTCCATATGAAATCCAATGAGGTCAAAACCACATAGTAGGACCTGGACAAATCAATTTCCCAACACTTGGAATCCCTTCTAGCATTGGTTAATCACCCTTAGTTACATTCCAAAACTATTGAGATCTCCAAACCTATGACTGAATTGCATGGGAATGAAGCAATAAATCAATTTTAAGATGTTATTTCATTGGACACATGTCCAAATTTTGGAACACCAATATGGCTCGTGTCCAACACGAACCAAACTAGTGTCCTTTTTTTTCAACAGAAAAAAACAAACATCCTTCATTATATAAAGAGGAGTTTACATAAACATGTCTCAATGTGCAATTAACCCAATTGCATACATCTCAAATACAACATGGAAAAATAAATCCAAAACCAAAAAGAAAAGAACGTGAGGATGTCCTTCCTCTCTACAGTGTAGACCATAATAAATTAGAATAGACCAGAGGGAGCCAGTAATGACCAAAGGATCCATTCCTCACAACTCTTGAACAACTATCTAACAAAAAGACTGCAAGCCAACACTGGCAAGTTGGCCGAAAAAGAAAACACCACCAGAAAACAAAAATATCCACTTATGAAGCAGGACAAAAAGGAAAAACAGAGCAAAAAGAAAGTCAATCAAGGCTAGCACTCAAATGATCTTGACTCACAAGCAACACCATTGAGCAGGAATTCAAAGTGCATCAACCCTAACTGAAGAGAAACCCCACACATGGAGAGGGAATCTTCTTTCAAGTTCTTCTCTCGATAAATATGTTGGAAGGAGATGTCAATGAAGGATGGTAGTAGGGACTTGATGTTTTCCATTCAATGATATAATTCAGGCGCCTCAAGAGAGATTCGTCCCTGAACCCACTCGATGATCGATTTTGAGTCACTGACAACCAAAAACTTCTCAAATGGAAATCCAAGTAGTGCACTTGAGCACCCCCCACAGAGCCACCACTCCTACCCTGCAATTTGAACTAGGTCCTCCATACCAGAAGAAGCAAAATGCTTGAGAAGGACTAAGTTTTATGTATACACCACATCCACACTAGCCACCAGATGAAGCCCCATCAAAAAACCCAATGGGAAACAATTTCCCTAGGTCCTTGTAGGTCACTGAGCACTGGTGGGGCTTAGGTTTCCATGGGCCAATCTCCAGGAAGTAGGCACTGGTGGGGCTATGAACAGGACATGAGTCAAACTCATGTTGAACATGTGTCACCCACGTGTCGTGTCTGACACATGAAATATGTGACATGATGGGGGGGAGGACATGTCTTGTTAGGTGGTAAGTAACAGATAGTACTAAAAGCATGCTGGTTGAGGAAAACAAACAAAATATATATTTAAAAATAAATTAAGGATCTTTTGTCATTATTGGAATCTCTGTTGTAGATGAAACTACACCTTGTGATAGATGCAACATTGTTAAATCACAATTGGAACTTCTTTTTATACGAATCTTCAAGTATAACTAAAATTTTGTACTAAAAAATCAACTCCATAGACTTAGAATTCCAAAGAGTATCTCAGTGACTAAGCATCTTATAAAATCAAAAACTATTACCAAGCAGTTTTGTACAATAGGAGAAGAGATCAAGTAAGGATCTAGCCTGTTAAAGCTCGCTAGCACAATTAGATTTCAAGGATTTCATTCTATAAGGCATCCAAGGTTCAAAACCTGCAGTAGTTGGGAGTAGACTTAGACCACAAGCTAGTCCCGCAAATCACAGACACACTAGCAAACCAAAAAAAAAGGGAATCTAGCCTCTATTACATTAAATAGTCTTCCAAGACCATACAAAATGTTAAATACTAGTCTAGACTGTATTATTATCTAATACATTTGACAAGTTGACTGTTGAGGAATTAAAAGGACTAACATTGTAGAAAGAACAACGTGTAAGACTCTTTGATGAAGATACAGAATCCCAGGAGCAGAGATTTTCTTCCGAAAAAAATTTTTAGGGAAAATCTACCAAACAAGTCTGCCCCCCTTCAAAACCCAGATAGAAGACACTGGTTTTTGAAAAGACATAAAAAGAAAGACACGAAAATAAGCAGCATGCTGGTAACACTTTTCTGAAGATACTGATGACGATGGTCGTGAATATGATTTTGAAATAGGTTGAAAGAACAACGGTATATCCATAATTTATTACTAGTGCTTTAAAGCACTTCTTATGAGAAGGAATAGCTTTCTTTGAAAAAAAAAATCGTTAGCATTAGGAAACAACAGTAATCGTCCTGTTGGAGGAGTACGTAAAGTTTCCATGAAAATCTTTAATGGGAAAATTTAGCAAGCCATCCTGCTGAAGGAGTACTCACATTTTCCACTAAAATGACTAATGGGAAAATTTAACAAGCCACCAATGTACCAAGTCTTAGAATCTTATATTTGCAAGTAAAATGGAAAAACATAATTATAAGATTGTGTTAAATTAGATACAATACAAGTAACGCCATTACTGAGGTTATGAAGAAGATGAGTTTTACAACTTCTCACACAGAGTTGTCTTAAAAGCTCTTATAACCAGTAAAAAATTGCAGAACATAATGTTGCATGCAATATTCCAGCATGTCAGCTACCAAAACTTCATGCTTGTGCAGAAACTGGACATGGTCAATGGACTGCTACATGTTCATTAAAAAAAAAAAAAAAAAAACTCGCTTTTGGGTTCTAAGCACATTAGGATCAAATTTGAAAAACAGAATGCATGGAGAACAAGAATGTCATTGGGTCTGATGCACACTCATAGATGTTGACCTATGTAGACAACCTCAATTGGAGGAAGAAGACATTTTCTTCTCTTCGTCAACAGCCACTCAAGACAAATTTGGTTTATTTTTTGGCCAGTAAATGTGAAACATTTAACTTGCTTGTTTCAGCAGTGGTTGAAAAAGAGAGTGGAAAGCTTACAAATATCTTGTGATCTATCAACAAGGAAGAATATACATACAGAAAACTTCAAAATTTATGTAAAACATAAGGAATTAGAAGGAAGTTCAACCATCCAAATACTTCACAACAAAATTGAGTAGCAGAAAGTAAAGACAGAACCGCTGTAAGTACGGCCAAAAGTATGACGTAATGTAGGAGTGTACTTGTTACGTTATAGATTGAAGCCGTAAATGCTGTAGTTTGTTTAATTAATAGAAGCCCAACGAAACTTTTAATATGACTCTTGACTAAGCTTATCTGGTTGAAAGCATAGAGTCAGTCACTCTTGTATTTGGATATAATTTTTTTTTTAATTTGTGTAAAGATAAGACAAAAATTTGACGACTAGACGCTTGTGGGGTATAGCGAAAAATTGAAAGCACATAGACCTCTAGGTACTGAAACGGATTCAATTATTTTAAACAAGATTTTTTTGATGAAGGGTACATACAATACAGAAACAATCTCCTTTGGTCCATTGAAGAATCCAAAATTGAGGACTACAGTCAAGAAGCTAAAGGCAAGCCAATATGTAAAGAACCAATACCTAAATGTGATTCCAAAAATGCTGAAATGGTATTAATGAACATGGGCACCAATCCAGATAAGATGTTAATTGACGAAGTAGAAGTCAGTCGTCCATGAAGACCGATGGGGCTTCAATAAACTTAAGTACAAAGGTAAATTAAGTGAATGTTGCACTAATGACTATAAACATGAATTTGAGTGAACATTACTCATTTGATGAAGCCTGTCATAAGCTTGAAAGGAAAAAGCAATTAAGGAAGAAATTGAATCAAAACGGAGAAATAAAACTTAGGATCTAATTGGTTGTAGATGGGTATATAGGCTTAACCTAAGTCACCTGACATGATGACATGGGAATGGAGGACACAGAAATACGAGAGTCCAACATGGAACATGGCGACCCTAGAAACAGGACATAGAGGACACGTTATATATAACAAATTAGTGAATTATTACATATGCAAAAATAAAATATAGACAAAGATTCAAATCTCTTCATAATTTAGAAACTAAAATAATTTCACTTTTCCATAATGATGATACAAATTCAATCATACAAGTAGTGCATATTACCAAAATAGCATCGATTTCAATCCATTTCTAAACCAAAAATACATCAACAAAGACGCTCTAAATGGCCTCTAGAGTAAAAAAAAAAATCATGCTACATTAAATAACTATGTATCATCAAAATATAACCTATATTGGGATCCTCATCATCAATATCACCTGCTAAGCATTAAAATAAGATAGGAAAACTTAACACATGAAATTGAGATTTTGTTTGAGTGATTGGTACATTTTTACTAGGGTCATGACAAAGTAAACAATCACTACCACTAACATTGAGGTATATTGAGGGCTTGGTGCTCTTGATTAAATGCTAGTTCTATATCCTCATACATGGTAGAATTGAATGGAAACATTGCAATACCCCAAATCTTGAAACACTGGACGTCGTTGAGTGGAATCTAAAATACTAGATTCTCCATATGAAATCCAACGAGGTTGGAAACACTCTCAAACACCCTGAAACAATTAATTATAATATTTAAAATTCTAGGATGAAAATGAAAGATAAATGAGAATGTCACTTTTACTTTAAGAATTTAGCATTACCATTAATTACATAGCATTAGTAGGGCATGGGCAAATCCACTTTCCAACATTTGGAATCCCTTCTGACACTACTTAATTGCCCTCAGCTGCACTCCAGAGTCCAAAACCTCTGAGAGCTCCAAACTTGTGACTAAAATGTGTGAGAATGAGGAAAATAAATGATTTTGAAGCCGTGGGCTCGTTTTTCACTGAACACAAATTTTGGGACACGATTAGGACACGTGTTCGACACATGTCATGCTTGTGTCGTGTCTGACACATTAAATTTATGACACCGTGGTAGAGGACATGTCTAGTAACTTAGGGCTTAAAAAAAACCTGATGGCACACTAAATAAACATCCAACCAGATTGGTTACTAATGGATATGCTAAGAAAGGGAGCATAAACCATGAAGAAAGTTTGGTCCAATTGCAAAAATGAACACTGTAAAATTAAATCTTGCTCTTGCAGCGTAATTAGGTACAAAATACATGAAATGGATGTAAAAGCACCTTTCCATATGGCAGAATGGAGGAGGACGTGTATATGCAGAAAAGTCCTATTTTGAGGTTAAAAGGCATTGAACATCTAGTCTGCATGTTAAAAACGGTTTTATATGGCTTAAATCAAGCATCAAGGGCATTGAATAGCTTAATAAATGATTACTTTATGAAGCAAGAATTCACAAGACGTCCTTGTGACACTAACTCATATGTGAAGACATTGAAAAACGGCATTGTAATCGTTGTATATGCTGATGAATTAATCATTAGTGCAAGTGATCAACAGATTATAGAAGCCCTTCTTGAAGACCTTCACATCACTTATGAGATGAATAAATTGTCTTGGAATAGAAATTTAGCAAAAGAAAAGTCATATCCTTGTTTCACAAGTACATACACAACATCCTAAAGAAAATCATCACTGAAGATTGCAAATCAATGAATACCTCTATGGAAGGGTTTTACAAGGAGGTAATGATGGTTTAGTGGAGATCGTATGATGCCAATCTGAAATAGTGGCAAACCAGCCATAATAGGATGTGCAAGACTCAAGAACAGGGAAGGCATAGGTGGCAATGAATAACTCTCTCTAAGTGGCAGTGACAAGTGAGCTTGCCTCAACCCCAATGGAACATGAAATGGAAGGAGCAAGGAATGATGTGGCAAAACCGAACAAATCTAGCATGAAAGGATAGGGAGGACAGCAACCCAAAGGAAGATTGAAAAACGCATGCCTAGCAAAAACATCAATAACCCCAAGGTATGATGTCACCTCTTAGAAAGTAAGCCACTATATTCAATACATCAAAGATCATGCATTAATAGGGAAGTTCATGGGAATCTAGCCATCAAAGGAAGCTCTAATCGCTTGGATCAATTCTCGACGGACGACAAAGGGGCAAATAGATTTGAAGTTGGGTTCGAAGGGTTTCTTCATTGTCATGTTTGTAACATCCATAGAGGGCCAGGAGAGGGTTTTTGAAGAGGGCATCTAGTCTTTTAATTCAATAGGGTTACACCTCAGGTACTAAACAAAGCATTTCTCCCTAAAGAAGGAAAGTTTTAACTTTTACATCAGCCCCTGTCTAGATCTAACTATACTCACAATCCCGGGAATTTTGGAAGCGTGGAACTTTGGAAGGGCTTGGTAATGCCCTAGGCACATTCATCAAGGTCTCAAACTCACCAAGGCAGCAAGATACACATATTATGCTAGAATATACATGTATATGGATGTAACATGGGCCTTACCAAATTCAATCATAATCTCTCATCAAGATGAGGAATGGGGGCAAACTGTAGACTATGAGCACATACCCTTTCAATGTTGGAAGTGCCATGAGAACAACTAAATATTCAGGGATTTTCCTCCAAACACGTCTAACATCCCAGACAAAATAAAGGAAGGCCAAGACAAGGATAGATTTACCAAGGTCCCCAACAAGTGAAAGTTAGGCCACAAGCCCAACAAACAAACCACAAAAGGAGGGACCACCACAAACAATAGCATCGAGATACTCCCATTGAAGGGGAGGGAAAGGCAATGGGAGAAGTAGCTCTAGAGATGTTGAACAAAATGGCAAAACAAGAAGGATCAAAAGAAGAGAATTAGAAAATAAGGAAAATAGGGACACCAAAAGGCATCCAAGTGATAACTAAAGTAGGAGAAGTTCATATGGGGGAGAGCAGCCTAGAGAGAGCCACGGAGCTAGAATCCAAGAAGGAGATGGCACTACTAGACAATCAAAAGGTGGACATCCAAGCCCTAGTTGACACTCATGGCGAAGAACATATCCACCAAATCTTAGAGAACCAACCTCGAAAACTCCATAAATAGACAATCAAAGGAAAAGGCAATGGACCAAGGGAAACATCAACCAAAACCTCCATGGGAAGTTTGGGGGTTAGAACCAACCCTCTAAAAAAACCCCAAAATTTCTAGAGGGGTCAAGAAGAGAGGTCGTAAACCAACAAAACAAAAATTGGAAGAGGTTGGTGCCCTAATGATTTATTCAGGCCAAATCATAGATCTACCACAAAAATACTTCTCCACCTAATCTAAGGTTTGTTACCACAAAATATAGCAGACCCTAAAGAGGGAAAGACTATAAGACAAAGAGCTAGACTAAGTGCTAACAATGAGACAATGGCCCACTGTCACAACAACCAAGGTCCCCTGATTTTTACGAATTTTCACTGATGGGAGGAATCCCGATATGATTTTGATCACCTAGAATAGATATGCTAGGTATAGGGCATGAAGTGATCAAGTTGGAGCTCATTCAAAAGAGAGACTCAATAAAGGAGCAAGACTTCAAAGAAGCAAATCGCTCTCTAAGAAAAGCCCTAGAAAAGAAGGCACAATACCCTTGGTTTTGAGGTTTTTCAATGGTAATAGGTATTCACAAGGTCAAATCCCAAGAGAAAAGGCTTCTTGTGTTTTACTTCAACAAGTACTAAGCATATCATGACCACAAGCAAGAAACAAAAGAAAAAGAAAATCATAAAATGGAAAAGATAGTCGCTACATTAATACTAGCACATGGGCAAAAGCCAAGCATGAGCTCTATCCCTTGTCATTATGGCCATCACGCTAGTTCCTAGGGCCACTGATTGCCCCATCACATCATAAAAGGAAGCTATGCATGTCCCAACCCTTGGTGGGTGATGAACTACCCCACCTTTAAGGGGGTAATAATTACTATACATCATTCGCAACATGCTCTCATTTCCAGGAGCTTCGAGTAGTAATATAAAGAAAAATAAAGAAAAAGAATAAGGCAAATAAAGAGGAGTGGAAAAACAAAGGCTGGGGTAACTAATTCATCCATGATTTCTCCCTCCTCACATCTATACACCCAATATGTAGACTTCATCATTATTGCCACCCCTTTGCCCATGACACTTGGTTCTCAGACCCCTTTATTCCATTATTATTCATATGCCACCTATTGATTGAAGGATGTATTTGTTGATTTGGGGTAGCATCAGATGTGCTCTAGCCACGAAAATTGGTGGAGAGGCTAACGCACATAAGATCTCTAATATCCCAGAAATGGTTTGGGCAAAATCTAACCAGTTTGGGAGATATTAAAATAATCAATATTTTTAATGAAGTCCCTAAGTCTAAACTTAGGGAAAATAAAATAATAATGTGAATTAATATAAAACTGAGTTAGAATGGTCCAAAAGTCATGGATCAAGCCAGATCTAATCTTATTCGTTGATTAGGGACTTAATCTCGGCCGTTGAATTGTCAACAAGAAAAGTATAAGAGGAGGCTTAAGGGTCACTTGGAGAACACACCGAGTTGATCAAGAATTCGCTTTTCTGGGGCAAGGCTTGCTGAGGAAATCGAAGGAGTGATCAGAGTTGCAGCTGAGGGGCTGTGAATACATTAGCAGAGAGGCAGAGAGGGTACCGGGAGCATCAACGCAGAAGCCAGGAGAGGGTTGACACAGAGCCAACTAGAGGGCATGCAGAAGCAGCCAGAGGCCACGCAAAGGCAGCCAAGAGCTGCGCAGTGCCAAAGAGAGCCAACGTAGGTGACAAAGAGGCTCCAGAGGCTAACGCATGGTTAGTTGGGGTGACGTTGGGCCAGAGAGGCTGACGCAGACCCTAGAGGCTAATGTTGGGAGATTTCGTGGGGCAAATTGGAGCTAAGAGATGTGGGATTGTACATCCGGGGTTTTTAGCTGGAATATTTGTCTCCGACTGAGAGGTACTACTGCCAACAGCATTCTCTGTTGGGTGAGCCATTTATGGCACCCAAATTGTATTCTGAAACTGCTTAATAATAAAACCCTCAAATAATTGCACCGGTTTCCCGCATTGGCTTTTTTCGGGGACATTAGTCCAAAAATAACGGTGTCACATGTGTGCTTGTTTTTCCTTCAGTTGATGATCTGAATGTGTTGAGCATGCACTTGTATTTATTTTCAGTATTTACATGGTAGATAACTTGTTAATTAACAGAACAAGTAGGAAGAAATAAATCAGAAAGTACATGAAAGATTTCTAACAGGTAGACTTAGAAATTCCAACATGGTATCAGAGCGTAGTTGCAAATCACAGGATAACTGAGGGCATCAACCGAGTAGAGCAGCAGCAGCAGAAACAACTGTCTTGAGTGATAGAAGTTGTTCCTAGCAGAAAAGCAGCAAGGAAGGGGTGACGCAGTGCCTGCGTCATCAAGTTTGAGCCGGGAGAAGGATCAACGTAGTGGCAGAAAGGAGCAGACCTGACCTACGCAGTGCCCGGTCATCTTTCTCAGTCAGGAAGGATTGACGCCCGTGGCCAGGAGGTGCGGATTTTGCTGGTGCTGGGATTGTGCAGAGTCTAGAGGCTCTAACCTTCAGTTTGTTGGGGCATAGGAGGCTGTGGAGAAGTTGCGGAGTGAAGCTGGTGGGGTATTGTGGTCAGAACAGTACCTAACAGGGCAAGACCAAGGAGGAGGGAGTTGCTACCGAGGATTTCTAGCCAAGAAATCCGGATCAG
Source organism: Pinus tabuliformis (assembly GCA_031772625.1). Classification (NCBI taxonomy): domain Eukaryota; kingdom Viridiplantae; phylum Streptophyta; class Pinopsida; order Pinales; family Pinaceae; genus Pinus; species Pinus tabuliformis. The sequence continues at coordinate 1,396,301,128 of CM062820.1, forward strand.
TGGTGCAGCTGCACTAACGATCGGAGTGGGGGCATCTCGACATTGGTAGAGGGGTTTCCAGGAGGGAAATCGAGGCTCAGAGGGAGTCACACCAAGAACTTCCAGGAGGGAAGTAGAGAGAATCGAAAGAGGAGGAGCGAGATGGTAGTCAACGAGGTAAGAGATCAGGACAGACTGGACGGAGCCTCAAACGTAGTCTGGAAGGCCAAGATCTTATTCGTTCTAGACAGGAATCGTCTCAAGGACTTCGCCTTGAAAACGATAGCGATCCCAGTTGACCCGATTGAGAACGATAAGTACGAGGAGGCAATGGTGAGGGCCAAGAGCATCATCCTTAACGGGGTCAAGGACCATGTAGTACCACATATTGCCGAAAAGGACACGGCAAATGCAATGTGGGAGGCCCTGATGAAATTGTATCAGCATACTTCCGTGCAGAGGAAGATGCTACTAGAAAATCAGCTGCGGTCATATCAGATGCAAAAAGGAGAACAAATCGACATCTTCCTCGATCGATTGAAGGAGATCCAGGATCAGCTGACTTCCATAGGGGCCACGCCGAATCAGGAATTAATGGTGAGGACCGCATTGAATGCAGTCTCGAAGGACTGGGAGGTATTTGTCCAGAGCATATTGGGTAGATCAACCCTTCCAGATTGGTAGGAACTGTGGGTGGCTCTTCGTCAAGAAGATATCAAAAGGCTAGCCAAGGCAGGAAGCAGTGGCAAGGGGGTAAAAATCAAGGAGGAAGAGGAGGATGTTGCCCTAGCATATGAGGGAAAGCAAGAGAAACAAAAGGACCTCTCCAAGGTCAAATGCTTCCACTATGGGGAATTGGGTCATTATGTGAGCCAGTGTCTGAGGAAGAAGAGCAAGCGAGAGGCTTCTGAGACCAAGTTTGTGCCAGCAAGGGTGGAAAAAGAAGTGGGGACATATGATGACTGTAACATGAGTGCTCATGCACCTCGTGAGAGGAAGTGGGGAGACATTGAGCTGTAGTCAGACAGACTACAGGCGATGAGGGGCAGGATTCTCGAGGTACCCAACCTCTTGGATTATACCTTGCTTCGGGAGCCCCGAAGAGGAGTAGCAGAACTGACATAGATGTCAGAGTTGGGAGATCAGTTACTTCCTTCTCAGTAACTAAGTTGCAGTGCAGCAGTTAGCAGTAGCAATGCTATGGGCAGCATGATGCATCACGATGCTCGATTACAATGCAGATGCAGCAGTGGCAGTGGCAGGGCCATGGGTAGCAGTACATGATGCAGCAGTGCAGAGGATGTTGGGCAGCGGACCTAACATCAGCACAAGGACCGATGCCGGATGATCAAGGTGATGCTCAGTGAGGAGTACTACTAGAGCACAGTCCTCGCTAAGAAGGAGTGTTGATTTAGGGTAGAATCAGATGTGCTCTAGCCACGAAAATTCGTGGAGAGGCTAAAGCATATAAGATCTCCAATACCAAGAAATGGTTTGGGCACAATCTAACCAGTTTGGAAGATATTAATATTTTTTGTATTTTTAATGGAGTCCCTAAGTCTAAACTTAGGGAAAATAAAATAATAATGTGAATTAATATAAAATTGAGTTAGAATGGTCCAAAAGTCATGGATCAAGCCAAATCTAATATTAGTTATTGATTAGGGACTTAATCTCGGTCGTTGAATTGTCAACGAGAAAAGTATAAGAGAAGGCTTGGGGGTCACTTGGAGAACACACCGAGTTGATCAAGAATTCAATTTTCTGGGGCAGGGCTTGCTGAGGAAATCGAAAGAGTGATCAGACTTGCAGCTTAGGGGCAGTGAATACAGAAGCAGAGAGGCAGAGAGGGTACTGGGAGCATCAGCGCAGAAGAGAGGAGAGGATTGACACAGAGCCAGCTAGAGGCCATGCAGAAGCAACTAGAGGCCATGTAGAGGCAGCCAAAAGCTGCGCAGTGCCAAAGAGAGCCAGCGTCGATGACGCAGAGCCTCCAGAGGCTGATGCAGGGCTAGCTGGGGTGACGTTGAGCTGACGCTAGGCCAGAGAAGCTAACGCAGACCCTAGAGGCTGATGCTGAGAGATTTCGTGGGGAAAATTGGAGCTGAGAGTTATGGGATTGTACATCCGGGGCTTATAGCCGGAATATCTGTCTCCGACTAAGAGGTATTACTACCGAGAGCATTCTCTGTTGGGTTAGCCATTTCTGGCACCCAGATTGTATTATGAAACTGCTTAATAATAAAACCCTTGATAGTTGCACCGGTTTCCTGCATTGGGTTTTTACGGGGACATTAGTCCAAATATAACGGTGTCACTTGTGTGCTTGTTTTTCCTTCAGTTGATGATCTGTATGTGTTGAGCATGTACTGTTATTTATTTTCAATATTTACATAGTAAATAACTTGCTAATTAATAGAATAAGTAGGAAGAAATAAATCAGAAAGTACATGAAGGATTTCTAACAGATAGACTTAGAAATTCCAATAGTATTGGGGACCTATCTTTCTCCGGGGTTGAGAACACCTAATAAGGTTTTCCATTAGCCACTCCTACCTAGGTAGGTAACACTATTACATGATAAGATCCCCAAATTTGGAAGAAAAGCCCCATATGAAGTTTCAATATTCCCTTAATTAACAAGCTTGGTTCACTTAGATGCACTAATGATTAATTGTATGTAATGGTGAAGATGCAACACTAGACATTGTGGGTGATTGGCAAGTGGTTTTCATCATGTGTTGGGAAACTTAACTAGGGCCCAGGTCCACTAGAGGAGCATTATGACACCCTACAGGTAAAGCATTGAGAGCCATGGGACTCTTATCACTTGCAAAGCATCACTCCATTCCATGGACACCTTCAACACCACAGTAGCCTGCATTTTTCCCACATTATTCATGAGATGATACACTTGGACCAGTGTGCCCCAGGCTCCGTCTGGCTTAGCAATGATCACATGGTTTGGTAGCTGATCTAAGGCCTAGATGAGGCTTGTCTCACCCCTTAGGACATGAGAGGGCTAGAACCATCCTCTAAGCCCTCAACGTGGGAGTGGAACTAGGTTATTTTATCCCCAGGAGACCCATGAGACCTATTTTATGCCCCAAACACAAAACTAGGGACCGCACGATGATTTTGCATTTTTATCTAGGGTCCAACCCCTAGAGTATGATTCTTGGAGCCCTCTTAACTCATCTTGGCACTAGAGGAGCCCAATGCATCCCCTCAAGAGGCCTACGCATGCATGGCATCAATGTTTCGGCCCTCTTGTGGCTGGTTTATTATGATTTTACATTGGCTATGAGGTTGCCTTGTAACCTCACTTAGTTTTTCCAATCATTTTACAACTTGGAGGGACTTTTAGGCTAGATTATAGTTCATTAGATATGTATAAATAAGAGACAGGTCATTTCACTCTCTCATCATCATCAGTTGGACAATTCGACCTCTTTAGAGAATTTTGCACTTGTTCCTTCTTGGCTATTGGAGATCCTTGGATGCATTTTGATGTATGGAAGCTATCTTGGATTTTCTTTGGAGTTATTTCTTTGGGTTATGGATGGATATACTACATATTATCTTGCAAGTGCTTATTGTTGATGAATTTTATCTTGAAATTGTCTAATGTACGAAATTGGTGCTTTTAGATAACTAATTTGTGCCCTAATTGCTGAAAAATAATTTTTAAAAGGCTATCTAATTAAGGATTGCATATGTTATTCATTGTCTAACATGTAATGAATGTTCCTAGTGGACGAAATCTTTAAACTCCATCAAACTCCATTTTCCTTAGAAGTGGGTAAATGCTAGAAGTTGATACCTAGGGCATCAATTTCTAACCTCCTTACAAACAATTTAACTTATCTAGAGTCTCCTAGATTCCATATGCCCAAAGGACAAGGCACTAATCCAAGTCCTTAGTGGTCAAACCTTACTTTGATCCATAAATCTTCTCTTTAAAATTTTGGTCCTCTTAAGGTAGGACATTTATCTAGGGCTTATAGAGTGAATCACCTTTGGAGAGGTTTTGGGAGAACTTCAGAGCCTAAACATCATTCTAAGGGTCTAATCTACCTAACCTCCAAGTTTGGTGGGCATCCACTTAAGTTTTCTCCATAGAATCTCTTGCCCTAGGTGATGCCCTAAGAGTGAAACCCTAGGTATTTTTCCTCAACTTGGGGACTTCTATGAAGGTTGTATGAGCTTAGTACTTTTTGAAGTATATCATAAGAAGCCTTTTCTCCTTATTTCCTTGATCTCGGGAGTACCTAGAACCACATAATTTCACAAAACCCTAGATCTTGTGCATCTTATTCCTAGGTCTCTTCTTGAAAGCAAAGTGCTTATTCAAGCCTTGTTCCATAGGATTGATCCTTTCTTGGTAGATTTTATCCTATCACCTTATACCTTAACCTTAGAATACATTCATAGGTGATTATATCCTAACAGGACTCCTCCCATTGGTGAAAGTTCGTAAAGAGCAGGGGACCTTCATTGTCGTGATAGTGGGCCATTGTCCCATTGTTAACACTTAATCTAGCTATTTTTCTTGTATTGTTACCCTCTCCAAGGCCTACTAGATTTTGTGGTCATATTTTGGCATCGTTGTTGGGGAGGAAGCAAGACTAGCTTCCCTTGATTGAATCATTTGAAGAGGTGGTTCTTTTAACGATAAAATAGACACTCTTCTGATGACTCCTGTAAGCTTTGACTATGTATGTTAATACCCAACCTTTGTTAACATATCATAGGAGAGACAAAGGGACCCATGATACTCCTTTCTTTGACATAATTTGTTCAAGACGAAAAACATCATCATGGGTGTAGCATGCTCTTCACCCTTTATATTTTGGAAACATCCTTAAAGCTCTCTATTGTCACACAATGTGTCTAGGCACCGCGACAACCCTCAGAGTGAGGGTTGTCACTCTTGATCCTTACTCCGTTTAGACTCTCTACTAGGCAAATCAAGGGGGGTAGTCCCTAAGGTAAATGGATGAGAAAGCTTGTGGAACACGGGCTCTAGGAGATTTTAATGATGAACAATTCGATGAATTTAAATGAATCTCGATTAACTCAGATGAATAGATTAAACGCTAATATAACCAAGATACAACCACCAACAAGAGATAATTATAGACCGGTGCCTTTAACTTGAACTAACCATAGATTAAGTAAAACAAATTATCCAGAACAATTTTCCAATATGTGACGAATAATGACAATCATGAATAATCAATATAAACGCCCAAAACTGCAATATGCAAGAGATTTCAGATTTAAAATGATTTTCACTTAATGGCCCAAATCTAGATTCAATTAACTTTCTCCAACAATAAATCTGATTTAAAATTTTTGTCGCACTTTGACCATAGAAGAATCATGAAAATTTAAGATTTAGCATTTAACATCAGAAACACCAAAGAACTTTAGATTAGCGTTTTAATTATTCTTTAGGCAATCATTTTTAATGGTAACTGAAGAAATCAAAATCTTTTAATGCAATGGAAAAATGAATCAAAGGGTTAAAAATTAAAATTTTAATGGGCCATAGGCCACATTAAAAAAAAAAAATTATTATTGTTAAAGCACAAATCCCTTCAATTTATTTTAAACTCCTTAGTCACCAGAGTTTAAATTTTTTAAATGTTGAGATTTTTCAAGATTTTAAGAATTTTTTAACTTTTAGATTTTTTTATTTTTTAGGATTTTAGGATTTTATATATTGAAAATCGTAATAAAACCATAAATCAAAAAATCAAAATCAAAATCAAATCAAAAAAGTAAAAAAAATAAATATAAATAATAAAAGTCAAAATAGCAAATCGAAATAAAACCAAATGAAAAAATAAAATCAAATGAAATTTAAAAGGAAAGTGCATATGCTAACTATATATAAACTAAATAAAAGGATAAAAATGAAATTCGATAAAAAAGAAACTAACCCTAAGAGAAAATACAAAACAAAAGAAATCGAAGAAATAAAAAAAAAATACAAGAACTAAATCTATACGTATACAAGCCTAAATAAAATAAAAAAGTCGACGTTTGTTTGCAGCTGCAGGTTGAAGGGATGGACAGCGGAATGGAGGATAACTTGATGGCGGAAGGAGGGCTAAAGGAAACACATCTAGCAGCGTGCAACGAGTATGGAGCAGATGGGATGGAAAAGATCTGAGGAGAAGGCACTGCGATGAGTGTAGGTCAATGGAGAAATGAGACGCTATGGCAGGTTGACGGTTGAAGAGAGAGTTGTGTGGATCAAGTGTTTGCTTGATTTTGCAGGTTGGAAGGATCGACGGAGGCAAAGGAAGGGGCAGCAGCAACGTGAGAAAGATGGACGTTGAGCAAAACGAGGAAAAATGGAGCGACAGAGGGACAGGCAGTGTTTTGCAGGCAGCGTATGGGTGGCCAGATGAAGAGCTAAAGGCAGGGCAGCGTATGGGTGGCCAGATGAAGAGCTAAAGGCAGGGCAGCGTATGGAGAAGTATCGAGTGATGACATGAAGCGATGTTCTGGCAACGGATGCAAGTCAAAAATGCAGGTAGAGGGCAGCGTATGAGGCAGCAGAAGTATGGAGCGGAGAAAGATACGCAGGTTCTGCTTGGAAGGGACAGCACACGGATGGCACTGGAAGCAACAGCTGAGCAATGGGCAACGATGGAGCTGAAGGAGGCTACGATGGTGAAGAGAGTTGGACAGAGGGATGGATAATAATGCGCATTTGATAGGCAGCATAAAGAGGGAGCTGCGTGAGGGTTTAGAGCACAAAATTTAGACCAACGTTGATGCAGGTAGAGGGATTGGGATCACACAGAGAGGGAGCTGCAATGCAGGGGTTTAGGCAACGAATGAGAATCAGATTTGAGGCAGCGAATAGAAGGAGTTGGGCCAGGGAAAAAGAGGGACGGAGAGAGAGGGTTTCTTCTATAAAAAAAATCGGAATTTGAACAGTGAACCCAAAAACTCAGGCAACAAACAAATCTGCAAAATGGTAGCCCAGAAACCCTTTAAAAACTTTCCAGAAATCTTAATTAAAATTTTAAATCCTTCTGCTTCAGATTTCTTAATGAAACCCTCACAAAATTTCTAGATCTGAAAATAAATAAATTTAATCCCTTGGACTGCAAAATCTGGATATGATCCCTGCAAAAATGATGTTGATGAACCCCAGAGATCCAGATCTTACCCTCCAGGGCCTAGATCTGGACTCTGCACAGTTTTCTTCTTCAGATCTATAGCTGCAAGACAACAGGAAAACACCCGAACGATATATACAATGACCCAAAAAACTAAAACCCAAAAAACTCAAGTCAGAAAACTGAAAATAATTACAGATCTATATACATGAATGGCAGATTTATCAGATCTAGGGAGTGTGAGTCCAACTCCACTCCCAGATCTGATAATCTGAGGCTCTCAACAGCCACATCTATCGATTCAACACAAAAAAAAATTAAATTTTTTGAATTTTAAAGGCACTGAGCTCAAAACCCTTCATGCATCACCCATAAAAAATATCTTATAAGCCCAAGATCAAATTAAACTGGGCTCTTCAGAAAACACGGATTGGGAGTTGGCTGGTTCAACCGAGAACTTCCCTGAACGCCCGATGATCTAAAAAATCAAGACTTTCCAGCAAAACTCAATTCAACCATCAACATAGAGCGAGAAAACAATAATAAAATTCAGATAAATAGAGATACTTGCGATTATATTCAAAACTTAAATTATCATTCAAACCCCAACGACTGAGCAAGATACCTGCACTCAAATCACCCTTTAAAAAGCTATCATCAATGGCTAAAAAGAAATCTATGCATCAAAATGACACATTTTACAATATTTCCACGAAGAGTAACACCAGCAGAAATTAACCCCAAAGTCTTTCTTTATTGCTCATAAAAATATTACAAAAGAGCTTTTCGCTTAGTACACGATCAAAAGATCGAATGATACTGACTGACAAATGACCTCCTATTTAAAGATAAATCCTCCAACACCTAGTTCGAGTGATCCTCGTCAAAGCAATCTCGACCATTGATAAGGATCAAAATTCTTTTTAATCTCATCCGTCGAAATTTTAAATTCTTGAAGAAATTCGAATTTTTCAATTAAATGCATTTTAATTAATTCAAAAATTAAATTTTTTAATTAATTTCCTCAAACTTTTGACTTTGACTTAACCCCAGGGATCAAAAGCTTAAAATTAAGCAAAATAATTAATTTATCTTAATCCTTGGACCTCTTAAAATTTAACTTTTAACGACCGACGAATTTTGCCTTCGAAGAATTTAAATTTACTTAGGACCTAGAATTAATCAAATTTTTGGCTTAGGATTTTAATTAATTTTGGCCAGAAAATTTAATTAATTAACCTACGAGGGGATAAATTATTTTTCAACCCTCAAGACACTTTACATCATGATTTTTACATTTTTTTCATCTAAAAGGGGGAAAACCCATTTGCAAAAGATCCTCACAAACTACCCAATTCTGCGACACATATAATCTAGCAAACCAAGCAATTTGTAACAAAATAAACTAACCAAATAGTTAGGATTATTTCCAAATCACTTTTACATAGACTCGATCTAGAACACTAAGACTCCCTTAAGATCCCAGTCACAAAATCCATTCCGACTTTGGGGTAAGGCTGAAGGAAAACTCTACTGACCATCTGAGAATGGATCGGTGAGACAAAAAACCTCCCGGAATGTAGATAGTCACCAGAAAGGTAGGTTTACCTAGGTAATTACATACACAACACTGATCTTCTTAGATTATTTACATTTTACACATGCAGAAAGGGTTTACAATATAACATGATGATCAAGCTAATGATGATAGTTGGGCGGCACGAACACATCAATCAAGCACTATCCCTTTTGCGAAAAAGGGGGTGTATTGTTATGGGTCATTGACACGTAGTGGTCAATACTCCCAATCCTCTTCCCCAATATAATGGTTTGCCAAATTTCAGTGGAAATGGGAATGGAGACCCCATAAAACACTTGGAGGCCTTCCATGCTTTCTTGGCTAGGGGTACTTTTGAGGACGATGTGGTCATGACCTTGTTTGCTTATTCATTTAAGGACTATGCCTATGAGTGGTTTATATCTATCCCAAGAAATTCATTGCAACCATTGGATAATTTCTTAAACATCTTCACTTTGAGGTGGGTAAAGGAGAAGGATGTGGTTGAATCATATAAAAACCTTTTCAATATTAAAAAGGAAGAAGGTGAAGCTATTGAAGAATTCAACCAAAGATTCAATACTTATGTTGAACTGATCTCTGAAAAACTAAAGCCTCCTGATCAAGTGATCCTTGAGGTTTATTTCATGCTTTTGATGGAGAGGTGGCATACACTATTAGGGCTAGTGAACCTTCTATTCTCTTGAATACCCAAAATAAGGCTTTCAATCAGAGTAAAGCCATACAGGAAACGGAATCCATAAACACGATTACTAAGAATTGTGATGACTCTTCTTCAAAGATCATAAAAGAAATAGAAGAACAACTTCCTATTCTGTTTTACAATGACAGTTTCATATGTTCCCAAATTAACAAATTAAAGTATGAACAAGATACCCAGAGGTTACCTAGTGAATTAAGTATTGATCCTCCAATTTTTGTGTATCTTGTTCAAATGAGACCCTATCCATTTTATATAGCCCTTAGATTCAATGACAAAGTCTTAAAAGACTGTGTTCTAAACTCCAAGTCAATGGCCTGTGTTATTTCCCTTAGGATAGTGGATGGATTGGGTTTGAACATAACCCGAAAATATGATAATATGTGCACCATTGGTTCTAAGAAGGTAGAGGTCCGCGACATAATAGAAGGACAATGTATCATTGGAAGGGTATCCCAAGAAAGAAATGAGTATTGACTTAGTTATCATGGACATCCCTATTGAATGAGGAATCTTCCTCTCAAAAGAATTAGTGGACTAGTTGGGTGTTATTTTCATAGATGATGAGTATGTTAAGATTCCCATAGAGGAGAATTCCTATGCCCTTCTATACCGCCAACCTTTCACTAGGTCGTTGATAGTCCACCATTGTGATTCGGATGATGAGCTGCTTGAGGAAAATTATGAATTTGGGGAGTGGATATTATACATAAGGGAACACCAGGACCCAAAACCAGGTGGGACTTGGACATTGTAATTTGATGGGGCTTGTTCAATGTCCAGTACTGGGGAAGGCACTGTCCTAATATCCCCATCAATGAAGCACGCATTGTTCTCTTTAAGACTTGAATTTGATTGTACTAACGATATGGCTGAATATGAAGCCTTAATATTGGGTTTAGATGTTGCCCCTTCGAAGAAAATTCGCAAACTAATAGCCATTGGGAATTTTGATTTGATTGTTTCTCAAGTTAAATGTTCTTTCAACACAAAAAATGAGAAGTTAATACCATACAAAGAAAGAGCGTTAAAACCATAAAGAAGTTGCAAAGTTTTGACATAAAGGTGATTCCTAGAAACAATAATTGCCTAGCTAATGCCCTTGTTGTAGCTACTTCGAGTGACCAAATTCTCGATGAAGAAATATCCAAACATGGAAGGTGTATAGTGGATGCTATATCCAATCTGCAGTACCGGATTCCTCTGAGCATCAACCCATTTTTAAGGATGATAAATGGATATCTGGTTTTCTTCAAGGAGATCAAGAGATTAATGTTGGAGAGAATGATATACTTGAAGAAAAATGTTTTGATAGAGATGATAAAACCCTAATTAATGGAGTTCAAGAATCATCTGATTTTGTTGAGCTCAATTTCGGTTCTTCTTCCTCACCCGAAATCGTTAAGATAGGTAAGGGATTGTCTAAAGAAGAGAGAAATGACCTCGAAATGTTGTTGAGAGAATTCAAGGATGTATTTTCTCGGTCTTATCAAGATTTAAAAGAATATAAAATTGAAGTTATACAACATACCATCCCTCTCTAAGAAAGGGCTAAGCCTGTTGAGCAAAAATTGAGACGAATCGATCCAAAATTAGCCACTCTTGTTAAAGAAGAACTACAAAAGGTGGTGGACACTGGTATAATAGCTCCCATTAGGCAATCCTCATGGATTTCTAACCTTCTTGTTACCCGAAAGAAAACTGGGAATATTAGGATGTGTACGAACTTTAGGGATCTAAACAAGGTATGTTTAAAGGACAGCTACCCATTACCAAACATGGGGAATATGTTACAACATATAGTTGGGTCTAAGTTGATGTCATTCCTCAATGGTTTCTCTAGGTATAATCAGGTAGTGGTAAAGGAAGAAGTTCAACTTAAAACTGCATTTACTACTCCTTGGGGAACTTATAAATTTCTTAGGATGCCTTTTGGTTTATTAAATGTTGGATCTACTTTTCCAAAGGGCCATGGAATTTGCTTTTCAGGAATTGATAGGAAAGTTTATGCAAGTATATCAAGATGATCTTATTGTTGATTCAAAAGAACAATTTTATCATTGTAAGCATTTGAGAAAGGTGTTCGAGATATGTAGGCAACATAACATATCTCTCAATCCTAAGAAATGCATATTTGGGGTAGATCATGGGACATTGCTAGGTCATACTTTTTCTAAAGATGGGATTAGAATCGACTCCGAAATAATAGAAGCTATTAAAAAGCTCTCTGCCCCAAAGGACAAATAAGCATTTAGGTCATTCTTTGGTAAGATCAATTTTGTATGAAGATTTGTTGCAAATGCTGAGATTATTAAACTGATGAACAACCTACTAAAAAAGGATGTTCCATATGTATGAGATAACAACAAATATGCACCTTTTGAGGATATTAAGAGTAAGATTCCTTCAGCACCCACACTCACTAGTTCTAACTAATCTAAGGATTTCATCGTTTATTCCTTCACATCAAAGGGCACAATTGCAGGAATACTCATGCAAAAGGATGACAAAGGAAATGAACGACCCATAGCATTTATGAGAAAACCCTTAAAATATGTTGAGACAAGATACACCCTCACTAAGAAACAAGCTTATGCCCTTGTCAAATCAGTAAAGCATTTTTGTATATATGCAGGGTACAACAAGTTACATGCCTTTGTCCCATATCCTGTTGTGAAAGACATACTATCACAAACTAATTATGTGCGATCAAGGGGAAAATGGGTATCAAAAATTCAGGAATATGATCTAGAGATCCATCCTAAGAAAATTATTAGAGGAAAAGGGTTGGTCGAAATGCTAACCGAAAATAATAATGAGGCCATTAAAGAGGGAGAGGGTGAGCAAGTTTGTGCCACAGCTATTGAACTTGAGAAGGATGAATGGTATACTGATATTATATATTACTTGGGAAACTTGAGTGTTTCCCCAAGATTAGTGGACCATAAGAGGAGGGCCCTTAGGTTAAAGTTTGTTAAATATTGCCTAACCCAAGATGGCCTTGGATGGATGAGTCCTAATGGGGTTATCCTCCGATGTGTTAGTAAAGAAGAATCAAAGGACATTGTCAAGGAATTTCATGTTGGGTTTTGTGGAGGACATTATGCTACTAGGACCATCGCGCACAAACTATTGAGGGTGGGATACTATTGGTCTACCATATGTGCTAATGCTTTATATTTTATCAAGAAGTGTCAACCATTCCAATTATTCGCAAGTAAGCAACTCCCAACATTGCCCCTTAAGAATGTTGTTGTGGATGCACCTTTTCAACAATGGGACCTTGACTTCATTAGCGAATTCAAGGATAACTCAAGTAATGGGTACAAGTGGATCCTCACCGCTACAGATTATTTTACAAAATGGGTTGAAGCCATGCCTGCAAAAAGAGCCACTGACCAAGTAGTTATGGACTTCCTAGAAGAGAAAGTCATCACAAGGTTTGGTGTCACAACTAAAATTGTGACCGATAATAATAAAGCATTTGACTCTATGGCACCAACATTTATGTGTTGTACCTACAAGATTATGCCTGCACACTCATCTAATTATTATCCTCAAGTAAATGGTCAAGCCGAGTCTAGTAATAAGAACCTCATAAAGATTATCAAGAGGGCGCTAGGGAAAAATAAGCGAAATTGGGATAGTAAGATCAAATAGGCCCTATGGGCCGATCATACCACTGTAAAAGCTTCCACTGGATATAGCCCATTTCAACTTGTTTATGGAGTCGAGGCGAGATTTCCCATTTAATTGAAATTGTCAGTGTTAGAATGTTTGAGAAACATTCCTGAACATCAAAATGTTATTCAAGCAAGGATTGATCAAATCATCGAGGCTGATGAGATTCGTAGGAAGGCTTTGATTAGCTAGGCCAAAGTCAAGAGAAGATGAAAGATGCATTCAATAAACATGCCTGCGATGAAAATTTAGGACCTGGAACTATTGCTCTCTTATGGGACAAATGAGGGGAAAAGCTTGGTATGCATAAGAACTTGGATAACTTGTGGATCGACCCCTATAGGATATTAGACATGGCTGGCATTAATTCATATCAACTCAAAACCCTTGAAGGAGATGTTATCCCTATCCCTGTAAATGGCCAACCTCTAAAAGAATACCATCCTGAGGGTGTGTGACATTACATGTTATACATAATAGTATACAATGCATTGCATATCATGTTTGCATAGCTACTATCATCATATTATGTTCTCATGCTACAGTAGATTACATGGTATATTAGACTTGCATTTAGAATAGATTTAATCTTCTCTATGGATATATTATTTGATGAAAAATATGGGTGATACAAGTACACCCAGTGCACATGCTTCCAGTAGTTGTATTGTGATGTGCATAATACAGGTTTGCATCCCAAGAGATTGCTAGAGTTCTCATGACCTCCCTGCTCAAGTACATGGATCGTGCGCTCTACAATAAGCTCATGTCCCAGTTGGAGACTGATGTTACCCACAAAAAGTAGGTACCCCTAGAAGAGCATTTCTCCTAATCATCTTCTTTCAACTGGAAACCAACAACCCCTGACAGCCACCGAGTAGCAGATGGGATGTGCCATTTTATCTTTGCCACCAACATCAGTTGTATGTTTCCTCTTGTTAAGTTATGGTATGTTCTATGCTTATAACAGTTTACTTCTTTTTCTTATTATATTCCACCGATTAGCAATCACATGTACATAAAGTAAAGTGCAGATAGAACATTAAACGATCGACAGAAAACAAGCCAAGACAAGAGACACAAGATGTGGCGGCTAGCCAGGGACAAACCCCACAATGTGTGGGGAAACCCTTTGATCAAATCTTCTTTTATCTTTAATAATTCAGCAGAGAGAAATAGTACAATAAATCCGATTCATATCAGCAGTAGCCAACCCTAGATCAGCAGCATCAGTATTAGTGGCTTCATTATCAAACTAGGGCAGACGATATCTCACAAACCGACCGTCGGATTGACTTCAATCCACCACCAAAAGTTTTGGCTTCCAGAGGAGGTTCAGATGAACCTACAGCGCAGTTCAGATGAGGAGATCTTCTAGGCCACGCAAGTCAATCTTTACTTCTGCAGTTGCAGCTTCAGTTTCAGCAGTTTCCGGCTTCAAACTAGGGCAGTCGATATCTTGCAAACCATTCGTCGGATTGACTTCATTCCACCACCAAAAGTTTCGGCTTCCAGAGGAGGTTCAGATGAACCTACAGCGCAGTTCAGATGAGGAGATCTTCTAGGCCACGCAAGTCAATCTTTACTTCTACAGTTGTAGCTTCAGTTTCAGCAGTTTCCGGCTTCAAACTAGGGCAGTCGATATCTTGTAAACCGTTCGTCGGATTGACTTCATTCCACCACCAAAAGTTGCGGCTTTCAAAGGAGGTTCAGATGAACCTACAGCGCAGTTCCAAAGAGGAGATCTTCTAGGCCACACAAGTCAAAGAGGAGATCTTCTTACGCTTAATGATATTGCAGTGTATGGTATTACATTTTGTACAGTGATACTTCTGTCTCCATATATCAAAATCAATTAAAAAAAAAATTGTTGCAGAAGTATTTTTTATTTACAGCACTCAGATTTTACAGTATGCATTCAATCATATCTATTGTGGGAATAGTTCTTACTGGCAAGGAGTACTATCCTGAGTGGTCTCGGATGATAAAACACACCCTCATTTTTAATGAGTTGTGGAAAGGAGTGTGTATTGGAGATGGAGACAAACAGTTAGAACAACCTACCTTAGACAAAGAGCTCGCCATTTGGGAAAATAAGAACAGCAAAGCCTATGCATTAATTGTAGCATCTGTAAATGAAGAGGTGAGTCGTCATATTTCGACATTTTCAACTGCTTTCGAAGCTTTACAAAAGCTGAAAGAACTCTATAACTCACATTCTGCACTTGAAGTTGTTCAACTCGTGATTAAGCTCTTCACTCTTGAATTGCAAAATAATGATCCTCTTGCTCTTGCATCCGAAGTAAAATCTATAATGCATGATATCCAAGCCACTAAAATTGATTTGGATATTCCTCTTATCGCTTTTCTCAAGGCACTTTATCCTACTTACTCCAATTATCTTGAGTCATTGCAAGCAAATGGAAATCTTAAAGACATTAACTTTGACTCTCTTATGAAAAAATTTGTTGAAAGAGAGAAAGCTTTTGAAAAGAAGACAGCCCCTGAGTCTTCTAAAGAGGCTGTGTGCCTTGATCATAAAGAAAAGCATCCTTCTCAAGATTCTTTCAGAGGAAGAGGTGGTCGAAGAGGAAGAGGAAGATATTTCAGAGGCAGGGGGGGCAGACACTCTCAAGGAGAAAATGCAGATTTGCACTGCATACGCTGCAAAAGAAATGGATCACATGATGCCTCTACATGCAAGTTTCCATGGGACAAAATTGAGCAGCAAAGAAATCAACAAAAAGGTAAAATTAATGATACAAACAAAGGTAAAGCACCTGAATCCGCTCACTATGTTGTGGCACAATGTAATATTGGAGTAAAAGAAGATTTATTTAATGCTTCACTTGCTTCTTGGAAAAATGATTGGTTGCTTGATTCAGGAGCAACTTGCCACATAACTCATAGAAAAGATTTTTTTGAAGAATTTACTGACAATGTTGATGGAGCAGTATACTTTGCAGACCAATCAAAAATCAAGCCATCAGGGCTTGGCACAACTAGGCTTAAATTGCCTGGTCTTCCAGACTTTCTTCTGCATCATGTTCTCTATCTCCCATAGCTGAAGAGAAACTTGTTGTCCTTGGTCCACATCCGCCAGCAAGGTCACTCCATTCATATGTTTGATGGCAAGCTTGAGGTGAGAAAAGCATCTGACCACTCACTTGTCATGAGGGGAATAGAAGAATAAAAGCTTCTCAAGCTGCAAGGTACCTTTGCTCGTGCACAACATTTCTCATACAATTCTCATTATGAAGAAGGTACACTTCCATCAAGTTTATTATGGCATGCTAGATTTGGACATTTGAACTATGACAGCGTCCGTTTGTTGAAGAAAAATGGTGTTGCTGGTTTGCTTACAATTCCTAGGAAACTTAAGCAATGTGATGCTTGCATTCTAGGAAAGCATAGCAAACAATGTTTTCATGATTCACATTCAAGAGCACATAGAAAACTTGAACTCATTCATTCAGATTTATGTGGTCCAATGCATGTTCCTTCTGCAAATGGAAATAAATATATGATGACATTTATTGATGACTACACCAGAATGTGTTGGGTTTATTTATTGAAGAACAAATCTGATGCTTTTCAAACATTCAAGAACTTTCATAAATGGATTGAAGATGATGCACAATCTCATATTGGGTCTATTCGCACTAATAATGGAAAAGAATACACATCAAATGAATTTGAAAACTATCTTCACCAACATGGGATCAAACATCAAACAACTGTGCCTTATAATCCCCAACAGAATGGTGTAGTTGAAAGAATGAATAGGACAATCTTAAATATGGTACGATCCATGCTGTTCTTCAAAAATGTAAAAATAATGTTTTGGGCTGATGTTGTTCTATTTGCTGCATATATAAAGAATAGATGTCCATCTAATGCTATTAGAAACAAGACTCCATATGAAATGTGGTATGGGCACGTTCCTTCGGTAAAGCATCTCAGGGCTTTTGGTTCCACCTGTTATGCCTTGATACAAAAGGTACATAGAAACAAACTTGGTGCAAGAAGTCGTAAGTGTATCTTCCTGGGGTATTCAAACACCTCCAAAGCATACTGTCTCTATGATGAAGTCAATAAAAAGTTTGTCATATCTAGAGACATAATTTTTCTTGAATCATCCAAAACTAACAATGTTGTTGAGCGGCAACTTGATCGCTTGGATAGATTCGCAAATGCAAAATCATTTCAAGAATTTGATAATCAGATTCCACATCTTGAAGGGGGAATTCCTATACTAGATCAACATGTGGAATCTTCTTATGAAAAACACTCTCCCCCACATGAAACTCCAACAACGGATGATGCTTTAAGTGATGTGATTGATAGAATTGGGAGACTCAATCTTGATTCAGTCCCAACTCAATCAATGGAGCAGCCTGAACCATCTGAGAAAGGTCCCCCAAAGTGGCTGACAAAGACACTTGAAAGTGTTCATCCTGATGAGGTTGGAAAGACAGGAACTAGAAATTCAAACCGGCAAAATCGAGGTGATATAGATGACTCTAATTCACCTGTTGATATGGATGTTTCTTATGATTGTGAATTGAACTTGTCTACAGATTTTGAACCAACTTCCTTTAAAGAAGCTGCTTCTAATGATGAATGGAAAGAAACGATGCAAGAATATGATGCCTTCATAAAGAACGGCACTTGGAAGCTGGTTGATCCTCCATTAGGAACCAAACCAATTGGCTGCAAGTGGGTCTACAAGAACAAGTATAAAGCTAATGGCTCACTTGACAAGCACAAAGGCAGGCTTGTGGCAAAAGGTTTTGCACAAAAGGAAGGGGTCGATTATGAGGAGACTTTTGCCCCCACAGCAAAATGGGCTACCATCCGGACACTCTTTGCCCTAGCAGCTCAGAACGATTGGAAAGTCCATCAAATGGATGTAAAAACGGCTTTCTTGAATGGAGATCTAAAAGAGAATGTTTTTATGTCCTAGCCTGAAGGATTTGTTGTAAAAGGACATGAACATAAAGTATACAAACTTGTGAAGTCCTTGTATGGCCTCAAACAAGCACCGCGAACCTAGTATGAAAAACTAACTGAGCATCTTCTGAAACTCAATTTCAAACATTATGATCTTGATGATGCAACTTTATTTGTCAAGAAAGTTGGCAAAACAGTTGTATATCTTTTGGTATATGTAGATGATCTTTTGATGACAGGGAACAATGAAAGCTACATTGCATCCATAAAGAAGGAATTGGGGAAAGTTTCGAAATCACTAATTTGGGCTATGTTCATTACTATCATGGTATTGAAGTAACTCAACACCAAAGTCCATATTTCTTTCTCAAAAGAAGTACAATGGAGATCTGTTGAACAGATTTGGCATGACAGAATGCAAACCTCTTACTACTCCAATGGAACAAAACTTAAAGCTCACATCTATTGAAGGAAAAGAATTTGAGGATGCAACAAAGTATAGGGAGCTTGTAGAAAGTCTCAACTACCTAACTACTACCAGACCAGACATTTCATTTGCTATTGGAATCCTCTCCAGGTTTATGCAAAAGCCTTGTGAGGGACATTGGTCTGCTGTAAAAAGAGTTCTAAGGTACTTGAAGGGAACTCAAGACTTTGGAATCAAGTATACACATGTGGACGACTTCAGTTTAATTGGATACTCTAATTCAGACTTCGATGGAGACAAAGAAACTGGGGTATCTACTTCAGGATATGCTATGAGTCTTGGATCAGGAGCTGTCTCCTGGAGATCACGCAAACAATCAGATCCAGCAGATTCCACAACAGAAGCAGAATACGTGGCAGCAGCTGAAGCAACAAAAGAAATTGTGTGGCTCAGGAAAATTCTTGAAGATTTGCAAGTAAAACAAGTACAATAAACTCCACTCATCATTAACAATACCTCTGCAATAAAGTTGGCCAAGAACCCAAAGTTCCATGATCAAACGAAGCACATCAATACTAAATATCATCTAATTTGACATCATGTTGAGGCCAAAACAATCCATCTTCGTCATTGTTCCACTGATGAGCAAATTGCTGACATCTTCACCAAAGCACTTGGAAGAGAAAAGCCTGAACGATTCAGAATGATGCTTGGACTCACCAACATCCCTTCAGATTAAGGGGGGGATGTTGACACCTAATCATCAGGATTGGGTGAATAAATATAACCAATGTAAATAAATAATAAGAGATATGAACAGTCATCAGGAGATGAAGTGAACAGTCTCCCTCATGTATATAATAAAGACCAACCTGAAGGGATAATACGAATTGATTTGTTTTGAGGAGTTACTGCCTGGTCTGGCAGTGGGATTGATCATCCGGTTGCTGATTTGTCGGAATATCTGTCTCTGAATAGAGGCACTACTGCCGAGGACATTCTCTGAAGGGTGAGCCATTTCTGGCACCCTAGTTGTATTAAGAAATCTACTTAATAATAAAACCCTCATATATGCTGCACCGGTTTTCCCGCAGTGGGTTTTACTAGGGACGATTGTCTAAAAATAATGGTGTCCCTAGTTTTATTGTTTCTGTTTAATTCAGTGCATGATTTGTATATCTGTGAAGGCTGCATTTGTGTTTACTTCGATGTTTATGCAATTAAATAGCTTGTTAATGTAAAGAACAAGTAGGAGATTATAAACTAGAAATTGCAGTAGGGGTTTCTGATGTGTTAGATTTAGAAATTTTCATAGTCGCTGCATCTAAAGTAGGAAAGGAAAGTAAATGATTGAGGAATCTTTTGTCAAAGATTCGGTTGATAGTCCTACTACGTTGAGAAGCAATATTAGTTGTTTGAAAGACCCTAGAGGTTTGTATTTAATTATGTACATGTGAAAGTATATTATTGATTAGGGTTGTGTTTGTACAGGTAAATCTTTCGAAGGTTTTGATAAGCATGCTAGTTATCGATCAGTTTGATCAGGAGAGATTTGTTGTCCTTATCTGCTAGATCAAGGAGTGTTGAGGCTTTGTGATTGAAGCATTTCCTGGGAGGACATCTGGCCAACACTTTGTGTTGATGTCTAGGTCCCGAAGTTGGAAAGGTGGTGTTGGTCATAGAGCTCTGACCTTGGATACACACCTGTATCCCTGGGTTGATGGTTACCAAGTAAACCTGATGGTACCTAGTGAGGCTAAAATCTTGAGTCCATCTTAGTCCCACCCAGATAGATTGCCCTGGTCAAGAATCTAGTCTGTGGCATTGCAGCGCCTAAATTGTTAAGAAACCAATGGATAGATTGCCCTAGTTAGGAATCTAGTCCATGGCATTGCGGTGCCTAAACTTCTTCATAGATGATGTGTTTTGAGATCTTCCATGTACCTCTATGGTTATATGTAAATATGAATACCTCCCTAGTTAAGAGGGAGTGTTGAAGAATGAAACTAGGTTCAATCTTCATTGTACTTGAAGTCAAAATGTAATATATATTTGTCAAAAGAAAAGCACAAAGAATTTTTATTATTATTGAATTAACTTGTTAAAGCATGGGTTTCATGCTTGGGTCAATTGTTATAGGTCAAGCCTCCATTGTAGGCTTTAGGATTATTTATTTGGGTCAAAGTCAATTTGTTGTTTGAGACTCATCCATCAAGTCAACCTCTTCATCCAAGTCTCCATCAAGTCGGCTTCCCTCAAAAGAACTCATGTCAGCCTACACAGAGATACGTCTCTTCATGATGATCATATCGGCTCATTTATGATGGTCAAACCACTATATATACGAGCCTAAGATCTTTGCATTATACCAACACAGAAGTTCGGATTTCAGAGAGGAATTTTTGGTGCTATAACAGAGATAACAAGTTTGGATCTTTTCCAGAGTATGGATTCTTAGCATTTCGGTCAAGGCACAGTCTCAACATTTCGGTGAAGGCATAGTCTCAACATTTCGATGGAGGCACAATATTATCATTTCATGAAAGCACATTATTAGTATTTCAGTTAAGGCACAACTTCGTTATATATTGAAGAGATGGATTTGGTGCTACCACAGGAACAAGGTCCAACACAGAAGTTCGGATTTCAGAGAGGAATTTTCGGTGTAGTAACAAAGATAACAAGTTCGGATCTTTTCCAGAGTATGGGTTTTTAGCATTTCGGTCAAGGCACAGTCTCAGCATTTCGGTGAAGGCACAGTCTCAACATTTCAGTGAAGGCACAGTCTTATCATTTCATGAAGGCACAGTATTAGCATTTCAGTGAAGGCACAACTTCGCTATATATTGAAGAGATGGGTTCAGTGCCACCACAAGAACAAGGTCCAACACAGAAGTTCAGATTTCAGAGAGGAATTTTCGCTGCTATAACAAAGATAACAAGTTCGGATCCTTTCCAGAGTATGGGTTCTTAGCATTTTGGTCAAGGCATAGTTTCAACATTTCGGTGAAGGCACAGTCTCAGCATTTCGATGAAGGCACAGTCTTATCATTTCAAAAAGGCACAGTATTAACATTTCAGTTAAGGCACAACTTCACTATAAATTGAAGAAATGGGTTCAGTGCTACCACAGGAACAAGGTCTCGGTCCTATTACAGTGATAAGGCTTTAGTGTTGCCACAGAGACAAGAATTCGATACCATCTCAGAGACAAGGACTCGGTGCTCACACAGTGACATGGATGACAAACTGAAGATCAAACAAGGATGACTTGATGGAGGGAGTCTCTAGTCTAGGTTGTAAAGGTCTTGGTCGTCTCATCTTGAATCTATTGAAGGAAGAATTTTGATTGGGTTTTCCCCTAGAGTGGGGTTTTGCCCTGGCAGCGTGCCTACATCTTGTGTACTCTTCTATTTGTTGCTTGGCATTAGTCTTGATGATAAGAAAAGATAATTAGAAAGAACAAATAATAAAAATGAACAACATCACAAGATAATGTTATAATAAGACAAATTATTTTTACTGCAACTCTTTGGATTTCTCAACACATCTTCCTTCTCCTTTTCAGTAACCAGCCATCTCCCTGGGCTTCTTGGAGTAAGCTTATCTACTTGTTCTCCCTTTGGACAATTTGTCCATGCCTTTGATCTGTAAGAGCCTTCAATGGTTGTTCATCTTCCTTGCTTACAAAACCTACATCTACACATAATTTCTTAGTTTCGAAAACACAAGGCTCTCTAGCCTCCTCTTTTGTCAACAACACCTTTTGTTGTTTTGGACTCTTCTCACAGCTCATGAGACTTTCCACCAATCTCCTATCCTTGGCTTCAAGAAGTGGTTTGCAACAATAAATTGCTCCTTCCATAGGTTCAGCTACTCTGAGCTCTTCTTCTTCCATCCAGGCTTTCATCAATGGCCTCATCCTCTACTTCCCTAGCTCCCTAGCTCTTGGGCATTTCCTCTTAAAACCCTTATGTCTAACACATAATTTGAACCTCTTCATCAAGCTTCGTCTCTGGCCTTCTTCCCTCTTCTGTAGCAGTTGCATTAGCACATTAAGTTGTGCCTTCAACTCAACCATCTCCTTTTCAAATTCTTCCTGGCTTAGCTTCCTCATGCCATTTTTCTTGGCATCCTTCTCCCCTCTGTTGTGGCTTTTACTCGATCCTTCATCATGACCAACAATGGTCACCTTCTTCCTTCTTTGCTTATACTCCTCCATGGTCACTGTTGTGGCTAATTCTAGCACTTGCAGCAGCAGTGCTTCAGGGGATGTAAAAATCCCCCTAGAGATAGCCTCTGGGTTGATTATAGACCAGTGCCTAAGACATCTTATATAGTGTTATCATATTTATCTTGAGGACTTGTAGCACTAATAGTTTTGTCACAAGTAATTTAAATGGGATTGATTCAAAACCGTTCATGAAAGCACAATGTAAGAAACAACATATGCACAGAAATTCATAGGGAGTAATCCTCAATCAGTGGTGGCCAAAGCAGATTGTAAGCTTGCAGCAAATCAATTGTTAAGGGAGATGTAATAGTAGAAGACAATAGAGAATAAATCCATCAAAACAGAGCTTAGACTTTAAGGATTCTATATCTCTGGATTTAGAGAGAAACGGGAGTAATGAAAGGCTTATGAAATGCTAAGATGCATGGAGCGCCTTTTAAAGACCTTATTACCATATCAATACAGGCATTCTTTATCAATGACTTGATCTAAATGAATCTGCATATAATGGGAATATATCTAGCTACTACATACATGCAATCTGAGGAGAATATCAAACATATATGAAAACACTAAGGGAGAAAAACATATTGCAATCCAATAAGTCGGAATCACCACAAATCTTGTATTAATCCTTTGAGAGAGTGCATACATCAATATTCATATCACTGCCTTTGTGAAACAAGAAAAGGATCCTCTCAAGAGTTTCTTTCCAAAAATTCTGAACCTTTCTGAAGTGTTGCTTCCCTCTATTTATATGGAGAGGGGAGCTTTGAACAATAGCTACAACAAATATCTCAGTCGAGCTCCAGCTGTCAGATCGACTAGTTGTCTTGGCCTCGGATGGCTCTATTGCCCAAAAATGATTACAACAGACTTGATTGTTTCATTAAATTGCGACAAAGTATAGAATAACAAAACAAGTGAACAACTAGATGAAATCTACAGCAAAATATCTCCATGCCCATCCCTGTGATCGCCTTTGATCAGGCCACTGCTTGGTCATGATCTTCCTCCTCTAGTACTTGGCTGGTTCCCATCGCTTTCACATTTACTGCTTGAATCGGTCATCCTCTAGAGCTAGGAGTGATTGACTATCGGTTTCATGCCACGGTGCAAAAACAGAGGTCATCCAGGCAGTACTTCATCTCCTCACTGCATGGAGCTCCATGCTAACTCATTAAATCCTCCTGAGCTCCCATACCTCATTTACTCACTGCAGACTTGGGCATAGTGCAGTCGAATTCATTTCCCCTGTTTTTGTTGACCCTGGTTTCTTGTCACACGGGGTTTCATAGGGTCAACCCATGCTAATTTCCAAATGCTCCATGTCCTCCTTTAACGCCTCAGCTACCGACCCATTACGCCTTTAAGGCTCCGTATTCCATTATCGGGACTTACCGCATTGTGACCTCTATTCTAAAAGACCTTACAAAACAGTGAATTTCTATCCTCTTTAGCCAATGTTGAAGGAAGCCCCCCCCCCCCCCAGTTCCAAGCCTCGAAGCGTGTCCCGTGCGGATGCATCTAGGAAGCTTCCCCGGAAGCGCGCTTCCGAATTTCGAAAGTGCGCTTCTGCCTGATTTTGCCGCTTCCTAGAATTTTCCGAAGCGTGGCTCCGAAGCGCGATTCCGAACCTCCGAAGCGCGCTTCGTACGGCGCTTCGGGCGTACGAAGCGTGGCGCTTCGGAGGGCGAAGCGTACGCTTCCCGTACAGTTCCATACGATTCCCGTGGGTCCACCTTGGGTTAGGGTGAGGAATGAAGGCCAAAAAAATATAAATATAGCAAATGCTCCCTCATGGTAATGTTAAATGTAAAAGTGACATTCTCCTTTATTTTTCATTTTCATCCTTTTACTTAAATTTTTAACATTACCATGAAATGACTCAGGATATTTGAGAGTGGTTCCAGCCTCATTAGACTTCATATGGAGAAAATAGAATTTCATATCCTCTTCAAAATTCAGCAGACTTAACAGTTTTCAGGAATTCAGGATCAATGGGATTGTGGCATTTCATTAGATTATATCAAGTATGAAGTTATGCGATTAGCATTTAATCAAGAGCACCAAGCCCTATATGTACCCTAGTGTTGGTGGTGTTAACTTTTGAACTCCTTTGTCACACCCTTAGCAAAAAATTACCTTTCAATCAAGTCAAAATCATCGATCAAGCATGTTAAGCTTTTTCTACCATATTTTAAGTCTTGAATTAGGTAGTTTGATCAAAATTGAGCAATGTTGACTAATATCCCTAGACAATCGAGGTAGAGGCAAAGGGTAGACAATCTAGATTTTAGATGGTTGATGCATCTAAATGGTTGATGCTTGAATAATTAATCATTAATGTACAATGGATGCTATATCTATCTTGATTTATGCAAAAATATGCATGTTTTCATGTTTTCTACAACTACTTTGGTATTTGGGATGTTTTTTTGAGTATAAATGCAAAAAAATATAAATATATATATATATAGCAGACGCTTCCGCAGCTGCTTCACTTCCTAGATTTTTGGAAAATGACGCTTTTGCGTTCTCGCTTCCAAAAAACGTCCCCGCTTCATGCAACCTTGTCTTTAGCCCCTTTTGCTTTGAGCCCTTTCCCTTTTTCGTCATATTACCGGCGACATTGACCGGGTACTTAGCTCTCGGGCGCTAGAGCCTTTGGACTCGTGTTCGAGAACCCTTCTCCTTTATTAAATGAAACATTGGAGCTCGGCAAATCAACAACTTTAAACTGAACAACCTCTGTGGAACTGCAAACGTCGATCTTCGATCGAGCCCACTTGTAATATCACAATTGGCATAACGTAGATTTCTGATCCATGTCTTTGGTGCCACCTCCCAAAATTTGCGATCGCCAATATGCGGGATCACCTGTCTTGCTTAGCTCTTGATTCTTCGCTCTTCCCGTGTCCATAGGCCAACCCATATATCGGAGGTTTTCAATCGGTGTTTCCCCTTTAATGCATAACACGCTTCGACCTCCAATCACCGATCTCCAATTAGTGACGTCTTCACTGCCACGTGTCGCTTCCTGAGTGCTGACATGTGTCACCTGAATATGCCCCCATAGGACCCCTGAAAATGCCAAATCATCATACCACATATCCACCGTACTACCACGTCAACATGACGTCAGCTGCCATGTGGTCCTTATCGGAACCAATCTCATTACGCCACGCGTCCAGTTGGAGGAGAGAGAAAAGGCCCTACCTGCCCTTGGTTTTTCACTGATTTCCTTTGTTACAATTTTCGAGGCATTCCCTGTTGAAATTTGGTACCAGAGGACAGGTGGTTCCCTAAGGCTTTGATCTTTGGCCTAGGGAAAAGTGTCCAAAAGAATTTAATTTTTCTCCTAAAGTGACTTTATAATTTTTATAAAGTCAAATCTAATTTAAAAGTGACCTTAAGTGATAAAGTTACTAAAGTCTAATTTTAAAGTGACTTTAATAAAGTCAATGTAAAATTAGAAAGAAAAAGTGACTTTGAACATAAATGACTAAGTGGGTCTTTATTGGGGTGAATTAAAAAATAGAAAGTGAGATTTAAATGAGCATTTAATCTCAGCCCTAGATCTCAATCTATTTCAACCATTGGATTTAGGGATTCCCCAAAAGTCACTTAGGGTTAGATTAAAGGAGGAAAAGGAAGAAAAGATCATTAATTCTTTCATGAGCAGATTGAGAGAAGGAGAGCAAGAGAGCAAAGGAGATTTCTGGACAGTGAGGAGAAGGAAGCAGCAACTTGGCACACATTCCAAGGCAGCGTTTCAGCAAGTCCGTACAGCTAAGTTAGCACACAGTGAAAGGCAGATTTTGGGCACAATTTTTTAGAAAGGTCGTACAGCAGTTTTGGTTCAGATTCCAAGGAGGCCGTACAGCAAGTTAGCACAGAAATCGAGGCACAGAAAATCTGAAGTTTGCTAGCACGTTTTTGAAGGGAGGCCATACAGCAAGTGGTTGTACCTTGGCATGCTTTTCTAGGCAGAAATCCGTACAGTTGTACTGCTGTTTTTTCTGCACGGAAATCAAGGAAAACTGTACAGCAGCATTTATGGCAGCTTGCATGCTTTTCTAGGCAATCCGAACAGCAACATTTAAGGCTGAAATTTGGGCACAAAGATGAAGGAGGTCGTACAACATTTATTGTTGTTCTGTTTTGCTGTTTGCAAGTTTTTTCCAGTTGGCTGTGAGGCATGGAAAACGAGAGAAGTTGTAAAAGTTTGCTTGCTGATTTTTTTATGAATATTTCTCTCACTGTAAAAAGCATTTTCCAGAAATAAGGAGCTTTCGAACTGGTTTTCCTAAAGAGTTGTAGGGGGTTTTTTGAGGGTCACCTTGACCAAAAATCACTATGTTTAAATGTGTTGAATGGCTATCTGTATGTGCAGATATTTATTTTTGCATTTTCATCATTCTGTAATATTTCTAGAATTTGTGTTTTCAGCAAAATTTATTTTCCAGTTGTTGAATGTATGGATATGGGAAAAGGCATTTAACTATTTTTGAGAAATAAGGTGAAACTGAAAACAGGGGTGGGAAATGAAAAATTTCTACATGGTATCAGAGCTTGAGTGCTGAAGTGCAGTTTGGGACAGCAAGGAGGAAAATTATAACCTGCTGATTTTTCACTCAGAAAATTCTAGCAAGCTGATTTTTCACAAACAGTAGTTTTATCTTTACTACAGCAGTGTTATTTTTTAGTTTTAGGACAGCAAGATGTCATTAGGATTAAGGGTGGAGGATAGGTTGGATGGGCATACAAATTACAGCGTTTGGAATGAGAGAATGCAGAGTATCTTTGAGGAGGCAGAAGTTTGGGACATTATGGTGCATACCACACAGAACCTTGTTGTTGTGCCTACTGATGCTACTTAGTTGGTTTCTTATAATAAAAAGAACAACAAGGGTAAGAGATTGATTCTAGACGGAGTCAAAGACCATTACATTCCTCATGTGAGAGGAAAGAGAAATGTCCATGAGATGTGGACAGCATTTTCCAATCTCTACCAGAGTACCAATGAGAACCAAAAAATGGTCCTAAAGGAGAAGCTGAAGACCATTAAGATGGGTAATGATAGTACAGCTGGATATCTCACAAAGATTACTAATGTGAGAGATGAGTTGGCAGCAGTTGGAGAGGTCATTCCACCCACTGAGTTGGTGCAGATTGCAGTGAATGTCCTCCCCCGTTCATGGATGAACTTTGTTGATGGGGTTTGTGCACGTGAGACTCTTCCCACATGGGAGAGGTTTTCGGATGATTGCATTCAGACAGAGATCAGGAAAGGTCAGCTTGGGGCAGCCAAGCCAGTTGAGCAGGATGAGGATGTAACACTGTTGGCAGGAGACAAGAAAGGCAAAGGTAAAGGTAAACAAGGTAACACACAGAAGGACTATTCCAAGGTGAAGTGTTGGAATTGTCAAAAGATGGGACACTATGCAGTTGTGTGTCCAGAGAAGAAGAAGAAGAAGGGGAAGAACCAGAGCTTGGCAGCTTCAGCAGAGGTTGAGGACTTTGCAGATCGTTTTGACCAGGAGTTTGGGTTCACTGCATGTGAGTCCTCTAGTGCAGGATCACCTGCCACACAGGTTCAGAGGGAGCATGCTTTTCCCTCGATTAGCGGAGCATCTTCGGGTATCTGGTATGTGGACAGTGGGGCTTCACGTCACATGACAGGAGTCCGTGAGTACTTCTCAGAGCTTTCAGAGAGTGGCACTAATATAGAGGTAGTACTCGATGATGACAGAGTTGTTAGAGCAGTCAGTGTGGGGACACTGACATTTCAGAGGGAGTCCAAACCTCCCTTGAAAGTGTCAGATGTTCTTTATGTGCCAAGGATGAGGAAGAACCTCATATCCATCTCAGCTTTGGAGGAGAGAGGATATGAGGTACTGTTCAGGGGAGGACAGGTGTTGATGTATCCCAGGGGCACTCCAACTGATTCAGCTAGAGTGATAGGTGTATGCCATGCAAAGGTGTACAAGTTTGCATTCCAGCCCCTTTTGGCATTGAGTAGTAGTACCGACAACAGAGCTAGCAATTTTGAGGTGTGTGAGATTTGGCACCGCGAGATGGGGCATATGTATCATGGAGCCTTGAGGACCTTGCGGGAGATAACTACAGGTGTGCCAGATTTCAGTACTGATCACTTTGCTACTTACAGAGGATGTGCGATGGGCAAGTTTGCCAAATCCCCTTTCCCAACAGTGACCGCAGAGCGACTGGGATACTTGATTTGATTCATTCTGATGTGAGCGGTCGGATGTCTCATGTTTCCTTGAGTGGATATGAGTACTATGTTTTATTCATTGATGATCACTCCAGGAGGACCTGGATTTATTTCTTGAAGACCAAGAGTGAGGTCTTCAAGCGGTTTCAGGAGTTTAGAGCTCTTGTGGAGACACAGACAGGTCGAAAGATCAAGTCCCTGAGGTCGGACAATGGGGGAGAGTACACCCTTGGAGAGTTCGTTGACTATTGTGCGGAGGCAAGCATTAGGAGAGAGTTCACCGTTCCTTACAACCCCCAGCAGAACGGGGTTGCGGAGAGGAAGAACAGATCCATCGAAGGGGCTACCAAAGCCATGTTACATGATCAGGGGTTGCCATTGTTCTTGTGGGAAGAGGCCTGCAACACAGCTGTCTATTTGCAGAACAGGAGTCTGCATCGTGCCTTGGAGCACATGACACTGGAGGAGGTTTTTTCTGGGAAGAAGCCTGATATTGGTCATCTTCGTATCTTTGGGTGCATTACATACTCCTACATACCCAAGGAGAAGAGGACCAAAATAGAGCCTACCGCAGAGAAGGGTATCTTTGTGGGCTACAGTGAGACCTCAAAGGCCTTTCAGATTTACATTCTTGCACAGAGGAAAGTTGTTATCAGGCGGGATGTGAAGTTTGAGGAGGACAGGGCCTTTAGGAGGTCACGGGAGTTAGAGTATCTGGATCAGCGAGACCCTCAGCAGCAGTTGAGTCAGTCGCAGGGATCCAGTGGGCAGGGATCAGGAGGATCTGAAGGTACATCTATGACGATGTCAGGTCCATCAGTGAGCAATGGCTCATCGAGCCAGAGGGGTGGTGCTCCGGGCAGCATGCAGAGCAGTTCACTAGAGAGTCCACTGATGGACAGTTCACACGGTACCTCAGCTTCTACAGGTTCAGGTGCAGGCAGGAGGACAACAAACAGAAAGTCAAGAGTTCAGGCTCTTGATGATGATGAGGAGGAGTTTCATTCTCCAATGGGAGAAGTATGCTCAGGGAAGAGGAAGCCCAAGTGGCTTCAGGACACCTTGAGAGATGCCACATATGTTGCTGAGCCTAAGAGGCCGGTCAGAGAGAGTAGACCACCTGAGAGGTTTTGTAGCTATATGGCAATGGCTACCAGCATCCTTGACTCTGAGCCTTCTAGCTATGAGGAGGCAGCTAGCCAGCAGGTCTAGAGAGAGGCCATGCAGGAGGAGTATTCTTCTATCATGAAGAATGATGTTTGGGAGGTGGTGCCGAGGCCTGAAGGCAAATCCATGGTTACTTCCAGATGGCTTTACAAGGTAAAGCATGCTGCAGATGGCAGCATTGAGAAATTCAAAGCGAGGTTTGTGGCTAGAGGGTTCTCCCAGGTAGAGGGAGTTGATTATGAGGAGACCTTCGCTCCCGTGGCTCGATATACTTCGATCCGCTCCATTATATCGATAGCAGCAGAGATGGATTGGAAGATCCACCAGATGGATGTGAAGACTGCATTTCTCAATGGCTTCATACAGGAGGAGGTGTACATTGAGCAACCACATGGCTTTGAGGTGCATGGGAAGGAGTCCCATGTGTGCAGACTGAAGAAGGCCCTTTATGGCCTGAAGCAAGCTCCCAGAGCTTGGTACTCCAAGATAGATACATACTTGCAGGGGATGGGATTCATAAAGAGTGAGGCAGATCCGAACCTTTACTATGTTGTGATAGGTGAGGAGCCTCTCATTTTGGTGCTGTATGTGGATGACTTGGTCATTAAAGGTGCAGAGAGACTCATAGAGCACTGCAAGAGAGATCTTGCGGCGGAGTTTGAGATGAAGGACATCTACTTGATGCATTACTTTTTGGGTTTGGAGGTGTGGCAGGAGGAGGGGCATTTCTTCTTGGGGTAGGGGAAGTATATTGTGGACATCGTTGGCAAATTCCACATGGAGGATAGTAAACCCATGTCGACATCGATGATCACCAACTGGAAGAAGCTTCATGCTTCGGATTCCGAGTTGGTGGATCCCACATTGTACAGGCAACTGATTGGTTCCTTGATGTATTTATTTGGTCAACACTAGACCAGATATTTGTTTTGCAGTCAACACGATGAGTCAGTTTATGTATGAGCCTAGGAAGGTTCACTGGATGGCTGCAAAACACATTTTGCGGTACTTGCAGGGGACAATGGATTATGGTCTGGACTACAGGCAGGGGGATGGAGTGAAATTGGCAGGTTATACTGATTCTGATTGGGCAGGTTGTGCTTCTGATAGGAAGAGCACTTCAGGGTGCTGTTTTGGGTTGGGTTCGGCAGTAGTGTCATGGTTCAGTCGAAAGCAGCAGTCAGTAGCATTGAGTTTAGCAGAAGCAGAGTATATGGTAGCCAGTCTAGCTAGTTGTGAGGCCATCTGGCTTCGCAAGATGTTGTTTGGCTTATTTGGTCAGCCGTTGAGACCTTCAGTGATTTACTGTGATAATCAGAGTTGCATTAAACTCATGGAGAATCCAGTATTTCATGACAGGTCAAAGCATATCAGGATCAAATATCATTTCATCAGAGACTATGTTAAGAAGGGAGCTGTGAAGCTTGAGTATATTCCCACTGATGAGCAGGTTGCAGATATTCTTACCAAAGCCTTACCACAGGGCAAGCATGTCTACTTCAGAGACAAGATGGGTGTGGTGAGAAACACCTTCCTTGGTAAGAGGGAGTGTTGAAATTTGGTACCGGAGGACAGGTGGTTCCCTAAGGCTTTGATATTTGGCCTAGGGAAAAGTGTCCAAAAGAATTTAATTTTGTTCCTAAAGTGACTTTATAATTTTTATAAAGACAAATCTAATTTAAAAGTGACTTTAAGTGATAAAGTTACTAAAGTCTAATTTTAAAGTGACTTTAATAAAGTCAATGTAAAATTAGAAAGGAAAAGTGATTATGGACATAAATGACTAAGTGGGTCTTTATTAAAGTGGGGTGAATTAAAAAATAGAAAGTGAGATTTAAATGAGCATTTAATCTCAGCCCTAGATCTCAATCTATTTCAGCCATTGGATTTAAGGATTCCCCAAAAGTCACTTAGGGTTAGATTAAAGGAGGGAGAGGAAGAAAAGGTCATTAATTGTTTCATGAGCAGATTGAGAGAAGGAGAGCAAGAGAGCAAGGGAGATTTCTGGACAGTGAGGAGAAGGAGGCAGCAGCTTGGCACACATTCCAAGGCAGCGTTTCAGCGAGTCCGTACAGCTGAGTTAGCACACAGTGAAAGGTAGATTTTGGGCATGATTTTCTAGAAAGGCCGTACAACAATTTTGGTTCAGATTCCAAGGAGGTCGTACAGCAAGTTAGCGCAGAAATCGAGCAGAAAATCTGAAGTTTGCTGGCACGTTTTTCAACGAAGACTATACAGCAAGTGGCTGTACCTTGGCACGCTTTTCTAGGCAGAAATCCGTACAGTTGTACTGCTGTTTTTTCTGCACAGAAATAGAGGAAAATCGTACAACAGCATTTATGGCAGCTTGCACGCTTTTCTAGGCAGTGCAAACAGCAACATTTAAGGCTGAAATTTGGGCACAAAAATCGAGGAGGCTGTACAGCATTTATTGCTATTCTGTTTTTCTGTTTGCAAGTTTTTTCCAATTGGCTGTGAGGCACGGGAAATGAGATAAGTTGTAAAAGTTTGCTTGCTGAATATTTCTCTCACTGTAAAAAGCATTTTCTAGAAATAAGAAGGAGCTTTCGAACTGGTTTTCCCCAAGAGTTGTAGGGGGTTTTTCGAGGGTCACCTTGACCAAAAATCACTGTGTTTAAATGTGTTGAATGGCTGTCTGTATGTGCTGATATTTGTTTCTGCATTTTCAGCGTTCTTTAATATTTCCAGAATTTGTGTTTTCAGCAAAATTTATTTTCCAATTGTTGAATGTATGGATATGGGAAAGAGCATTTAACTATTTTGGAGAAATAAGGTGAAACTGAAAATCAGGGTGGGAAATGAGAAATTTCTACATTCCCAGTGATTTACACTAGTGTCGCTTTTTACCACAATTTCTTAATAGTGGTCACTTGAATATTGTCAATTGTCAACTTGCGACTTGCCCAGAATCATTGAATGCCGATGTGTGATTTGCCATATCGGAGCTCCAATCGCCGATGTGCTATGCAGCTTGATCCTCTGATTTGTGATTTGTGATATTAGCGATCACTGACCGTTGATTCGCTTTGCTCCACTGTTAGTCCTATGGTATTTGCAATCGTCGATATGCCATATCACTGGAACCTACAATATGCCATGCTGTGTGATTCTCCGATCTTCGATATCAGACCTCTGCTTCCCTCTTTCCGAAGGAGACAAAACCCCCAACTTCAATAGGCCAGATATTCTGATCTAGAAGTCCATTTTTGGACTTCCATGTACCGTTGGAAATCTTATTCCGAGCACTATCCAAAGTAGGGGGTCCAATTTAGTTTTGAGCACTTCTGCATCTTGGAAGATGGCTGCAAAATTTCCTACCCTATTGCACCTTTTTAACAACTAAGACAAATTTTGCAGAGAGTGACAACATTGGTTCCACCTGGGGACAATGCCTTGTTGGCAAGGTGTTGAGAACCTGCAGACTAGTGGCCTTCTATCCATTGGGCATGGAGTTATTTTATTGAAGTATATAAAAACAAAAACAAAAATGTAAAGGACTAAAAGTATTACTGATTTTTTACAATGTCTCACCGGTATGTACAATGGGTGAGAGATGGACCTTTTAGTGTTGGAAGTACAATTTGAGGAATTTCCCATTTATAGGCAGCTCAAGCATTTCACCCTCCAAGTTTTCTAGCAAGAAAGCATTTTTTCCCTTTATCTTAGCAATCTTGAAGGGTCTGAACCATAAGGGGTCAAATTTTCCATGTTTCCCTTTGTCTTCTCTTCTTGCATCCCACCTTAAAACTAGATCTCCTAGCTGAAGAGGTCTGTCTTTGGCCTTCTTATCAAACAGGGACTTCATTTTTTGTTGGTAGTTGTCCAACCTATGATTTACCTATTCTTGGGTCTCCTGGAGCTCCACCAATTGATGTATCCTTCTAGTTAGGGAGTTGGGTTCTTCTTTTGCATGTTGTAATATCTTAGCCACTAGCATAGCAAGTTGAATAGGGAATACAATAGATTTTCCATAAAGCAACTTGAAAGGGGATTTACCTATGGATCTTATTGGAGTGACACTGTTTTCCCATAGTGCGAATTTTAGTTCAGAATCCCAATTCCTCTGACTTTCTCCAATTGTCTTCTTTAGGATTCTCACCATCGTTTTGTTTGAAGACTCAGCCAACCATTTACCTCGAGGATAGTAAGTAGTGGAGTGGCCAACTGTGATGTTATATTTTTGACAAAAAGTGTTAAACTTTGTAGACTTAAAATCCTGGGTGTTATTGGTCACAATCTTCACAGGACAACCAAACCTGATCAAGATATTCTCCTCCATAAATTTCATGACCACAGTGTCAGTTGCATTCTTGGCTGGGACTGCTTCTACCCATTTGGTGAAATAGTCTATGGAAGTGAAGATCCACTTATGGTGGCCACTAGAAGGAGGATGTATTTCTCTGATGAAGTCTAGTCCCCATTGTCTGAAGGGTTCTTCTACAATAACAGGGATCAAGGGGAGTGGATCCATTTTTTGCTTTTCAGCAAACACTTGACACTATTGACAGGACCTAACATAAGAATGAACATCTCCAAATAGCGTGGGCCAATAGAACCCTGCTTTCAATATCTTATGCACAGTGGTCTTCCAACTGTAGTGCCCACCACAAATGCCACTATGGAACTCATCCATCACTCTTTGTGTTTCTGTTTCAACCAAAAACAGCAACAGAACTCCCACCAGGTCTATTGAATACAATTGCCCATTAGACATAACAAACTTCTGGGCTTGAGCCCTCAATGCTCTGTTTTTGGACATTTCCACCTTTGTGCATCTCAAAAACAGTGAATAGTGGATGACATTTTGATACCAGGCTGAAGTTTCATACTTGATATGAATCTTGTGGACTGCAGTCTTAATCATGGGTTGTGTCCCCTCTTCACCCGCTTCTATTAATAAATTGATCCCCAATGCCTGACAATTTGACTCTGATAGGATTTTCTCCAATCCTTGTCCTTTAATGAGCTTAGTGGGTCTTACCTCCATGTCATACTCCTGGATTTTTGCAATCCACTTACCCCTTTTACCATCGATGTCTCCTTGTACTAGGATGTCCTTCACTACTGTTATTGGGACATAAGCCACGATGCTCGAGTGTAACACATAGACTTTGAAAGCCTTCAGAGCTTTGACTAGAGCATATGCCTGTTTTTCCAATATATTATACTTTAGTTCAGCATCCCGCAACACCTGACTGAAGAAATCTATGGGTTGCTCATGGCCTTCCTTATTTTTCTGAAGTAACACAACAGCTATAGTATGGGGGGAGGCAAAAGAAAAGATATAAAATGGCCTTGAATAGTCCGGGTTGACTAGCACCAAAGCCTCTACAAAAGCTCTTTTGATTCTAGAGAAGGATTCTCAGGAATCTGGGCTCCACTTTACTTCATTCTCCTTTTTCAACATTTCGGTAATGCCTTTCACTATTTCTGCGTAGTTAGGTACAAACCTTCTCAAGAAATTAATTCTCCCCAAGAAGATTTGAACCTCCTTATTCCTTGGCAGGGAAATACGACGGATAGCCTCCACCCACTTAGGATCGATCTTTACCCCTTCCTGCACTACGATGTGCCCCAACAACTTGCCTTTACTCAAAGCGAACTGGGATTTCTTGGGATTCAGGGACAATCCATACTTTCTACACTTTTCAAAGGTAAGCTATACATGTTCAATGTGCTCATCTGTTTTGGAGAAAACAGTGATGTCATCCAGATAAACCACCACAAATTTGTCTCGCTCTCCCACAAACGCTATGTCCATTGCCCTCTGGAATGTTGCTCCTGTGTTTATCAAGCTGAATGGCATCCTTCCGTACATGAAATTCCCCCAAGGAGTTGTGAATGTTGTTTTCTTTTGATCCTCAGGTTGCACTGCCACTTGGTTATATGAATATCTTGAAAAGCCATCCATCATTGACATCCTAGCAGAGCCAACTACCTTCTCTAAAATGTGGTCCATTTTAGGAAATGGGTAGTTGTCCTTCAAAGAAGCTTTTTTCAGGTTCCTAAAATCTACACAACCTGATTTCTCCATTCTTCTTCCTAATAGTGACAAGATTGGCAACCCATTCTGAGTACCTCAGTGGTACAATGACCTTCGCTTGAAGAAGCTTCTTCACTTCCTTCTCCATCAATGGGAATATAAGTGTATTGATCTGTCTGAGTTTTTGCTTATAAAGCTTCATATCATTCCT
This sequence comes from Pinus tabuliformis, assembly GCA_031772625.1. NCBI lineage: Eukaryota > Viridiplantae > Streptophyta > Pinopsida > Pinales > Pinaceae > Pinus > Pinus tabuliformis. Next base: position 1,396,337,443 of record CM062820.1, read on the forward strand.
TAGAGGAATCTTATGTTGCATAATATTTACATCAAAAGCTTTTAAATCATCATAAGACCAAGAAAAAACATCTTTATAGGCTTTTAGGAGATCTAAGCACCTTTGTTTGTAGTGTTGGGGGATCTTGGTTGATAACTTGATCAACCGGGTTTCATCCTCTGAGCCTATGTTGCAGTCCTCTATGTGTTCCTCAGCTTCCTGTTCAGCAAGCTTAGAAGCCACGTCGTTTGGTTTGAATATACTTTCCAAAGGAACTAGACCCCATGGAATGACATTTCCCTTCAGCTGCAGAACTTTATGTCCTGCGATGTTTTCCTCTCGTGTAGTCAGCTGCTCTTCTGTTATTTCTTCCTCTTCTTGATCAATCACGGAGTTTGAGAATTCCCTGATGACCTCCATGAAGCATTTGATCTGTTCATCGTCCTCAAATACTTGCCAATGTTTCACATTGTCAAGCACTAAGGGTCTGTGCCTGACTTCAATTTCATACTTGAACAAAGGATTTTGGGGTGGCTTGAAGTTGTCGGTAGCTATAGCTAAGGAATCAACCATTCGATTTCCTTCTCTTAGCAGGAATTGTACATTAAAAGTTGAGAAGTTGTCAATCAAGTCCCAAACTACATTTCTCTAGGCCCTTAGCCGGCCGTGTTTACTACCAGTTCAGAATCACCAAATACGGTCAGGCAGTCAATATTTCTTTTCCGCTTGCAGGCCCAAAAACAGTGCCTCATATTCTGCCACATTGTTGGTGGCCTCAAACTCCAATTTGAACGATAAAGGAATTAAGAAACCCATTGGAGATATCAACAATAGTCTTGCCCCATTTCCTTCTTTTGAATTTGCCCCATCAAAATACAAATTCCATACCTTGCTACTTTCTTTGAGTTGTTGGTCTGATTGGACTGCAAGATGTATCTGCATTCCTTTTAGAATGAATTCATCTTCTTCTAGCATAAAGCGGGAGATGTCCCTTTCTATTCTGTACACAGATGCATTCTCTGAACAATCAGCTTTGGTGACATTTTTTACGAAGCTGGATTCCCTGTACAGTCTACTTTCCTCTCCACCAAAGATCGGAATGGTAGCATAAGTCAGATCTAGCTTGATGGACCCTCCAATCTAAGATCCCCAAGACCTGGACAAAAGCATACCAAACCTCGCTGGGGTGTCAGAAACTATAATATCCATTACCACACTTTTCGCCGGGATTTGGACCAAATTAACCACCATGTCCTTAATCATCCCCAAGCACCTGACCCTCTTAGAGTCCAAAGAATAAACATCCTTATAGGGTTTGGTTATTGTTGAAATTTGGTACCGAAGGACAGGTGGTTCCCTAAGGCTTTGATCTTTGGCCTAGGGAAAAGTGTCCAAAAGAATTTAATTTTTCTCCTAAAGTGACTTTATAATTTTTATAAAGTCAAATCTAATTTAAAAGTGACTTTAAGTGATAAAGTTACTAAAGTCTAATTTTAAAGTGACTTTAATAAAGTCAATGTAAAATTAGAAAGGAAAAGTGACTTTGGAAATAAATGACTAAGTGGGTCTTTATTAAAGTGGGGTGAATTAAAAAATAGAAAGTGAGATTTAAATGAGCATTTATTCTCAGCCCTAGATCTCAATCTATTTCAGCCATTGGATTTAGGGATTCCCCAAAAGTCACTTAGGGTTAGATTAAAGGACGGAAAGGAAGAAAAGGTCATTCATTCTTTCATGAGCAGATTGAGAGAAGGAGAGCAAGAGAGCAAGATAGATTTCTAGACAGTGAGGAGAAGGAGGCAACAGCTTGGCACACATTCCAAGGCAGCATTCCAGCAAGTCCGTACAGTTTAGTTAGCACATAGTGAAAGGCAGGTTTTGGGAACGATTTTCTAGAAAGCCGTAGAGCAATTTTGGCTCAGATTCCAAGGAGGCCATACAGCAAGTTAGGACAAAAATCGAGGAGCAGAAAAGTCTGAAGTTTGCTGGCACGTTTTTCAAGGGAGGCCCTACAGCAAGTCGTTGTACCTTGGCACGTTTTTCTAGGAAAAAATCCATACACTGTACTGCTGTTTTTCTACACAGAAATCGAGGAAACCGTACAGCAGCATTTATGGAAGCTTGCACGCTTTTCCAGGCAAGTCGTACAGCAGCATTTAAGGCTGAAATTAGGCACAAAAATCGAGGAGGCCTTACAACATTTATTGCTGTTCTGTTTTGCTGTTTGCAAGTTTTTCCAGGTGGCTGTGAGGCACGAAAAACGAGATAAGTTGTAAAAGTTTGCTTGCTGATTTTTGCTGAATATTTCTCTTTCTGTAAAAGGCATTTTCCAGAAATAAGAAGGAGCTTTCGAACTCGTTTTCCCCAAGAGTTGTAGGGGGTTTTTCCAGGGTCACCTTGACCAAAAATCACTGTGTTTAAATGTGTTGAATGGCTATTTGTATGTGTTGATATTTAATTCTGCATTTTCCAGCATTCTGTAATTTTTCCAGAATTTGTGTTTTCAGCAAAATTTATTTTCCAGTTGTTGAATGTATGGATATGGGAAAGGGCATTCAACTATTTTGGAGAAATAAGGTGAAACTGGAAACCGGGGTGGGAAATGAGAAATTTCTACATGGTATCAGAGCTTGAGTGCTGAAGTGCAGTTTGGAACAGCAAGGAGGAAAATTACAGCCTGCTGATTTTTCACTCAGAGAATTCCAGCAAGCTGATTTTTCACAAACAGCAGTTTTATCTTTACTACAGCGGTGCTATTTTTTAGTTTTAGGACAGCAAGATGTCATTGGGATTGAGGGTGAAGGATAGGTTGGATGGGCATACCAATTACAGCGTTTGAAAGGAGAGAATGCAGAGTATCTTTGAGAAGGCAGAAGTCTGGGACATCATGGTGCATACCACACAGAACCTTGTTGTTGTGCCTACTAATGCCACTCAGTTGGCTCCTTATAATAGAAAGAACAACAAGGGCAAAAGACTGATTCTACATGGAGTCAAAGACCATTCCATTCCTCATGTGAGAAGAAAGAGAAATGCCCATGATATGTGGACAGCATTGTCCAATCTCTACCAAAGTACCAATGAGAACCGGAAAATGGTCCTGAAGGAGAAGTTGAAGATCATTAAGATGAGTAATGATAGTGCAGCTGGATATCTCACAAAGATTACTAATGTGAGAGATGAGTTGGCAGCAGTTGGAGAGGTCATTCCACCCACTGAGTTGGTGCAGATTGCAGTGAATGGCCTCCTCCGTTCATAGATGAACTTTGCTGATGGGGTTTGTGCACGTGAGACCCTTCCCACATGGGAAAGGTTTTGGGATGATTGCATTCAGACAAAGATCAGGAAAGGACAGCTTGGGGCAGCCAAGCCAGTTGAGCAGGATGAGGATGTAGCATTGTTGGCAGGATGCAAGAAAGGCAAAGGGAAGAAGCAGGCTTCCACAAGCAATGGTGGGGGCAAAGGCAAAGGTAAAGGTAAACAGAGTAACACACAGAAGGACTATTCCAAGGTGAAGTGTTGGAATTGTCAAAAGATGGGACACTATGCAGTTGTGTGTCCAGAGAAGAAGAGGAAGAAGGGGAAGAACCAGAGCATGGCAGCTTCAGAAGAGGTTGAGGACTTTGCAAATCACTTTGACCGGGAGTTTGGGTTCACTGCGTGTGAGTCCTCTAGTGCAGGATCACCTGCCACACAGGTTCAAAGGGAGCATGCTTTTCCCTCGATTAACGGAGCATCTTCGGGTATCTGGTATGTGGACAGTGGGGCTTCACGTCACATGACAGGAGTCCGTGAGTACTTCTCAGAGCTTTCAGAGAGTGGCACTGATATAGAGGTAGTACTCGGTGATGACAGAGTTGTTAGAGCAGTCGGTGTGGGGACACTGACATTTCAGAGGGAGTCTAAACCTCCCTTGAAAGTGTCAGATGTTCTTTATGTGCCAAGGATGAGGAAGAATCTCATATCCGTCTCAACGTTGGAGGAGAGAGGATATGAGGTACTGTTCAGGGGAGGACAAGTGTTGATGTATCCCAGGGGCACTCCAGCTGATTCAGCTAGAGTGATAGGTGTACGCCATGCAAAGGTGTACAAGTTTGCATTCCAGCCCCTTTTGGCATTGAGCAGTAGTACCGACAGCAGAGCTAGCAATTCTGAGTTGTGTGAGATTTGGCACCGCAGGATGGGGCATATGTATCATGGAGCCTTGACGACCTTGCGGGAGATCACTACAGGTGTGCCAGATTTCAGTACTGATCACTTTGATACTTGCAGAGGATGTGCGATGGGCAAGTTTGCGAAATCCCCTTTTCCCAACAGTGACCGCAGAGCGACTGGGATACTTGATTTGATTCATTCCGATGTGAGCGGTCGGATGTCTCATGTTTCCTTGAGTGGATATGAGTACTATGTTTTATTCATTGATGATCATTCCAGGAGGACCTGGATTTATTTCTTGAAGACCAAGAGTGAGGTCTTCAAGCGGTTTCAGGAGTTTAGAGCTCTTGTGGAGACACAGACAGGTCGGAAGATCAAGTCCCTGAGATCGGACAATGGGGGAGAGTACACCCTTGGAGAGTTCGTTGACTATTGTGCGAAGGCAGGCATTAGGAGGGAGTTCACCGTTCCTTACAACCCCCAGCAGAACGGGGTTGCGGAGAGGAAGAACAGATCCATCGGAGGGGCTGCCAAAGCCATGTTACATGATCAGGGGTTGCCATTGTTCTTGTGGGAAGAGGCCTGCAACACAGCTGTCTATTTGTAGAACAGGAGTCCGCATCGTGCCTTGGAGCACATGACTCTGGAGGAGGCTTTTTCTGGGAAGAAGCCAGATATTGGTCATCTTCGTATCTTTGGGTGCATTACATACTCCTACATACCCAAGGAGAAGAGGACCAAACTAGAGCCTACCGCAGAGAAGGGTATCTTTGTGGGCTACAGTGAGACCTCAAAGGCCTTTCGGATTTACATTCCTGCACAGAGGAAAGTTGTTGTCAGGCGGGATGTGAAGTTCGAGGAGGACAGGGCCTTTAGGAGGTCACGAGAGTTAGAGTATCTGGATCAGCCAGACCCTGAACAGCAGTTGAGTCAGTCGCAGGGATCCAGTGGGCAGGGATCAGGAGGATCCGAAGGTACATCTATGACGATGTCAGGTCCGTCAGTGAGCAGTGGCTCGTCGAGCCAGAGGGGTGGTGCTCCGGGCAGCATGCAGAGCAGTCCACAGAGCAGTTCACTAGGGAGTCCACTGATGGACAGTTCACACGGTTCCTCAGCTTCTACAGGTTCAAGTGCAGGCAGGAGGACAGCAGACAAACAATCAAGAGTTCAAGCTCCTGATGATGATGAGGAGGAGAAGTTTCATTCTCCAATGGGAGAAGTATGCTCAGGGAAGAGAAAGCCCAAGTGGCTTCAGGACACCTCGAGAGATGCCACATATGTTGCTGAGCCTAAGAGGTTGGTCAGAGAGAGTAGACCACCTGAGAGGTTTTGTAGCTATATGGCAATGGCTACCAACATCCTTGACTCTGAGCCTTCTAGCTATGAGGAGGCAGCTAACCAGCAGGTCTAAAGAGAGGCCATGCAGGAGGAGTATTCTTCTATCATGACGAATGATGTTTGGGAGGTGGTGCCAAGGCCTGAGGGCAAATCCGTGGTTACTTCCAGATGGCAGCATTGAGAAATTCAAAGCGAGGTTTGTGGCTAGAGGGTTCTCCCAGGTAGAGGGAGTTGATTATGAGGAGACCTTCGCTCCCGTGGCTTGATATACTTCGATCCGCTCCATTATATCGATAGCAGCAGAGATGGGTTGGAAGACCCACCAGATGGATGTGAAGACTGCATTTCTTAATGGCTTCATACAGGAGGAGGTGTACACTGAGCAGCCATAGGGCTTTGAGGTGCATGGGAAGGAGTCCCATGTGTGCAGACTGAAGAAGGCCCTTTATGGCTTGAAGCAAGCTCCCAGAGCTTGGTACTCCAAGATAGATACATACTTGCAGGGGATGGGTTTCACAAAGAGTGAGGCAGATCCAAACCTTTAATATGTTGTGATAGGTGAGGAGCCTCTCATTTTGGTGTTGTATGTGGATGAATTGATCATTACAGGTGCAGAGAGACTCATAGAGCACTGCAAGAGAGATCTTGCGGCGGAGTTTGAGATGAAGGACATCGGCTTTATGCATTACTTTTTGGGTTTGGAGGTGTGGCAGGAGGAGGGGCATTTCTTCCTGGGGCAGGGGAAGTATATTGTGGACATCCTTAGCAGATTCCACATGGAGGATTGTAGACCCATGTCGACACCGATGATCACCAACTGGAAGAAGCTTCATGCTTCGGATTCCGAGTTGGTGGATCCCACATTGTACAGGCAACTGATTGGTTCCTTGATCTATTTGGTCAACAATAGACCAGATATTTGTTTTGCAGTCAACACGATGAGTCAGGGTATGTGTGAGCCTAGGAAGGTTCACTGGGTGGCTGCAAAACACATTTTGCGGTACTTGCAGGGGACAATGGATTATGGTCTGGACTATAGGCAGGGGGATGGAGTGAGATTGGCAGGTTATACTGATTCTGATTGGGCAGGTTGTGCTTCTGATAGGAAGAGCACTTCAGGGTGCTGTTTTGGGTTGGGTTCGGCAGTAGTGTCATGGTTCAGCCGGAAGCAGCAGTCAGTAGCATTGAGTTCAGCGGAAGCAGAGTATATGGCAGCCAGTATAGCTAGTTGTGAGGCCATCTGGCTTCGCAAGATGTTGTTTGGCTTATTTGGTCATCCGTTGAGACCTTCAGTGATTTACTGTGATAATCAGAGTTGCATTAAACTCACGGAGAATCCAGTATTTCATGACAGGTCAAAGCATATCGAGATCAAATATCATTTCATCAGAGACCATGTTCAGAAGGGAGCTGTGAAGCTTGAGTATATTCCCACTGATAAGCAGGTTGCAGATATTCTTACCAAAGCCTAACCACGGGGCAAGCATGTCTACATCAGAGACAAGATGGGTGTGGTGAAAAACACCTTCCTCGGTAAGAAGGAGTGTTGAAATTTGGTACCGGAGGACAGGTGGTTCCCGGCTTTGATCTTTGGCCTAGGGAAAAGTGTCCAAAAGAATTTAATTTTTCTAGTAAAGTGACTATAATTTTTATAAAGTCAAATCTAATTTAAAAGTGACTTTAAATGATAAAGTTACTAAAGTCTAATTTTAAAGTGACTTTAATAAAGTCAATGTAAAATTAGAAAGGAAAAGTGACTTTGGACATAAATGACTAAGTGGGTCTTTATTAAAGTGGGGTGAATTAAAAAATAGAAAGTGAGATTTAAATGAGCATTTAATCTCAGCCCTAGATCTCAATCTATTTCAGCCATTGGATTTAGGGATTCCCCAAAAGTCACTTAGGGTTAGATTAAAGGAGGGAAAGGAGGAAAAGGTCATTAATTCTTTCATGAGCAGATTGAGAGAAGGAGAGCAAGAGAGCAAGGGAGATTTCTGGACAGTGAGGAGAAGGAGGCAGCAGCTTGGCACACATTCCAAGGCAGCGTTTCAGCAAGTCCGTACAGCTGAGTTAGCACACAGTGAAAGGTAGATTTTGGGCACGATTTTCTAGAAAGGTCGTATAGCAGTTTTGGTTCAGATTCCAAGGAGGTCGTACAGCAAGTTAGCACAAAAATCGAGTAGAAAATCTGAAATTTGTTGGCATGTTTTTCAAGGGAGGTCGTACAGCAAGTGGTTGTACCTTGGCACGTTTTTCTAGGCAGAAATCCATACACTGTACTGTTGTTTTTTTGCACAGAAATCGAGGAAACCATACAGCAGCATTTATGGCAGCTTGCACGCTTTTCTAGGCAAGTCATACAACAACATTTAAGGCTGAAATTTGGCACAAAAATCGAGGAGGCCGTACATCATTTATTGCTATTCTATTTTGCTGTTTGCAAGTTTTTCCAAGTGGCTGTAAGGCACGGAAAAGGAGATAAGTTGTAAAAGTTTTCTTGCTGATTTTTTTGCTGAATATTTCTCTTACTGTAAAACGCATTTTCCAGAAATAAAAAGGAGCTTTCGAACTGGTTTTCCCCAAGAGTTGTAGGGGGTTTTTCCAGGGTCACCTTGACCAAAAATCACTGTGTTTAAATGTGTTGAATGGCTGTTTGTATGTGCTGATATTTAATTCTGCATTTTCCAGCATTCTGTAATTTTTCCAGAATTTGTGTTTTCAGCAAAATTTATTTTTCAGTTGTTGAATGTATGGATATGGGAAAGGGCATTTAACTATTTTGGAGAAATAAGGTGAAACTGAAAACCGGGATGGGAAATGCGAAATTTCTACAGTTATCTCTAGATCCAAGTGCTCCATTACAGATAATGGCATCAAATTATGAGAAGCTCCTTAGTCTAACATGCAATTGTGAAGCAAGAGGTCGTGAACTACGATAGTGACATAAAAAGGTGGGGTTGAAGGATCTTGCTCCTCAACATGAGGTCCAAAGACTACCATAGGCCTTTCTTCCTGCAAGTTCAGATTGTCAAACGGTTGGACTAAAGTGGAAGTGTTAAAATTGGAAACTAGGGCCAAAGTCCATGTGGGTCTTCTTATTTATAGCAGCTGATATTTTTCTTGGATTCCTCTCGTCGAGAAGTGTAGGATTAATCTAAAGATCATCCAATTCTGACATGTATTCATGGAGATATGAATTTATTTGTGTTATGCGACAATTTGTCAAGGTCGGCCAGCAACCAAATTGCCCCCATCTATCTTCAACGTTTTACCATAAAAAGAGGTGGCTTGCAAGACGTTTGGCACAAACCTCTTGTGATCTCTTCCTCTCCACTTGTCTTTGGGTATTGGTCGGAGGAGAGATCTTAAGATGATACGCTACCCTAAGAGGAGATGCCTTAAATGTTGTCATGGGAAAGAAGGATCTACGCAGCCCTAAAGAAGAAGCTCTAGCTCCTAACCCTAGCATGGAGATGAAGGCCTAACACAATTATGAAGATAGGCTTCTAACGCTGCCCTAATGTAAAAGTCCTGAGCCCTAGATGTACACACAACTATGTCAAGGAGGGCAGTGAAGTGTAAGCCCTCATAAAAGAGGCTTACACTTAGCTGAAGGATAAGCCTAAATGCCCTAGTCGTTGGTCAAAATTTGTTGTTACAAGAGACCCTCAAATCGCAGTAAAAGAGAGCCTTAATCTGATGTCTGAACAGCTCCTAATGTCCATTGTCATAATGGAGATTCTATCCACTGTATTGAGATCTATACGTTGGCCTAATGATAGGGAATACACAGTCACCCTAACGTTGTCCTTGAGTGCCCTAAACACTGTGGCCGCAGTCAAGGAGGATGCATATACTTAGCCTTCTATATGCTACTCATACGCTGCCCTAAGCCGTAGGAAGGAGGCCTAGAAGAGGCCCTAATCTCAAGCCTGAAGAAGACTTAATTCGTTGTCACAAATACAGCTAACGTTGCAAAGGAAGCCTAGCAGTAGCAGTGTTAATTTCAACTGTTCTAAAGCATAGGTACGTTGGGGGTAGTTGTCTCTATATTAGAAGTCTGAGGGTATCACTGCCATTTAGGAACTTGGTAGCTAGTTGCTTTGCTACGCTGCAAGCCATAGCAAGCAGCTAAGGTTGTTCCATGACAATATTGATGTATGCATCATGTGGGTGACAGAATGAAAGTGCAGCATGAATGGTACAGCATAGTGCACCATGACAGTGGTGCAGCATAGTGACGATGAATGGTGCAACATAGTGTAACATAGTGATGAATGGTGTAGCATAGTGCAGCATGAATGGTGCAGCATAGTGCAGCATGACAGTGACGCAGCATAGTGATGATGAATGGTGCAGCATAGTGCAATGAAGTGCAACACAGTGATGGGTGCAACACTGTGATGGGTGCAACACTGTGATGGAATCACCTTGGAGAATCAGTTGAAGCAGTATGCTTTCACCTAAGTTCAAATCAACTACCTCGTGTTATCTTCTTAGTGAAGATCTCTGCTCTTATTTTGTCAAGTCAAAATGTTGACTTCTGATGTATATGTACTATCTCCCTCTCTTTGTTTAACTATTGAAGAACATAAGAAGAATTGATCAAGGGTTTCCCCACATGGGGGTTTTTCCCTAGCTGGCGCCACATCTTGTGTCCTCTTGTCTTGGCTTGTTTTCTGCGATTTATGTTTATGTTCTATCTGCATTTTACTATCATTCTAAATGTGATTGCTAATCTGGAATTGATATTGAGCTAATATGGAAAATTGAAGTAAATTTGCTCTCAGCATAGAACATACCTAAAATTAACATGGTATCAGAGCTGAGGTGAAGACAAAGCCCAAGCAAGAGTGAAAGAGTAATCACCGAAGACAATTGGACAAGGTCAAAAGACTCAATGGGTTCATCATGCCACGTCAAATTCACCAAGGGTGAAATCAAAGCAAAAAAGATTATCAAAGTGGGGGAGCGGAAGCATCTGGTGGCCTACCTACAGGTCACTTCAATGGGAAGTCCGGATCTGAGAATGGAAGGAAAGGCAGATGCCTTGCTTGCAATAAGTTTGGCCATTATGCAAGGAAGTGTCCAAATAGAAGGGACACATCACTTGATGATGATAACAATCATTCCAGGGGCATCTTCAATGATCGGAGGAATGACAGGTACAATGGCAAAGGAAAAGGAAATGCAGGTCATCAAGGAAATGGTCATCTCTTCAAGAAAGCTAGGATCTCCAGGTATGAAGAATCTAATGTTGTTTCAGATAAGCAAGATGTGATCAGCCCTCTTCACTACCTCTCCTCCGAACACTTTGAAAAAGTGGTATATTGATAGTGGTGCTTCAAGGCACTTCACTAGATTCAAGGAAGCTCTCTCTAGTTTGATAGAGAAGGAAACAATCATGGAGATTATTCTTGGAGACAATGCCACCTATCCCGGAAAGGGTGCAGGGAATGTTTCTCTTCAAATGGATCAAGGTAACTCGCAAGAAGTTCTTTATGTACCTGAGCTCAAAAGGAACCTGGTATCCATTTCGGAAATGAAAGTCAAAATTTTCAAGTTGGCATTCATCGATGGAAATGTACATGTTTGAAAAAGGAATTTTTCAAGATGCTTTTACTCTTGAGTTCAAGGTTGGCAATTTGTATCAAGTTGCAGGGAGTCCATTACAGACCATGTTGTGTGACACATCTCTTCAATGGCACCGAAGGTCCTCTCATCTTCATCGTAAGACCCTACCCGATGTGAGACAAATGGTGATAGGGATGCTTGAATTCAAGAAGAGCATGAAGGTACATGCCCGAGATGTACCAAAGGAAATCTTACAAAGGGGACCATTCCCCGTAATAGCAAGACCTCAAATATGGAACAACCCGAGGAGTTTGAGATACATGATCGAAAATCTTATGTATGCAGGTGAAGAAAAGCTCTCTATGATTTAAAGCAAGCACCCAAATCTTTGTATGAGAGGATTGACAACTATCTGATGAAGTTGAGATTCACTAGGAGTGAAGTCGATCCAAACCATTGCTTTAAGGTTGTGGATGATAGACCTCTCATACTAGTACCTTATGTGGGCGATCTCTTTCTGGCAGGTACAGACCCTCTCATTTACAAAAGAAAGAGGGAGTTGGATTCCAGATTTGGAATGGTGAATTGCAAGCCCGTGACTACCTCGATGAAGCCTAACTTTAAGATGCTATGCAGTAGTGATGTCAGAGCTGATTTGGGAAATGCCTCTGAGTTTCATAAACTCGTACTAGCATTGATGTTCTTGGTGAACTCCCATCCGGATATATGTTTTGCAGTTAGCATGTTGAGCTCATATATGGTTGAGCCAGACTGGATTGGTGCCAAGAATATTTGAGATATCTTCAGGGCACAATCTCTCATGGATTGAGATACACTGCCGGAAATGTGAAGCTACATGATTATTTTGATGTTGAATAGGCAGACAATGTGGAGGATCACAAGAGCACTTATGGGTGTTGGTTCTCTTTGGATTTTGCTTCGATATCCTGGATGAGCAGGAAGCAGAAGTCAGTTGCTTTGAGCACCGCTGAGGCCAAATACATAGCTACGAGTATGGCCTCGTGTGAAGTTGTCTGGTTGTGGAAGCTCTTCAGTGAGCTGTTTGGACATGTGCTGGATACCATCGTGATCTTCTGTGACAACCAGAGGGGGATTTGATTGTTGAGGAATCCTGTGTTCAATGATCGCTCCAAGCATATAGACATCAAGTACCAGATTATCTGGGATAGTATACAACGGGGAGCAAGAAGGCTCCATCACTCTAGGACTAATGTGCAGGTCACTGTTATTCTAATGAAGCCCCTGGGAAAGGTCAAATTCTTGACTTTCCAAGAACGACTAGGAGTCGTGGAGAGAGACTCTCTCCTAAGGGTCCTATATGATATGTACATTGAGCTCTAGGAGCTCCGGGGGGATTGAGGGTACATCTTGGAGCGATGAGCAACCATAGGGTGAGTGGTTTAGTCTTCCCCTAGTGGTCTACTATGTAGGCAGGATAAGTGGTTCATCCTTCTCCTACTGAAACACAGTGATAAGGTGAGTGGTTCAGCCTTCCCCTAGTGATTTGTTGTGTACAGGGTGAGTGGTTCAACTTTCCCCTTGGATACCCTTGGCGACATGCAGGCAGGATGAGTGGTTCATCCTTCTCCTGTTGAGACATCCTACCCATGCAGTCTAGGACTCATGGGAAGTACCTCTCATCTGGCCAATGAATAGGGAAATGAAGATAGGGACCATAGTAGTACCGACGGACGCATCGTGTTACTACCGTACTCCCTATGCTAGGATGATATTGATCTGGGATCAATTGGAACTGACTTCTGGTCAATAAGAGTGATATAATCACTCTCTTTTGGAACTGATTTCGAATCAGTAAGAGTGGTATGATACACTTTCTTTATTTGGAACTGCTTTCGGATCAGTAAGAGTGGTATGGCACACTCTTTATTGGAACTGACTTCAGGTCAGTGAGAGTGGTATGAGAAACTCTCTTTTATATGGGACTCACTTTGGGTCTGTAGAGGATGGTATGATACATTCTCGATCACTTCTTCTTTTTCATAGTTCAGTAGGGCAGTGTAAGGCATCGATGGAAGAGATAGTACAGTCTGGCAGATGGATTAGCAAATGGAGTTCTCCCTAGTTGAGAGGGAGTATTAAAATTGGCAACTAGGGCCAAACTCCATGTGGGTCTTCTTATTTATGGTAGCTGATATTTTTCTTGGATTCCTCTCGTCGAGAGGTGTAGGATTGATCTAAAGATCATCTGATTCCGACATGTATTCATGGAGATATGAATTTATTTGTGTTATGCGACAATTCGTCAAGGTCAGCCAACAACCAAATTGCCCCCATCTATCCTCAACGTTTTACTATAAAAAGAGGTGGCTTGCAAGTCATTTGGCACACACCTCTTGTGATCTCTTCCTCTCCACTTGTCTTTGGGTTTTGGTGGGAGGAGAGATCTTAAGATGATACACTACCCTAAGAGGAGATGCCCTAGATGTTGTCATGGGAAAGAAGGATCTATGCAGCCCTAAAGAAGAATCTCTAGCTCCTAACCCTGGCATGGAGATGAAGACCTAACACAGTTATGAAGATAGGCTTCTAACGCTGCCCTAATGTAAAAGTCCTGAGCCCTAGCTACACACACAGATATGTCAAGGAGGGCAGTTTAGTGTAAGCCCTCATAAAAGAGGCTTACACTCATCTGAAGGATAAGACTAAATACCCTAACCGCTGGTCACAATTTTTTGTTACAAGAGACCCTCAAATCGCAGTAAAAGAGAGCATTAATCTGATGTCTGAACATCTCCTAATGTCTGTTGTCGTAATGGAGACTCTATCCACTGTATTGAGATCTATATGTTGGCCTAATGATAGGGAACACATAGCCACCCTAATGTTGTCCTTGAGTGCCCTAAACACTGTGGCCGCAGTCAAGGAGGATGCATATATTTAGCCTTCTATATGCTACCTTAAGCTGCAAGGAGGCCTAGAAGAGGGCTTAATCTCAGGCCTGAAGACGACTTAATTCGTTGTCACAAATACAGCTAATGTTGCAAAGGAAGCCTAGCAACAACAGTGTTAATTTCAATTGTTCTAAAGCATAGGTACGTTCGGGGCAGTTGCCTCTATACTTGGAAGTCTGAGGCGATCGCTTCCATTTAGGAACTTGGTAGCTAGCTGCTTTGCTAGGCTGCAAGCCATAGCAAGCAGCTAAGGCTGTTCCATGACAATATTGATGTATGCAACATGTAGGTGACAGCATGAAAGTGCAACATGAATTGTACAACATAGTGCAGCATGATAGTGGTGCATCATAGTGATGAATGGTGCAACATAGTGCAGCATGAATGGTACAACATAGTGCAAACAGAGGTGCAACATAGTGATGATGAATGGTGCAACATAGTGATGATGAATGGTGCAGCATAGTTGAGCATGACAATGGTGCAACATAGTGATGATGAATGGTGCAGCATAGTGCAGCATGAATGGTGCAACATAGTGCAGCATGAATGGTGCAACATAGTGCAATGAGGTGCAGCACAGTGATGGGTGCAACACTGTGATGGGTGCAACACTGTGATGGAGACACCTTGGAGAATCAATTGAAGCAGTATGCCTTCACCTAAGTTCAAATCAGCTACCTCATGTGTTATCTTCTTAGTGAAGATATCTACTCTTATTTTGTCAAGTCAAAATGTTGACTTCTGATGTATATGTACTATCTCTCTCTCTGTTGAACTATTGAAGAACATAAGAAGAATTGTTCAAGGGTTTCCCCACATTGGGGTTTCTCCCTAGCTAACGCCACATCTTGTGTCCTCTTGTCTTGGCTTGTTTTCTGCGATTTATGTTTATGTTCTATCTGCATTTTATTATCATGCTAAATGTGATTGCAAATTTGGAATTGATATTGAACTAATATAGAAAATTGAAGTAAATTTTCTCTCAGCATAGAACATACCTAAAATTAATAGGAAGGAAACAGAAACTAAGAGACTTGGACCTTGTAAGTGGGTTGTTTCAAGAGCTCAGACAATGGGACTGGGATCTTGACTTTTCCAAGCTCTTTCTGGAGGTCAAAGAGTGTATGGCCTTTTTCTCCAATGCTAATTTCTATAGGCTCCTTTTCTTTTTCATGAACGGGTCTAGTGGGGGGAGGTGACTTACCTTCTTTATTGACATCAGGACAATAGTTGTTCGGATCGGAGGACACTTTCTTTCTTAAGATAATTGGGTCTACAAGTCCCTTCCCCTTATCATCAAACTTAGCGGGCTCCTGGGAGGAGGAACCTTCTTTCTGATCGTGTGCTCTAAATCTCTTTCTAGATGATCGCTAACCGTACTTCTTGTGTAGTTGAACCTACATGAAGTCAGCGAACTATTTGCAATAGCAATCGATCACATCATCGTTCAGTGTGGCATGAAGCTCCTCCTCCTCTTCATATGTCCTGAGTTCTTCTCCGTCATCGAAGAAAGGAGTACAAGTTCCACTGAAAATTGCTTGGTTCTGGTGACAGTTCCTCTGGAACATCTTCGATATACAATGGAGGAAGAATATGGTCTTGTTTCTCTTTCCTCTCCCTTTGCATTAACTGTAGGGGAGGCCTTCTGTATTAGGGATTGTAACCTCGATTAGCGGCGAGGAAGTTCTATCTCTGAAGCCTTTTATTTTCCAACTCCATTTTTGTCAGTTTGTTGGATAAGCTCTTTATCAATTTATCCATTTCTTCTATCCTCTGTTCTTGAAATTCTCTTCCACTTGAGGAAGCTACCTCCTCTTTTCCCTTTTTCTTCTCTCCAATATCAGTTTTGCATCTTGACTTCCTTATGGAGGTATAGTTTTCCTTTACTTCGAGGGCATCGGTTTGGATCTGGTCCAAGGTAGGAGAATTCCTTTCTCTGAGAGTAAAACTGAATTCTGAATCAAAGGCCCTAGCAAAGACTACTTGGGAAACAACTTGTGGAGGTTTGATTTCAGCAGGCAGATTATTGTACATCTTATTAAATCTTTTAATAAAATTTGAGATATCCTCACTAGATTTCTTCTTGATAGCATTAAACTCAGTGAGGATGTACCCATGGTCTCTCTTCTCACCCCATTTCTGCAAAAAGGAGTTCTCCATTTCTTCCCAAGTGTTAATGGAAGCATTTGGCAAGGATTTAAACCATTTCCTGACCTCCCCGTCCAAAGATAGGACGAAAAGCCTCAACACTACATCCTGATGTTCAACATTTTGATTCTCTGCAAAGGAACAAAAAAAATTTGTGTCTCTATGTTGTTACATTGGCTTCTTCATTATACCTAGGTAGGAGCTTGAGGTAGTCCTGTGGCATAGCATGTGGAGGTTGAGGCAGGTTTAAGGGAGCATACTTGTTTAGCAAGAAACCTGGGACAACCATTTGGATCAGGGGTGTTGGTGCTTGAATTCCTAAAGGAGCTTGAGGTATTACCAATGGTAAGACAGCTGACTGACAATGGAATGAGGGACTATTCACATTGTGGGTAGGTTTGCTTTGGAGTTTATCTTTATTCTCCTCAACTTCTTCTTTGTCCTCTAGTGAGGCGGCACTGAGGGGCGGACCACTCTCGGGAGGATATACCAGAACTCTAGGAGGAAATTCAAAATAATGAATTACAACCTTCTGTGAACTGGATAAGGATTTTTCAGGAAATGAGGACACAGTAGCATCAATATTAGGGATTTTTTCCTTTCTTGTCTTTCTGGATATAGGATTTTTTGGATCAGAGACTACTGGCAATTTTTGTTGAGGGGTTTACATGGGTATGGAGCCTATTAGGAGCCAGAAAGATCAAATGAAAATATAGACAATGGAGTCACCAAGGTGAGAGATCTTCAACCCACACTTCCCTCACCTAACAAAGGGAATGTAAAAATTTGTCGTACCCAGGGAAAAATATTTCACAATTCCTTCCCTGCCAACAACGCCGAAAAGATGTTGTGGCTAATTCTAGCACGTGTAGCAGCAGTGCTTCAGGGGATGTAAAAAGCCTTCTAGAGACAGCCTCCGGGTTGATTATAGACCACTGCCTAGGACATCTTAAATAGTGCTATCAGATTTATCTTGAGGACTTGTAGCACTAATAGTTTTGTCACAAGTAATTTAAATAGGATTGATTCAAAACCGTTCATGAAAGAACAATGTAAGAAACAACATATGCACAGAAATCCACAAGGAGTAATCCTTAATCAGTGGTGGCCAAAGCAGATTGTAAGCATGCAGCGAATCAATCGTTAAGGGAGATGTCATAGTAGAAGACAATAGAGAATAAATCCATCAAAAACGGAGCTTAGACTTTAAGGATTCTATATCTCTAGATTTAGAGAGAAGCAGGAGTAATGAAAGGCTTATGAAATGCTAAGATGCATGGAGCGCCTTTTAAAGACCTTATTACCATATCAATACAGGCATTCTTTATCAATGACTTGATCTAAATGAATCTGCATATAATGGGAATATATCTAGCTACTACATACATGCAATCTAAGGAGAATATCAAACATATATGAAAACACTAAGGGAGAAAAACATACTGCAATCCAATAAGTCGGAATCACCACAAATCTTGTATTAATCCTCTGAGAGAATGCATACATCAATATTCATATCACTACCTTTGTGAAACAAGAAAAGGATCCTCTCAAGAGTTTCTTTCCAAAAATTCTGAACCTTTCTTAAGTGTTGCTTCCCTCTATTTATATGGAGGGGAAGCTTTGAACAATAGCTACAACAAATATCTCAGTCTAGCTTCAGCTGTCAGATTGACTAGTTGTCTTGGCCTGGGATGGCTCTGTTGCCCAAAAATGATTACAACAAATTTGATTGCTTCATTAAATTGCGACAAAGTACAGAATAACAAAACAAGTGAAAAACTAGATGAAATCTACAACAAAATATCTCCATGTCCATCCCTGTGATCGCCTTTGATCAGGCCACTGCTTGGTCATGATCTTCCTCCTTTGGTACTCGGCTAGTTTCTGTCTCGCTTTCACCTTTACAGCTTGAATCTCTCATCCTCTAGAGTTGGGAGTAATCAACTATCAGTTTCATGCCATGGTGCAAAAATAGAGGTCATTCGGGCAGTACTTCATTGCCCCACTGCTTGGAGATCCATGCTGAGTCATTAAATCCTTCTGAACTCCCATACCTTCATTTACTCACTGCAGACTTGGGCATAGTGCAGTCGAATTCATTTCCCAGGTCTATGTTGACCCCGTTTCTTGTTACAAGGGGTTTCACAGGGTCAGCCCATGCCAATTTCCAAATGCTCCATGTCCTCCTTTAATGCCTCAACTGCTGACCCATTACGCCTTTAAATCTCTGTATTCCATTATTGGGACTTTACCGCATTGGGACCTTTATTCTAAAAGACCTTACAAAATAACGAATTTTGTTCCTCTTTAGCCCCTTTTGCTTTGAGCTCTTTCCCTTTTTTGTCGCATTACCAACGGCTTTGACCTGATGCTTAGCCCTCGAGCGCTAGAGCCTTTAGACTCCTGTCCAGGAACCCTTTTCCTTTGTTAAATGAAATATCAGAGCTCAACGAATTAACAACTTTCAACTGAAGAACCTTTGCGAAACTGCGAATGCTGATCTCTGATTGGGCCCACTTGTAATGTCCCAATCAACATATCTGCGATTTCCGATCCATGTCTTTGGTGCCACCTACCAGAACTTGCGATCGCCGATATGCAGGATCGCCTCTCCTGCTTAGCTCTTGATTCCTCGCTCTTCTTGTGTCCATAGGCCAGCCCCTAAATCGGAGGTTTTCAATCGGCGTTTCCCCTTTGATGCATAATACGCTTCGACCTCCGATCATCGATCTTTTATCAATGACGTCATCACTGCCACGTGTTGCTTCCTAAGTGGTGACACGTGTCACCCGGATATTCCCCCGCAGGACCCCTGCAAATGCTAGATCACCATGCCAATGTGTCCACTGTACTACCACGTCAAGATGACATCAGCCGCCATGTGGTCCTCGTCAGACCCAATCTCATTGCAGCACGTGCCCAGTTGGAGGAGAGAGAAAATGCCCCGCCTACCCTTGGTTTTTCACTGATTTCCTTTGTTACAATTTTCGATCCATTCCTATTGATTTACACTATCGGCGCTTTTTACCGCAATTTCTTAAAAGAGGTCACTTGAAGATCGTCGATTGCCGACTTGCGACTTGCCCAGACTCATTGGATCGTTGATGTGCGATTTGCGATATCGGAGCTCCAATCACTGATGTGCGATGCAGCTTGATCCTCAAATTTGTGATTTGCAATATTGGCGATCGTTGATCGTTGATTCACTTTGCTTCGCTGCTAGTCCTCTAGTATTTGCAATTGTCGATATGCCATACCGCTAGAACCTTCGATATGCCATGCTGCCTGATTCTCCGATCACCGATCTCCAATATCGGACCTCTGCTTCCCTCTTTCCAAAGGTGACAAAACCCCCAACTTCAATAGGCCACATCTTATGATCCAAAGGTCCATTTTTGGACTTCCATATTCCGTTGGAAAGCTTATTCCAAGCACTATCCAATGGAGGGGTTTCGATTTAGTTTTGAGCATTTTTGCGGCTTGGAAGATGGCTGCAAACTTTTCCGCCCTATTGCACCTTTTTAACAGCTAAAGACAAATTTTGCAAAGGGTGACAACATTGGCTCCACCTGGGGACAGTGTCTTGCTGACAAGGTGATGAGAACCTGCAGACTAGTGGCTTCTATCCATTGGGCATGGATTTATTTTATTGAAGTATATAAAAACAAAAACAGAAATGTAAAGAACTGAAAGTATTACTGATATTTTACAATGTCTCACTGGTATGTACAATGGGTGAGAGATGGACCTTTTAGTGTTGGAAGTACAATTTGAGGAATTGCCCATTTACAGGCAGCTCAAGCATTTCACCCTCCAATTTTTCTAGCAAGAAAGCATTGTTTCCCTTTATCTCAACAATCTTGAAGGGTCCAAACCATAAGGGGTCAAATTTTCTATGTTTCCCTTTGTCTTCTCTTCTTTCATCCCACCTTAAAACTAGATCTCCTGGCTGAAGAGGTTTGTCTTTGGCCTTCTTATCAAACAGGAATTTCATTTTTTGCTGGTAGTTGTCTAACCTGTAATTTACCTGTTCTCGGGTCACCTAGAGCTCCACCAACTGATGTATCCTTCTAGTTAGGGAGTTGGCTTCTTCTTCTGCATCTTGTAATATCTTAGCACTGGCATAGCAAGCTGAAAAAGGGAATACAACAGCTCTTCCATAAACCAACTCGAAAGGGGATTTACCTGTGGATCTTTTAGGAGTGACCCTATTGCCCATAGTGCGAATTTTTGTTGAGAATCCTAGTTCCTCTGACTTTCTGCAATTGTCTTCTTTAGGATTCTCACCACCATTTTGTTTGAAGACTCAACCAGTCCATTGCCTTGAGGATAGTAAGTAGTGGAGTGGCCAATTGTGATGTTATATTTCTGACAAAAGGTGTTAAACTTTATAGACTTAAAAGCCTGGGCGTTATCGGTCACAATCTTCACAGGACAACCAAACCTGGTCAAGATATTCTCCTCCACAAATTTCATGACTATAGTGTCAGTTGCATTCTTGGCTGGGACTACTTCTACCCATTTGGTGAAATAGTCTATGGCAATGAAGATCCACTTGTGCTGGCCAGTGGAAGGAGGATATATTTCTCCGATGAAGTCTAGTCCCAATTGTCAGAAGGGTTCTTCTACAATAATAGGGATCAAGGGGAGTGGAGCCAATTTCTTCTTTTCAACAAACACTTGACATTGGTGACAAGGCCTAACATAAGAATGAACATCTCCAAATAGCGTGGGCCAATTGAACCTTGCTTTCAACATCTTATGCGCAGTGGTCTTCCAGTTGTAGTGCCCCCACAAATGCCACTATGGAACTCATCCATCACCCTTTGCAATTCTGTTTCAACCAAACACTGCAGTAGAATTCCCACTGGGTCTTTCCAGTACAGTTGCCCATTAGATATAACAAACTTCTGGGCTTGAGCCCTCAATGCTCTGTACTTGGATTTTTCCACCTTTGTTGGGCATCTCAAAAACAGTAAATAGTGGATGACATTTTGATACCAAGCCGAAGTTTCATATTTGATATGAATCTTTTGGACTGCAGTCTTGATCATGGGTTGTGTCCCCTCTTCACCCTCTTCTGTTAATAAATTGATTCCCAATGCCTGACAATTTGACTCTGATAGGATTTTCGCCAATCCTTGTCCTTTAATGAGCTTAGTGGGTCTTACCTCCATGTCATACTCCTGGATTTTTGCAATCCACTTACCCCTTTTACCATCGATGTCTCCTTCTACTAGGATGTCCTTCAATGTTGATGTTGGGACATAAGCCACGATGCTCGAGTGAAATACATAGACTCTAAAAGCCTTCAGAGATTTGACTAGAGCATATGCCTTTTTTTCCAATATATTATACTTTAGTTCAACACCCCGCAGCACATGGCTAAAGAACGTTATGGGCTACTCATGGCCTTCCTTATTTTTCTAAGGTAGCACAGCAGCTACATTATGGGGGGAGGCAAAAGAAAAGATATAAAATGGCCTTGAATAGTCCAGGCTTACTAGCACCGGAGCCTCTACAAAAGCTCTTTTGATTCTAGAGAAGGATTCTCGGGAATCTGGGCTCCACTTTACTTCATTCTCCTTTTTCAACATTTCGGTAATGCTTTTCACTATTTCTGCGTAGTTAGGTACAAACCTTCTCAAGAAATTAATCCTCCCCAAGAAGATTTGAACCTCCTTCTTATTCCTTGGCAGGCAAATACGACTGATATCCTCCACCTGCTTAGGAGTGATCTTTACCCCTACCTGCGCTACGACGTGCCCCAACAACTTTCCTTCGCTCAAAGCGAACTGGGATTTCATGGGATACAGGGACAGCCCATACTTTCTGCACTTTTCAAAGGTAAGCTTTAGATATTCAATATGTTCCTCATCTGTTTTTGAGGAATCAGTGATGTCATCCAGATAAACCACCACAAATTTGTCTCGCTTTCCCACAAAGATATGTCCATTGCCCTCTGGAATGTTGCTCATGTGTTTATTAAGCCGAATGGCATCCTTGCGTACATGAAATTCCCCCAAGGAGTCATGAATGTTGTTTTCTTTTGATGCTCAGGTTGCACTGCCACTTGGTTATATCCTAAATAGCCATCCATCATTGACATCCTAGCAAAGCCAACTACCTCCTGTAAAATGTGGTCCATTTTAGGCAATGGGTAGTTGTTCTTCAAAGAAGCTTTGTTCAGGTTCCTAAAATCTATGCACAATCTGATTTCTTGATTCTTCTTCCTAACAGGGACCAGATTGGCAACCCATTCTAAGTACCCCAGTGGTACAATGATCTTAGCTTGAAGCAGCTTCTTCACTTCCTTCTTAAACGATGGGAGTAGAAGTGGATTGATATGTCTGATTTTTTGCTTACAAGGCTTCATATCATTCCCTAGAGGAATCATAGGTTGCATAATATTTACATCAAAAGCCTTTAAATCATCATAAGACCAAGCAAAAACATATTTATAGGCTTTTAGGAGATTTAAGTACCTTTGTTTGTAGTGTTGGGGGATCTTGGTTGATAACTTGATCAAATGGGGTTCATCCTCTGAGCCTATAACGCAGTCCTCTACGTGCTCCTTAGTTTCCTGCCAGCAAGCTTAGAAGCCACGACGTTTGGTTTGAATATCCTTTCCAAAGAAACTAGACCTCGTGGAATGGAATTTCCCTTCTCCCATGTAGTTAGTTGCTCTTCCGTTATTTCTTCCTCTTCTTGATTAATCACAGAGTTTGAAAATTCCCCGATGACCTCCATAAAGCATTTGATCTGCTCATCATCCTCAAATACTTGCCAATGTTTCACATTGTCAAGTACTGAGGGTCTGTATCTGACTTTAATTTCATACCTGAGCAGAGGATTTTGGGGTGGCTTGAAGTTGCTGGCAGCTATAGCTAAAGAATCAGCCATTCGATTTCCTTCTCTTGGCAGGAATTGTACATTAAAAGCTGAGAATAAGTTGTCAATCAAGTCCCAAAATTCATTTATGTAGGCCCTTAGCCAGGGTGTTTAGTTTGGCATTGGTCCTTGATCTGCTTGACTACCAGTTCAGAATCACAAAATACGGTCAGGTAGTCAATATTTAGATTCTTTGTCGATTGCAGACCCAGTAACAGTGCCTCATATTCTGCCACATTGTTGGTGGCCTCAAACTCCAATTTGAAGGATAGAGGAATTAAGTTACCTTCTGGAGATATCAGCAATACTCCTGCCCCATTTCCTTCTTTTGAATTTGCCCCATCAAAATACAGCTTCCATACCTTGCTACATTCTTTGAGTTGTCGGTCTGATTGGACTACAAGATGTATCTGTGTTTCTTTTAGAATGAATTCATATTTTTCTAGCATAAAGTAGGGATGTCCCTTTTTGTTCTATACACAGGTGCATTGTCTGAACAATCAGCTCTGGTGACTATTTTGACGAATCTGGATTCCCTATACAATCTCCTTTCCTCTCCACCAAAGATAGGAATGGTAGCATAAGTCAGATCCAACTTGATGGACCCTCCAATCTTAGATCCCCAAGACCTGGACAAAAGCATACCAAACCTCACTGGGATGTCAGCAACTACAATATCCATTACCACACTTTTCGCTGGGATCTGGGCCAAATTAACCACCATGTCCTTGATCATCCCCAAGCACCTAACCCTCTTAGAGTCAAAAGAATAGAGATCCTTATAGGGTCTGGTTATTTCTAGACCCAGCTGCTCCATTACAGATAATGGCATCAAATTATGGGAAGCTTCGGAGTCTAACATGCAATTGTGAAGCAGGAGGTTGTGTACTACCAGAGTGACATAAAAAGGTGGGGTGGAAGGATCTTTCTCCTCAACATGAGGTCCAAAGACTACCATAGGCCTTTCTTGCTACAAGTTTAGACTGTCAAGGGGTTGGACTAAAGTGGAAGGAAACAGAAACTGATAGACTTGGGCCTTGTAAATGGGTTGTTTCAAGAGCTTAGACAATGAGACTGGGATCTAGACTTTTTCAAGCTCTTTCTGGAGGTTAAAGAGCGTGTGTCCTTTTTCTCCAATGCTAATTTCTATAGTGTCCTTTTCTTTTTCATGTACGGGTTTAGTTGGGGGAGTTGACTTACCTTCTTTAATGACTTCAAGCTGATAGTTGTTCGGATTGGAGGACTCTTTCTTTCTTGAGATAACTGGGTCTACAAGTCCCTTCCCCTTATCAACAATCTTAGGGGGCTCCTGGGAAGAAGTACCTTCATTCTAATCTTGTGCTCTTAATCTCTTTCTAGACAATCGCAAATCGTACTTCTTGTGCAGCTGAACCTGTATGAAGTTAGCGAACTGTTTGCAATAGCCATCAATCTCATCATCATTCAGTGTGGCATGAAGCTCCTCCTCCTCTTCATATGTTCCGAGTTCTTGTCTGTGGTCGGAGAAAGAGGAGTACAAGTTCCCCTGAAAATTGCTTGGTTCCAGTGACAATTCCTCTGGATCATCTTCTATATATAATGGAGGATGAATATGGTCTTGTTGCTCTTTCCTCTCCCTTGCATTAACTGTAGGGGAGGCATTCTGTATTGGGGATTGTAACCCCGATTGGCAGCTGGGAAGTTCCGTCTCTGAAGGCTTTTATTCTCGAGCTCCATTTTTGTCAGTTTATTGGATAAGCTCTTTATCAATTTTTCCATTTCTTCTATCCTTTGTTCTTGAAATTCTCTTCCACTTGAGGAAGCTACCTCCTCTTTTCCCTTTTTCTTCTCTCCAAAGTCAGTTGTACTTCTTGACTTCCCTGTGGAGGTATATTTTGCCTCTACTTCTAGGGCATCGGTTTGGATCTGATCCAAGGTAGGAGACTTACTTTCTCTGAGAGTAAAATGGAATTCTGTATCAAAGGCACCAACAAAGACTACTCGGGCACCGCCCAGTGGAGGTTTGATTTCAGCAAGCAGATTATTGTACAGCTTATTAAATCTTTTAATAAAATCTGAGATATCCTCACCAGATTTCTTCTTGATAGCATTAAACTTAGTGAGGATGTACCCATGGTCTCTCTTCTCACCCCATTTCTGCAACAAGGAGTTCTCCATTTCTTCCTAAGTGTTAATGGAAGCATTTGGCAAGTATTTAAACCATTTCCTGACCTCCTCGTCCAAAGATTGGACGAAAAGCCTCAACACTACATCCTGATGTTCAACATTTTGATTCTCTGCAAAGGCACAAAAAATTTCTGTCTTTGTGTTGTTTCATCAGCTTCTTCATTATACCTAGGCAAGAGCTTGAGGTAATCTTGTGGCATAGCATGTGCAGGTTGAGGCAGGTTTAAGGGATCATAGTTGTTTAGTAAGAAACCTGGGGCGGCCATTTGGGTCGGCGATGGTGGTGCTTGAATTCCTGGAGGAGCTTGAGGTATTACCAATGGTAAGACAGCTAACTGACAGTGGAATGAGGGATTGTTCACACTGTGGGTAGGGCTTCTTTGGGGTTTATCTTTTATCTCCTCAACTTCTTCTTTGTCCTCTAGGGAGGCGGCACTGAGGGGCTGACCACTCTCGGGAGGATATACCAGAACTCTAGGAGGAAATTCGGAATAATGAATTACAGCCTTTTGTGAACTAGATAAGGATTTTTCAGGAAACGAGGACACAGTAGCATCAATATTGAGGATTTTTTCCTTTCTAGTCTTTCTGGATATAGGCTTTTCTGGATCAAAGACAGCTAGCAGTTTTTGTTGAGAGGGGTTTGCATAGGTATAGGGCCTCTTAGGAGCCAGAATGATCAAATAAAAATACAGACAGTGGAGTCACCAAGGTGAGATATCTTCAACCCACACTTCCCTTGCTCACCTGACAAAGTGAATGTAAAGATTTGTCGTACCCAGGGAAAAATATTTCACAATTCCATCCCCGGCAATAGCGCCAAAAAGATCTTGTGGCTAATTTTAGCACCTATAGCAACAGTGCGTCAGGGGATGTAAAAAGACTCCTAGAGACAGCCTCCGGGTTGATTATAGACCAGTGCCTAGGACATCTTAAATAGTGCTATCATATTTATCTTGAGTACTTGTAGCATTAATAGTTTTGTCACAAGTAATTTAAATAGGATTGATTCAGAACTGTTCATGAAACAACATAGGCACAAAAAGCCACAGGGAGTAATCCTCAATTAGTGGTGGCCAAAGCAGATTGTAAGCTTGCAGCAAATCAATTGTTAAGGTAGATGTAATAGTAGAAGACAATAGAGAATAAATCCATCAAAACAGAGCTTAGAATTTAAGGATTCTATATCTTTGGATTTAGAGAGAAGCGAGAGTAATGAAAGGCTTATGAAATGCTAAGATGCATGGAGCGCCTTTTAAAGACCTTATTACCATATCAATACAGGCATTCTTTATCAATGACTTGATCTAAATGAATTTGTATATAATGGGAATATATCTAACCACTACGTACATGCAATTTGAGGAGAATATCAAACATATATGAAAACACTAAGGGAGAAAAACATACTACAATCCAATAAGCCAGAATCACCACAAATCTTGTATTAATCCTCTGAGAGAGTGCATACATCTATATTCATATAATTGACTTTGTGAAACAAGAAAAGGATCCTCACAAGAGTTTCTTTCCAAACATTTTAAACCTTTCTGAAGTGTTGCTTCCCTCTATTTATATGGAGAGGGTAGCTTTGAACAATAGCGACAACAAATATCTCAGCCGAGCTTTAGCTGTTAGATCAACTAGTTGTCTTGGCCTGGGATGGCTCTGTTGCCCAAAAATGATTACAACAGATTTGATTGCTTCATTAAATTGCGATACATAATAAAAAAACAAGTGAACAACTAGATGAAATCTTCAGCAAAATATCTCCATGCCCATCCCTGTAATTGCCTTTGATTAGGCCATTGCTTGGTCATGATCTTCCTCCTCTGGTACTCGGCTGGTTCTCGTCGCTTTCGCCTTTACTGCTTGAATCACTCATCCTCTAGAGCTGGGAGTGATCGACTATCGGTTTCATGCCATGGTGCAAAAACAGAGGTCATCCAGGCGGTACTTCATCTCCCCACTGCATGGAGCTCCATGCTGAGTCATTAAATCCTCCTGAGCTCCCATACCTTCATTTACTCACTGCAGACTTGGGCATAGTGCAGTCAAATTCATTTCCCCTGTTTGTGTTGACCCTGGTTTCTTGTTACAAGGGGTTTCATAGGGTCAGCCCATGCCAATTTCCAAATGCTCCATGTCCTCCTTTAATGCCTCAGTTGTCGACCCATTATGCCTTTAAAGCTTTGTATTCCATTATCAGGACTTTATCGCATCGAAACCTTTATTCTAAAAGACCTTAAAAAATAGTGAATTCTGATCCTCTTTAGCCCCTTTTCCTTTGAGCCCTTTCCATTTTTCGTCATATGACTGGGGGCTTTGACCGGGTGCTTAACCCTCGGACGCTAGAGCCTTTGGACTCACGTTTGGGTACCCTTTTCCTTTGCTAAATGAAATATCGGAGCTTGGCAAATTAATAACTTTAAACTAAACAACCTTTGTGAAACTGCGAACGCCAATCTCCGATTCAACCCACTTTTAATATCGCAATCAGCATATCGGTAATTTCCGATCCATGTCTTTGGTGCCACCTCCCAAAACTTGTGATTGTTGATATGCAAGATCGTCTGTCCTACTTAGCTCTTGATTCTTCGATTTTCCCGTGTCCATAGGCCAACCCCTATATCAAAGGTTTTCAATCGGCGTTTCGCCTTGATGCATAACACACTTCGACCTCCGATCGCCGATCTCTGATCAGTGACGTCATCACTGCCATGTGTCGCTTCCTGAATGGTGACACGTGTCACCCGATATACCCCCATAGGACCCCTGAAAATGCTAGATCACCATGCCACATATCCACTATACTACCACGTCGAGATGATGTCAACCGCCACGTGGTCTTTATCGGAACCAATCTCATTGCACCACACGTCCAGTTGGAGGAGAGAGAAAAGGCCCCACCTGCCCTTGGATTTTTGCTAATTTCCTTTGTTACAATTTTCGATCCATTCCCTGTGATTTACACTATCGACGCTTTTTCCCGCAATTTCTTAATAGAGGTCACTTGAAGATCGTCGACTTCCGACTTGTGACTTGTCTAGAATCGTTGGATCGTCGATGTGCGATTTGTGATATTGGAGCTCCATTCGCCAATGTGCGATGCAGCTTGATCCTCTGATTTGCGATATTAACAATCATTGATCGTTAATTCTCTTTGCTCTGTTGTTGGTCCTATGATATCTGCGATCGCCGATATGCCATATCCCTGGAACCCCTAATATGCTCTCCGAACGTTGATCTCCGATATCGGGCCTCTGCTTCCCTCTTTTCAAAGGCAACAAAACCCCCAACTTCAATAAGCCATATCTTCTGATCCATAAGTCCATTTTTGGACTTCCTTATGCTGTTGGAATGCTTATTCTAAGCACTATCCAATGGAGGGGGTCCAATTTAGTTTTCAGCACTTTTGCGGCTTGGAAGATGGCTGCAAACTTTTCTACCCTATTGCACCTTTTTAACAGCTGAAGACAAATTTTGAAGTGGGTGACAACAGTCACAGTGAGCTACAACCTAACCTTGTAAAAAGCCTCACCTCACTTGTTAATCAAACACATCACCTCCTCTTGGCTATTGATGTTCCTCTTGTTCCCTCCTTTGGAACCTCTTGAGCACTCCTTGTTCCTCTCTCGTTGTCGCTCCTCTACTCACCTTCTGAGAACTTCTCTTGTTCCCTTTTCCTTGAGGACTTCCTTTGTCCCTCTCTTCTTCCAACCTCAGCTGGAATGTTTCTCTCTGCAAGGGTTTTCTTCTGCCATAGTCTTTGAGCACACAACCAGTTCCCTCCTCAACCTAAATCATCTCATATTTATAAGCAAAGCTTCTCATGTTCACATTGCTTTGTACAACATCTGTGGTTGTATATCTTGCTACCTGTACCCACAAATTCCTTAGCTAAACATAAAACATAAAAAATAGTTATACCTGTTTGGTTCTCCTCCTCTAAGATTTCAATATCTCAGTTCCCCCAGTTTTGCCTCTTGATGGAGTTCTTTTGTCTATTTCTAGCTCTACAATTGCCTGGAATTCTCCCAGTTTGTTGTAGTCCTCTATTAAAGATTTTCTTACCTCTGATATCTCTTGCCCCTTTCAAAGTATCTTTTACTCTGGTATCTTATATCTCTGCCTCTGTGCCTTGCTTTCTCAACCCTATCTTCTACAAATGACCAAACTGTCAGTTATCATTTAAATAAAGAGAGTAATCATTACCTCTCTAGTCCAGTGCCTTCACCTCTTTGTTGGCTCCAAGATTTTCTTCTGTCCACAAAACCTTCACTGAAATCACCTTGTTTTGCTACTATTTTCCTCAATCTAATACCCTAATTTGTAGAGTTCTGATACCACAATGATAACAAGCCCCTCCAGTGGCCTGCTTTATTTTTTCCCAAGATTCTCTACCATATGTGTCAGCAACAACCCCAATGAAATATTAAATTCCATTAAGCACTCATGCGTCAAATCGTTTTTATATACTTTGTACTATTTCTTTGTATCTGTGCAATTCCCCAATGGACTAACCCTTGATTCTTATAAATTTCATGGCAAACGAAAATTCCAAAACAAAGATTATAATACCATTAAAATAAAACCATCCATTCCTTATGGAGGTGCAACCCTCTGTCGCTTTTCTTCCCGGAATTTAAACTCGAAACCCTTTTATATTCTACCCCTCGAAAGTCTCCTTGTGACTCTAGATGAATCCTCTCATTATTCAATGTTTTCTTAATTGAAAATTTTCTCCACACTCTTAGATGACTGTTGACGGGTCCACTCCAAGGGTCGGGTCTGGATCCCGACTGGAGTTCGGGATAGATCTTTGTCCACGTGTTTTTTAGACAAACCCAAAGTCGAACCTCTAACTGGTCGAGGTCGGCCAATCATTCCAATCATTTTAATTAAATCTAACAAGAGCCCGACTACCCTAGTCGAAGAACATATGAGGTCGGCTGATTGTCAACAATATGTATTCGCCAAAACGACCGCGATCTCGACTTGTTTAGCGTTAACCCCTATTGGCCCATGCTCACTTGGTAAATTCCAAAAAAATTGTTATTGCAAATCCAACTCAACTAGTGACACTTTTGACTGAAGTTTGTTGGAAGTCATGTACCCTGAACTCCCCAAAATTACCAGAACTTCCACTGCGATTATTATGGGCTAACGATAGCCCTGCCCTTAGCCCCCCTTCGACGAAATTCATATTGAATTCCCTCAACTCATACACTACACGAACACAGACTCTCGCCTAGAGCCCACGCCCCCTATGCTCCTTTGAGATTCATTCACTATTATCATTGCTCTCACAACATTGTCCCTTACATTTTCAATTCGAACCCACAGCATTGCATGGATTAGAAGCTGGGATCTAATATCTTTCCCTTTGGAGTTAGGAATTAAATCTTCATGACTTTGCTATGGGTATTTTTATTTATCAGTGACTCACTGCCTGGTATCTCCATGCCTTCCCTGTTCAGCATTCTCCATTCTTATTCTCGAGCCTTCCTTTAACTCTAACACTTTTACACCGTTTATTGGGTATTTGTTATATTCTTTCCATAACTAGCTTCAGGTGTCACAGTTCAGGGCAGCACCTCGAGAAAAAAAAAATTATGCGGACCCAAGGATTGTGGGAAAACCTAACCATGTTTTGCACATGGTTTTGGGCATGATGGATATTTTCCCACGGCATTTTGTAGATCCGATCAAGTGAACTACAATTATATTCTAATCTAGGGTTAATGCTTGGGGTTTTCGAATGCTTCTACATGTATATATATGTATTGTAACATTGATAGAATATAATAAAAAATCAATCTGGTTTTCCCGATTTGTGTTCCAAAAGAAAATCTTTGGGTATATTTTTTATGTTCTCGCCATTGTTTATTTTTCTGTTTTAAGAATTTGTTTGCAAGAGATTTCTAAACAGGGTTAAAAGTTAAAACCTACATTTGGTATCAAAGTTGTTTCGGCTTCAAGGGGACGCCTTTGCGACTAAGGGGTTTTGCTCGGGCTTGCGGTAGACCCTGTTACAGTGGGAGATCTGTGGGATCAATTCTTGCAGTGAAAGGAGACGGTGAATAGTGGAAAGATAAAGATCGAGAAATTTAATGGACAAAGTTTTAAGCTGTGGAAGTGTTACCACTCAAACTAACATGGGGGCTAAAGGGGATTCCTAAAGGGGACAACTATTAGGCCAAGGGCAACAATGGAGACTTAGCCCACTGTCACCTCAGCTAAGACTCCCTACTCTTTATGGATTTTCACCGATGGCATGAGACCTGGTATATGGAAGTCACTTGTCAAGGATGAATCAACAAATGAATGTGAAGTGACCCTGATGATCCTTTTCCTAGAAGGGGGTAAAGAATGGAGCTTATTTGCTCTTCAAGCAAGGTACAAAGATTTCTAGGATAAGGAGGGGAGGATTTGAGGGTTAGGTTAGAGGAATATGCCTTGTAAAGGAGTTTCCCAATCCTAAAATCCTTATTGAACTTGACTTCCCAAATGGTTCTTGAAGAATTGACTTTTCAAAGGTATGGGACCACACGGGACCAAGTGGACCCAGCCCAGGTTAAGGAGAGAGAATCTAGCAACCAATGATGTTCTTAACCCAGACAAGGAAGGGGAAAGGATCAAAGTAAGAATTTCCAATTAAAAGTGTCAAATTGATCCTATGAGGTGCCAACCTAGGGAATACTAGGGCAAGGTTTGATCTCAGAGCTAGGGCTTGGGCTATTTCACAACTCTACTGTCGGAATAGCTTCAAATTTGGAGGAGGCCTTGAGGACACACCAGTGCAGTAGAGGCTAGGAGATTGAACTTTTTCTATGGCTATTTCATTGGGAAAATGATGCCCTAGGTGACCTGACTTAGCTAGACCTAAAAGAGAAAGGGAAGAGGTGGAGAAAATGTTCTTTGAGTGATCACCTATTAGTGGACCAATGCCTAATCCCTTGGGGAGAACAGAGTCTAGGAGAATGATGAGAAAGGCCTTCGTATTTCGGTCAAAGAGGCCTTAAGGACTACTTCGCTTGGCCTTTAGGCAAGAAGAAGTGACCTCAAATCTTTTATACTTTGCTTTGGAAAAGAAATGGCTTATCAAGATAAATTCACTAGTAGAATTATCCCTAGGAGATTTCATTCACATACATGGCCCATACATTGAGAGATGCTATATAGAAACAATAATTCCACAATTTCGCAATTATGCAATGCAGCAATTAGCCCTAGTATAGAGAAAACCCATTAAATGCATATGACAAAAAGTAAAACAAGAATGGCATTAAATGTGTGTATTTACATGTAATATAACATATCCAACCATCAAAAATTTGACCATAAAGAAGCTCCAAGATAAAATACTCCAATCCAAACATCAAAATGCATCCATGCTCCAATTCATTCCCCCAGAAAAAGTGTGAATTTCTCTAAAGAGAAGAATGATCCAATCTAAAGTGATGAGACAAATGAATTCATGTCTCTCCTATTTATACACTCATAAGGAGTTTAAATTACCTAATTTGAGCCCACAGCCCACATTAGCCCATCAACTAAAATAATGTGCAAATAACTATCTATTGGTGACAAGCCCACCAAACTAGCTCACAAATAAAATAATAAACCTCCTAAGAGGTTGAATGATCAATAATGCATGTCATTCGGCTCTCTAAGAGGCCTGATGAAGTCCATAAGTGCCAAAATGATGAATTGGACTTCCAAAAGTAATGGACAAGGGGTTGGCCCCTTGTTCTCCACATAATAAACCTATGGTGCTCCTAATGGCTGTGAGGGCACACAAGTGACCTCATGGGTCTCCAAGTAAGTTGAATATGCCTGTAGATCATCAGTAATGGCTTAGATGATGGTGTAAGTGATGCCACATAAACATACAAGTCCTAGGTCATCTGCCAAGTGCATGGTACAACTATGGGGATGGTTGGACAAAGGTGAACCATGTGCATCTTCCTCGTCCAATAGCTAAATCTCGAGCAATCTCTGAACATCTCTGGAGATCCATGGAGTGTTGTCTACCGCTGTGTAAGCCCATGGCTTTCAACACACACCCTACATGTGCCAATGTAGCCCTTTGGAGGGTTAGGACCCCGTATAGGGAGACCAAACCTATGATGGAGACCAAACCTATGATGGAGACCATCTGCAATCCTGCATAAGATCCTATGCGTCCCTTAGCCTTCTAGTATAACAAGCCATCAAGGAAATCGATTAAAAGAGCTTACAAATCATGGAAAAAAGGTGGGGACTTCATAATGGCATGCCCTTCGATAGTGGGTTTTGGCATGTGCTAATATCTCCAAGCTCCAAACAAGATTAACCAAGTATCCCATTAGGTGGTTTCTACTTCTAAAGGGGATAATATGTCCAAGGTACATCCTTTAAAAGGTGGTGGCATGTGATAAAGAGGTGAATGGAGTAGGGAATGAAAAGGGGCAGCCCTGGGCCACGTGCTAGGTTACAAGGGTAGTCAATAGAAGGGAAGCCCACACTTGGGTGTATAATATATAGGAGGGAGCAATCGTGGTACATGAAGTATCCGGCCTTGATTTTTCCACCCTTCTTTATATGTCTGTTTCCTTTTTATGATTTTTCTTCAATTAATTGCTCGAGGCTCAAGGGGTAAATGCATCAGGTGTGAGATATAGTAGTGGATACCCCCTTTTAAGGTAGGGTGGTTTACTGCCCACCAGGGGTTGGGACAATCATGGATTCTTATATGATGAAGGAGGCTCCTAGAACCTGTAGGAACCAAGGTGGTGGCCATGATGATGGGGTAGAGCTCATTTATTTGCTTTTTCCCACGTGTTAAATGTGTTTGTCCCGACCATTTTTTGAATTTTGTCGTACATTTTCCTATTGAATGTGGCCAATCATGCGTTTAATTTTCTTTTTAGCTGCATAAACTCTGGGGCATCATTATGGGCCTGACCCAAGGTGTGGGCAGGGGAAGGGAAGAGCTAGCCATATGTGGACCCAGGTGGGAGAAATGATGAATGGGGTTATAATCTGTGGAAAGGGAGCAATATATGTGGATGAGAAAGAGGGACCACGCAACCAAAATCATGGTTTCCCATGAAATACCATCCCTAAAGCCAAATGGTCAGTAAAAGAGATCCCACATAACTAGAATCCAAGGTTAAGATCCAAAAGAGGTCTAGGTGACGAGAACACAAACCTAGCCCATTATTCTATCGAATCCCCCCATTAATTCATGCCCAAAAGTGTCCATGATAAGCAAACTACAATTCTAAATTACCAAATGACAAGGCATAACTTTAGGTTCAGGAGGCCCACCTTCAAACATACGATCATGAAAAATGGGTGAGAACCCAGATGGCGGGCTCAAGTAGCGAAGAAATGGCACAACGAGCTAGTTGGTGGCTGTAAGGGGCTTTGTCGGTTAAGGACCATCTTGGAGAAAAATTCTCTCCTAGGGATATCAGCCACAAAATGGTGGGTAACATCTGGCTCCAACTAGGATGTGCTCTCTCGAAGAAGTGGACGAAGCTACTCAAATGAGAGGTCACAAGAACTCCAGCAATCTCTTGGTTACCGCCAACCTGTTACCTGCACATATTAACGATTGAACCCACGGGGCAGCATGTCTTTCATGGTGTCTTATAATCACCCATGCTTAGTGTTAGGCCGTAAAATTAACAGAAAAATAAAATATCCAAATTTTAATTTAAATGCATCTAATCTACCATGAGAAATATCATAGGAGGTTAGTTTTAATGTAAAATCAACATGTGATGCATCCTACTCTAACATCCATAACATAAAATGCCAAGTGCTAGGTATAATCATAGACCCGATGCAACCAACATGTCAATTGATCAATACAAGAATGCACGCTTCCATGATTATTTTTGCAGCGGACCTGGCAATACAAATGGGAACAATGATACAAGGCGTTACGAGGGAGGGAGGTGGGAAAAGAAGAGACCCACATGCCATAGAAAGGAGCCTTGGAATAAGGAAAAGACGTACTCTTGCTATATAAATGAGAAACTTTGCATATTTGTGTATAACTGGTTTTGGATTCTCCAAACAAGTATTTTTTGGTCAATAGTTTTTTTTTTCAGTTCTGGTCCAATTCACATTTTTGGGATTGACTGGTTCAATAACCAGTCCAATTCTGATAACATTAGTGGGGACAAATTTTCGAGTTCAAACTAGCCTTCTAGTACTTGATGAAAAGCCTATTTAGTCACAACTGGAAGCATTACTAGCCAACAAAGAGTATATACTACACCAACACATTGTTTGTGATATAGTGAAGGATATGCAGCCTGAAGATGCCACTTGAGAACCAATAGGAATTTAACAACAGTTTGCACACCTTCAGCCTTGAGGACAACACTGTTTTTGAAGGGGAGGACATGTTAGGGTCTTACCCTATCCTCCCTAACTTGGAGTATTTAACAATTAGTTAATTAATGCATGAGGGCATCTTTTGAATAAGGCCCACTGGATAGTTAGTGGGTAGTTACCTAATGTAAAAAGGTCAGCATTATTGATTAAGGGCCACTAGGTGGTTGGTATTCAATAATGATGGGACCACAACTAGTCAGGATTTTGCTAGTAAGAAACTATTTATAGCGCCAAAAGGCTATGTAATGTTTTGTCCGGGATAATTATATTGTGTTGGATCTCTGGTCAAGGAAGGTTGCCCTGTCGAAGAGGCCTATCTACATTGCTCTTTGTTTTGGAATTTCTAAAACAAGGGTTATATTCTGCAGGTTTAATCTCATTGTCCCTTGTATTTTCTTTCTGCACTTATATTTTCTGAATAGTGTTCATGTTCTGTTATTTCTGCTGGTTTGAGTACATTACATTACATATCTATGATATCCTGGGTCAATAAGATGCAGGCAGCAGTCGCATTCAGTTTAGCAAAGACAGAGCATATGGTAGCCGGATCTACTAGTTGTCAAGCCATATGACTTTGCAGTAGATAGCAGAGTTCATCAATTAGATGTTGAAGCCCACTATGGTATACAGTAACAATGAGAGTTGTACCAAACTCTCTGAAAATCTAGTATTTCACAAACACAGCAAGCACATAGATATCCAGCACCATTTGCTCAAAGAAAAATCTTGTAAGGGAGCAGCAATTCCTGAGTGTGTTCCTTCGGATTCACAGGTGGGTGGCAGTTTGACCAAGCCCTTGACCAAAAGAATAATTGAGATGTTGAGGGAGAGATTTGGTTTGGTGGAAAACACTTTCACTATTTCTCAGTGATTCTTCAACGGTTTTTGCACAGCAGTAAAGAGTATATCCAGCACAGCAGTCAGCATTTCTGATCAGACACAATCCTTGTGGAGAGAAAAGGAGGGTACATTGGTCTAGGTGCATTAATAGGCAGAACAGCAACAGTTATGCAGATGGTAGAGGATGCATGCATTCCCACAGCATGCGTGCAGCAGCAATAAAGAGTTTCCAGTTTTGGCTTTTTCTTTATTTAGAAATCGCTTTTCTTATTCTTAGTTAGCTTTTTCTGGATTTAGGAAAATGTGCATGAATTAGGGAATTCTCGTATTTAGATACGGCACAGTTTCATAGGAAAGAGAGGTATTCGCTGTGCACTCTATTCTAGGCTGGTTTCCACGCAGGCTGGGTGCACTTCACTACATAGGATTAGAATTAGGGTTCTACAGTCAAGCTAGGCACACTATTAGGGTTGTTTTCATGCATTGTAATCCTGGATCTCTCCTAGTCTATAAAGGAGGGATAGGGTGGACCATTGGGATGGTTAGAGTCTAGACTTTTGGTGAGATACCTGCTATGTAAAATTTCTGCTTTGAGTTAATAGACAAGTGTTGGTTGTTGCAATATTAGCCTGCTGTAATAATTTTCTATTATTGATGTGTTTGTAGATCTAACATTGTTTCCAGCTATTTTGATAGGTTAATTAATTTTCTATTGCCTACGGCTTATAGGAGTGCAGGCCTGCTTACCATGAAGTGGAAATTTAACATCACATTCCCAGAGTTGATTGACTAGGCATGCACTGCACAGTAATCACCACAAATATTCCCTTATTTTTGGTATTTGTGCTCAAGTGT
The DNA here is from genome assembly GCA_031772625.1 of Pinus tabuliformis. Lineage (NCBI taxonomy): Eukaryota > Viridiplantae > Streptophyta > Pinopsida > Pinales > Pinaceae > Pinus > Pinus tabuliformis. The sequence goes on from CM062820.1 coordinate 1,396,374,723, forward strand.
GGAAATTAAATGCTAATAATTATGGAGGTAGCCGTACTTACCCAATAAAGCAGCACTGTTGCATTTCAGTCGAAAACTTCATTTTGAAACTAGCAAAAATATGAGCAGGAGATGTATCATGTATCCCATCATGCAAGTAATCAAACATGGTATCTGCTAGGCATGGAAACCATGGTGCATACCAACCAAGATTCATTGCAGTTTTTGCAAACATAGTCCAAGCTGCAATGCAGTCAACACCTGGAGTGGCTACTTATCTGGTGCAGTTTAATCTGGTAATATGGTAAAAGAAGGGAATGTAGAACAAAGTCATCGATTAGCTTTCAAGACTACCAATTTCTACATTAAGTACTCTGCTTGACATAAACATTTTTGGTTTTGGATATTTCAAGCAATTATATGAATCTAACAAAGATTTTGCAATTCGAACTTCTAAATTCTAAGACTATGTAATGAGCATGGGGAAGCTCATAATGAATTTCACCTCTCAAAAGGTTTGCTGGACTGTTACACAAATTAAAAGTCTTGTGTGAGCCAGAAGGAGGGCGCCAACTAAAAGTCTTGTGTGTGCCAGGAGGGCGCCAAGCAAACTGATGAGAAGCAAATCAGTTCAAAATAGTTAGTCTGGTAGACTAAAGGAACACATGGAGATATATTTTTGTGCATAATGATAAAGTCCAAAATAATACTATAGAATGTCTTCCTATTTATTATATTCAGACTGTGAAACTAGATGAAGTTAGCCTTATGTTGCCTGTTTTCAAGTTTCATGTCTGTACAAGGGCCAAGGAAACCTAATTTATGATCATACTGTAATTACTATACTCTTAGTTCCCATTAGATATTGGCTAACTTGTAAGCATATTAGCTCTCCCCAGAAAGCAGAAATAAATCAAATGGACTGCCTAATAATGGACTAATTCCTATGATACCAGATCCATGGATCCCTAGATTGGCTCGAGATCAAGTTCCGCCCGGAAACAGATCCCAATTTTGGAAATGTTTAGGATTCACCTGGGAAACAGATCCTGCAGCCTTGAAGCATCCAGCTGACACAGATCTCAAAACTAGAAATTTAAAAAAAAAATGCTACTGGTGCTTGCTTATTAAAACCCTAACCCTAATCCCCATTCCAAAGGCCATAACAAGAACACACACACCCCATCCTCCCAAACCAAATTCTAAAACACAAATATGACATCTACCTGTGATTGCTTGGATAGAAGCTTGAAGCAAGGAATTGAAGTATATCAAGGGTCAATCACTTCTTTGCTGCAATTGCTGTACTGTTCTATTCTGTTGATACAATTTGTTGTTCTGTTGATAAGCTTTTGTATACGCGTTCTGTTGATAAGCTTCATGTGCATACTTCTATTACATGCAACTACATACTAGATAACCTTCATGTGCTTACTAAGCTTCATAATTATTTTGATGTTCTGTGGATACCATAAAATGTTGTTCTAGGCTGCAACATAGGTTTAAAAGTTTTTTCTAAGTGCTTATGTAAGCTCATTTTAGCTCCTCAAGGCTCATATTCCATTCTTGTTTAGATACTGCAGATGATAGCAAGGGATTGTTAATCTGAATTTTTGTTAACAATTATATAAAGATATTCTACTTTTTTATACCTGCCATTTACCCACTGTATCCGGATCCTAGCTTTTCAAAATCTGGCAGATCCAGACCCAGGTGACTTAGACTAATTCTCAACAGACTTTGGAAGGGGTGCCATCAATGGGATGTATATCAGTTCCTCAGGTTCTTGAGATATTTAATAGATTTTTTGAATCCATTCTTATCATACAGTTCTTCCCTATTTCAATGTGATTTTACATGGAAATCTGAATGCTTATTATTTTCACTCGTGTATGTAGCTTCACAATCTCATGTAGCATTATACTTATTATCAAAACAACATGGTTCAAACTAAACTGGTTGCTAGCAAAAGGGCATGCTACTTACCATTATCAATTACACAATATAATGTGCATATCTTAAATATACAGTCACTGAGCTAAGAACTGGTGAAGATGATTGAGGCGTCGACGGAATAAAAAATGGAAACTCAACGAAAGGTATTAAATCCCGATCATTCTAAAAACTGACTACTAGAATAATGTAGCATTCAAGGTAATGCAATAAAAGAAAAATCTTTCAACCAAACCAAATTGCTGCAACAAATTTCATTGTATTCAAGAATTATATTTTAACAAGAAAATGATGAGAAATGTCCCAAGCTTAAGTGTTCAAGAGGAAAGCATTGATCCATATCAATTCAAAAGAATTATGGTGCCGATATGAAATTGAAAAGCGATCTATTATTTATAATACAAAGAAAAATAAACTGAAGATTCGTTGATAATATTAAATAAGCTATTAACAATTCATCCAAAACAATAAAGAGGACCATTCTATTCATTCATAGTTACCAGATTTTGCCTGCATCATGGTAATCATACACCTTATGAGCAAAATGCCTTTTTTCTCCAGTCAGTTTCCTTCCAATACAAGTACCTTCTTTCTCAAGGCCGATTTCCTTTCAAGGGCAGCATTTGGAATAGCTTGATTCAACGGCACAAATTTGAAGGCATCAGAAGCAAGCTATAAACCAGCATTCCATTTGAACTAAAATCAATCACATCTCTAGCCGAGGCTGAAAACAAAAACCATTGAAAATGTGGTAATGAGGATCCGAAAGCTCTGGACAACATAGCATCCAGTGCCAAATTTGGCGTGAGAGATCATATATCAACATATGTGGGCATTTCTTGCTAGTGAAATAGATAAGATTGCCATGGCCAACACAGGCGAAGCGCCTGGACAGAGACTTCAAAAATTCATCACAGAACTCTCTAGGTATTCCACCAATCTTTTCCCACTCTGTGCCTACTTCATTAAGCTCCCACATCCCAATTTCCATTGTTATTTCAGAATCGCCAATTCCTCCAATCATGATCAGCCTGCCCTTATGATCCATGAGTTTCAAGGAAGTTAAGGGTGCAGGCATGGGAGCCCTTATTCTGAACCAAGACAGGCAATGAATGTCAAAGCCTATGATTTTCCATGGAGCTTGCCCTATGACACAATATAAGACCCCATGACTTACTGCTTTCCACGGATGTACAGGTGCCTCTACAAGAAAACTCCTGCTTCTCATCCATGAATGAGCCTTTGAATCATAAACCTCAGCAGTAAGCACAAACTGATCAGTTTCACCAGACACAAGCTCTGATCCTGAGAATACCATCTTGAAGGATCTCGTATTCTTTTCAACCAGCAGACCTGCAACCAGATAGAAAAACTTGAAGAGACCCGGAGGCCTGGGCAACTCTCTCCATAATTTAGAAATGGGATTACATATATATAATGTATTGTTGTAATTCGCCTTGGGAATCATGCATATAAGGCCTTCTGCTGTTGCAACCGCCCTGCTCTCTGTTGGAAGAAAACTGAAGGACAGACTCAACCATTTGTTTTCTAGAGGGTCATATGCCAATCCAACCTTCTCATTATTCTTCGGAAAAACAAGGAACCATGGTTCCTGTTTTATTGAATTGCATGCCTCTGAATATAGGTCTGAGAAAATTTTAGAACTCATCATTGAATTCCATGATTTACATACCAATTGGGCTCTCAGAATGCTGGGTACTGGCAACCATGGCAAGATCCTCTCAATCAAATGGTCTGGAAGAAGCCTCCAGATATTTTCATCTATCTCAAGCGCTCTTTTCCTGTGTCTCAGCATCGTTTCTCCATCATATATCTCATCTTCGTTTCTTCCACTGGATCCCAACCCTGTAATATGAAAATTGAACAGATCGTCAGAAACCTAACTGAAAAATTGGCCACCTTAGCTGCAAGAGAAATTGAAGAGATACAAAATGGAGATTGGTTCTCTCGAATTTAAGTTTGAGAGTAATTCGTTAATTGAAAATGGGTAAAGAGATAATGTATACCTGACAACGCAACATCTCGCTCCAAATTTACACTAGAAATGGTATCCATACCTGTATATTCAATGTATGTAAACAAGTCAATTCAATTCATGGTGGCTTTTGATTTATTCTATCTGTAATTCGGCTAATTTTGCACTGCCAAAGGCCAGATGCAGATCCTACCTGCGCGACACAACATGGAACGATATGTAGCATGGAAAAAGGTATGAACGGACATCGGTTCAGAAAAGTTCAACCGAAAGAAGACAGCTCAGCCATTGTATTAATTAATTATTATTTTTTATCAACATTGAATTACAGAACTGTGTCATATTCGCTAATATGCATGAATTCGATTTTAAAAGCCATGGGATTAAGTTATTATAAATTTTAGTTTTTAATAGTGTGGGGAAAGGATTTAAACGTAGTGAGCAAGATCTTTTTGTTGTATATTTTTAATGTATAAATGAATTCGAAGTATGCAGATTAGACAATTTAAATTCAAGTTTTTAAAAATTTCTATTTATCGGATTTTGATTAAAATTAACCAGAAAAATGATTGTGAAAAAAAATCATTTCATCTATAAGTAAGACTACATCATATAAAAATACAATGTAAATAATAAAAAATTAAAATTTTATACAAAATTATATCACTAAATTGTAATAAAAAAATAAAAACACTAAACATTTAAATTCATCATAAAAAAATAAAAATAAAAGTTATATATAAGATTTAAACATTTAAATTTCATCATCAAAAAAAAATAATAAAAGTTATATATAAGATTTGATATGAAACAAAGTTAAATATTATGTTACATTATATTATTCAAAATCTAATTACACTAGCATAGTTATATAAATTAAATGGCTAGTAAACATCCATATGCATTAATCTATGCTAAACATCAAAATGCTTACTTCATAATACATCTCATATTATTAAGACTAGGGCAACCATATAAATTAAATAGTTGGTAAAGGTTAATGGTGTCAAGAGGCGCTCTCTAGTCCAATATGGTAGAGATGTTGTAATAAGATAGGATCAGATAAGATAATTATATTTATGTCCAACTAATGACCACAAAGTAGCTAAAAGGGACTCTTGAGTACAATGATGTCCATACAAAGTGGGAGAACCAAATGGTCTCCTATAAAATATATAATGCATGAAGTAAACTAACATTTGGCCCTGGCAAAGAAGATCCAGGAGCTAATAGGTCTGAGGATCAGACCCATCTTTCCTAACAGCCAAGGCTGAATGAAGAACACTAGAGAAACTCAATGAATTTTTTTGGCCCAATGAAGAGCCGGTGGAAAGTGTCGACTATCCACTAAATCGTTGCCTAGGGGAGTTCGCTCGTTGCTAAGGTCTAGAGGACCTAGTCCTTCTCCCAGGGACGCATCTGAGATGTATATGTTGTTGAGATCTGGTGTAGCGGGGTGAGGTCCAACGAATCCTCATTGATCTAGATTAATGTAACGTAATGTAATGTCCATAACCATGTTTACTAGGTAAAAGTAAAATAAAAATATCCCTATGTTAAACATTTTTACATAGTCAACATAAAATAAAAATAAATCTACCTTAAAATAAAAATTACTTTAAACTAAAATAATAAGGTAATTTTTTCTTGGTCAAGTAACCGGTGGTTTTAGTAGCTCCGGGGTTATGAGAATCCATGATACTGATCCATGGAATTCATGTGGAATATAATCTATTTAAAGAAGAAAATTAAACCAGCCTAGATCCATCTTAACTTTGGATCTACCAAGTGTTGAGAGGGATCAAATCTCTTAAGATGCACTCAAAAGAATCTTGAGTTAAGATGGATCTAGGCTAGTAGACATTATTCCATGATAAACATCAAAACACTCACTTCATAATACATCTCATATTGCTAAAAAAAAAATCATAAAAAATCACTAAATTATTATTATTATTATTATTATTATTTATAAAAATAAAATAATATATAAGTTAAACATATATATATTTAAAAAAACATGTAACAAGATTCTTAACTATAGAGATTTACCCCACTTTTTTTATATAGTAATGGGTGTTTTTGTATTAGATGAAAATCAAGAGCTAGAGAAATGCAAGTTGCAGTGCTTAGAAGAGTAGTTTGTCTCTAACAAGAGAGATTCAAAATTGAGGCAAAGTTGCTACAGTGCATGTGCTACCTAAAATTATATGCAATTTTGAAGGGTGAAAATGGCACAAAATTGTCCACCCATAAATATTAAAAAGCAATACATCATGTAAAATCATAGTAGATCTTGAGAGTGATTTCCTTATAAATAGAGGAAGTTGGATCTCTTCTATGTGGACTTTGCAAAGAAATCCTTAATCATGTCTTTACTTGCATGTTCCTCTCTACCTTCTTCTTTGGAGACCATCTTTTCATTGGATGGAAAATGTTGAATTTTTTTGCTAATTCATGTACTATTTGACTATGGTGCTTTAAGTTTGCCATTTTGAATTTGAGATTGAAGGTTAAGAATAAGTAGAGATAACAATGCTCACTAGGTTGAGCTAAGAATGCTTTGAAGGAGATCTAGGAAGATTTTTCCACATTGAAACTTGGATTCTAGTCATGTGAAACTTTTCATTCTGCAAAGTGAGTTTGGTAATTGTTTGCGTCGAGGGGAGCAAGCTTTGGAGTAGATTGATGGAGATGGATCTATATCTCTCAGAGATCTTTGGAGGAAAGGATGAGAGCCCCTAGCCAATGGGGTCAAACATGGAAACTTCACTGTAAGAGAGCAACATCATATTAGAAACTCGATCCTGGTAAGTTTTTATCCCATTTTTTATGTGTTTTCAAAGAGGAGTTACTAAGCAAGACTTCCCAACAGTAGCCATCTACCTTTGAGGTAGGCAGCCTGTAATTCCACTAGATAACATATTTGCCTCTGCAACATTTGCAAACATGTTGCGATCACAATATCTATTGTCATTAATATTTAATGCTTTATTAAAATGCTAGTAATTTTCAACCTTTCAATAATCATCCTTGAATGCATCTTCTATGCTCCTTGTTGGGAGAACAATTGTGCCCTCGCAAATCAAGCCTACAATTCTTAGAATTTGACTTGTTGGGTTTGAAATTGAAAGGTTTGAGTATGCATAAATATTGTTTTTGATTAGGATGAACTGGGAATGATTTAAATAGGGTATTGGATGTTTTTGCAACAAAGAAGCTTGGATTTTGGTCATGTATAACTTTGCATACTAAGAGTTGAGAGTATTTTTTGTTTGCACTAGAGGATGTGCACTTTGGAGAATTCTTATGGAGATGAATTCATGCACCATTATGGAGGATGGTCAATATTTATTTGGTCCTTAATTTGAATGGTTACCTGACTTAACAACGCACCTCCATTAGCCTTTTTGTCAATTGTTTGATTTATGTCTCTCGGGACATAAAATTCATCTAATCTCATAAACAAATTTTTGTAGCCCCTATTCTCTTCCATATCACACTAGAATCTTCATCCACAGAGTCATTGTTAAAGTGTTGAATTTCCCATTTTGAATCCCCCATGATGTTGGCTTCCTTGATGCCATACCTGAGAAGTAATTGCATTCCCTTCCACAAAGATAAGGCTTTTGCACCATTGTTGGTGTTATGAACTAGACCCTAGGAAAAAGTCAAAAAGGTGCTTTCAGCAGGGATTTTAATCAAGCCTACTACTCTTGATGGACCAGGGTTTCCTTTGGAAGCCTCATCAAAATAAGAGATAAAGCTTCCCTTGTGTCTTTCCCAGCTCTCCAAAGCACATTGTCTTAATCTTAGTTCCCATATAGGATGGCTCTTTAGTCTATATCTTCATGTACTAACATTACTCCCAGGTTTGAGCCCTCGTAGCTAGAAGAGCTCCCTTGTGCTAAGGTTCTCCTCCCAATTACCTAGTAATCCAACTAAAGACGGGGCATCAAATAAGAGAGATTTTTCTTTTGTAGCAAAGAGAGGATATGGAAGCAAACTATTGCTAAAAATGGCTTTATTTCTTGCTAACCATATTCTCCAACAAATGTATTTTGGAATGGTAATGACAACTCTTTTAAGATTCTTTTTCCTAGTTAGATTTAAATGATAATTTAGAAACCATGTCTGGAACATGGAAGTCTAATCTTTGGTAACGTCAATGAATATTTGCAGCTCTTCAAGAGTTGACTCCCAAGTTTTTTTGTGTAGTTACATTCCATGAATAAATTAGAAATATCTTCTTCTGAATTATAGCATAATGCACATCTCAAGGGGGGCTTTATATTTCTCTTTCTAGTATTTTCAGATCTAAGCATTTTTCCTTGCACCAATAATCAACAAAAATTGTTTACCTTGGGTATTCCATCTTTGTGCCATGTTATTTTCTAGATTTTCCTTGCATGAGCATTTCCATATTTTATCTTTGCTAAACAACTTTTGACAGAGAAACCTTTGTGCTCTTCAGACCATCCTCTTTTGTCTTCAAGCTGCTTTCCTACATGAGAATGTCCTTTCAACGTGACCAGGAAGGAAGAGTAAGTAGTGTTTAACTCTTTTGGAACTGTGATTAGTCCAATTTTTCCATAGAATGTTGCTTTCTTCCCACTAGAGATGAAAAAAATTGCAACCTTTCATCCACATTTCCAAATATTTGAAATCCTATTTTGCTTATGAGAGTATTTTGACATTGTTAATGTCCTCACATAAGTTGATTTTCTTTCCATTGCCAGGTGTCTAGGTTAGATGGATCATTATTAAGTTTATGCCTTTTTGACATAATCTCCAAGTGCAAGTTCTAGTATCCTTCCATTTTAGAAGCTCAGGCCTTTCCACATTTGTATTTGGCAAGTATTTCCTTCTTAAAGCTTCAGCACACCAAGAGTTGTCCTTGTTTACTAGTATCCACACTAATTTTTCTCCTAATGTATAGTTTTGAAGTACAAAGTCCCTGATATGGAGACCTCCTTCTTCTATGTCCAACTTGATTGTTTCCCAGTTTACTAAAGGATATTTTTTCCTTATGGTTTTTCCTCCTTGCCATATAATTTTTCTAATGATTTCGTTGATGTTGTCAAGAATACTTTTTTGTGCCAAAATAGTTTAAGCTTGAAATATTTGAAGGGTGGATAAGGTGGATTTTCCTAAAGTTACTCTTCCTGCTATATTGAGCCAATTTGAGCCCCAAGAATTGATGTTATTCTTAATTTTGGAGATGATACTTACCCAATCTTTTGGTTTTTTCGCTTTATAGGAAATGGGTAGTCCAAAGTAATTGAAAGATGACCAATCTTTCTCCCATTTGAAACCAAGAATATTATTAATTTCCTGCATTTTACTATCTGGAGTGGTCCACCCATAGATCTTTCTTTTATCAGTATTGATTTGTTCTCCTGATGCCAGAGTGAAATCTTGCGACATTTGTTTGAATCTCCTAGTTATGATTGACGATGCTCTGCCAAGTAAAATTGTGTCATCTAAAAATTGTGCATGATTCAAAGTTTTTACTCTAAAAATTTGTAAACCTATCAAATCTCCATTAAGACAAGAAACCTCCAATCTTATACTTAGTGAATTTCCTATTATGATGTAGAGCAAAGGAAACAAGGGGCAACCTTGCCTCAAACCCCTTAAAACTTGAAAGAACTAAGTGGGTCTTCCAATGACCAAAGGAGCTATCCATGGTGAGCTTATGCAAGCATTTATCCATTCAACAAATAGAGAGTTGAAACCAAATTTTTCCAAGACTAAGAAGAAAGTCATGATCAACTCTGTCAAAATTTGAAGCCATGTCAAACTTTATTTCCATACATTTGATATTAGATGTGCTATTGGTATGAATTACTTCTTGAACTAAGATTATGCTATCTATAATCTACCTTTTGGCTATAAAACCACTTTGATTCTCTGATTTCAGTTTATTTATGGCTCTCTTTCTTTTCAATCTAGTGGCTATAACTTTAGAGAGTATTTTATAGGAGGCACTGTGTAAGCCTTTTGGTCTAAACATGGCAAAGGAGATGGGATTAGCATCTTTAGGTATCAAGACCAAAAAGGTAGAATTGGTTCCTCCCCCAACTTTCCATTTCTTTCTTGTGCATTCCAACATTTTACATAAGTCATATTTTATTAAGAGCCAATAGTGAGACCATCTGGCCTAGGTGCCTTATTTTCTCCTAGACTCCATATTGTTTCCATTACCTTATTTTCCTCCATGGGTATGCATAATACTTCATTGTCTTCTTTAGTTACGATGGATGGAATTTGCTTAAGCATCTTGTATACACTTTAATTATTGTCCCAATGCTCCTTCTGATACTAATTTTTGAAATATTGATGAGATGTCTGCTTTATTTCCTCATATCCATTCATTGTTTTCCCTTCATAATCTTGTGTTTCCTTTATCACGTTTTTCATTTCTCTTGCTTTAGCATGTTTATGGAAATATTTTGTATTCGTGTCTCCGAATTTTAAACATAGACTTCTTGATTTTAAACTCCATTTATCTTCTTCCCTCTTATTAATGTTCTGAATTTTAATTGTAGGCTCTTTTTCAAGGACTATATGTTGTGCTTCATCAAGGTTGTTTTCCATTTTCTGATAGAGTACCTCTAGCTATGATTTTAGATTTGATTTTTCTTGGTCCAATTCAACATGATATTGATCTTTTGCCCATTTTTTCAAATATTTTTTCACCATATTGATTTTTGTTTCTAGCACAAAAGATGGTGACCCTTTAAAAAAATTACCCCATTATCCTTGAATTATTTCTACTGCTCTTTCATATTCCAACCATAGTGGGTTGAATATAAAGGGGATTGGTCTCATATGCTCTTTCTCTATGAGAGATAAAGAGGTGGGCTTATTATTTGAAATCCCATTTTGTATTTCTGGAAGCTTATGTCTATATCTTCCAATAATAAGTTTCCTGATAGTAGGAATCTATAAAATCTAGTGGCAATGTTATGTTTCCATGTTATTTCGTTGGACCAAGTGAATAACCTTTCTTTGGCACTATATCCATCAAGTCCCACTCAGTCATTAAATCTTCCATGTTCTCCCAATAAGGGTCCCTGATTAAGTTGCCTCCCTTTTTATTCTTGGTGTAGATTTTTTTATTAAAATCTCCTCATATTATAAATTGTTGATAAGTATTTGAACTTATTTGGTTGTCTAATTTATTCCAAAATTCCACCTTCCCTACACACAGGTTTGGAGAATACACATTGTAGATTGCATAGACCTTATTAATGGATAGGTCTTTCAAAATTGTTTGAATCCAAAACTGGTTAGTTTTTGTTTCTAACTCTCGAAATTTATATAGGTTCCACAAGGTGGAAAGCCCTCTCAAGGCCACTCTCCCACTAAAAATAGTTCATTTGTTGTAGACCCAAAACTAATTTTTTGTTTTTCAAAAATTTCTTGCATCCATTTTTATTTCTTGTAGGAATAAAATGTTTTCTTTCTCACTCCTAATTATCTCCTAAACTGCTAGGGTTTTGATGGGGTTCCCTAAACCTCTTATGTTCCAAGAAATTATTTTCATTGAGAACTATATAAGGGCACCTCCTCCCCCTTGTTGTCTTATATTTCTTTGATTATTTCCTTGCATTTTGCTTATTCGTGTACTATTGTTCTATTGTTTTTTACTTGCCTAAGATTTTCTCCATGGTTGTAGGTTCATCTCGTTTCTCCTTCTTGGGTCTTCTTCCAACTTTTTTATGGCCTTTTTTTAATTGTTTCTAAGACTTATCCATCTGTCTAGGAAGCTGACTTTTTCTTCCTGTGGGAAAGATTGTCATTCTTGTTAGGTTGGAGAGTGGGGGAGCCTTCACTATAGAGAGACTTAGAGAAGGGGGTATCCTCAGAGCCCTTGAGTGGATGTTAAGAGGAATAGGGGATAACAACTTGGGTAAGAGAAAAAGAGCCACATTTGATGATAATGGAGTTATCAGGATCATGGAGAGAAGGGGTGTCCTTACCCATAGGGGGTTTTCTATTTTCTAAAGGAGAGGAAGGGATGTCATGAGAGGGTTGAGGGTAGACTAAATCAATTGTTGGATATTTAGGATTAAGACATACATTATTATCCGAAGATAAATTCCTTAGGGACGAAGGATAAAGGTTTGAAGGGATTGATTGAAAGAGCAGCCACAACCTCTTTCCTGGATGAAGCCCTAGCTTTAGGAGACTTGGCAACAAATTTCTTTGGAGATTGGCATTCACCTAAGGGGTGATTCTCTCCCAAAGGAGAGGGTTTGATCTTGCAATCCTTAGCAAAGTGACCATGTTCATGACAATTTTTAAACTCATAGGGATCCCCTTGTAGTCCAAAATTTTCTCGTGCATCTAGTCTCCATTTTTCACAACTATTTTCTTTTGAAGTCCTTTTTTTAAATCAACTTCCACACAAATTCATGCACACACAAATTGCATGCCAATAGGCTTAGAGCTATCCAAGAATTTTCCAAGGGAGTTTCCTCAGGAGATGAGGCTATTGAGCTCCCAACAAGGAAGAGGAAGGCGAGGGATACATACCCAAAAAGGGACAATTGTTGGGATGTCTGCCTCTGGGTCAAAGTCAAGGGTCTATTTGTTTAAATAGAGGCCTCTCGGGCCCATAAAGTATGGCCCATTTATGAATATCAGATCCTTGTTTTCCTTGCAATTGAATAGAAAAATGAAATACCCTCTAACACTAGAAAAATAGTTAATAGGGACAGAGACAAGCCTTGCCCAAGTTTTTTCTATCCAATCTTCAACAGTTTTAGGAGAAGGCCACATACATGTGAACTATCCTACCAAGCCTCTTTCTGAAAGATCAAGAGTTTTGGTTCATAAATTTTTGGAAGGAATCTCCACTCTAGGAGCATTTTTAGATCTCTTCATCAATTTTGAGGTTATCTGAGGTGGGTTTGTCTTTTTCCCCCATCCTTGAACAAGATCGTTGTTCATGTTATTTTTTGTAGCATCAGATGTGTTCTAGCCTTGAAATTTTATGGAGAGGCTAGAATGCATGAGATCTCCAAAACCCAGAAATCGTTTCTGGAAATGACCCCTAGAAATGACTTAATTAGATTATTAGTCAGTTTTTAAATATTTCCTAAGTCTAAACTTAAAGAATATGACTAATTAATCATAATTAATTAAGTCAATGTGTGACTGTTCTAGAAACTTACACTGATCAAATTCAAGTTAATCCTAGCCATTGATTAATATCTAATCTTGGTTGTTGAAGTCTTAACAGAGGATTATAAGAAGAAGTCGATGGGGCTAGGAGAAATCACTTCAGCAGTTTGGTTTCATGAGCAAATCAATTTCTAGAGTAGAAGCAGTCAGTTGTCAGAGAGAGAGATGATGAGATTGAAGCAATGAGAGAGGGGCAGGGACAATGAAGCCGAAGGAAGGATTCTAGTACCAGTGAGTGCATTTGCATAGAGGTAGATGAGCCATAGTGAGGTTGATGCATAGCAGTGTAGTAGCCTCTAGAGACAATTTCGAATTTGCTAGGGAAAGCTGAGTTTCAGTGCCAGACGACTTGAGGAGAAGTTGGTTCGAACTGAGTGCAGAAGTGACTGCGTTAGGGTGACACAGTAGCTGCATAGAGCCAACTTGGATGACTCAATTTGAGCCGAGGTCAGAGCCACAAATTTTCCTGTGGAGTGAGGAATTTTCCTCACTAGATTTTTCTTGCCAATATTTCTCTCTAGGATTACCAGTTTCGGCATCCAGTTGTACTCAAATTATTTCACTACTTATTAATAATTACAACCCTCAATTGTTGCACTGGTTTTCCCAAGTTGGGTTTTTCCGGGGACATTGGTCCAAAAATAACTATGTAAATTTATGTGTGTGTGCTAGCATTTCTTCCAACATTTATTATTCCACAGTTTTATTTATGTAGGTTGCAGTGTGAGTTATTTAGTATTTGTTGTAGGAAATAGTAAATAAATTGTTAAATTTAATTAACAACCAGGAGAGTAATTTCCAGTTGTTGCAATAGGATTTTGGTATTGGAGTTTTCATAGTCTGTTGAGTCCACATGGTCGTCGGTCTCGATGAAATTCTTTTTAACATGATCAAGCTTGGAAGATGAAGTTTGACGTCTCAGCATAATTGATGGGAATTGAAAAATTGATGCAGAAGAAGTTGCAGAGTGTCATTCACGTTCAATTGTCTCGAATTATTTCCTAATTGATAGATTCACCTTACTTTACTATATCTATAAATAGACTTTGTGACAATACCATGGCTTATCAGTACCACATGCCCAAAAGAGCCATAACTCATTTCATATCACACTTGTCCATATCACATTTTCTTTAATTAATTAATTAAATTAAAAGAACAAAAGAACATAATTACTTTGGAGATAAATTTCAATCTATAATTATACATATTTCTTAAAATATTTCTTTCAAGTTAAATCTCTATTATTCACTTAATAATTTTTTATAATTAAATTAAAATTCTAAAACCTCTATTTTAAAATAAATTCTAATTTAACTGTTCAATTATTTAAAATATCATAAACTTTGAAACCAGGGTTGTTTTACACAACATAGTTTAATCTTTGAAATCTCAAACTTTCCACGGACATGTTGAAGGGATAAAATGTCATAAATTCAATTTGAAATCTCAAACTTTCCATGGACATCTTGAAGGCATAGAATGTCATAAATTTTTGATGGAGATATCTGATTAATGAATGAAAATGTTATAAATTTTTTTTTTTAATATATGATTAATGAATGAGGAAGTTTAGAAATTATTTTATATTTCTAATTATTAATAAATAAAAATATTTTTTTTATTTTTATTTTTTAATATTTGTATTATATAATAAAATATAAATATTGTTTTTATGTATTTATTTATGAAATTTCTATCTAAGTTAAAGGTATAAATTAAAGATTTTATAATTTTTTTCCAATATAGTATTATTAATAAAATAATTTATCTATCACTTATTTATATAAGAATAAATAAAATATTAAATAGATAATGGTTAATAAAAGATTAAAGTAGTTTATTTGAATTTCATTTTATTTATATATCATTATTTATAATTGCGTTGAGAGGTGCTTTCTAACCTAGTATGGTAGAGATGTTGTAATGTAATGTCATATAAATATTTAACTCGGTCAAAATAAAAAACAAATAAAAATAGCCCTATGTAAAAATAAAAAATGTATGTTATTATTTTTATTTTTGTTAATTTTTATTATGTAAACTTGACTTGATCAAGTTAGAGTGGTTTCTGAGCTCCAGATTTATGAGGACCCATGGTATTCATGTGGAATAAAGCCTATTTAAAGGGGTGAATTAAACCAACCTAGAATTATCTTAACTTTGGATCTACCAAGCCTCGAGAGATCAATTCTCTTTGTATCTAAAAGATTTGATCCCTATCAACTCTTGGTAAATCCAGAGTTAAGATGGATCTAGGCTAGTTTATAATTATTTTGTTAAAATTGTTTTATTTAATTAGTTTTATTACATTATACTCAATTAAGATAATATATATTTGTTTGGAATGATAATATGCTTCATTTAAAATTATAAAATAGCTTTTTGAAAAATAAATGCTTATGTCAATATGTAAGTTTATTTTGGAATAAGGCTTCCATAATTTTAATTTAATTGTTAGTTATTATTAAGTGGATGGTAAGGATTTACCCCGATGGGGGTGGATGGACAATTGGCACATGAATTTGAGGTCATCGACTTAGTAGGCAATTAAGAGGAGCATGGCGTGGCCTACCACCCCCATGCACGAAGTGTACTAGTTAAATCGTTTTTCTCCTATGGCTTATCACCTTTTGGAGTATTCTATTGTAGTTTTCCTACAACAGAGAGGTCTTTTTGGCTCTATGAATAGAATATCCTTGACGCAAAAGGGAACATCACATCCCTTTCTGAATGCGGCGATACTAAAATTTGATGCAATGCAATTGAAGAACAAGGTGGGGGGGAGCGGGATTGGAAACTTTCATAATGGAACTTGAATGACAAAATTCATGCCAAGTTAGTGTTCTCTGGCGACCTTCATCCCCTATTTCTATCGAAGAAAGATGATGGTGGAGATCATTCTGATACTGAGAAGGTTGACACTCATGTTGTTTTGAAGACTATAGCTGGAAATGGTGTTGTTTCTATGTACGAATTGTGGAGGCTAATAGCTAAGAACCCAAGTTGCAACTTTCTAATTTGGAAGGTTTCATCCCATCCATGCAGGAATTATCAGGTAATGTCCATCCTTTGGCTAAGGCACTTGATTTGTGCTTATTACCAGCCTAATCCAGACTCTATGGTTGTGTATTCTCTAGGGAATGTAAATTCCTTGATTTTCTTGAGCTAGGATGCCTTATTATTTCTAGATTTAGCTATGTTCTTTGGTTTGTTGAGCTCCTCAACGACAAGTTTGGCTTACTAGCCCTAATCTCTTTAGTTGGGCGGAGTTATTTCCTTAGTCATCCATGTCTGACATAATTATGTATTGATTATGGGAGAAAGGTGGTAGTTTTCTTGCATAAGGTGTTTGGAGGATCAAATTCACTAAGCCTGTGACTCCATTTCACACTCGTGTGGAACTGTGTCCTTTTGGGTTCTCGTGGTATCGATTGCTTTATAATAGTGGGTATTGTTATATTTATTTGCTTTCAGAGGTTAGAATTTTGCGACAATGCATGCGTGGTCATCATGGAGCAAGGGATCGTGGGTAGAATAACTAGTTACATGTTGATTTGCAGGCTGAGGAGGTGATAGCTGCATATTATTCTGTAACCTCTCCTTCTATGTGGAAGGTAATATAGCGATTAGAATGACATGTTTGGTAAGTAGATAAGCTTTTTTAGACTCTGAATTTTTAGATGAGGTTTCTCAGTAGCTCCTTGACCCTAGTCACACCGAGAGAAGGAATAATCAATACATACATGCTATTACTCTTCACCGGCAATTAAAAACTCTACTGGGGTGAGTGTTAAAGGAAAAGCACAAGGACATGCATGACATCATTTCCTTTCTCCATTCAACGAAACTAGTATAGTGGAAAATGCAGGATTCTTTGGATAGGATGGAACCCCAAATAACTCACATGGAAAAACATGTTTAGTGTGAATTCAAGTCCCCAGTGCAACCTGATACAAGTGCAAAAAACCCGACTCTAGTGTCATCATCAGATTCCTGATATGGTTTTCATGTTGTGTATTTCTTTTAGCAGTTCATCTTCTGATTTTTTTGGCTTCTTATGTTTAGTAAACTTTTGTGGTATGTTGTAAGAATTTGGCACTATCATATATCGATCAACAAATCTAGTTTTTAGTATGGAAAATTGAGGTTGATATCTTTGGCACAATGATTATCAATGATGTAACTAGATTTTTTAAGGAAATGCAATTAACTTACAAAAAAAATAGAGAAGTGGATGGTAAGGATTTAATCTCCATAGAATATTCGCAGTAGTATACAAAAACTAAAGGTTGAAATTTATTTCCCAAATAATTATGCCTTTTAGTGTGGTTCATAGACACCAAAGATCGATGGCGACTATGTCCACGAAAACTATCTGGGCAGATCCACCGTGAGGGATCACTTCCTACTGGCTTATTAGCAGAGCCTAATCCCAAGAGCGTCAAAGAGAATTGACCCCATGACCTCCCATTGGCAAGGTGATTTAACGATGGGAACTTGACCAATTGAATTAACCCCACGAGCTAGATTTTTTTAACCTTTTAATTAAATTTATTAACTGATTTTTTTTTTTTTATATGAACAAGTGTCATATGAAATGAGTTATGGTTTTTTGGACATGTGGTATTAAAAGCCATGGTATTGGCCCATGGTATAATAACAAAGCCTATTTACACATTAAGAATCTCCATGATAAAATGGGGTTGAATATCCATTGTTAAGAATCGTGTTACATGTTTTTTTTTAAATGTATATATGTTTAATCTATATGTTAATTATTTTTATCATTATTAATAATAATAATTATTTTAAATTAAATTATAATTTAGTTAATTTTTTTATTTATTTATTTTTAGCAACTAGAGATGTATAATGAGGTAAGTGTTTTGATGCTTCTTGTAAATTGATTTTTATCCACATTTATCAACTATTTAATTTATATGATTACTCAGTTTATATGTTGATGACATCATCATTATGAACCACACTAGATGGTTTGAAGTTGGTCGACACAAAAATTCTAATGTGATTGTTATAAAAGAAAAGTCAATTTACAAAATATGGATCAAATAAGCCCGAATCCATAAATCATCACTATTATAAACTAGCAATTGCCCCAAAAGGTGCAAAGATACACCGAAGGAATATAAGATTTGGGAAGAACAATGTAAACTTTGAAACAAGAACTGATACTGTTACCTGTTTCATAGAGATAGCAAAAAAGTGACCCGATTTTGAAAAGGGGCAATGCAGAACACATATTTTTTTAGAGCATAGTTTTTGGCATTTCAATTTTTTTTTTTTATGTACATTACATTTTAGAATGTTAGTAATTTGCGTGCTAATTTAAAAAAGTGGTGGTTCTGCATCAGACCCTTTTTTTAAAAGACCTATTTTTTGACTTTAAATTTTCTAATGTATGGAATGTAAATAATTATTTTTTACAATTTTTGATACTTTAAATTTTTTAATGTATTAAGTGTGGATATTTTTTTAAATGTTACATTTTTTCACACTTTAAAATTTATTGTGTCAATTTTTTTTTGACATAAAAAAAACAAATATAAAAATATATATAAAAAGACAAAAAAACATTAAAAAAAAAGTAAAAAAAAATTATCTCGTAAACCATAAAAAAATTTGGAAAAAAAAGAAGAAATTTTTTTAAAAACTATAAAATTAAGTAACTAAAAATAGAAAAATTTAAAAAAACATTAATAAAAAATAAACTAGATTAAAAAAAAAAAAATAGAAAATTAAAAAAGAAATCCAATAAAAATTTAAAAAACCATTAAAGTCAAGATTAAAAGCATAAAAAAAAACCAAAATATACTTAAAAAAAAAAAAAAAAACAATTATATCTATATATATATATATTAAATTAAAAAAAAAAACCTAAAAATATTTTAAATTTATATATCTATATATATATATATATATATATATATATATATTTCAGATTAAAAAAAAAAACATATATTTTCGATTTAAAAAAAATAAAAAACATTTAAAACTTAAAAAAAATATATGCATGTAGCTCCGCTGCCCAGGACCACGCCCCACGGGCGCCCGGGTGGTGACTGTCCAATTCTCGGAATCAGATAGCCATTGCCCTGCAGCTCTCCGCCTAGGGCCGTGTCCCCACGGGTAGCCGGGCGATGGCTGTCCAATTCTCGGAATCGAATAGCCACCACCCAACCGCCCATGGGGGTGGCTATCCGATTCTCGGAATCGGATAGCCACCACCTAGCCACCCGTGGGGGTGGCTATCCAATTCTCGGAATTGAATAGCCATCGTCGTCCGCTTGTGGGGGTGGCTATCCGATTCTTGGAATCAGATAGTCACTGCTCGACCACCCGTGGGGGCACGGGCGACCAGGCGGTAGTCAATAAAATTATTTTATTTTTAAATAAAAAATAAATTTGGTTAAATATGTTAATTGTATTTAAAAACATTGTTTTTTGTTTTTTAAATCTTAGATATATTTGTAAAATATATATTTTTAAATATTTTAAATGTTATTTAAAAAAAAAAACAAAAATATATTTAGTTTTTTTAATTTTTATTTTTTTTTAAATTGAAATTTTAAATCAATGTCAAATCGAAATTTTAAAATTTAAAATTTTTAATATAAAATTTGAATTTTTTTTTTTTTTTTTTTTTTTAATAAAAAAATTTATTATTAATTTTTAAGTGTTTTTTTTTTGTTTTTGTTTTTTTAAATCTAAAAATATGTATATTTTTTAAAATTTTAATTGTTTTTTGGGTTTTTTATTTTTTAATTTTAGCATATTTTTGTTTTTTAGGGTTTTTTAAAAAATGTTTTTAATCTTAATTTTAGTAGTTTTTAAATTTTAATTATTATTTTTTATTTTTCCATTAATTTTCTATGTTTTTTTTCAATCTAGCTTGTTTTTTTTTTTTATAGTTTTTGTTAATGCTTTTTAAAAATTTCTTATTTTTACTTAATTTTATATTTTTTTTTGGTTTACTAGATTTAAAAAAAATGTATGTTTTTCTTATTATTTATTTCTTTATATATTTTTTTTAATTCTTATATTTTATAGGTTAATTTTGTTTGTTTGTTTGTTTTTTTTTTTTACATTTTTATGATTGATTGATTTTATTTTATTTTATGTTTTGTTTTTAATATATATTTTTATTTACATTTTGCTATTTTTTTAAATTTTTCTGTTTTTTGTTTTTTTTTTTTTATTGTTTTAATTTTTAATTTTATGTTTTCATTATTTTTTATTTTTTTGAAATTTTAATGTTTTTTAGAGTCATGATAAAATCTTTTACACCATTATTTCAAAATGTTGAAAATTTACCGTAGAAAAAAAAAGTGTTATTAAAACATCAACACTTATTGTTTTAAGGGTGTTTTTTTGCGAAAAATTAGTTTTACTTACAATTTTTTTAAATGTTGAAAATTGACCCTAAAAAAAAACTATCATTCCAGTTCGTTTTCACTATCATTTTTAAAACATGTTCAAAACCGTCCCTAAAAAAACAGTCGTTCCAGTATACACTTTTCATTTTTAGCACTGTTTTTCATGTTTTTTTGGCCAGAGTTCCCATTTTGAGTTTATAGTTCCTGTTTCAAAGTTTACATTGTTGAATATCAACTTCTAAAGAATAGAGCCAAAAATAAGCTCATAATTAAATTTTAGAATTCGAAAGCAACTACATAATTTAAAAAAAGAAACTTTCAATAACACAAATAATCATAAATTTTTATTTATAAAATACAAATAACTAAATAAATTTAATTATATTCAACATAACGATGAAAAACATATATTCATTTTTTACTAAAACTTTACATGCACACAAAATTTGTAATTAAAAAAACTCTAAATCCTACATCTTGTTTAATTTTGAATATAGAATTTATAATGATTTTATTGTCCCAACCCGATGAACAACAAATAATGTCATAATGTGACAAACAATAGATGATATGGCAATTGGAAAAAAAAAATGTTGTAATGTGACAAACAACAAATTCCATCACAAATGTGATGAACAAAAAATTTCATTACAGCGTGATGAATAACAAACAATATTGCAATGTTATGACATCAAAATGTGATGAACAACAAATTTCATCACAATGTGATAAACAACAAGTGTTGTGATAATGTGATGAACAACAAACAACATTGTAAAGTGACTAGCAACAAAAAAATCACCATGTGACAAAATATAAATAGCACTGCAATATGATGAACCAAAAACGTCTTTGTAATTGGAAAAAATGATGTCTCAATGTAATAAACAAATATTGATATCATAATGCATTGAACAAAAACCATTATCAACCATGGTCAAGCATGTTTAACTATGTGAGCCATGATCAAGAATGTTTGACTTAGTGATGAGCAAAAAATTTCATCACAAATATCAAATACGTGGGAGGCCTTTGGGAGTCTAACACATTGAAATGATTGTCCAAGGCTTTTTGGAGATCTAGAGAAATAGATGATTTTGATGTTTGAGCCCCTAGTGAGCATAATTTTGCAATTACGCCCCATTATTCTTTCTTCAGAAGCTTTGTCATGTCATTAGAGCTAATTATCTTTCTTGGTTTCCCTGCGATACCCCTTAATTCAAATTCCTTTCCTTCCCAAAAAAAATTCAAGAAAATTTATTGAAAATTGAAAGCTATCATCCCCAAAGGTTGTAACCATTGGAATCTTAGTACAACATCAACACCACCCATGGGAATGGAAAGCATTGGACTATTCAAGACATATTCCCCCATGGTTAGCTTGATATTATGGCATTTTCCAGAGTAATTTATAGTTCCTCCATTTGCAACCATCACTTGACACTCTAGTGCTAGATATAGGAAGCAATTCAATTCCTTGGCTATCTTACAATGAATAAAATTATGGGTACTACCTGAATCAATCAACACTATTACCTTTTTCTTCTTGATATATCCTTCTATCTTCAGAGTTTGAGGAATGGTAATTCCTGCCAATGCATTACAAGATATGGCTGGATTCATTTCTTCTTTCTCTGGGGTTGGTTTCTGGTGTATATCCTCCTCTTTTGATGTTTCTTGTTCCTTTTCTTCCTCCTCTTCATAATCAATGTAGAATAATTTTTCTCAACACGCTTATGACCTTTAGTGTATTTTCTATCACAACTATAACAAATCCCTTTTGCCTTTTTTTCCTCTAATTGTTGTGGTGTCAACCTTATAGGCTGTGGAAGACTAGGAGCAACAACACTTCCATCTTTATAGTTGTGAGTGGTAGACTTCCTTGTTGCCATAATTTTGCTTTTAACTTTTCTTGCCACCCTGAAGGCCTTCTCCAATGAATCAGGTTCCCAAAGGTGAATCTCATGTTGGATGTTATCTTTTAAAGTACCTATGAAGACATCAATCCTATGCCCCTCTGGAATATCGGTTACCCTAATATTCAATTTTTGGAAGTCTTCAATGTGATCCGCCATTGAACCCTTTTGTTTGAGATTTATAAATTGGCTAAAGAAGGTGTTTATCTTTGTATCTTCATAATGTGCTATCATTTCCTTCATAAAAGTTGACTAGTTGACAAGTGGTTTATGAGAATAAATCCATTTATACCATACAAACTGATTGGGTTCTAAATATAAAGATGCAATGCGTACCTTTTGTGAGGGTTGCACATCATGTAGATCAAAATATTGCTCCATCTGTAGTATCCAAGTTATCGAATCGTTTTCATCAAACTTCCTCATCTCTATCTTTGGAATGTGGTGGTTGTTAAACCCCACATTGGAGTCTTAAAATCAAAATTGCTATTTTTTTGTTTTCATAATTATTTTCATGGATTACCTTGTCACCACTGGGACACCTTTCTTCTAGCAACTTTGCCAAACCTTCCTTCAACTCCCCTATCTTAACATTCATCATTACTTCCATGTTTGATTTTAAACCATCATTCAAAATTGTCACGTCCCTTTTTATTCCCTCTATAGTAGCTTCCATTTCATTCTTAAAACCATCCATTTTAGCTTCTGTTACTTTTTGTGATGGTGAAATTTGTTGCACTTGGTCGAGTAATTTTGATATATCATGTTGCATTTCTTCCTCTTCTTCATGCGTCATAGAAGAGATTTCATATTTGTTAATAGGTTTCTCCATTTTCTTTCTTCGGGTCATAAATTAATGATATTTATGCTTCCCTATTCCCTTTGAATCACTTCAAACTAATTTTTCAAACAAAATTTAATCAAATTTTAAAAAAAACACACATTTTTCTTGCCTTGTAGGAGCTTGATATTGAATTTGTTCTATCTCTATAATTTCGGATCTCCTAGGTCTCAAATTTCATCCTTTTGTAGCCCTCTGAGTCCTCATTCCAAACCCACAAGTCTGATCAAGATTGGATTCACCAATAAATAGTTATGCCCAATCTCCCACGATGACCTGATTATAGCCTAGTTCAGTAGAGCGAACTTGTATGAAGTGCCACGTGTCACTGTTTCGAACTTTGGCCATGAAAACGATGCCCAACAAATTAAAGTCCATCCTCTTTCTATCACTTTTAACAAAATTTGAATCCGATGCTCAGAGAGAAAGTTATGACGATTTTTCCTAGGTCACTTATTTGAGATGGAATTTGGGAGTATGAAAAACCATAACTTCCTTAGATCATATCTCTGAAAATATAACGAGGAAAGATATGAAATTAAGATACGAGGTTTATCACGATTTGGCTCAAATGGGTTTTAATTTAAGCTTCTGAAACTTCGTAGAAACAAATTTATAGCAAAAATTCCATGATGCTCTGTTTGAAGCAGCGAAACCATAGAATCCAAAGCTCTGATACCAAATGTTATGCAACCAACTCAAAAAATAGAAGAAAATATA
This sequence comes from Pinus tabuliformis, assembly GCA_031772625.1. Classification (NCBI taxonomy): domain Eukaryota; kingdom Viridiplantae; phylum Streptophyta; class Pinopsida; order Pinales; family Pinaceae; genus Pinus; species Pinus tabuliformis. Next base: position 1,396,398,720 of record CM062820.1, read on the forward strand.
GATCAATGACTTCAAAATAAACCTCTTCGAGGGGGAAACCTCCTTTACATTACACAAATGAATAATTCTTGGATGATACAAATGACAAGGCCTCCTTTCTATATAGAGGAGTCTAAGGGGTCCCAATATAATTGGAGCCTACATAACAATAATATTGTAAGGGCACAACAATAACAACAATGGGATTCTATGGGGCACAATAATAACAACATCGGGACTACATGGGCACAACAATACAATAAGGGGGTTTTACTAATAACAATAAGGGGCTACACTAGTAGTATATGGACTTAACATTTTGACAATTCTTTATAAATTTGAGATCATTGAAATCATAAAATTGGTTTTCCATAATATAACTTGAATTGTCAAATGTACTCAAACATCTGATTCTATTGATTATATTTTTTTATGGGTTTGGTGACTTTTGATGGATTCAAGATTTTTAAAATCATGAAATTAGGTTCATTATATGACTTAAATTATCTAGTCAATTAAGATATCATATTATATTCATTGTAATTTTTTATGATTGAAGTTTTAAATTTTCTATGTTTCCTAAATAAAATTTCATATGTTTCCATGTCAAAACTAGTCATACTAAAAAATGATGATTTTAAGGATTGGTGGATTCAAAGACTTAACAACAAAAATAAACAAAATATTATGAGCAAATTGTGTTGATTTAAAGACATCCAAACCAAATACTATGAGCAAATGGAAATTCTGGTGTGGATCTATAACTAGAATGCAATTTCAAATGCATAAATAATTATTACAATTTTTGAAAATTTTATCCCATTTCCCATAGCCTTCACTTTAGTTTTTGTACAACTTTATTTTAGTGATGGGATTAAATGGCCATCAATTTCATGGAGCATACCTCCATTATGTTGTAAGATATTAACATGGACCTTGTTTCTCAGTTAATTATGAGAACCATAGTAGGTGAGTTGTTCATAGCTACTAGAATAATCATAAATATGATCATTTTCTACAAATCATCCAACAAAGATATCAAGAAAAAATTATTATGCCTCAAGCCTACCATTGATGACATTGTTAATATTTCTTCTAACATGGACCCTTCAACCCATAAAGATGAATCATTCAAGGAATTTCAAACCAAATTGTAGGATGACCTTCACCTTGTCAAAAAATTAGAAAGAAAGAGTAGTTTTAAGTAGTACAAGAGGTATCAATATGGAAAGTAGTTCTTAAATGTTGGAGAGAATGTCAATGATTTATTTACCACCTAAGGCTTGGTTGATCACATACTTGATGTCCATAAGCTAATCGTGGATTCCAAGGGTTGTGACAATTGATTGGAACATATTGATGAAATGGACATTTCACACATCGTTTTTTTACCTAGTATCATTGTGTATATTTTAGAAGTTTTTATCTTTGTGATGTTTTGCATCCTCAAGAAGTTTTCAATATTCTGACATATCACACCTCACCTTGTTTCTCATATGAAATATAGCATCTTGCAAAAGTTTTCTTCCTTGCAATGTGTCACATGGATCAAAAGTTCTTCTTCATGTGATATCTGAAATTTCCTCAAAGATCTTATCATTGTGACAAGAGAGAACTTCAAAGACTTCAATTTTTTCTAGAAAACTTGGCCAAAATTTCATTTTCATATCTTCCAAATGTTTGTTCCTTTGCAACAATTCATGTCCAAAGTGTTTTTACGTGTGAAACACTGCATCATATCAACTTGTCCTTCTTTGCAACATTTCACATTTCTAAGAAATGTCCATATTTGTGATATATCATGTTGCTAGAATGTTTATCTTCATGTAATACATCATGCTGCTATAATTTTTCTTTCTATGTGATGAAACATTTCCTTTTCCACGAGAAAGAGAAATTGTTTATTTTTTTCTCCAAGGCAATTTTTACTTCTTTGCATCTTTCTAAAATTTTCTTCCTTAGAACATTTTATATTTAATTTTTTTTACCTTGTGGCACATTGGATCATAACAAAGATATTTTTATTGTGATACATTATAGTTCATAATTTTTTTCCTTCATGTCATTTTGCATGAACTAAGAAATCTTTTTTGCATGGCACTAAATTTTTTCTTTTTTAGTATGTCACATACATACAAGTTTTTCATGTAATACAATGCATTGTGTTTTTTTTTTCCGTAAAATATATTCTCCCTGCAATAGTTGGCATTCTCCCCACCTCTTCTCTCCATGACAAATTCTTCATTTCAAATTACAAAGATCTTTACCATGAGATACATTGCCTTTTGATAAAAATTAAAAAAAAAATTGTGACATAGTGCCTATTACACTCAAAGGGAAAACATGAGCAACACACTTCAAACCAAATATTTTGGTAAGTATAATATACATGAAATTAAAGTGTACCAAAATCTTATAACGACATAACTTTTGCACTTTCCCTAGTAATGAAATTTATAATTATTATCAAAAATTAGATTGAGTTGAAATAATTGATTACAAGAATTTTCTTTGTTTATATTTTTTGAGATGCACACTTTTTATATTAAAAACTTATATATAAATAACAAAAAGGAGATAAAGGAGATATGGAACTTGTCTTTGTTATATTTATTTATTACTAGATAATAAATTTAGTTTTTTTTCTCGCTTTTTACTTGGAAAAAATCTTTGTATAACTTAGTTAATGGTGATTTACCATACTAAAAAAATATATATTTTTTTAAATAACACTATTCAAAAACTTATATATAAATAACAAAAAGGAGATAAAGGAGATATTGAACTTGTCTTTGTTATATGGAGATATTGAACTTGTCTTTGTTATATTTATTTATTACTAGATAATAAATTTAGATTTTTTTTCTCTTTGAAAAATCTTTGTATAACTTAGTTAATATTGATTTACCATACTAAAAAAATATTTTAAAATAACACTATTTAAAATGGAAAGAATTTTTATGATAATTAATCTAGATTTATTTTAAATATAGATTTAATATGAGTATGAGTTGAGAAAGATCTAATTATTTCGAGTATAATTTTTTTTGTTTTGTTTTTACATTATTTCAATGTTTTATATAGTTATTTAATTTTTAAAAATTTTAAATTTAAAAAAATAATTTATTTTGATAAATATGAACAAAATTTCAATCAAAATTTTAACTTTGATGATGGACAAACATCTTTACACATCATACTAGACTATAAAATGAGCCTCTCCACTCAATGAAGAATTTTATAATTAGATTATGCAAATTTTACTTTTATTTTCAATGTTATGTTTGCTCTACTTCCAAAACAACAATATCCATTAACATATTCATAAGGGAGAATTAAGGTTAAAATATAAAGTGGATCACAATAAACTAATGAACTAATAGTTAATTTTGTAAACATATTTGCAAAGTGATTTTTTAGTCATTATAATAATTTTCTTATGCACATAAAAAATTAATGAGCTTATGCATTGAATAAGGATTTAGTTGTTCTACAAATTTATCTTGTAATTTTAATTTAATTTTATTTAAATTTAATAATATTAGTTTCAATTAAAGAGCACTATTCATTAACATAGTAATAAGAGAGAATTAAGATTAAAATATAGAGTGGATCACAATAAACTAATAGATAATTTTGTAACATATTTGCAAAGTGATTTTTTAATCATTGTAATATTTTTTTTATCTGCATAAAAAATTAATGGGTTTATGCATTGGATAAGGATTTAGTTGTTCTAATTTAATAATATTAGTTTCAAATAAAGGGAAAAATGAAAATATAAGTTAGTTAGAAGGTTAATTAATGTAATTTGGTCCTACATATGGAATTAGGGTGTGTGAACTCCTTAACCAATATAATTCATTCAACTAGTTTTACAAGGTGGTTGGTGTGTAATAATTTATTGGAATATAATAATAAGGGGAAGTTTGTATGGGCCTTTATGGATATTTATGGGAGAGTATATATGGTACATTTATATTATTATATTAAACATGCCGTATTTGTGTTGTAACAAGTTTTTTTTTTTTTGTAGTGGTTCATTTGTTGAGGAGTGTTTGTAGGTGCTTTTTTACTTTAAGGGTATTTTTCATATTATTATGTTGGTTGATTTTGCATATTAAACCTCCTTAAGTACCTGGAATTGCTAGAATGTAAGAGGGAGTACATTAGAGTGGAATGGGTAGAGGAACTTTTAGGCGTTAAATTTCACCAATAATCTAATTTCCATGTTTTCCCCAAACAAGATTCACTAAATTTCCATTTTTCATAAAAGTAATTCTTGCAAATTCTATAAGACAAAATTAGTTTACCTTAAAAACTACCAAAATTTTATAGAAAATATATAAAATATTCAGAAATTTGAATATATTTATTTAAAAATGTCACCCAACATTTTATAATTTGCATATTAAGGACCAACAAGGTTTTCTAAGATTTCTACACTTTATTTTTTTGTTTGCTAGGTAATATGGCTCTTGAGACGATTGACATGCCTAACTGGTAGCTTGAGTAGTCACAACCTAGGGGCATCTAAATTGTCAAAATCACCAGGGGATCACACCTATTCTGGGTCAAACCAACCCTTAGCATGGATGGATTTCTGCCCACAGAGTTTTGAACCAATGAAATTTAGGCCACATAGTGCCTTAACAGAACACCCTCTCGCCATATGCTCTACGCCCCATAAGATTTCTACACTTTAAAATGGATTTCAATCCTTAAAAATTTCCGTAGAACAAGGAATTTTTTGTTGTTGAACAAGTATTTTAAAAGTTTTGATATCATATTCAAATAACATCCACAAACTAAAAAGGGCTCAGAAGACACCATATTGAAACCTCCAACAATGATAACATTGGGGTGAGGTAAGAAGTAAAACTAATATATGTGAAAATGAGCATCAAGAATGAGAGTGTTCGGTTAAATGAAAAAGTCTTAAATTACACATACACACGCATAAGCAAGAGACAACCTTTTGCATCCCATCTTACCTAACAAATATTGCATTTAAAACAATGGTTTGAGTCGTCATTAGAATTTCAAGAAAAGCTAATCAATGCTTATTAAAAGATTTTTAACACCCTTAGATATGCTACCACTCCTATTGGATGATTACTACTTTGTAAACCTTTTTGTATCTTAACAACTCCAACTTTAGTCAGCCAACTAGAAGAAATTTATGGACTTACTCCATTTCCGAAGTTGCATTCAACTCAAACCTTAATTTGAGGCTTCCTAGGTTTTGATCAATTTTAAGTTCCAATTCAACTGAACTTACTATTATACATAATATTATGAGGTTAAGCCCTATTACAATTTAAATACAGGATAGAGTCCAAATTCTAGATAAAGTTGTGAAGGTAAATAAAGTAATTCCTAATTTTCTTGAGTTGTTTATAATTTTATCTAGATGTAAACAAGATAATCTTAATTGATAAAAAATAGTTTACAATTATAAAATTTTAATATATATATATATAATTTAGTAATTTATGTGTGTAGTCTTGAGGGTTAGTTTAATTGGTAGATTCTATGTCATTAAATCACATTTTGTATTGAGCTTCACGGGTTCAATTCACTCAACACCCTTGGGGTCAGGCTCCATGGTTGAGCCAAAAAGAAGTGATCCCTTTGGGTGGACCTACCTAGTACAAATATTTTGTGGATGTAACGATTGTTGATCTACGAGGCCTATGAACCACTTAAAATGTATGTGTGTGTGTGTGAGGCACATTTCGGGAGCCTATAAATATAAATATATTAATTAATTAATTTTTTATTGTTTGAGAGTTTGTTCATGAATTGTGGGATTAGTCTTTGCATAAGAGATTGAGATTTAAGGACATATGAGCCATCAAAATCGTCCAATTTAAAACTTATCACCAAATGAATAAAATTAAAAAATATTCAAAATATGTTAAATTGTCATTAAATTTTGTCAATATAAAATTATAAATGATTTATGTTAAAAGTTAGTAAATGTATAAATTATATTAATAATTTTATGAAATAATTTAAAAATTTATCATGTTGAAAATGTTGAGAAATAAATGGTGGTCCATAAAAACAAAACGATACGAGAGAGGTGCAGCGGCTGTAGAGCACGTGAGCCATGGGGGAGCCGAAGGAAGGGAAGGGCAATCTTTTGCAGGCATCGGAAAGAGGAGCAGCAGAGATATGCAAGGGTGGAGAGCTCTGCACGCACGAAGGAGCAGACAACCAGAAACTGTGCGCAGCTCCAGTGCCATCCCCCTAGGAGGGGGCCGCGAACTGGATCCTCCTCTCCCACCTGAGCTATCAACATTCCGGGAACTGGTGGCGGCATGCAACAAATGGCTAGCAACCAAAAACCAGCAGAAGTTTGTCAAAAGAATGGATTCCATCCCCACAGTTGCTCTGCCTACCGAAGAACCATGCAAAGCGGCGTTGAATCTAGCAGAAAGAGGGCTTATTGGGCAGTTCACTGGGTTATGGCCATCGCCTAAAGTTGTAGATGCCTGGGTGCAAAGGAACTGGCGACCTCTAGTCAAGGAAGGAATCAAAAGCCACTTCGTCGGCAAAGGCTTCTTTGTATTTGTATTTGAAGCAATAGAAGACATAAACCTCATATTTAGAAATGGACCATATTTCATGGGGTCTCAGGGTTTGTATTTGAATAAATGGACTCCAAACTTCAACCTGACATTAGATGTGCCCTCTGTTGTCCTTGTTTGGTGTGCTTGCTGCATTTACCTCTACACTGCTGGAACCCCAAATCCTTAGAAACCATAGGCAATAAACTTGGCAAATACATTGACCAAGCAGAAAGGAGGGACCAGTACTCCTGTGTGAGAATTTGTGTAGAAGCTGACCTGGAGGAAGGCCTCCCTGAAGCTATAAAACTCACAGTGGCTGAATGGATGCACATCCAAGTGTTAGATTATGAGAAACTCCCATTTAAATGCTGGCACTGCCATGGCTATGGGCACTTTTCCAACTATAAAAAGAAATCAGAGGAGGGGCTAGAGAATATGAAAGGAGATCAATGGACTCAGGTCCAGAAACTAGGAACAACTAAGCAGAACAACAGAACCAAAGGGAAGGGAGTGTCCACAGGGAGTGGTGCTCCACCCATAGCCCAAGTGGAGGGGAGCTCAGCCCCCTCAAGAGTAGACATACCCACCAATCCCTTTGAAATACTCAACACACCAGAAGATCTCCCAGATCTGGTAGAAAAAGAGGCTGAACAGCAAACCACCACCATGGAAGAAGACAAAAGGTAGGGGGAAACAGGCCCTCTCCAAACAGGAACTCCAAAATATGTCTCTAGTTCCCCTACCTATGCAGATATGGCAAGGAAGAAGACTCCAGAGATATCGGGATCCTCGAAAGATGAGACAACTGAGAGGCCCATGAAAAGAGTGGGGAGGAAATCCCACAGAGAGGCCAGAGAAGAAGAGGCGGAGAGACAAAAAATTCAAGGCATACAACCCACGATTGAGATGTCCATTAGCAGAAATAATAGAACCAGGCCTCCCAAGGGAGGTACTGCCCCATCCTCTGGTAGTAAATAATGTGATTAGTCTCTTGGAATTGCAGAGGACTGGGGAATCCAACAAAAGCTGAAGTAGTCAAGAACCTATTGAAATCAGAAACTATTGATATGCTCATGCTCCAAGAGACTAAAATAGAAGGGGAAGCCCTTTTGGAACTCAACAAAGCAAAATGGAAAACAAAAGTTGGAAAATCAGTAAGCACAAGGGGTACATGTGGTGGGCTTGCCACTCGCTGGGAGGATGACAAGTTCCTACTTGAGAGCTCCTTTCAGATGCAGCACTCGATATATACCGAACTTCGACACCTTCCAAGTAAGATCACCTTTGATCTCTTTAATCTTTACGTACCTACCCTTTGTGCAGAAAATAAAGATTGATGGCAAACCCCATCTGGTTTTCTTGAAGCCTACTCCCTCAAGAATATAATTCTAGCAGGGGACTTCAATCTAATCCTTGACCGAAAGGAAAAAAGAGGAGGAACCAGTAGCAGGGACCACTTCCTTCCCTTCGTAGAAGACCTGATTCAACAATGGGATTTACTAGACTTTAAGCCAAAAATAGGGCTTTACATATGGACAAATAACAGAATTGGGACGGAGCACATCTCAGCTAGGTTGGACAAATTCCTACTTCAGAGCACTCTCCTCTTAGAAAAGAAGATCATCTCCATAAAAATTCTACCAAAGCTGACTTCAAATCATAAACCCATTCTTCTTCTGCTGGAAGAAGAGGAAAATTTGGGGCCAATCCCCTTCCGGTTCAGCCCTCTCTGGGCAGACAGAGAAGGGTTCATGGATACAGTTAAGAAGGCCTGGCTCACCCATGTCCCTGGTTCGCCTAGCTATGTGTGGGAGAAAAAGCTAAAGGCCACCAAAACAACTCTGAAAGAATGGATAAAAAAGCCTACAGACTCCCCCACTAGTCATAGAGAACATAATATAAAGCCGTTGTTGGATTTGCAAAGGGGCTTGACACTGCAAAACATTACCTGCTTAGAAATTTAGAATGAGCAAGATCTCCAAATCAACACTCTCCGATCATTCAGAGAGGAGGAAGAATCCTTGAGGCTCAAATCACGCAATCTCTGGCTTATGTTTGGAGACAAAAATTCAACCTTCTTTCACAAGCAAATTCGAACTCGACTCTCTAGAAACCACATTTCTGAAATCACCTCACCAGATGGAGCCGTTCTAAAAGGCACAACTTTGATAAAAGAGGTTACAACCTCTCACTTTCAACAGCTGTACAAAGAAGAAAGTGTTGAAGATGATGAGGAATCACAAGCCTTCCTTAAGCACATTCCAAGACTGGTTAACGAGGAGGATAACTCAATTCTCCTGAAGCCCTTCACTGAAGATGAAATCAACAATGTCATATGGAAGATGGAACCAGAAAAAGCCCTAGGACCCAATGTTTTTTCCATCCACTTTTACAGAATCTGCTGGGACATCATCAAGGCCGATTTGTACTGAATGATCAAAGGTTTCCTCCATAAAGCCAAAGTGGGAGGAAGCACAAACTCCACTTTCCTAGCTCTAATACCAAAAGAAGCAAACTCGGTGGCGTTCGACCGCTACAGGCCAATCTCACTATGTAATGTGTCCTACAAAATCCTCACCAAGTTACTTGCAAATAGAATAAATCCACTACTGGAAAAACTCATCTCCCCCAACCAAGGTGGGTTTGTCAAAGGCCAACACATCCTGGACAATGTGATTCTGGTGCAGGAAATCATCCATGCCAGCCATCAATGCAAAGAGCAAGGTATGCTCATTAAGCTGGACATGGCGAACGCCTTTGATCGAGTAAGGCACTCTTTCCTCCTCCAAGTTCTTTCTGCATTTGGTTTCAGTTCTGATTTTATAAAATTGATCAAAGCATGTATAGGAGAACCTTGGATTGCCCCTCTTGTAAATGGCAGGTTGACAAACTACTTCAAAGCTTCGAGGGGTATTAGGCAAGGTTGCCCTCTGTCCCCCTTCCTGTACATTTTGATGGCAGACTCCTTGAGCCGAAAGCTTATAGCAGAGAAGCTCAATGGGACACTTCTAGGCATAAGGGCGATAAATGGAACAAATCCAATCAATCATGCCTTGTTCGCTGACGACTCTATCCTTATGGGAGGAGCCTCCATTAAAATTGCAAGGGCCTTCAATGAAGTAATCCAAAGCTTCTGCAGAGTCTCCGGAGCTATGGTCAACAAGAGGAAAAGCGTTGTGTATGGCTGGGCAGTAGACCAACAAACTATTCTCAGGATCGCCTAAGTCTTGGGCTTCACAGGCTGCGTCTCTTGCGAAAAATTCAAGTACCTAGTGTGTGGTCTAAAATGCGGATGAAAATTAGAGTTTAATTTAATGTCAACCCGGGAAGGTAAACTTAGAAGTGCTTATCTAAAATATATAGATCTAGAAAGATTCCTAATTTGTCCAAGATCTTAAAGTCCCCTTACAGGAACATATTCATTAAGATCTCTTTCAAAAACTAATCAAACTTAGATATAACAATTGTTTGAGATCTATGATTCTCTTACAAGAACATATTCTACAAGATCTTTTCCAACATTAGAACATCTAATAAAAAGCTGAAATGAAATAAACCTAGATCTAACAATTGTATGAGATATTACGGTTCTCTTACAAGAACACCTTCAAATAAGATTCTTCCAATATTAGATCATTTAACAAAACTTGAAAGCTGAAATCAAACAAAAACATAAAATACGTTATACCTAAAATAAACAAATAGGCATGCAAGTGAGGCCATGGGGGCCCTCCATAACTCCACAAGCATACCACTTCAATGGAAACTCAGATGTAGAAGCAAAATTGAAGTATAATCCTTTATTTCAAAATTTCAATTACAAACTCCAAAATTCTAAGATTACAAAAATTTCCAGATTACAAATGGAGGAGATTGTACTCCTATTTATACAATGGGATGAGTAACAAACTCATAATGATCATCCACTACTTTCCCAGAATATGATCCCACAAATCTCTCAAGCATTTTTAACTACTTTCCCATTATTACAAAATATGATCCCACAAATCTCTCAATAAATCTCTCACATATCTTGGATAAGATATGCCAACCAAATCCTCCATGATATTCTCCTTAGGAATTGGATAAGATATGCCTCCATGATTTTCTCCTTAGGAATAGGATACGATATGCCTCCATGATTTTCTCCTTAGGAATAGGCTTGCATAATTATCTCCTTAATATGGTGGAGGAGATATTAATTCTTCACATATTTCCTACACATCACAAGACTCACATATTTTTGAGAGATATATATAAAAATATGTATATTTTCTAATAATTAATCATAAATTCACTTGTAATACAAAAATGAATAAAATGGAAAATAAGAAGGTGAAACCCAAATGTATGTATGAAGATGATATGATAAAAGGTTAATGGGATGATGAAATGTAAGGAATAGTGAAGAAAAAGGTGGATGAAAATATGACATTATGAGTCCCAACATCCTCCCCAACTAAACTTGTTGCATGTCCTCATGCAACCATGCATGGGTCTCTTTAAGAACATTTGGCATCTTGAACAACTTTGGCTTTACATGATGATGTCTTTAATAATGAATGTTTCCAGGATATGTGAAAGACATGAGTAACAACTTACATTTCCTTATGGTTGGTTCTTGTGTGACAACCATGAATACAAAGAATGTTGGTTCTTGTGTTAACAATATTCATTTCGTTTTTTGTTCTCTTTTCTTCAATAATAATGTAAACACTCACTGGAAATCATAAGCTATCAATGTGCATAAGAAAGCCCTTTTGTAATATTAATGAAGCATGCCAATATTGTGTATGAAGCAAAGTGCAACAAAGTATCATTGGAAAATAAATGTTGGTGAATGGTAAATGAGAAAAAATGGAGTGATAGTGGTGAAGAAATGGAATCATGGAAGTGAATATAGTTCTCCCCCCTCAACTGAATTGGTTGCATGTCCTCATGCAACTTGACATGGCTCATGAAAGGAAATGTAGCATGGTGAGGGAATTTTCCAAAATATTCAAGTTAGCATATAAGGAATTGCATGATTAAAGATTAGAAAACAACATACCTCTACTTACCCAAGAATGATGAACTTTGCAATAGGAATGTAGCTGCTGCTGCTGGATCAGGAAAATGTGACTGATGTTGTTGTAACTAGATCTTGGGAAATGAAGGAATCTGAACTGCTGATGCTGAATCATGGAAAAGATAAATGCTGAAAGTGGAACTGTGGTACTCTCATAGATTAGAATGCATGCTGCTGTAACTACTGAGGGAGTCGTGAAAAAGTTTATAGTCTTCACCCGCTACAAACCCGATAGTACAATTCTAATCATGCGAAAGAATGTGTCGATGTCGAGCATGAATAGAAATCATTGGATTACCGGCCATTGATGTATGCTGTTAACGAATGCGAGGCAACTCACCATTGATGTCAATGAGTGCCAAGGTATCCGAGTACATCTTGCGAAGTGCGAATGGATGTGTCGAGGTCGAGCCACTTGCAAGATCTGAAGATCAAGGGACATTGATGTATTCCCATGATCGTCAGTTAGAGAACTTGCCATTAAGGCATGCAAGCCTCTAGGTACTCAAAAGGAACTCTAGTCTATTTCCTAGATAAGGTGCTGATGTCGATGGGGCAAGACTTGTTGAAAGGTGGGCCTTAAGGAATCCCACATCAGTCAACGCGAGTTTGTACAAAAAGATTTGGTAGGACTATAAATGGAAAGAATTCACGGATAAGCAGTGTGGATCAGCATGGCGAGGAAAACAAGGCAATGTAATCATGGAAAGGGAAGGAGTTTTATTCAAAAGGAAAACTAGATGTAAGGAAATGGATGTAAGGAAATGCATGGTGTATGAAGATGAACTCTTGCTGTGAAAAATGGATTTGGAAATGTCATGCTTTATGGATTTACAATTGGTGGAATTCAAAATCTGCTTCAAAAAGGGAGGTGCAAAGTAATGGTTGTGGAGTTGGATTTGTCTTTAGAATCTTTCGTGAATTTAGTTTTTGGAAGACCAATTGTCGTCACAACGTAATTTCCTTATGATCACTTGATTATCCTGTAACCTGTAAAAAAAACTTGGCAGAAAGAAAACATAAGTGTGTTCAAGAAGAAATGGCCATTTCCTTCATGAATCTTACGCAAAATTTTTGCACCAAATAAAACAAATTAAAGACAATCAAAGTGTTTAAATTGACTCAATCATGATATTAAAATCAATCCATTCTTAACAATAACCATGAAAAGTAATACTCCCTGTTGGTGTCAGATGATATATGCTCGGCAAAAAGATTGGCATTAGAAAGATCTGCGTTGTTCTGCATATTAGTATGTCATATAAAAGCATTCAACATGAATATTTAATGCCAACTTGAAGCTATTGAAATAAGATAATCATCATTTATAGAATCCTCCAAATGTTATTATTATTATTTTTTTTTATAAAAAGACAAAAGAATGAAAGTCAATTTTTTTTTTTTTAAATAACAAAATTTAAAAAAAATCAATTTTTTTTTTTAATAAAGAAATCAACAAAAAGAAAAAAACAATTCTATTAAAAAGTAATATAGAAAATTTCTAAAAATAAACTAACACTAATATTCGAGCGATCTGCAACCACAATTCGTTCCCAATTGAAGTATAAACCAAGTGATTTCGGTGAGAGATCTTACTGTCAAGCTACCCGATTCAACTTGTCTTCCCTACCATTTTGATCCAGGCAGAGGAAACAGCTTGAAGCGACCCCATCATACGTCAACAGAAAATACACACACATGTATTTTTATATATTTATTCCAGTGTGTCATCAATACAAGCCGTGCAATGTAAGACTCTAACTTCTCCAATTGTTTGGATTCTATTGGTTATGGGTATACTGGTCAAAATTCTAGTGTTATCACTCCAGTCAAAACGTGCAGCCATAGGTATGATATTCCCTCATAGGTGTCGGTGGAGAAAACATTGCACAAATTCTGCTATCTTTTAGCAGATCAGTTGGCCAATTTAGTTCATATTGCTTTTAAAACAATCTAAAAGGATGGCAGGAATGGTTATTCAGGCAAGCCAATCCAACTTTGGGATTGTGGCAACAGAGCGCTTACATCAGCTATTTCTCAACTACTTGATTCTATTTTGATAACGCATACCCAGTGATGGTGAGATGGTCAGCCAAGATGGTCATGATGGGAATAGCAGAAATATGTAATGTGGAGAAGTAGAAAAGCACAATGAATGTAAAAAAACCGTTTTTATTCACGCAGTTACCAAAATAGGGTCCCAAAGAACCACGATTTCCTCTTAGACCGTTAGGAATTTAAGCAAACAATTTCTGGGTTATATAATTCAGTCTATTATAGAAAAAACCCATGTCTTCGTTTGTCTAGATTTTCCCTGGTTTGATCAAAAACTGCTTTTCAAAATTGACATTTTAAAGGGGTTATGTTTTGAAGATGATCTTTTTCTCATTCACAAAATTCTTTATTGTCGCATTGCAGATTAGCTCTCCAGCAAGAGTATTTTTATTGGAATAAATTAATAGATTTTTTGATCTTCCAGATCGCACGAAGCGTAGGAAGAGAGCATACTTATCTCTTGATATATATATATATATATATATATATATTTAATGCAGGTTAGCGTGGATGGATAAAACACTATTAACATCTGCGACAAAACCTTGCATTATCTACACTCTTTCTGCAATATCACAAGGGCATTTAGACTCTCGGAAGATAAATATTTCCAATAATCAGGCTCCTAGCTCACCCGTGATACAGAAACAAGACATAGAAATGCAAAGATGTGCCACTGAATTTATTCATGATGATTTATTTTTTTGAAAACAAAACTAAAAACTTCTAATGATAACGACTTCTAATGACTTCTAATGAGATCTCATTTTTATTTTTCTAATCTATTCTACATTAACTTAAAAGATGTTTTATTTTCTAAGTAAAAGCATGCTTCCAGTGAAGCCATCTACGGACTAAAAATTTGAACATGCTCACATCAAGATTTAAAAATTTTACATTATGTTTTGCAAGTATGTGAGAATCCTGTCTTAGAGTTGGCTCAAGGTGATTGTCCTTGCTCTCCAAGAAGTACCTATTCAACATTGTCAAAGCCCTCATCCGTAGATGGATTAGTGAGAAATGGGGGGTTTAAAATAAAAATTGAATTTAAATTAACTATGTGCAAAAATAAAAATGCTCCAAATTTTGAACTCCTTTATGAACCTGCTGTCACCAAGTTCCGAAAATTAGTCCATAAAAACAAATGCATGAAATAATTACTAAATCCTTCTAGTTGCATTTCCCCGGCAACGGCGCCAAAATGTGTGGTCTAAAATGCGGATGCAAATTAGAGTTTAATTTAATGTCAACCCGGGAAGGTAAACTTAGAAGTGCTTATCTAAAATATATAGATCTAGAAAGATTCCTAATTTGTCCAAGATCTTAAAGTCCCCTTACAGGAACATATTCATTAAGATCTCTTTCAATAACTAATCAAACTTAGATCTAACAATTGTTTGAGATCTATGATTCTCTTACAAGAACATATTCTACAAGATCTCTTCCAACATTAGAACATCTAATAAAAAGCTGAAATGAAATAAACCTAGATCTAATAATTGTATGAGATCTTACGGTTCTCTTACAAGAACACCTTCAAATAAGATTCTTCCAATATTAGATCATTTAACAAAACTTGAAAGCTGAAATCAAACAAAAACATAAAATAAGTTATACCTAAAATAAACAAATAGGCATGCAAGTGAGGCCATGGGGGCCCTCCATAACTCCACAAGCACACCACTTCAATGGAGACTCAGATGTAGAAGCAAAATTGAAGTATAATCCTTTATTTCAAAATCTCAATTACAAACTCCAAAATTCTAAGATTACAAAAACTTCCAGATTACAAATGGAGGAGATTGTACTCCTATTTATACAATGGGATGAGTAACAAACTCATAATGATCATCCACTACTTTCCCAGAATATGATCCCACAAATCTCTCAAGCATTTTTAACTACTTTCCCATTATTACAAAATATGATCCCACAAATCTCTCAATAAATCTCTCACATATCTTGGATAAGATATGCCAACCAAATCCTCCATGATCTTCTCCTTAGGAATTGGATAAGATATGCCTCCATGATTTTCTCCTTAGGAATAGGATAAGATATGCCTCCATGATTTTCTCCTTAGGAATAGGCTTGCATAATTATCTCCTTAATATGGTGGAGGAGATATTAATTCTTCACATATTTCCTACACATCACAAAACTCACATATTCTTGAGATATATATATATATATATATATATATATATATATTCTAATAATTAATCACAAATTCACTTGTAATACAAAAATGAATAAAATGGAAAATAAGAAGGCGAAACCCAAATGTATGTATGAAGATGATATGATAAAAGGTTAATGGGATGATGAAATGTAAGGAATAGTGAAGAAAAAGGTGGATGAAAATATGACATTTATGAGTCCCAACACCTAGGCCTGCCTTTAACATTGAGAACAAGTAAGGCCCCTCATTGGATGAGAATTAATAGAAAAATTAAGGCAAAAATGACTGCATGGGGCAGACAATGGCTTACCACAGCCGGGAAGCTCATTCTTGTTAAATCAGTCCTCTCCTCCCTTCCTATCTACTAGGCCTCATTTCTTTTAGCTCCAAAAATGATCACAGAACAACTACCAAAGCTGATTCGAAATTTCCTATGGAAAGGAGGTAAGGGGAACGAAAAAATAATTCACCTTGTAAGCTGGGACATAGTGAAAAGGCCAACATCCAAAGGCGCACTACAGGTAAGAGATCCCGGGTTGGCCAACCTGGCTTTGGGAGGCAAGATCCTTTGGAAAATCTTCTCAAATCAAAGACACCCTGCAAGTCAAGTTTTAATAAAAAATTATCTGCATGGACTCACAATAAATAATATGGATGAAGGAGCTTCTGACAAAGGAACCACGCTATGGAAGATTTGTAGCCAAAGCTGGGATTCTTTTAAAGACCATCTTTACAAAATCCCAAGTAATGGAAAAAGAATCGGGCTGTGGGAAGACAAGATCATGGGCCTCCAACCCCTAAAGCTTGCCCTTGAAATTGCAGATCTGCGTAATTGGCTCATTCAGAAAGGTATTCAAAAGCTTGCTGATATATGCTCTTGGGATCCCGGAGGGAACTGGAGCAATTGGGCCCTCCTTCGCCCCCCTGATTAGATGCTCCCTCAACTTCATTTCCTTCTAGCTAAGCTCTCTGTTCTGGCTCCGGTACATCTCCACTTGAGGGACAAGTGGGGCTGGGGGAAGACCGAAGCTTACACAACATGGCAGGGTTTTGCTGCTCTTCAAGTACATCAACCTCAGATCCACTCTACAAAGCTTTGCAACATGTTTGGGACCCCTTTGGTCTCCCAAAAATCAATTTCCTCTGCTAGACTCTCATGCACAGAAGGGTCCTCATTGGGGAAAATTTAATGAAACATGGAATTATATGTCCCCATAGATGCCCTTTCTACTGCATGGCTCAGGAAATGATTGATCATCTATTCATCAAATGCCCCTTCACGTAAGAAATATGGATGCAAGCAATGCTGGGGTTGAACGCCCAAATTCCAGCACAACTATCAATAATCAGTCTCTTCGGCTCATGGAAAGAGCGCTACCCTCACACTATGAAGAGAAAATCAACATGGGCTAAATTTTGGAATGCAATTGCAAAATACATCTGTTGGGGAATTTGGTTAGCTAGGAATGAAGCCATCTTCAATAACAAACTACAATCTACCAATGTAGTTGCTGTCAAAGCCAAAGCTCTGCTGCTGGAAACTTACGAAAATAGACCTCATAAATCAGACATTTCTCTCCTTCCTGAAGAGTGCAGCTGGCTAGGTGAGTCCATGAGGCAGGCCAACAATAAAAAGAACCCCTCCAGGCCTAGCCTCAATACAGAATGGCGGCTTCGAATCTTTGAGTCGGACTTTCACAAGTGGTGGAAAAATCAGGGCAAAGTTTCAATATTCTTTGATGGAGCCTCCAAAGGAAACCCCAACATATCAAGGGTAGGAGGAGCAATCTACTCCTCAGACAGGCACAAAAAGGACAACTTCAGTTGGGGCCTAGGACAAAGCACTAATAAACAAGCCGAGATCCTTGGACTACTTAAATCATGTCAGCTTGCTCAGGGGAACAGAGGGGAAAACCTTCAATTCTTTGGGGACTTAGAAATTCTGATAAAAATCCTAAACACTGGGGATCAACTCAACAACTCAATGCTCAACTAAGAAATCTACTGCAAAACTTCACTACATGTTCATTTTATCACATTCTCTGAACCCTAAATAAGGAAGTTGACATAATGGAAAATAAGGGATGTGTACTAGCTCAAGGCTTTTTGTCAAAGAATGATGAAGCAATAGAAAGACATCCAATTCCTTAACAGAGAAGACCAGCAGAGCAAGGTCAGGGCAGCCAATGTTTCGCTCAGGCAATGTCTCTAGCTCCATGAATGTCCAAAGAATGGAGTAGGTAGCATAAATCATCTGCTCGCTGAAGAATGATGCTGATCAATGTCCTTGACACTTGTTGACATATCCTGTTTAAAAGATAATGACTGCAGGCGATGAAAGGCATTGACTCTTCACTGCTTTAGTAGCATAAACCGAACCTACAAACGTGAATATCACCAAAGCAAGTAACTCTCAATCAGTTGGATAAAGATACACCTCAACAACGTTTACACTATCAGAGGTTTCAGTCAGCCGAGCTGCTGGAAACGACCTTGGGCTGAAGACCAATGCTAATCCATGGCCTCGACGCATACTGATAATCCTATCCAAAAGATAATGATCACAATCAATTAAAGGATTGATTTTCCGCTGCTCCAGATTGATCTTCGTTGCTCCAACCGAATAAAATGATCCTGATATCACGATCTTCACCAAAGCATTCAAATCGCAATTAGTAAGTTAAGGAAACGCCATAAAAACATAATCAGAGGCTTCAGTATGTTGAGTTGTTGGAATAGTTTTTGGGAATTGCCAGGTTCGCCTTATCCTAACAGAGAAAAGCAGAAAGGATCCCTAGATATCTCCCTTGCCTTTAGACTAAGTGCTAATCAAGGAACTCTAAGTACTCCCATAAAAATAAAATGCATCAGTGAGTGTCCAATAGATAAAGCAGGCTTTTGAGAATTTTGAACCGCCAAAAAATATTCAGTTGATGCTCAATGTAATAGGGGTTGTTTGGCTCAGGCCCAACCACACTACTCAATAAAATTCAACCGTTTCTGTTAAAAAAATTAAAAATGTTGAGAAATAAATCAAAATTATTATAGACTTAGTAGTCATTGATCTCGGGGTTTTTGAACCACATAAAATATGTTTGTGCGTGTGAGAGAGAGAGAGAGAGTCATTTATATTTCAAAGGCTTAAAAATATAAATATATTAATTGATTAATATTTTTTGTTTGAGAATTTGTTTTATGAATTGTGGGATTAGTCGTTGCTTAAGAAATTGAGATTTAAGGACATCTAAACCATCAAAATAATCCAACCTAAAGTGTCACCAATGAATAAAATTATCAACTATTTTAAAATATGTTAAATTTCCATTAAAATTTGTTTATATAAAAAAATTACTAGTATAGATCCATCTTAAGCACGAATCTAACTTGAGTCGAGAGGGATCAAATATCTTCAAGTGCAAACTTATTTTAGAGTGCAAAATACAATGTGTAATTTTTCATTGTTGAAATTGTATTTTTGAATGCTATATAGAGTACATAAATTATACTTGTAATTCCAAAAAATATTTTAACCATAAAAACTTTTTTTCTTTTTCAATAGCTTTATATGACATATACATAAAAAATTTAAAACAATATATACCATATACATAGTTGACATTAAAATATTTTACATGACATGTGCATTGAGAAATTTTATAACACACTAAAATATGTTTTTCTGCTATTAATATATTTTTAAGTATTAAGATATTTAGGATTTAAGACCTCTGTGGTTAATATCTTGTAACTTAGAAATCGGAGAACCCACAGTAAAAACCATTTTTCCGTCAACGTTTCAAATCCCAATAGGGATCCATCATCAGGACTATTTTGAATGTTGATAGTAGAAGAGCTTAGTTGCGAGATTTAAATAGTTATGAGGTGAGCTTGTTTTGTTTTAAGGAAATAAAAAGAAGGTCGGCTACTTTAATAATTAATAATTAATTTTATCCAAATATTTAGGTTTTTATCATTTTCATTTTTTGGTAAATTAATATTAATAATAAATAATAATAGTAAAGGTGAAATTTTATTTATAATAATTAATAATTTTATAAAATAAATAATTTATAATCAAAGTAATTAATAATTTATTTATTTATTTATTTTAATAATAATTAATATTAATAATTTATACTAATAATTAATATTAATTAATTTATACTAATAATTTTTGGTAAATTAATATTAATAATAAATAATAATAGTAAAGGTGAAATTTTATTTATAATAATTAATAATTTTATAAAATAAATAATTTTATAAAATAATTTATAATCAAAGTAATTAACAATTTATTTATTTATTTATAATAATTTATACTAATAATAATTAATATTAATAATTTATACTAATAGTTAATATTAATTAATCTATACTAATAATTTTTGTTAAATTATTATTAATAGTAAATAATAATAGTAAAGATGAAATTTTATTTATAATAATTAATAATTTATTTATTTTTTATTTTTAATAATTTATACTAATAATATTAATAATTTATACTAATAATTAATATTAATTAATTTATACTAATAATTTTTGGTAAATTAATATTAATAATAAATAATAATAGTAAAGGTGAAATTTTATTTATAATAATTAATAATTTTATAAAATAAATAATTTAAAATAATTTATAATCAAAGTAATTAATAATTTATTTATTTATTTTTAATAATTTATACTAATAATAATAATTTCAATATTTACTAGTCATAATTATTATTACATAATATAATTTTTTTTGACTATTTAATTATTAATAATTTTAATAGATTATTAATTATTATATATTCAAATATTAATTATTAATATTTTGAGGATAATTATTAGGAGTAATAGTAGAAATAAAATAAACTAGGATTTTGCTAAATAAGCCTAAGAGGAAGGTAGGGGGAGAAATTTACCTATTAAGAGTTAAACCTAGGAAGCATGGGAGGTTTTAATTTCTTTGATTAAGGGAAATCAGCTACTACTGATCTCAATGTCATTGTCCCTGTTGAAATTATGTGGATGTTTCATAATCTCAAGAACCTCTCTAGTCTTTCGCCTACGATGATGTTCTTTTATTGCGATAATTGAGGCGTTTTCCACACATATATGGTGCCTAGTTTTAGAGGAATGCTCTGCCAGGGCCGAAGTACGGGACCTGTCATTCCTAATATCTGCTATATGTTCTTTTAGTCTTGTTTGCAAAGAACGACCTGTTTCAGCAATGTAGCTTTTCCCACAGGAACAATCTATTTTATAAATTAATTAATATAAATTATTAATATTATTAGTATAAATTATTAAAAATAAAAAATAAATAAATTATTATAAATAAAATTTTACCTTTACTATTATTATTTACTATTAATACTAATTTACCAAAAATTATTAGTAGAAATTAATTAATATTAACTATTAGTATAAATTATTAATATTAATTATTATTAGTATAAATTATTAAAAATAAATAAATAAATTATTAATTACTTTGATTATAAATTATTTATTTTATAAAATTATTAATTATTATCAATAAAATTTCACCTTTACTATTATTATTTATTATTAATATTAATTTACAAAAATTATTAGTATAAATTAATTAATATTAATTATTAGTATAAATTAATTAATATTAATTATTAGTATAAATTATTAATATTGTTCATTATTAATATAAATTATTAAAAATAAATAAATAAATTATTAATTACTTTGATTATAAATTATTTATTTTATAAAATTATTAATTATTATAAATAAAATTTCACCTTTACTATTATTATTTATTATTAATATTAATTTACCAAAAAATGAAAATGATAAAATCTTAAATATTTGGATAAAATTAATTATTAATTATTAAAGTAGCCGACATTCTTTTTATTTCCTAAAACAAAACAAGTTCACCTCATAACTATTTAAATCTCGCAACTAAGCTCTTCTACTATCAACATTCAAAATAGTCCTGATGATAGATCCCTGTTGGGATTTGAAACGTTGACAGAAAAATGGTTTTTGCTGTGGGTTCTCCGATTTTTAAGTTACATAATAAAGATATTTTATTGATAACCCACACTGAATATTTTATTAGGGTTTTTTTGTTATTAATATATTTTTAAGTATTAAAATATTTTATTGATAATCCACACTGAATATTTTAGTATATACAATATTAAAACATTTTCTTTTAACAATTTTTTCTATATAAAGATCTATATCAAGTTGATATTGACATAAACTAGTTAACATAAATATTTAAATAGTTTACTTAAATCTTGTGTTGAAATATTTTTGAAAGTTACTCACACGTTTTTTACTTCTAATTACTTTACATGAAATTATATTATGTCATATGGACAACTAACCAAACATGCATAGCATATTCAATTTTGTTTTTTATTATAGCCAAAAATATTTTTCTAATTAGAGAATATTTTATTTTTATTTTAATAGGGACACATGTCAACTCCATGTTTAGCAAGGATGGAATTACTTATCGCCCTCATTCTAGGTTGTAGAATGTGTTGGAAATACTGATAGGGGTGAATCAATATTTATTATTAATTAGTATATTTTGTAACTTCACAGAACATTAATGGTTGTCAGCGTCAGATAAATATAAACTTTCATCATCATCATTCAACAGTGCATAATGATAAATACAATAAACACAAATATTTTTAGGTGGAAACCCCTTCAGGGAAAAAACCATTAAACACTTTTTAATATTTGTCTTTCAATAAAATGTACATCAATATTTTCAGCTCCAACTGAGGGAGGCTCCAACCCCATACTTTACACGCTCCAACTTGTAGGACACTCCAATGCCCTATTTACCAATTGTAATTGTGAGGATGCTCTAACGCCTTGGTTTACAAGATCCAACCTGATGGATGCTACAACACCCTGTTTACTAGCTACAATTGGATGGATGCTCCAACGCCCTGTGCAGGTTCCAACCTACCCTAGCACCACCCTATCGCCTTGAAGTGTTTTCAGGCTCCAACCTAAAGGAGACTCCACTCTCCTACCTTTCACCTCCCAACCACCCTAAGATTAGAGAAATTTTGAGGTCTAAAATGGACCTCCTAAGTAATATTATAAAATAATAGTGGAAATAATAAAATAATATTAGATTACATCATCAAATTAGAGGGAAAAAGGAAAAAAACTACTTTTTAAACTCATATTTTCAATTTATCTCCCTATTGTCTTACTCAAATTTCGAGCAGACGTACTCATAGGATGAAAAATTTAATTCCTCGTCCAAGTAACACCATGTTGCATATTTTCAATGGACCCTGCTACACAAAAAGTGAGAAATACATGAAAAAGCACGTTTTTACATGTATTTATCATTTTTTGTGTAGTAGGGTCCATACAAAGTATGAAACATGGGTAATCCTTAGATGAGGAATTAAGTTTTGAATCCAACGAGTGTTCCTACTCAAAATTTGAGTAAAACTATATGGAGATAAGTTGAAAATACGAGTTAAAAAAGTAGTTTTTTGATTTTTTTTTTATAATCATTTTACATTTTTACTCAAAAAATGGTGAATCACATGCCAAGGAGGAAGCTCAATTAGTAATCCGACATATGTGAAATCGTTGAAACTCAAGAGACCCAGGTTCAAATCCCCCTATTTGTGACCCGATTTACGAAGAGGAGGACAGGCCGTAGACCCCCTAAGATATACTAATAGTTACGTGTCAGGCGGGCTGCTGGGTTCCTCTAGGTGACAAAAAAAATGGTGAATCATTCCCCAGGGTTGAAATCATCAACTTGAATCCTATTGGTTCTTATAAATTTTATTTTGGTTGTACATTTTTGTTTTGAGGCTCATTTTAGACATAAAAACTTCTCTAGTGTCAATCAATGGACCACGTTTCACAATTTTCAGATTATATCCCCCTGTGATTGATATCAATACAAAAGAGCTCGCAATACAATATCTGTTGTTTCCACTAAGTATGCACAATTGTCAATAAAATTCTTAGAACAATAACTCTCTAATCAATGAACAATTATACTCATTAGACTCCTAAACCTTATTTGATCATACGATTTCAGTGTTGCATGGCGTGTTATCTTTAATTTTCATTTTCAGATGCCTCTATCCTTTGTTCTATCCTCAATGAGATCACACTCCTCAATGATGTACTATATAACTTACAACACACTCTTTTACTTCCAACGCATGTTTTGACCAGCAACTATGCATGAAGGCAACTTCAAACATGTATAGTTGCTTCTGACATTCAACATTGATTACCTGATATCGTTTGGTCTTTAATATGAAACAATAATGACTTTAAAAGACTCAAAAAAGCACTAACAAATAGATAAAATCGTAGTTCAAGGCCAAATTCGATAATTTTACAGGAAATCAACACTAGTTCTACAGAACAACCACCAAATTCTGGCAAGTCACTAAAAATGATAACAATGCAACAAATTGGACAAATAATTAACCAAGTGATTATGTAGCATTGAGTTTCAACTTCTGATCCAAGTGGATATTGGTGGCCACTTGCGTATTCCACTTGGACCCCAAACACTATTTTCTTTCAATTTCCTCAACTCTAGCACAACTTTTTATTTTTGGTAGTTTTTTTGGGTCCTAAAATTCCGGAGTCATTTTGAGGTCCTAAAAGATGTTTTCTGGGAAAACGGTGAGATAGGAAAAGTTCCAAAATATGAGCGACACATTATTTTTTGCCTCCTTGTGGAGGTCTTCAAAACAAGATATTATGATAGCCAAATGGAGATCATATGCAAAAGTTATGACCCTTGGAAATTGGCGGTCCAACTTACCCCAATGGGGCCTAAGACTGTTGGCGCTACATCTCCTAGGGTTAGGGTTTCACACTTCTTTGTGATAAAAGTTCCCTTTAGCCTCATTTTAACACAATTCAGAAGGCATGTAGCCGTCACATCTCTTCCAATAGATAAGCTACTATCGCCCGAGCTAGTTTGTTCCATTTTACATGTAAACAATTTTCAATACTTGTTATTAACTAATTGAAGTTTTGTTCTTTTGTTGTATCTCTGTGTTCCGTTTAATTTGTATTTCATTTCGTTCCTCCATAAATCTAGATCAAATTCATAGGGAAGCATCGTTCTTTTGTTCCATGACATGCTCACAGTGGATATGTGTTGGCACAAATAAGTCTTAGTGTCTCATTGCTCACGATGATACATGACAGTGACCTCTTGAATGCCTATGATATGACTGAGCCACATTGCAACATACATATATGTGTATAACATCGCTTCAATCTTCAAACTAGCTTCTTCCAGAGATGATGCCACTCAACCAAACAATGCAATTGTATATATATATGGGGTGAAAATGTGAAGTTGGGTTACACTTTTTGCCCTTTTTTGAGAAAAAAAATCTTTTTTAGAAGTTTTTCAACTTTCGACAAGCCAAAATAATTTTTCTGTTTAGAATTTCATTTTACAATAAAATGAAAACTTATTAGAAATTTTATTAACTTTCTATTTCTTATTTTTTAGAATTTTTTTATTCACATTTGATATTTCAACTTCGCAATTTCTTAATTGTGTGTTATTTAAAAATCAAGGGATTCATAAGAAGTTATGTTTTTTAGCACAACTGCATTCTTTGTTAACCTTGTGTTTTTGAAAAAAAAAATGTGTTGCAACAAGCTAGACAAACTCTACTTCGATATGGATATATTTATGAAACCAATAGATGCACATCATAATTACTAGAACTTTTTGAATTGAATGAATGTGAAAAAACTACAAATTTTGAATATGTTTAACATAACACCATGTTTCTCAACATATTAGTTAAAAACTAAAAATGTAAAAACTACCCATTAAAGAAGACGAATCAATGTAATGCATCATAAATTTTTCATATCTTTTCACAGTGTATTTTGGAAGATACAAAATTTTGATTTCACTAAATCATAATGACCTTTAGAAATTTTTTGTACACATTTTACTAGAAAATTAGTTAAAATTAGCAAATATCTATGAAATTCCATAAAATTTATATCTACTAAACGTAGATTCAATTATGCAAATGCTCGTATTGGTTCCAAAATTAAATTCATCATATTTGATGGAGTTTAATCATTTTGAACTTGGATAAAGGTGATCAAAGTCAAGTTCTTGTAGCGTTGCAGGTTTTCGACTGAAAAAACCAAAAAAAATGGCCGAATTACTTTTTTCCTTGAACGGTCATTAAAGTAAATGGAAAAAAAATCCGCCGAATATTTTTAAAATTTCGGCTGAAAAAACATCCATAATTTCCATCAGCCGTAAAATTGAAAGGGTGCAACCCTCCAATATAAGTGTTTCGTCCAAACACTATGAATAAACTCGACCAAAATGTTATTTTCGCACTCACATTCTTCATGTGAAACTTTTGAAGTCTAAACTTTTTTTAATCTAAGTTTTGGACAAAAAACGTTTTTGGGTTGGATTTTTAAAGTGAGTTTTTTGGGCTAAATTTTGAAAGTAAGTCTTTTGGGCTGAATTTTGAAAATGAAATTTTTGGGTTGAATTTTGAAAATGAGTTTCTTGGGCTGAATTTTGAAAGTGAATATCTTTTTTTGTGGATTTTGAAAATGAGTTTTTCTCGCTACATTTGGAAAGCGACTTTTTTTGGTCTTGACTTTAAAAATCTACATAGATTGAATTATCATGAGAAATCAAAGAAATTGCAAGAGAAAATATGATCGAATTAGAGACATTGAGGCTCGTAGAGAGTACTCGAGAAACTATTACAAAAGAAAGAAGGAAGAATGCTTAAATATTGAAAGGGAAAATCAATCTCAATAAGAAGTTAAACCAGGCATGTAAATGTAAATATTATAAATGATATTTAAAATTTAATAGTGTATTATGGAATTTAATTTTTATTTGATGAACTAATTTGAAAAATATTTTGCAATGTAAACAGAAAGAGATTTTTCTCATAACATTGATGATGAGATTGAAAATGTTGAAAGACAAAGTGAAAAAGAAAATGAACCAATGATTGATGATGTTGTTGAAGATGTTGAAAGAGATTCAAGTGAAGAAGTTGAATCACCCTTAGGTATGTATATATATGTCATGTATTATTGAAATTATAGATATTTATTAGTTTCAATTTCATTATCTCTATTTTTTTAATTTAAATATTTAATGTATATTTATACTCATTTACATTAAATTCTAATATGTACAAATGAAATAAATATCGATTATGACATGTTAGAAAATGTTGAGACTGACATATATGGAGATAAAAAAATTGATCATGTTATACGATATCATGTTAAGGTCATTATTGATAAGTTCTTCAAAAATGAAAATGTGACAATTCAAGCTCAAATTTTGATAGATCTCTTAACATCAAAGAAATTAAAAGAAGCTACAAAGCTATTGGGTATTCAAAAATCAAGGAAAGATAAAAAGGTGAAGTAAAATGTGCTTCAAAATATGAAACTGCTCTAAAATCAACTAGAATATCTAGAAAGAAAAATGATCTAGATGCACGTAGAGAAATACAAATGTAAGTGGTTTCATCAAGTACTAAAGAAACCTGTTTAGTAAAATCTATGGCAAAAACATTAGGTACCTCACAAAAAAAAGTTGCACAAACATAGGGAATTTCGATTGGAAATAGATGCAAATGATGAGCCTTATTGTTGGATAGTTATTTGTAGGCGACCACACATGTTTCACCAAAAGTAAGGGATGTGATGTGGTAAAGAATAACATGGCATAAGTATGAGGAACGTGCAAAAATATCTTGGACACCACTCAAATAGAGTTGTTCAATAAGTTCATAGAAGAAAACCATGGAATTAACGTCTCAATCAGTACTTTAGTGCAACAAAAACGATGCTATATTAAACCTATCGCTGTACACGACACTTGTTGTTGTCGTTGTCATGTGGAATTTCAATTATATTATGATACCTTATTTAATTTTGGTAACTTTTTATTTGAAAATTCACCTCCTCCTTTCACTATCCATGATTTCATATTTGAAATTCTATGTGGAAGAGAAAATCATGAAATATTTTACCAAAATAAATGTGTTGGTGGTAGAAAATGTGATCATTGTGGAAATTTGACTTCGTTTCATGACATATATCCTATTGATATGAATTATCAATCACTGTCTAACATAAAAGTGAAATGGAAGAGATATGAATATATCTATACATCGATTGGTTCAAGTAGTAGTACAAGTGCTAAAATGATTGTTTTACAAGAAGAATAAATTTTTGTGATAGAGTTTTTGAAGACGTTTGTGACAAAAAATTATAAATACACCAAGAATTCTCATAAATCTCGATGGCAAGACTCGAAATTCAAAACAACCTGTAAAATTTTTCCACTAGGGACCATTTTATCAATTAAGTTGATTTTGTAGAAAATTACACATTTGTTGCACAAAATGAAATATAGAGTGAATATTATCATTATGACCAAGTCTCTATGCTTGTACATGTTCTATGTAGACATGCTAAACAAAATGTTGATCATATAGAAAGCACCAGTGAGAATCGACATGTTATTAAAGAATATCATTTTTATATCAACGATGATCGTACACATGATACACATTTTGTATAACATTTCTTTGATAAGATTTATGATTCATTCAAAGGTCATGGAATAAAATTCAAAGAAAATTAGATATGGTCAGATGGATGCACAGGTCAATTCAAATCTTCATAATCATTCTTTTGGTTGTGTCGTCTTCATATGAAAACCAACATTAAAAATTGTTGGAATTTCTTTGAGACTCATCATGGAAAATGAGAACATGATGGCGCAGGGGCATGTAAAAAATTATTGCTTCGAAGATATCAAATGGACCACTTTGCAAACCGACTTGTCTCAGTTTAACAAGTTGTTCAATGGTGCATTTCTGCACTAAGCCATGATACTAACCCATCAAGGGAGGTACGCAGGTATGTACATATACATTAACTCAATTATATATTTTTAATATATGCTATTTTTTATTAATTTCCTAATTTTAAACATTTATAAATTATATAATTGATCAATGATTATCTTTGATAAATAAATTGTATTTTAAATAACATATTTAAATTCTTGTTTGGATTTACTATAGGTTTTTTTGGAATATTGGAGCCCAAGATGTAGATAGATCGATTACATATGAAGTTGAAACAGTAAAATGGACTCAAAAATTGCATTCAATTAAAACAAAAGAGTACCGAATGCGTTTGTATTTGAAAGATGAAAATAATCTTTTTTTGTCATGTTTGCATAGAGGACACACAATTCAATGATGTTTGTGAAAACAATATGTATGTAAAAGCTTGGCAACATACACAACTTAATACAAAGGGGAAAATTTTTCTTTCAAGCTTCGAAGAGATGGAATCAAAGGAGACTATAATGTCATCTAAAGGTGTTTCTGATCTTGTTAGAGAAGGTAACATTTCAATTGCTTTTAGAGGATCTCTCTCTCTCTCTCTCTCTCTCTCTCTCTCTCTCTCTCTCTCTCTCTCTCTCTCTCTCTCTCTCTCTATATATATATATATATATATATATAAGTTTTATGTTTTTAAAATCATTGTGTATAAGTATTTAAATAATAGTTAAAATATAGATCTAAATAGATAATAAAATCAAGTACATGTTGATAACTAATTTCTTGTTAATTATGATCTAAAATTATACTTTTTTTTATTATGCAGGAGATGTTTTTGTTGTAGTTGCACCCATTAATAACATAGAAAATGTCAAGTATTATTTGATATGGTGCACTGAACAAAAGATGAAGTTATTGGAATATTATGATGATAACAATTTTATTTATGAAAGAAGGTCTATTATACTGAACATATATTTTTCCAAGAAACTCATCAAACCAAGAGTCATGTTTACTATCAAGACTATCAACCCGATGCCATAAGTTGTCAATATAGTCACTTGGTGTGTGCAACGTGCATAAAGTTGATAGAAGTTCAATCAAGAAAAATATCGAAAATTAAAAAATGGATAATGTCAAAAGTTGACCATGAACGGATCATTGAGGATGACATACCGTTATAATTTTTTTAATTGAGCTGTCCAACAGTATCTTCTCCTTATTCATATTTGAGAAAGAGTTCAAGTAGATTGTTAGCCTTTCTTTTTATGCACTCTTAAGTTGTAAATTCTAGCTAACTTACTAAATATTACAAAACTATTTTCATTAATATGGTGGCTTTGTTGTTACATTAAAAAGAAATTCATTTTATTGTGTTTGTCCTATACACGCAGTGCATACAAAACCTATCAAAACTAACAATGCATGCCCCACACATAGTATTTAATATTTAAAATTTTCATAAATATTTTAATGCAAATTTTGAGATTCATGCAACTTTAGTTGATTCAACATTGCAATTTTTAATTCTCAATCTCTAAGCTTTCTCAAATTTCATGAAAAATGCAATTTATTATCTGAAAGTAGACTTTAAGACAAATAAGGTACAATTTATAATGTATGTTTTATAATGCAATTTTATAGTATGTTTGTATTGAACAACTTCACAAAACCTAAGAATCGACCCAAATCCTTATTCTCTTCTACTAACATTATAAGAATCACCATGAAAAATGTACAAACTAAATGCAAATTTACAAAAAATGTTTCAAATTCATGAAGTTATATGTAAAACCTTTAAGCATCAAACCATGCATCATGCAAAATGTTACATGTTTTAAATAGTGTTTATTGTTGATTAAAATAATAAACTATAACTTGAAACCTTATATCAAACAAAGAGTTGGAAGTTAACTAGAACACCCAAGCAAAGGTTGATCCATGGGAACTTTGGTGGCTAATAATGAAATCCAAAATGGCATGCATTCTACTTATCATTTAATTTGAAACATGCATAACTTTAAAAGATGGTATGGGGAAATTGTAACTATTACACAAAGTATCAAAAGTTGGGTAGAAACTTTATGTTAACAGTTAGAAGTATCAACCCACATCCATAGTAGCCCTTCTCTACAATATGATGATATATTCATGAATGCAAAATGATCTATAGTTATATGATTGTTTTAGACATCTACACCATTATAAGATTCATTCAAATGCAAAATGTACCATGTTTTGTAATTTGCAATTTTACTATTCATTAAATAAAGTTTGATAAAACAACTTTAAACAAAACCTAAGAATCATATACTAACGTTATAAGAATCATCATGCAAAATGTACCAACTAAATGCAAATTTAATTTCATTGCTTCATATTCATGACCTTAAATGTAAGACCTTTAAGCATCAAACCATGCATCATGCAAAATGTACCATGTTTTATAATGCAATTTTATATTATGTTTTCCTTGAACAACTTCATATTAAAAATTAAGTATCAACCCACATCCATCGTAGCTCTTTTATACAAGATGTTGATCTATTCACAAATGAAAAATGTATCTCATATTTTATAATGCAATTTTAAGTTATGATTAAACATTTTAGACATCTACACCATGATAAGATGCATGAATGCAAAATGCACCATGTTTTTTAATTTGCAATTTTACTATTCATTAAACAACGTGACAAAACAGCTTTGAACAAAACTTGAGAATCATGTCTCCTAGCATTATAAGAATCATAATGAAAAATGTACCAACTGAATGCAAGTTTAATTGCATTGCTTCATATTCATGCATCATGCAAAATGTACCATGTTTTATATGCAATTTTATAGTATGTTTTCCTTGAACAACTTTATATTAAAAAGTATCAACCCACATCCATAGTAGCTCTTTTATACAAGATTATGATCCATTCATGAATGCAAAATGTATACCATATTTTATAATGCAATTTTAAGTTATGATTAAACATTTTAGACATCTACACCATGATAAGATTCATGAATGCAAAATGTACCATGTTTTGTAATTTGCAATTTTACTATTCATTAAAAAACTTGACAAAACAACTTTGAACAAAACCTAAGAATCATGTCTACTAACATTATACGAATCATCTTGAAAAATGTACCAACTAAATACATATTTACTTTCATTGCTTCATATTCATGAACTTAAATGTAAAACCTTTAAGCACCAAATCATGCATCATGCAAAATAAAGAGTTCTATTTAAAATGCATCAAATCATGCATCATACATAATAAACAGTTCTATTTAAAATATGTCCAAGGTTTATATCATTATAAAAGTAAATATAATAAAAAGTTGTCAAATAATTATCTTCTACTAACATTATAAGAGTCATCATGCAAAATGTACATAAACTCCAAAACTAGAATATATTAATCATCAATTCATAATAAAGAGTTCTATTTAAAATACGTCCAAAATTTATATCAAATGTTATAAAAGAAAATATAATAAAAAGCTGTCAAATAAAAATATGCATCAAGGAGATCAATTCATAATAAAGAGTTTTACTTTAAATATGTCCAAAATTTATATCATGATATAAATAAATATAATAAAAATCCTGTCAAACAAAAATTTGCATCAAAGAGAATCTCGCTGAAATATACGATCTATCAACGTCCTCTTGCTCTCTTCAATATCATGGGTGCCCTACACAAGATGTGTAATATGAATATATACATAAGATTGTGTACTTTAAAATAAAATTGTAATGTTTTAAAATTAAATGAGAATTTAATCATCAAAACAAAATTATAAAAGGTTTCAAATTGCATGCAATACCTTGTCGTGTTCTGTTTTGGGAAGTTTTAGTGTCTATGGATAAACGCCTAAACCCCTAGACTAGTAGCTAAGTCTGCAACAACAGTGCAAAGCATTCTCTACTTTTTCTATAACCAACAGATTAAATAAGATAGTAAAGAAGCCTACCTGAAGCTTTCGCTTACTCCTTATCTCCCTTGACCAATTATGTCGCTCCTTTCCATACTTAATCCGCTTCAAAAGTACTTGCACACAGACATAAGACAAAAACTGATCAAACATAAAATGGAATCAAGTGCATAATACACATATGAAAGCATCAATAAATAGTACAAACATATGGAAAAAGATTTTAACACTTTATTAGTAAAAGGAAGAGTTACAACCCAATTTGCTTGATTCAGTGCCACTCCTCCAGTTCAATCCCATCCTCTCCTCATAACAAGCAAGACATTTTGACATCATTACGATACTTGAAACCAACTCAAGTCTCATACTAACAACATCTCCATATAATTCAATGATTTCCAGCCCCTGATCACTTAAATGAGTGGTCTTTTTGTAGGTGAATGAAGGAAGTTATGTCATAAATGGTGACATTGAATGCCCTCCCAAACTCAGGATTTAGTTCCATGGAGGAAGGGATAAAGGAATTGATGTTCCTTAACTTCCTCTCTCATCCAATTTCGAGCCCAAAGGAGTGGATAACCTTGGGAAACTTCTAGAAGCATCATATGGATAAGAATATTCCAAACCCCAATGCATATTTCACTCAAATTCGCCCAACACAGGCCAAAGAGGGCTCAAGTGCACTGCAATATACCCTGGCAGTGTAATGGGTTGCACTGCAATGCACCCTGATAAAGGCCTACCTGCGTTGATCTTCTTAGAGGCATTTTTTGGATGATTTCAATCATGGAATCTCTTGGAAAGGAGGCATTCTGATGGTTGACTTCATTAGGGCATGTAACAACTGAATTAGGGTTTCATGGGCCCTAATATTACTGATCTGTAAGTCGGGATTGATGTGCCCAAATGGATCTGTAATAGTTTCCCCCTAAAGCATGAAGTTGTAAATATGTATGTCGAGTGAAATACTTTATTATGTGGAGAGGAGGTTTTGAAGTGGAAGGTGACCTGCATCAATGATAATTTGATTTTTTCTCATGAACTTGCTGAGGGAGGGCATACCCATGCTCAACTTATAAACTTTCATTACATGTACAAATATAGTCATCTACAGATATAAACCCATGAATGGATGATCATGAATGTAAGGTCATTGTACATTTGATTTAGTACTCCTAAAAATATCGCAGCCCGGATGGATAAAACTAGATCCGGGGTCTTCAATCTCATTCAAACTTTTGTTCAAGTACAAGTCTAACCATGTGAATAGATGTTCTGAAGTCAAACATGGGAAGAAATCGTTTGATTACCAACCAATGATGTAATCCCTTAACAGACGCGAGAGGAATCACCGATAATGATAATGACCCTAAAGGTACAATAGTACATTTCGCATGGTGTGAATAAATGATTTGATGTCAAACACCAATACAAAGTCTTTTGGTCGAAGGCCAGTGATGTCAAGGTACTGAAGAGGTGTTTTTAAGTCAACTTCTTGGATAATGTGCTGATGTCGAAAAGAAGCGACTCATCGCAGGAGGGCATTGATGTATCCCACATCAACGACACGAAACAAGGTAAATGATTTTGGAGATGAAAATCGATTGATGATAGAAGATTCAGGAATGGCGTTCATGAAAATGAAGGTTTACAATATTGCAAAGGATGAAGTTTGAACTGAATGACTTCTCTTGAACATGTCAGCGACACTAAAATGAATTGGTAGCATTGACCCAAAACAAAGTAATGGATGGTATGATAGACCAACGGTGTGATAACCATCAAGCTGAATGACCCAACCCACCTAGTCACGGTGATGAGGTGAAAGTGTCATGTTCAAGAGCGACTTGCTACCATAAAGTGTTCTTTCCTTTTCTAGTTTTCCCCAATCATTGCTGACCAGTACCTCTTTATTTTTATCAAGCTTGAGGAGGATAACATATACTTGTTGTATAATTCCACCCTTCGGGTGAATCCATCGCTATTTGATGCTTTAACGAGTCTAGTGAAGGTGAAACTTGGTTTTGTCTAGATGGACAAGTTTGTCGCTATTTGATGTTTTTAACGAGTTTAACGACAAAGATAACTCGATCCTTTTCATGTTTAGAGAGTTTGAAAGGGACGAAAGGGAAACTCCAAAAGTTCTTTTTCGTAGATTTGTCTCTCAAGTCCGAAAAAACATAAAATAATACAAGAGAGATATCGTTTCCATTTCGTTAATGAGCTGGAAAGGACAAGCGCTTGGAAATATTTTCATGTTTAGAGAGTCCGAAAAGAGCTTAAAGAAGACTACATTTTGAGGAACGAGTGGTGTCTAGGGTAGCGATTGGTTCCGGTGATGTTGGAACTTCTCAAAACATGTTGATTGATGTGAAGAGACTGGCTAATAAGACCACTCATTGCAACCATTCCTCAAAAAACGTAAAACAACCAAGTGAAAGCGTATGATCGACGAAGTAGATAGTGACGATGGAAGGAGAAAAACCAAGGCTCATCTGGCGAAAGAGGCTTATATAATGGCAATCACGAGGGTTAAAATGGAGATGGGTTCATTTTTAGACAAGCTTAAACCATAGGGAACTATGCTTGGATTTAGTTTCATGTTTACACAAGCTTGAAATGAAAAACTATGCTTGGAACTAGTTTACATGCCCCCAGCATGATGAAAGGGAGAGTATTCTGTAACCATATGGAAGTCGTTGCGGTGAAGTAGGACGGTTATCCAACACCTTTTTGGCTTCGTCTAGATAGGGAAAAAGGTGAATGGGGTGATTCCCTTCACATAACCTATAGGGAAACTAAACTTTACCACTAGGTGCATGCCCCCCAAGCTTCATTACATTCACCTAAGTAGACTACTCATGGCTATGAAGTGGATGGAATGAAGGTTCTTTTACGAGATAAAGTGAAAGACTTGACTGGGATTTTACGAGATCTAATCAAAGACTCAACTTGGAACTTTGCTCCAGGGGACCTTGTCTCTTTTTTTAACGAGCTTGACACAAGACAAGGAACTATGCTCATACTCCTTGTTTCATTTTTTAACGAGGTTGACACAAGACAAGGAGCTATCCTCATGGGAGTTGTTTCATTTTTTAATGAGGTTGACACAATAAAATAACTATCCTCATGTTCCTTGTTTCATTTTTTAACGAGGTTGACACAAGACAAGGAACTATCCTCATGGACCTGTTTCATTTTTTAACAAGGTTGACACAGTAAAATAACTATCCTTGAATCCTTCATTTCATTTTTTAACGAGGTTGACAAAGTAAAAGAACTATCCTCATATTCCTTGTTTCATTTTTTAATGAGGTTGACACAAGACAAGGAATTATCCTCGAAAGAGCTGTTTCATTTTTTAATGAGGTTGACACAGTAAAAGAACTATCCTCATGTGACTGTTTCATTTTTTAATAAGGTTGACACAAGACAAGGAACTATCCTCGAAAGAGTTGTTTCATTTTTAATGAGGTTGACACAGTAAAAGAACTATTCTCAAATTCCTCATTTTTCACAAGGTCATGACTTCCATGATGTTCTCATCTGATGGGAGAACAATGCTCTGGAAGGAGATATCTGGCTCCAATGCCCCCATTACATAATGTACAACATCACTGAATTGATCGTTAGTTGATGTAGGCATGGGATGGGTTGCCACATAATTAACCCGTGGCGGGGATGATACCATCGGTACAAAAGGACCACTTAGGGAAGATGATTGACTGGAAGCCATATTTGGACCTAGAAATGAAATCTAGTCAATGGTAAGCCTTCATACGGGAAACAAATCACTCAAAAGAGTGTTGAAACAATAGCTCCCATGTCATAAACATAGTCACGCCCAAGAAGTAAGTTGTAATCTAAAGGGCCTGGGACTACCATCACGTTTAGATAAACGATTTTCCCTCCCAAAGTAATAGGCAACTGAGGAAGGATCCCTAATGGTTGACTGGTTCCTCTGTTAAAAGCCAACCAATTTTGGGTAACTGGCACAAGTGGCGGCGAACCGAGAGCTTGCCAAGCAGTTGAGGAAAGGATACTCATAGATGCACCTTCATCTATAATAGTGCCAGATACAATCATATTACAAACCTGTACTATGATATGGAAATTCACATAAGAGGGAAGACGAAATCCTGCTAGTCGATTCCAATCAAAGGAAGTGACCAAACTACTTGGAGGGGGTGCCGTAATAACAGGAGAATTAACCCCTTGAGTTACGTGAGCAGGAGGAATTTCCTCCTGTCTTGATGGTGTTAGTGTCAGTATTTGCAGCCTTCCTCCAGTGATCAAACATGCTCTTACAAAGTGATTTTAAGGTGTCAAGGTCAAATTTTGTCATTTCAGTGAGTCTTCAAGCAAAATTTGGTCATTAGGTATTAGGTCTAGGGTTTGATTTTACTCCTTTCAAATTTGTCCAAATTCAGTCCATGTCACCATTCAACTGAGTGTACCATCATTCAGAGGGTTGTCATCATCATGTCAAGTTCCACTAGGTCATTTTACACCTTGTTCACGCTTCAGTTGCACCTAGGTAAGGTTCATTTCCCTCTCTTAGGGTTTTGAGGGTAATTTCTCTTGGATGGTCAAATCCTCAGCAAAAATTATATCCTGATGTTCATACACCTTCTTCTATCCTTAATGTACCTTATTAAACACTTCCCATCACTGAGATCCCCCAAATTCCTCATTTTCACACAAACCCTAGTTTCTTGCTACAACTTGAAAATTTTCTAGGCTAGGCCTGTGTTTTGCGCTTTTGGACCTCCTCCCCTCACTCAATCTTTGAAATTCCACTTTCCCCTACTTCCTAGCATCCCTCCCTACTTTCCAAAATTTTCTCAAGAATTTAGAAACCCTTTATGCCATTCATTTCACTTCATTTCGACAAATCCCCTGTTCCATACATCGGGATAGGTTTTACTCCAATGATGTTTCTGAGCAATAAAATATGAATTTGGGAAAAATGAGAGAGGTTTTTGTCCAAAATAGGCCAAGGAAGAAAAAAATCCTTCACTTTTTACACAAGTGTCATGGTTTTAGAGAAATGTAAAAAATACAGTTGCCTTGGGAGAATTGATGCACCTCTGAAGTGACCTTGGGAAAATCAAGTTCTCTCCTAGCTTGGTTGGCCAAATGACTTGCTTGATGAGTCCAATGATAACTAGACAAAATAGTTTTCCAATGAGCTATCATGAGCTCAATTTTGACACCAGGAAGGCCTCCAAAAGTCTCCTGCAAAAAGCATTATGCATAGGGTTTGGTGGCGCAACGCATAGAGCTGTAAGCCAATTTCACCCATAAATTCTCTAAAATTTCCTAATTTGCTCAATCCTATGGTGTGCAAGTAAGTCAATATTTCTTCCCTTGCTAGTGAATGAGTTTTTCCTAAAATTTATGGTGGTTTAGTGAGACAAAACTCAAACCCTACCTCCTTGCAATATTTGCTAAAAAACAATTGCTTAGGGTTTGCACTTGTGTTTTTTGCTGCCAACTCCACAAAATTTCTCACTCCCTCACTCTTTCATTCTCTCATTACATTTTATCAAACCATTCCCCCATTCCCCATATCCTCAAGTCTACTAATTCTAGAACCCTAATTCCTTCCCAAACCCTATCCATATCCCTAAACCCTATTCACATCCCTAAAACTCTTACTCCCATCCCTAAACTCTGTTCACACATACATTTTTACACTCTCTTCCATACACTCTACCCATTTCATTCCTCCACCATATTTTCACATTGTTATCCACAAAACCATCCATATACAACCACATTTTTCAAAACCAAAGGAAAACAATGGAAAGACACAATGATCATGGGTATGAGCAAGAGATTGAACATGACCAGGAATCTTGGCTTGAGAGGACAAACTTTCACTTGGGAAAGGATGCTAGAGAAGGCCAACAATGTGAAAACTATGTTGAGGCACATGGCCCATCATTACTTGGTGATAAATAAGTTGTGCAAAGCAAGAATCAGGAGCTTGAAAGAAAAGTTGAAGAAGAGATCGAGGAGGAAAAAAGTGCAAGATAAACTTCAGATCTTGGCTGAGGCTTCCTTGGCCCAACGCAACACTTGATGTAGAGCACTCAGCCCAAATTTCAAAAAATTTGGGACACTTTTTTCATTTTTTCATTTTTGGACTAAAACACAGAAATTTCTACCTAATGCGTCGCGCCACTTGGTGCTCGCTTTTGATGGGAGCCTCCAAATGACAAAAAATCAACATTTTTGGATTTGGCATGGAAAAATATGCTTGCCTACCAATGGCCAAGAAATTTTGACAGGTTTTGAGCCCTCAAAAAGGTCAAAAACACTAAAAAAATGACCTTACTGCCCCTATTTTGACACACAGGAAGCAGTGTTGGGAGAACTGAATTTTGGAGGGGAAAATGGAGGCCAAATTAAAAAATTCCACTTGGGTTGGAAAGTAGATAGGCAGAAATTTCCAACAAGCACACTTGGAGCAAATTTGGACACCAGGAAGGCCTCCAAAAGTGGCTCCAAACAGGTGCTACACATAGAGAAATCAGGCGCGGCGCATAGAGGAAATTTGACCCAGTTTGACCAAGAATGCTCCGTTTTTTACCTAGTTTATACAGTTTGACTTTTTCTGTTTCTCAATGTCAAACTTGTGATGTAATTTAATGTAAAATGATGGATATTGATGTAATTATGTCTAATTTTCACTTATGGAGGTAGATTCATCTATCAAAAAGTTGTTTGAAACTGAATGAATCAGTTCCCTAGTTTCTAGAGGCAAGCTATTCGATTACCTGATTTCTAGTTCTCAGTTTAGAATTAGTTGGAACAGCTCCTAAACTTGTGAGCTCGACCCCTAGAGGCTAGGATGAGTTATGATTTGTCTATATCTTGTGATCTTTTAGTAAT
Organism: Pinus tabuliformis; assembly: GCA_031772625.1. Taxonomy (NCBI): domain Eukaryota; kingdom Viridiplantae; phylum Streptophyta; class Pinopsida; order Pinales; family Pinaceae; genus Pinus; species Pinus tabuliformis. The sequence continues at coordinate 1,396,438,305 of CM062820.1, forward strand.
TAGCAGGGTTGGACTCTTGAGAAAGCAAGGAGCTTCATTGTACATTCATATCAACATTTTGGCTAAGGAATTGAGACCAAGGTTTGTAACACTCTTTGGGATCCTTGTGGCATTTTGTTCTGGTACAGTGCTTTCTTATGTATTTGTGCATTTACTTATGTGTTATGTATGCATTTTCTCTCTTATTTCTTCTGAGCTAAATCAAACAAGAGTGAAAGTAGAATCCATTGAAAATGCAGTGCTCTACTTGAGGTTTGTTTTAGTTTCTTGATGTTTTCAGCTATTTGGAGAGGATCCATGGCTTCTCTTGCCCTCTTCAACTCCCCCTCTATCTAATACATCCATCTCATTTGATTTAAAGTGCCAAATTCAGTTGCCTACCTTGCCCCATTGATATCTCTGCAAGACTGAGCCTCATTCCCTGCACCCAAGATCTTCCTTTCCATAAGAGCCCACAAAAACATCATTTTGTTCAATCAAACTTTTTGCACTTATACCTAGCCTACGATCAATATCTAAATCAGTCATTTCATGCCCTTAGTGATCATATTTCACTAAGATTGACCCGGAGAGAGCCCTCTCCCGACTTGGTAGGGCTAGCTACCAGGTTAAGCATGGTTTGATGTTGGCCTTGGATCCTACCTTTCTCAGCCTAAGGTAAATCTAGGCTCTAACAGATGGAACAGGAGGATTGCCCCCAAGCTCATTATAATCTGGAGAAAAAAAAAGAACCTGAGTGGTATCATTTTCACTCTCTTCGGGAAAAGTACGATTTACTGAAGGTGAAATCGGGTCAACTGTTTCCTTGACCTGTTGATTTGGGTTGGGTATAGACTCATAGGATTCACTTTTAGAGAGTGTGGATTTGACAGACAGTTGATTTAGGTCAGTCAATTCATCAACTAGTGAAGGATTTTGGGAAAGTCTCCTGTAACTAGATGGAAGTCGCTGCGGTGAAGCAGGACAGTCATCCAACACTTTTTTGGCTTCGTCCAAATAGGGACAAAGGTGAATGGGGTGATTCCATTCATATAACCTACATGGAACTTAACTCTACCCTTCTTTCCATGAACTTTACTATCACTAGTCGATGGTGTGTCACCAGCATGATCTCTAGAAGTTGATGACATAGGATGATGTGAACGAGAAGACCATTCTTCTAAGATTTGAGGAATATCAGGACAATTTCGAAGAAGATGGTCTCCTGCACAAAGTTTGCATGGATATCGAACTTTGTGAGGCTTGATGGATGGTTTCTCATCAGATGTTACATTCAAAGCAATGGTTGCTTGTTTACCCTTCTGCTGAATTTTCTTCTTCTTCTTCTTCTTCCCTTTCTTCTTCTTCTTAGCCACCTGGTTACTAGTACCAATACTTTCACCAGGCGAAGAGGAAGAATGGGAGGAAGAAACAACCAAGGAAGAAGGAAAAGGGTCGACTTTCAGATCAACTGGAGGTTGATTTTGTCCAGTTGGAGGTGAACTCGATTGCATAGAAATCATGACATTTTGAACCAAGGAGGTTGAAAACAACCATACTGGCAAGCCAATGGTAATTCCTGGAAGGGACAATGTAGCCATATATGGAGCACCAATATTTCCAAAAGGAGGAAAAGGACTAGGATTCCCATCAAAATGAATTCCTTGATCGGTGGACTCCGGATTTGTCGCCATATGTTTCAACCTAAGATCAAATAAGAAGCGAGCTTGGAGGATGTTATCCGCAGTCAATTAATTTAATTTTAATCATAGAAACATAACAAAACAAAAGAGGGATATCTAGGCAAAAGGTTTACCAAGCAACGATGAATTGCAGAATACCTCCCGGCGAACCGAGAAGTACGAGTAGGAAATCTCCCAGAATGCTATGTTCGGTGTATCACAGTGTACAAGGCGGCTGACTCGGTTACCTAAGGTGCGAAACCAGAGATTCTGGGTTCGATCCCCAGCGGAGTCGCCAATTTATTTTGGAAAGTTTTAGTGTCTATGGATAAATGCCTAAACCCCTAGACTCGTAGCTAATTCTAGAACAACAGTGCAAAGCATTCTCTACTTTTTCTATAACCAACAGTTTAAATAAGACAGTAAAGAAGCCTACTTGAAGCTTTCTCTTACTCCTTATCTCCCTTGACCAATTCTGTCACTCCTTTCCGTACTTAATCTGCTTGAAAAGTACCTGCACATAAACAGAAAACAAAAACCGATCAAAGCATATGATAATGATCTATTGATTAAACATAAAATGGAATCAAGTGCATAATACACATATGAAAGCATCAATAAACAATACAAACATATGGAAGAATCTTTGAACACTTTATTAGTAAAAGGAAGAGTTACAACCTAATTTGCTTGATGCAGTGCCACTCCTCCAGTTCAATCCCATCCTCTCCTCATAATAAGAAAGACATTTTGACATCATTGCAATACTTGAAACCAACTCAAGTCTCATACTAACAACATCTCCCTATAATTCAATGATTTTCAGCCCCTAATCACTTAAATGAGTGGTCTTTTTATAGGTGAATGAAGCAAGTTATGGCATAAATGGTGAAAATGAATGCCCTCCCAAACTTAGGATTTAGTTCCATGGAGGAAGGGATAAAGGGATCGATGTTCCTTAACTTCCTCTCTCATCCAATTTCGAGCATCCTATGGATAAGAATATTCCAAACCTCAATGCATATTTCGCTCAAATTCACCCAGCGTAGGCCAAAGAGGGCTCAAGTGTGCTGCAATGCACCCTAGCAGTGTAATGGGCTACATTGCAGTGCACCCTGATAAAGGCCTGCCTACACTGATCTTCTTAGAGGGAGTTTTTGGATGATTTCAATCATGGAATATGTTTGGAAGGAGGCATTCTGATGGTTGACTTCATTAGGGCATGTAACAACTGAATTAGGGTTTGATGGGCCCTAATAGTACTAATATGTAAGTCGGGATTGATATGCCCAAATGGATCTGTAACATGTTCCCCTTGCATTGCGTCCTCATGGATGCCCTGTACAATACATGTACATGTATATATTAAAATTTTAAATTGCACATGAAAATGCATAAATTCGTAATATTAAAAAAATTGTTATAACTTTTTCAAATTGTGTAGACGATCCTATCCCCAAAGTTGACTCCATCGCTAATGTCCCTAAAGAAGGGAAACTGTCTCCATAAACCTAAAATTCAAAATTTTTAAAACTCTAAGATAGAGATCTCAATTTTGAATGAAACTTGCTTCAATTTATAACAAAAAAAGTGAAGTATTCAATACTTTTGACAAGTGAATATTTGACACATCTCCTAATAGGGAAGAAGAGATTGGAACTGTGACGAGAACGCCAGATGGAATCATAATCTATTAACATTTAATTATATATGTAATTATTTCTTTTACAAATATGTATTCACAATATCAATATAATAAAAGTAAAATAATAGTATCAACATGAACTCTTAAAAAAAACTAACATATCTCAACATATCTTGATTGGAACTTGAACTCGAGACCGTGATATTATCTAAATTTTCGTTCAACAAATGACTTAACTGCAAATGGTGAACATATGATACATTCATGTTAGATTATATCTGAAAAAATTTACAAAATGTATGTGAATCAACATTAACACATACATTACATTACATTAAAATATCCACCCTAAACATTAACACATACTGATCCCATGCCCTCTTCCTCATGACCAATTAGGTCTTTCCAACCATCTCAAAAATGCTTTGCATATGCTTTAACCTCTTCAATAGTCATATTATTTATCTCCTCATCTGATTTATATACAAAATTAGCGTGTGCACCATCTTCTACTCTTTGTCAATTTAGACTGACAACATTTCAAGTCAATGCAGTCTTTATGTTGTCTATAATGGCATCCCTTTCTTCTCAGCCAATCTGAGAAGTGGCATCCATCTTTGAACACAAAGTTACTAGACGTGGAGGTTTAGGTACAAAGGTGGTGGAGGGTGAGGCAATTCAGTTTCCCTTAATGCACCCTTATGTTCATATGCCCAACCTCTCCCAATACCATAAAATTCAAATGGAAGATCAATATAATCACGTCTCATACCCAAAAATAATTCTACATAAAATAATTTTTCAAAATAATGTGTAACCTCATCATTCCATAGCAGCTTTCCATACACTGGAAGGAACCCATCATACAAATGGTGGGCTATTCCAAGGTGCTTGAAATATTGCATCTTCAACATCTTTCTTTTCGGCCCTTCTTTGAAATTAAACATAGATTTAACATGTGCTTTTGTAACCCTTCTACTCACCTCAACCCATTTATCGAGACCCATCACTGCTTCCTTTTTACACCTCATCATATCTATAAAGTAATCAGTTGTTGGCCCAAGTTTCTTGTATCAAGAAATGATCTTAGAGAGTGCATAACTATTTCTAAGCTTTGCCGACTCTCTATGGTGAACTCCAAACTCACAAGGCCTTTATTCAATTTTGAACAATGACCTATGCACCTTTGTAATGTACATTGTTGGACGTTTGTTTCCCAAGGAAGATCATTAGGAATATCAGATGGATAGGTGGCATTTGGCATACGACCTTCTTCTTGAATTGCCCTGCTTTGCCTACATTTATTTTGTTCAACGTTTTCACCCCATGCTTCAATATAATTACATAAATATAAAACCATGTTCAAATGTGTTTATACACATGCAAGATAGACATATACACGTATATGTACATAAAATCCATTTCCAGGTACAAATTTGTTTTAACATAATTTCTCTCTCTCTCTCTCTCTCTCTTTATATATATATATATATATAGATATATATATATATATATATATATATATATATATATATATATATATATAATTTACCAAAATGATGAGGATCATGATGATCTGATTGAGATTGATGACCACCCGGAGATGGTTGAGCACCATCACACCTAAGTACATGAGTTGATTGAGTTTTTTGACCACCAAGAAAATGTTGACCACCCTCACACAACAACATAGTGAGAGATGCTTCTAAAAAAACAGAGAAATTATAATAAATTAATTAAGTTAAATTGACAAAAATCTATTCAATATATGTATGTACATATGATTCTACCTATTTATCATTTAATTAAATGCACATAAACATATATATACCATACCATGATGATGTGAATGATGGCCCTCCATTGATTGATCTGATACTCTCTTCGACCTAGTGAGAGATGCTCCTAAAAAGATGAAATTTATTATAAATTAATAAAGCTAAATTGAAAAAAAAACAATTTCATATGTATGTACATATGATTATACAAATATCATTTAAAAAATTGCACATAAACATATATATACCACGATCATGATGTAACGAATGATGGCCCTCCCTCGATTCATCTGATAATCTCCTCGATCCATGACCAATCTCATTAGCATGCATAGAAATTCGCCCTCTAGTCGATGCATGAGACTCAGTTGATGCTCTATCTCGTTTATGCCTCGAAGAATCAAGTGGCAACTGCTCATGTGATGATCCAGGCCCTCGATATATATATATATATATATATATATATATATATATATATATAGATATATCCTTGAAGTTACCTCATGCATTTAAAAAATTTAAAATTGCTATTTAAAAAGATCAAGAATTCAGAAAATTAATGTAACTATCCAAGGGTTTCTTCAAAATTATTTGGTGTAAATTCTTCATTTAAAATATACTCAAGACTAAAAACACAAATGTTGAAGTGCACATTTTGAGAATTAAATACAAAATTTTCTAAAACATGTCAGGTTCACCAAGTTGTGCTTACATAGTGGGGGCACACTTAGTATAGTATTGAAAAAAACACATGGTCATTAAAAACACCACATTTATAACTAAAAAACACACACATATCAAAGATATCTTACAATGTCCATCAATAAATTTTGATGGAGAGCTTCTTGACACCAATTCATCTTTCACACACAAATCTTGAATTGGAATTGCCCCATACAATAGATCACTAGACATCCTATTAACATTTTCACAATTTCTTATGTTAAATGATTGAAAATGACTAATAATATTTTTTGCTTCTCCATGCAGTTGTTTTAACCTCTCCTTTTTGACTTGGTACACACCTTTCATCTGGTTGCACACAAGTTCAGAATTTGTGAAGACTACAATTCCATTGGATCCATACTCCCTAGTTATTCCTAAGCCTTCTATTAATGCAATATAATATGCTTCATTGTTTTTTGTTGTTCTAGGTACATTCCTTTTCCTTTGGAGGACTTTGTTTGTCGCAATATTACATAGCACATAAGTAATCACTGCTTGCCCTAGATTGGGATAACAAGTAAATTTTATGCATAATGTGCAATTTTCAACCATGTTTAATGGGTTTTCTGACCCTTGTAAAAAAAATCAATAAAATGAATTATATATTTGTTTATTGCAAATGCCTTAGATTATGGGGAATGATGAAAAATAAATATCTATTGTGATTGAATGATGGACTATTAAAAGAAGGATTTATCCTATAATTTTACATCTGACACATATGATTATTAACACCAACAAAGGATTATGATGAGGTCAAAACATGATGAGGAAGAAATAATTATATGGAATTATGCAGGTGCATTGAGTTTGGTATGAATAATGGATCATTAGGACTTCTTTCCCAAGGTTTCCTCAGATGCATATCAGATCCTAATGTATATATGTTGAGTCATATTTGATTTTCTAGTTACGTCGATAGGCGTCTCTTCTTGAAAATGGTCACGCCAACCTTCGTCTACCCTTTTGTCATTAGACTGACATCTGTCCCATGGTCTGACAATGACATATGTCCTCTATCGACACCATCACCACCTAATCCCTCTAAAGTGAGGAACTAACGACATTTATTTTTTTAACATCCCAGACCAAGACAAGGGGAACTCTGCCAGAAGTGATGTGAGTCTATTGGCAGAACAAATGGGATAAAAAAACATTCCATCAATCCATTCTGATTGCTTCAGAAAAATGTATTACGTTGGAATTAGGTTTAATTTGCCAGAGAAACCCTAAAATTCCATCTTATTTCTGAACCCTATGATAGAAAGGGAAAATAATCCCTAGCTCTACTCTGATGGTCAAAGGTTTGACTAACATTGGATGTTATTCTAGTAGCCAACTTAATAGATTGAATAGTTAGCACTGGATAGATAATCGATGGAATTCATCAGACTTCCTCAAGTTGCAGGAGAAAGCACTTCTAATGACATTAGAATTCCTAACATGATCGTTTATATGCATGTTTCAAAGGTTTAAGTTACTGCATGGATTGGACACTTTTAGATTAAACACATCGACAATGCTCATAAACAATTGGTAGCTCCAGTTATCAGGTGATGGCAACCCAAGGGTCTCCTTTGTTTATATTAAATTTTATAGAGTAAGCCTCTGGTTATTTTTCCTTAACATGATTTTGATGTTGTGTTTTTTAATTATTTATATCAATCAATGAAAAAAAAATCCCAATATTTTATTTAGATTTTGTATCCTATATATGTTACTCTTTACCTTGTTTTTATTACAACCTTGCAGATTTGATTCAAAGACCAACAAAAAAATTTGCAGAATTAGGAGGTGGAACCAAGTATGATGTTATGAATCCCTTGTAAGTTTCTTTTCACTTTACAAAAATGAAATCCAAGTGTCTGTTTGAAGCTGAAGTGTGTGTTGGTCATTATTGTTGAAGGAAATGACAAAGGGAGTACAATTATAGTCAGTTGGAGTTGTACTCTCCTTTTTTGTTTGGAGGTGGAAACAAAATTTATGAAATAAGAATTTACATATTCAATTCAATATTGTAAAAAATTGTGTTTGTAAAGACACATAAATAGATATTAATTCTCCATTTTTATTTAATGAATTAATTATTGTTCTTCTAAACTGTGAAATGAGTAAAACTAAAAAAATACATTGCCAACAAATTCAATGGAGGATTATTTTTTGTTTTACAACAATAATGGCATCAACAATTTTTTTGTTTACTGATGTATTCAAATGATGAACATGTTGTTACGAAATCATTTTGTATCCTATATATGTTACTCTTTACCTTGTTTCTATTACAACCTTGTAGATTTGATTCAATGACCAACCAAAAAATATGCAGAATTAGGAGGTGGAACCAAGTATGATGTTATGAATCACTTGTAATGATGAAATGATCCTACTTTTCTCAAAGTAGATTTTTTTATTATAGATTTTTAATGATGAAATGAGCTTTCAAAAGGAGAAATGTGTCTTCCCACAAATATCATGGATTTTGTATTGATTAAACTTTAACATTTTTAATAAGACAATGTATTTTTCTTTTTGGGAATGAAGAATAAGTGTTTTTTCAGGAAAGTTAAAATGATTTGTAAATTGGTGAGTAGTTTATTATTTAATGGAAATATTTGAAACTTAAATAGAAGAGAGAATCAAATGAACACATCATTTATATAAATAAGTAGAAAATGTGATGTGGGGAAATTCAATAGAAGAGAAAATCCAATTAGAACCTGAAGTATATGTTATGTTTTTTTATTTTCAACTATAAAAAGCAAGTACAAAAAAGAAGATACTCAATATGAAGATGTGATAGAAAATTTGATCTAAAAGACTGTTACAAAAATTTGACACTCATTGATGACAAACAGATGAGTTAACCTCTTGGTCTTTATATGCTAAACTATATTATATTATAACACCCTCCTCCCACATCTAGCCAAGTAACCGACCAACCGGGGTAAACACGTGACGAGAAGTTATTATGATATGATTCAACTCCCTATGTGTCAATTAAGGAAGTGGAACTAGCGGAACACATCACACAAACCTTCCACATCAACAAGGGAACTCCCAGGAGCCATCCCAACCACTCAGGTAACCAGCCCCTGAGACCAACTAAATTTTTAGTGCATCAAATTCCTGTATGCTCCCTTGATATGGACAAGGGTGCGTCTGGGAGGCTCCAAATGCTCCCACAGCAAGGGCAAGTGAGATTTAGGGGAATTTATTCCCCAATGTTGTTCCTACGACTCTAGGATTTGTGCCACTTTTTTAGGCCCAGAGCCCAAGTAATTGACTAGAACTCAATGAAATCTTTAGAAATGAATTTACACAACATAACAATGATACATTTGCAAAAACATTGACAAGGACTAGACTGGACCCCTACTAGCCATGACAAGCATTTTGTTAAACATTTTACAAATATGAAAGCTACAAGCCTTAATAACATAAGTAAGCATAGGGGTCTCATATTTATCAGAAAATTGCTAAGAAGCATTGATGCCCCAACACATTAGTTGCAATTTCATCTATTATGCCATAGATACATTGTTCATTCATTTACAAGTAAAAACATGACATGAGACAAACATCATGGTAGTCATAAAACTCATTCATAACTAGCATATAAACGTCAGAGATGTTAAGCATAGAACAACCATATAAGCCACATAACAATAAGCTTATATACCCATCAATACCAAGGACAAAGAGAACTCTTATTAATGATATCATAGGCCAACTAGGTGTGGGACTTCCAGGAAACACCCGACTGTAGACTAGGTTGAACCAAATATTTCTTCCAGACAATCACCCTTGTGCCATATTCCAAGCATGAATGTAGGATCTCATGGAACAATCCATCAAAACTAAACTAGGGCTTCTAGAGGCCAGACCACCTCAACCCATTAAACAATGATTCCACCTCATGGTTGGACATAAAAAACCATCATCATATTAGTCTCTACCCAAGCCTTCCAGGGCTCCATAACATTTATTCCAACCTGGCTTCCAAGACTAGTAACTCAACCCACGACTGCTGCCAAGCTCAAGAGTGTTTGTCCAACCAAGGCTCCAGGACTAGTAACTCAAATCACAACTATTTCCAGGCTCTAGAGCATTTTTCCAACCAAGGCTCCAGGACTAGTAACTCAACCCACCAAGGGCTCCAGAGCGTTTTTCAAACCAAGGCTCCAGAACTAATAACTTAAGCCAAGTTGTTACAGGGCTCTAGAGCATTTGTCCAACCAAGGCTCTAGGGATAGTAACTCAACCCAAGCCGTTATAGGGATTCCAGAGCGTTTGTCCACCCGAGGCTCCAGGAACTAATAGCACAACCCAAGCTAAAGGAAACACGAGAACCAGCCAGAAACAAAAAGAAATGAACCCACAACACCATGTCTATCCCGGAAATGGTAAGGCTAGGAAAATCCACTGTTAATCTAGGTAATCCTCCATGCTGATGATAAATCATAACCAAGAAACCACATGCATATGCCATGCATGCCGAAACTAGTGAGGAAACATACATGCAACTTGGTACCTGCAAGAAGAACATGTTGTAGTTACTGATCCCGATGTCCTCTTGCGCTTTCCTACTCTTCCTTTTCCTTCTTTCTCCAAGAATCCATGTTTTCCACACTCCCCAAGAGTGCTCCAAGAAAATTATGTGTCCAAGAGTATGAGAGACATAGAGAATAAAATGAGAGCTCCAAAAATGAATTGACAAAATATTACACTGACCAAGCCTGCCCATTGATCATCAAAAGCCTTTTTATCAATGAGGCCTCTGTTTTCTTAATTTTCCATTATTTTCCTTCATTTTCCTCCTCACATGCAACCTGTGACCTTTCACATTCCATTTCTCCTAATTTCCATTATTTTCATAAATAAATGCCAATTAGTGTCGCTTTTCATTTTCAATGCCTTTTCCATTACCTATGCCAATTTCCTTAGCCATAATAAACCGAAGTGACACCCACTAGGATGTTTTTCCCACCATTCAGCTTGGAATACGTGTCCCATGACCTTGGTCTTATATTTTTTACATGGATTTGTAACGAGGGCTATTATAGAACCCTCCCCCTTGGGGGAACACCATTCTTGGTGTTCAATGACACCTATAACTAACAAGACTGCTGAAAAAACCAAACATACTTCCCATGGAGCTTTATAACACAACTCATTGTAGTATTTACAATAATCACTGCTGAAACATGAAAATCATATCGTTTACTGAAGCTTTATAACGCAACTCATTATGACATTGACAATAATAACTACATATACACACATACACATTTTCTTCACCCAAGAAATAATCATACAATCTATGGAGCTTTATAAATCTAGCTCGATACAGTATTTACAATAATATAAACGTATACATATATGTACATTTTTTCAACCAGCAAATAAAGGATATGATGCCTGCATCAACAACAAGGGAATCCAGAGGCTCACACCTCCACCCTCAAAGTAATATCGAGATTCAAATCCTTCCTAGGAAGACCAAAATCCATTGCAAGGTCAAATCTGCATCCAATTTCCAATGCTACAATCCAACGCCACTTTTCCTCTCAATGAACAATTACTGGCTCATTGTTCCAGGCACACTCTAAATGTGCATCTAATTCCATATGGTAATGCTAATGACCAAACCAGATCCATCCCTTGACCTTCCCTTCTTTGCTACACAGTCCTTGAGTGATCGGGTCACCCCTTTCTGTGCAGTCACACACCTTCCAAGTTCTGTTGGCACCCCCATCCCAGGAATTTCATCCCTCGGCAAGCTTTCCTCGCATCGAAAGGTCAAGAAAACAAGTTAGATACCTACCTAAAAACCATCATACCGGTCATAGCATGCTCATGGTAATCAATGGACACTATTGGGTACCAGTGTCCCACAATGGCCTTGCTCTTGAATGATTTACCAACATACTGCTTCTTGTTCCAATTCCTTTTGCTATTGTTGCTAATGCTTGTCATCATTTTCGACCACCCAACCGGGCATTTCATGCTTTTCTGTACCAAGCACATAATTTCCATTAGATTCAAAATAAATTGAAATAAATTCAAATCATACCTGATTGGTGGCATGTCAATAAGGTACACTTGCAATTCTGTTCGTTTCCTCTCACAACAAGTCAAACTAACATCTTTGACCAAATCATCATGTATAAAAATATCACATTAGATTAGCTCAAAGCACAACCATCATAGATCAAAACCATAAATCACATGTAACCATCATAAACCATAATCATAGATCACATTTAATCATCATACACCATAATCATAAATCACATGCATAATAAAACTAAAATAAAATACTGATGCTTATCCTTTAATCAACCCTTAGCTTCTACCTTTGTCCTTATTTCATACGCACTCCAGATCAATTTCCACACCCGACAAACACCCAATTCCTTCTCTTCAACCATGTACACATACACATAGTGTAAATCACACACATGTAACCACACACGACATACAACACCATGCAATACATGCACCCACAACTGACATAGAACACATACACCCACGCCCAGTGTACAACACAACAAAATACATATGCCCACATACGTGTACACCACCACATAATACATAAACCTACACTTGATGTACAACACAATACATACACATACACATACATAGACTACAACACAACAAATACACATGTCATGACACCATGACTACACAGTTAACATACATAGTAATGTATGCCCACAACACAACATGTATGACATGCGCACAATACCACATGTACACCAGTACCATATGTACAACATGTACACAATTCAACTTGTACACAACACCACCTGTACAACGTGTGCACAACATCACATGTACACGACACCACCTGCACAATGTGTACACATAGCCATATGTACACTATACCATCTGTGCAATGTGTACACATAGCCATATGTACACTATACCATCTGTGCAATGTATACACAACACCACATGTACACAACACCACATGCACAACATGTACATGGCACCACATGTACACAATGCCACATGGATGACATGCACATAGCACCACCTGCACACAACACCACATGTACAACATGTACACAACACCACATGTACAATCATGCACACAACACCATATGTACATAGTACCATATTTACAACATGCACACAACACCATATGTACATAGCACAACATATACAACATGTACATAACATCATATCTACACAACACTGTATATCCAACATGCGCACAACACCATATGCACACAGCACCGCATATCCAACATGCACACACTACAATATGTACACAACACCTTATATCCAAAATGTACGTAGCACCATATATACCCAACACTGGATATGAAATATTCACACAACACTATTTGCACCACCTTGTATATAACATTACATAAACAACATGTACACACACTATATATACACAACACTGCATGTGCACAACATCACAGATGCAACATGTACAACATATACAACATGTACAACATATACAACATGTACAACATATACAACATATGCACATTAGTAGTGCCACACATCCAAAACCACACTCTCTCTACTAGGAAACCTTAATTCCAGTGTCTTGTCCATGCTTGTCCCAACATGTCGCATACAACACTGCTTTCATTTTGCTGATGTATCCTTCGATATAGCCTGACCATAACATATACATAATATAATCACATAATATCAACTCATAAGCACATGATACTGACCTCGTAGATTTGTTAGGACTACTCTCCCACTTGACTCCTCATAAACCAAGAACCTCTTCATGTCATTCACATGCATAAAAAATCATTCCTCCACAAGAACGATTCCTGATGACCCTGTCAGTCAACAACATACACACATACATGTATACATATAAACATCAACATAAAACAATAATGATCCTTGATGACCTTGTTAGATAACAACATACATACATACACATATGCATATAAAATTTAGCATAAAGAAATCATGATCACAACTAAATTTCAAGGTCAAGGTTAAGAGAACTTCCTTTATTCATGCACAACATGCACAACATTGAGAACAACAATTCCTAAGATAGCCAAGGAATTTTTGACCTTAAGCCCATTTACTTTACCTTTCTCATGTTTGTCCTGCCACCATCCATTATCCCAATGGACCAAACCAATCCAACTAGCTATCATATTCTCTCCTTCAACAACCCTTTACTCATGCACTAAGATTCATCTGAGTCTCATATTACCTGCTGGGTTTCATTAAGCTCTTATCAAGCTCAATTAACTTTCCCATTTTCCAACCAATTCCCAAGACTCAAAACTTAAAAGGAAATCACAAGAAACAAACAAGAAGAAGACCATGAAAATCAATAAAAACATGACACCACAAAAAAGTAGCAAGGCCTTGTGCTAGACATAAACAAAACTACAAATCAAGCTCAACAAATCACAAAAGACCAAAAGCACAAGATTGGAAATAGACACCATGACTCCATCCCCATAGGTTTCTAATACTTCCAAGTGAAAGCTCAACCAGAGCCTTCTTTAAGATTTCATGGCAACTCTTTTGACATGCAATCCCATGCATCATACTGCCATAAACAAATAACTGTCAATGCATAAGTGAACATAAAATTATACCAATTACCTTACCATGTTGCACCAAGCATGTTTTCCTGCAACTGCTCACACTTGTCGACCACATGTTCCAAGGATCAAGGCAACATATCTACTAATTTGAAATCAACTTTTACCAAGACTAAAAAGCATGTCCTAATGCATAGTTAACTCATATTCATTAGACATAATGCTACAACTATCACCTACTAACACTCAAGTACGTATCAACTGTCTCAACACATATGTGTTAATACAATCATCTTAAAACAAGATCATTTGAACACATACTCATATTATGCAATCCATCAAACATTCAACCAGCTTGCAAACATACCATGTTAAATAAATCAACTAGATGACATAAAAGACACCAAACACTCAAACACCAAATAGACGACATAATCCAATTCATATCTTAATGTATCTCAGGGGAGGCTATCTTGTTTGCACAATCAAGCTAGATTACCATGATATAACTTCACAACATATCAACTCAAACATAAATAAGGTCATGATATCTATAGTAGTCACTAGCTAACATGTTCACATCATAAACTCATAAACATTTGTCATTCATGCATAACAATCACATATGTACAATCAATCTAGATTAGTACAACATAATGTCACAAATAAGTCAATTCATACCTGAATGTCATAACCCTAACCATCTGCATAGACCAATCCAATTTAGCAGGACACATATATCATCAAGATATTATTGCTATAAGCCTAATAATTAATTTAACTAAAATATAACAACAATAAGTTAACATATAACATTCTCATCAACAACATATAGCATAATCATCGAGCTAACTGCATGCCAAACATACAAACTTGTATGACGATCTGATATTACCCCAAAGTCTAGTGCTACAACCTCGCTCTAATAGTCTTCATTTCCTGCTTTACCTCATTCATCACATTAGTATCATAACATACTAATAGCATCATGATGACCTACTTTCATACAATGACCATATGCACAACAACCTTCACCATGAAAATGCATGCATAACAACATATAGACCTCAAAATGCATAAAAAATGCATATGAAATCATACACTCATGATGGCACATCCTACAACAACACCATCAACCCTCACAGGGCAACATCACTACAACCATGATCAACACCATGGAAGCACAACAAGCACATGGAATACAAGCATAAGGAACACATACGCAACCGACATGAATGCATGACCAACACACCACCCATCCAGTTCAAGGGGTGAACCATTCTCTGATACCACTCTGTGGTAGCAGATTTCACCCAAAAAGAACAGAAACCAAACACCACCTAAAGAGAATGGAACCATGCTTTGAAACTAACATGTGGTATCAAATATGACCCAAAGAGAACGCAACCCACTCCGATACCACTCTGTGGTATCAGATATGACCCAAACAGAGCACAACCCACTCTGATACCACTCCGTGGTATCCAATATGACCCAAAGAGAGCGCAACCCACTCTGATACCACTCTGTGGTATCTAATATGACCTAAAGAGAGCAAAACCCACTCTTATACCATTATGTAACACCCTCGTCTCAAATCTACCCAAGTAACTGTCCAATCAGGGTAAACATGTGATGCTAAGTGACTATGATATGATTCGACTCCCTATTTTCTAGTTAAGGAAGTGGAACTGGCGAAACACATCACACAGACCTTCCACATTAGCAACAAAACTCCCAGGAGCCACCCCAACCACTCAGGTAACCAACCCCTGAGACCAACTGAAGTTTTAGTGCATCAAACCCTTGGAAATTGCCTTTATATGGACAAGGGTGTGTCTAGGAGGGTCTAAATGCTCCCACAACAAGGGAAAGTGAGCTTATGAGGACTTGTTTCCCCAGTGTTGTGCCCACGACTTTGGGATTTGTGTAACCTTTTCAGGCCCAGATCCCAGGTCACTTCCCAAAACTCAATGACACCTTTAGAAATGAATTTACACAATAGAACACTGATACATTTGAAAAAACATTGACAATGACTAGACTAGACCCCACCTAGCCATGACAAGAATTTTGTTAAACATATCAAAAATATGAAAGCTACATGTATTAACAACAAAACTAAGCATAGGGGTCTCTGTTACACAAAATTTTGTCACTGTCCCTGTACTCCCTGTTCCTTGATCCTGGAGGACCTCTACAGTGAACCCTGCATGCTTTGCCTTCATGGAGAAACTTCCATTATGTCCCTCTTCATGGGTAGATCATTTCCCTTTTGCATCATTTCCCCTGAAACTCCTATTTTGCCCAATTTACAAGACCGGTGCTAATGGACTTTGTCTTCCCCGCGCTGATGTGCAGAGATTAGCAATATTCCTCACGATGATCGGTGCAACTGATATGTGTTCCATTCACGTCAGTCTTGTTATGGAAAGTCTTTTAAATTAGAGCTGAAGCTTCCATCTCTAGAAGCTCTGTAATAGAAGTCTGGTAAATGGTTTGGGCGGATGGGGTTGAGGATGACAGTTTGGGCTCCTTTTGCCTATAATGATGGAACTACCTTAAGGAATAAGTCCTTCTCCCATGAGAAGAGGATCCATCTCCCGTCCATATTTCCTATATAAACCTCCCTTCTTCCCAAGCACAAGATAGTTAGGGTGTTGGCTGAGTGTGAGTATACTATTTTGATTTGAAAAGCAAGCTATTACTAGTTGTAGCCATCTAGTTGTGTGAGGGAGAAGTGTGTTTGGTTTGGAGTGAAGCCTAAAGGGAAGAGCTTTCAAACTATTGTTGTTTGAATCCATCATGAAGTGCAAGTAGAAGTGTGTGGGAACCTGGCCTTTTGAGAGGAAGACTGCGACGTCAAGACGAATGGTTGTAATCTCTCTTTGATATTAATATATGCAATTATCGATTGATTTCCTACATGTTTTGTAATATTACATATTCATGTCTTAATGCTTCTTGACTCATTAAGTAGGTTGAATTGCAATTTTTCTATTATTATGTTTGTGTGTTGTTGTCGTTTACTTGTTTCAGAAGCGTGGAGAAGGAAGTGAGAGATTGTTGGAGCAAGCAAGAAAGGACATCATCTAGTAGGATAAGCGACCAAGAGGTAGGCCCTCTTGATTGATTCTAATCTAAGGAAATCTTCCATAAAATGTAATTGTTGTGGCTAGACCTATTATCGGGCTAGAGGAATTCGTTCGTGTCTGCACTTATAATTTTACTTCAACACAAATTGGCAACTCCACTGGGGAGGTCCCATCTTTTATTTGTTTTGGATTTCATGATTTCATGAGAACTTTGCTAGTTTCATGTTTTCCCTTTTGTTTTGTTGCTTTTCTCCTGCTTACTAGCTTAAGTCTAAGAATCATAGTAGCAGATTTGGTCCTTGCTTTGTTTTTTTTTTCTTAGTTTCCTCGGACAACGTGTTTAATCGGTTGATAGTTGCGCCAATTAGTGTGAATTGCAAAGGAACAGTCGTGCCGACCCGCCTCTGGCGCTTTTTTTGAGTTTGGCAGTTGCACTAATTCGTGTAAGTGAATATTAGGGCTAGACCCCCATCTTGGCTAGTGTGTTATGCTCTTGTGCTTTTTACCCTGTGATCCTTTTGACTGTTTTTCTCCCTGATTAGAAAGCTACTTTTCGTTTGTTTTTGCTTGCTTGTAGGATTTTCATCTCACTGTTTGATTGTTGTGGGGAAAAATGCCTATGCAGGACGATCCTATCCACCTAAGGTGTGATGGCGCCTTAGCAACAAACGAATACAACTATTATGATTTCTTCCTTTATGAAATGTGAAAGAGGGGAGATTGGTAGACTTACCGTTGTCTTCCGGTTGTCCTTCGATCTAGATCCTCTTCTCTTTGTGTGTCCACAGCTACTTGTCTCCTCGCTTGCTCAAGAGAACAGCTACTTGAATCCCACGAGATCACAAGAGAACAACTACCTGTGACAAGAGAACAGCTACTTGCGACAAGAGAAGAACACAATACAAAGGCAAATATACATATTCATAAATGATTCAGGATTAGAAGTAAATCAAATACACTAATGCAATCATACAAAATACACCAGCATATAGGAAAGAATCAAGATAGCTTTATTAATAAGTAATAGGGTTCAGGAAGAGATACAACCCATAGGGCTCCAATCCAGTATCTCCTTCCCAGTAGAATGGAATTCCTTCTTCAGCTCCCTTCAAAGCATTAAACACCCAATGTTTCCAGCCACAAACCAACAACAATTCTTTGCAATTACCAAATTCCAGCCTCCTAGATCCCATGGAGGAGAGATCCATATATAGATGTTTGGAGAGAGGATGAGTCAGCTTGAGATCTGACTAGTGTCCTCTCCCTCTCTCAGTTCTTGAGTCCACTCGGAGGTTCTTGCTTCCACTTGGAGATTTGGAACCTCTTACTCATCACCAGTCGAATTCCTTGATGCAAGTGTCATTTTGGAAGCTTCCTGGGCATTGACACCTTGAGGAATGACTCTGCCACATGTCCAAACTCGCTCAGCGCAGGTAGCTAGTGTTGGAGTTGACATTCAACGCAGGTAGCCAGTGTAGCAGTTGACATTCAGCGCAGATGCTCAGTGGAGCAGTTGACATGATCCAGAATTGGCTTGTTTTTGAGTGTTTTCAGGTGGAGAACTTCTGTGAATTGCTGTGGTTAGTTTGCCTTGTTCCCCTAGGGGTGAGAACAACATGTTTAGGGACTTTGGATCCCTTAGTTTACGGACATTTCATGCTCAATTCTGTAAGGCACAAAAATGTCTATAACAGTTGCCCCCTAAAGTATGAGGCCATTTATCGGGTGAAATGCTTTATCCAAGAGGGTCCGAAGTTCATCCATCTGTTGGGAGGAGACCTGTAATAAAATACAATACAATACATTATGATTCATACTGCTTTCATGATCTAGCTGAGGCGGGCATTCCCATGCTCAGCTTTATAAATTCATTTTCGTACATAGAACAGACGATCGTCTGATGGTAGACTGATAATTTTGGCGAAATTATCATCCTTTGAGTAGGATGATCATCTGCTGCAATGATGTACATGTCAAATGTCTTTATTTTTCCCGAATATATATCGCAGCCCGGATGGATGAAACTAGATCCGGGGTCTTCAAACTCGTTCGATCTTCACTCTAAGTACAAGTCGATCCATGTGAGAATTGCGCTGAAGTCGAACATGGAAAGACATCGCTTGATTACCGGTCAATGATGTAAACCGTTAACAAGCGCGAGAGGAATCACCGATAATGATAATGACCCTCAAGGTACTGCAGTACAATTCACGTGGTGTGAATAAAGGACTTGGCGTCGAACACCACGCAAAATCTTCTGGTCGAAGGTCATTGATGTATACCTGTCGCCGGAAGTGAGAAACTTGCCATTGAGGCATGCAAGCTTCAAAGTACTGAAGGGGTTGTTCCTAGATCAACTCCTTGCATAATGAGCTGATGTCGACAAGGAGCGATCCGTCAAAGGAGGGCCTTAATGAATCCTACATCAGTGACCTGGAACGGAGCTAATGATTTTAATGGAGGTGAAAACAATCTGTGACATATGATTCAGGGTGGCGGTCATGAATGGATGAAGGATAATGTATGGCAGTGGATGGGACCCGGTTGACTCTTTCTGAACGACTTCTGTTTAACATATGGCGACACTGATGCGATGGATTGGTAGCATTACCCCAAATATGGATGGTATGGCGAGACCATGGTGATGTGGCCGGTGAATGAAACAACCCAACCCGAATGTGGTACGGAGGAAAAGTGTCATGTTCAAGAGCGACCTGCTACCATCAAAGTTTTCTTGATTTTTTCCCAATTTTTCCCCAGTCATTACTGACCAGTACCTCTTTATTTTTGTCAAGCTTGAGGAGGATAACATATGCTTGTTCTATAACTTGCCCTTTGGGCAAGCCCATCGCTATGTTTTAACGAGCTTAGCGATAGTGAAACTCATTCTCGTCTAAAGACAAGTTTGTCGCTATTTAATAATTTTAACGAGTCTAACGACAAGGATAACTCGGTCCTTTTCATTTTTAGAGAGTCTGAAAAGGTACATAAAGTTAACTCCAAAATTCCTTTTTCGTCATCTAATCCCTTAAGTCTGAAAAAGTATAAAATAATACAGAAGGGATGAGTTTTCGATAATTTTAACGAGCCGAATAAAACAAGTGCTCGACCTTTTTGTGCAATAATCCCTCAGGTCCAAAAAGATTAAAATCTAGAGGAGGGATAGCTCTTCCTGTCCTTTAACGAGCTGGAAGGCCAAAACTCAGCAATCTTTTCATATTTTACGAGTCAATTGAAAAGAGCTTAAAGAAGACTCGTCTTTTGAGGAACGAGTGATAAACAGGGATAGCAACTGATTCCAGGTACAGGTTGGAATTTTCCAATCACGACAGTGTCACAAGGATGGCTAGGTGAAATCACTCTTCGCAGCTGTTCCTCAAAATGGGTAAACAATCATATGGGGGTGAACGATCGGCCAAATGAAAAGTGGAGGTGGCAGGTGCAAACACGACCAAGGCTTTAACGGCTGATAAATTTACGATCACAGTGGTTATTTACCGGGATAGGTTCATTTTTTAGTTAAAAATGAGCTTAAACACTGGAGGAAACTCTGCTCACTGCTTATATTTATTTTTTAACGAGCATGAAGACCGCGTTAAAACTGCTCAGATCTTGCGTTTATTTTTTAACGAGCATGAACTTTATGCTAAAACTGCTCGATTATATAGTCAAAATTTTGATTTTTACCATAACTAGCTTTTCTTTTTTTAAGGATGGTACTGCATTCTTAATTGCTGCATCAAACTTAGTTAGAAATGAATAACATTTTTATGAAAATGAGATTAGAACCCTAATATTTCGCTTTGAATTTCGTAAAAAGCCATTAAAAGGTGTTTTTACCTCTCATTTTACCATTTCATTTGAACTTGGTTTGTTGGAGCTCTGGAGGTGCCTCTTCCTCCTTGATTTTCACCAGCTGATTCCGGGAGATTCTGCGAACGATTTTCAGCGCCGTCTGGACCAGGTAGGAGCTAAACCCTAGCTCTTTCTTTTCATGGTTTCCTTTTTTCAATTTTGTGCCTGTTTCCCTATCCCCATGAGCCCCTGGGGTTTTGCTAGGGCACTCTGGCATCAGCGCAGGCAGTCCATTCGAAACCTGCACTGAATGTCAAGCTGCCTTAAGGCAGTTTGACCTTCAACGCAGGTAGGACACTTGCCAACTGCGTTGATCTCAGAAAAGCAGTTCTATGCACAGTTTTTGATGAAATTTTGCCAGTTTCTCATCAAATTCAGGAACTTACTCTTTCTCTTGCTTGTTTTGCAGGGATCTTTGAGCAAAATGACCCTTACATGGCGAGAACGAGAACATGAAGAGGAGGACATGATTGCCCTCCATGACCCTGTCACGGTGAACGCGCTGCGGAACTGTGGCCTGCTGAAGTTTTTCCGTATCTCTAACATGAGAGCACAGATCTCTTTACTGCAGTATATGCTTGATGCTTGCGATCCCATCAACCAAGTATTCCAGATTAGGGAAAAATCCATCGCCTTGACCATAGAGGACATTTACTTCTTGACTGGGTTGTCAAGGCGGGGTGCCCCCATTTCTTTGTCAAGTTCGGCCTGGGGGAATGACTCCGTGAGAGATTATGTCCGCCAGTATTGCAGGGAAGGTTCCCAGCCGAGCAAAGATGACAAGGTTGTTATCCGTGAGATCACTGACAGGTCTCTCAGGTCCATTCTATATACTATTGGTAGGATGGCCGGTAGCGCATCTCTACATGTTGCCAACAGATCTTATGTGCAGCACGCCTTGGAGTGTCTCCAACCAAAAGTATTCAACTGGTGTGATGCAGTACTTGCTCAGATGAAAAGTCAATTGACCAAGGTAAAGGATGGGAAGCTGAAGAACTTTGGATATGGTTCTATTCTGACTGCCTTTGCCTTGGAGAAAATACCACTGATGCAGCCTCAGTATATCGCACTCGACTTGCCTTCTCCTACCGAGCCACGCATGCAGAGATGGGTTGATCACATGTCTAGGCATGCCGGTCAATCTCAGATTACTTTCACTGATACCTTCTTCAGGTGGTTCGAGCGCCAGGAGATGGTCTATTCTGAGTACCCATATGTTGGCATGGATTTCCGAGGTGATCCGGATTTGGTGCTACCGGATGGCGAACAGTGGGGCGCTATTGGTAAAATCTTTGACCATATTACTGTTTACTGTTCTTATTTATAATGTCCTTGTGCTTTATTCTATCAAGACTTTAATCAAACTCATGTGTGCATGCAGATGTTGGTCCTGTTCGTCCAGCAGCTCGCCCGAAAGCGCCAGTTGCTGCCCCAGCAGGGGAGACTGCTGGGAGGGTTATTCTCCACGACCTTGATGTGGCAGAGACTCTTACAGCTGTGCAGGAGCAGGTTGAGAGTCTTACTCTCGGCATTCCCGATGTGAGGATTGATGAGTTACCTTTACAGCTGCAGCGACATACTACTGGTGTGCCTAGACGATGGACTCGTCTCTTGCGCATGATTGCACAGGCCGTGACGTGCTATCATGAGCACCACTAGGCTAGGGTGCCCCCTAGCATTTTCGAGTTTTTTGGGTCATATGACCGATTTTGGCTTGGTTACAGAACATTATGTATGAACGATAAACAACTTATATATATTTTGATTTTCGAGTTTTATTCCGGTTGAGTTATATGATCCATATGTACAATCATTGATGATGTGTCTTTTTTTATAAATGTCGCAAATGTCTATCTAACACATAATTCGCTAATGAGTCGGTTAATGTGTTTAAGTTTCTGGAAATATGCTAGTATTGAATTGAATCAAATTGTCTTTCCAAAATCTTAACCCTTAGGAACATGCGATAAATAGCTGGATTGCGAACGGAATATATACCATTGAGCTGTAGTATTATGAGTTGTGAGTCTAGCCTGACAATTAGTTGGCGTATACCACGGGTGATGGCATCAGAGAGTAGTTCTATCAACGCGCTATACTCAGCGATGTTATTCGTTGATTGCCCAATACACACACCTCTGAAACTTACTAACTCGTCGCTTGGATAAAAAATGGCCCAGGCTGCGGAGGATAGGTTCCGCGAACTACGACTCGCTCCGTCGGCATATCCAACACATGTCTCCAAAAGGTTTGACATCTACAACAAATGAAAAATGTGGATCACTCGACCAGAACAAATACCTTAGCGAAAACAAAATACAACAAAAGCATGCAGGTTACTATTTAAGCATAGTAACGCTTGAGGTACAACCCGTTGCGGGTCTGCGCCAGTGGAATTCCGTCATAATCCATTAACTCGTAGGCTCCTTTTGCTAACACCCTTTTAACAATATAGGGGCCCATCCATAAGGAATTAAATTTACCTGCTCCCAATTTATCGGATTCTTGGTCATAAAGCAAGACCAATCACCTTATGAGAAGATACGGGGTTTGACATTTTTGTCGAACTGTGCCTTGACTCGTTTCTTATGGGCTTCGTTAGCCAAAGCGGCGTCACGGCGGGTTTCATCCAATTGGATTAATTCTAAGAAACGAGTCTCTTCTTCCGAAGTTCCGGGGAGGAGATCAATTGCGAGTTTAAGCGACGAAATTTCGCATTGGATTGGCAAGACTGCTTCCAGGCCATACACCAGTTGGAAAGGTGTGAACCCGGTCGCGTTCTTTACCGACGTTCGGTAAGCCCACAAGGCTGAGTACAGGATTAGGTGCCACCTTCTTTTATGAACCCCGATCATCCTTTGCAACATATGCTTTAGGACCTTGTTGATTGCTTCAACTTGTCCATTGGCTTGCGGATAATACGGGGTAGAGCTGTCGTGAGATAGCCCTAGCTTGGCAGCTAATTCGACCATCATGTGATTGCGAAAATGCGATCCATGATCTGTAACTATAGCCTGTGGTACGTCGAACCTGGCGACTACATGATTGAAAAAGAAAAGGGCAGCTGTTTCACCAGTGTTATCCAACGTAGGCATTGCCTCGGCCCATTTGGTAAAATAGTCAACAGCGACTATAATATACCCATGCCCCCCGGTCGATGTGGGGTTACATTGCATGAAATCGATGCCCCATTTGGTGAAAGGCCCAACAACAACTATTGGCTGTAAAGGTGCGGGCGGTCTTCTGGTTTTGCTATCAAAAATTTGACAAGCATGGCAACTTCTGACTGCGACTATACAATCTTTGAACATGGTTGGCCAGAAGTATCCTGCTCGTAAGATTTTTTGTGCTGTTGCATATCTAGATTGATGCCCCCCACACGCGCCTGAATGACACTCATTCAGGGCTTTTTCGGCCTCCTCATGGGTAAGGCACCTCCTCAGAATTGTATTGATACCACGAGGGTGGAGTGTATCACCGATGATCATGTAGTCTTTTGCTTGGTATCGTATACGTTTCTGTTCAGAGTGAGAGGTGTTAGGCCTGAATTTTTTGGTTTGGAGATAAATTATGATATCTCCATACCACTCATTGCTCGTAGATATCAGAAACAAACTTTCGTCCACAATTCCCTGTTCTGATGTTTCATCGTTGGACGACGATGGGAGATCACACAATAATTCTGTGAAAACTAGAGCTTTCTTTGATTTGGATTTTACAAATTCCAGATCAAACTCTTGAAGGATCGCTATCCATTTTGAATATTTGCCCCCCAGCAACTGTCGCGACAGTATATAAGTCATGGGGTTGCAATCTGACAAAATGGTAGTTTTCCGAAAGAGGACATAATGTCGAAATCTTTGAATCGCTTGAACAGCTGCAAGCGCTAGTTTTTCAACATAAGAATATTTACTTTCTGTATCATTTAAGTTTTTACTTAAATAATATATAGGGTGTTCAATTCCATCGACTTCTTGAACTAAAACCATCGCAATGGTCGTATCCGCTGCAGCCAGATACAGGTTAAAATCTCTTTGATAGTCTGGGGCATACATTAATGATGCTTTTACTAGAGAATCTTTCAGAGCATCAAAGGAAGCTTGCGCTACCTGATCCCAGACGAAAGGTACATCCTTTTTCAAAAGACGAGTGTAACCTTTAGCAAGTTCTGCGTAATTTGGAATGAACCTCCTCAGAAAGTTTGCTTTCCCTTGGAGTTTCTGAATCTGAAGCAAATTTGAAGGTGGAGGCAAATTAATGATTGCCTGAACCTTGCAAGGGTCGAGACGAATCCCATCCTTAGAGACTACAAAGCCAAGTAAACGACCAGAACCGACGCAAAACACACATTTGTGTGGATTGAGTCTTATCTTGTAGTGTCGGCAACGTAGAAATATCGCTCTTAAATGCTGCGGATGATCGGTCCGCTTTTACGAATGAGCCGGAAGGTCGTCGAGATAAGGTTGAACGATGTTCTTGATGTCATGGCAGGCATAATTCATTGCCCTCTGAAACGTCGCCCCTGCATTCTTTAAACCAAAGGGTAATTTTCGATAAGCGAATGTGCCCCACAGACAAATAAATGCAGTCTTTGACTGGTCCTGTGGGCGGATATTTATTTGATTATACCCGGAAAATCTATCCATAAATGAAAATATTTCACATCCGGCGCATTCATCAATTATCTGGTCGATGAAGGGTGTAGGGTAGTTGTCCTTCAGACAAGCTTGATTTACATCCCTATAATCGACACACACTCTAATTGTCCCTTGTTTCTTCATAACAGGGACAATATTCGATACCCAATCGGTTAGAGGAACCGGGTAGATGAATCCAGCATGGAGAAGTTTTTCAACTTCTGCTTTAATGGCAGCGGCTTTCTTGGGGTGCACCTGCCGAAGCCGTTGTCTTACTGGTTTGACATCAGGATACATTTTAATTTCATGTTCAATGATACTCGAGTCTATGCCTGGCATTTCATCATATGACCAAGCAAAGACATCTCTGAATTCGCGAAAAAGAGCGTTATATATTTCCAGTTCTGAAGGGGAACAACCTTTTCCGACATAAATATTCTCTACAACATTTGTTTTAGTCGAGATATTTATGGCTATAGTCTCTTCAATAGTGGATAAGTTTCGCTCGGAATCCACCGTATTTACAGTATTTGATAGGAATTCAAAAACTAAAGGGTGATAAAGGTCATGTTGAGTATCTTCTTCATATTCTGGAAGAAGGGAACGATGGTGGTGATCATTCCATGGTGCCCCCTCAATCAACATTGATTGTAGAACTCCTTCGTCAGTCCCATGTACTTTTGACCAAGGATCTAATGGGGTACCATATTCTTTAGACCTATCTACCCAAACGCTTGACGAGCGTTGATTTGGGTTCGCCTCCCATGCTTGAAACATTGATTGCTACAATATTTCTATAGGGCTTGGGGGCAAAACCATAGCATGATCCATGTTGATATCATCTTTTGCGACCTTCTTAGAAGATATCATGTTGCAGGTTGCTACTAACGCTATATTTCCTATGTATATAGGAGGTGGAAGCGTGAAAGTTCCCATCATTGTGGGGTCTTTCAGTAGACCTACTCCGATATCTTGAAGCGAATGGTTGCTCTCATGGATCATGGGAATGCTTCCTGTAACTTGTGAACCATTAGGGAGGAAGTTTTGTTGGTCAACGACCGTAATCCCTCCTTCAAATGGGAATGCGATCTTCCTAAAATAAGTTGACACAACAGCTGCCATGGCATAGATCCATGGTCTACCCAGTAGGATGTTGTAGTCAAGATTCCCATCAATGACCTCAACATCAATTTCCACTGTTTTTCCTCCCAGTTCAACCTTCAAGTTATTAAGGATACCGTACGGGGTATAAGTCCTTCCGTCGAAAGCTTTTAATGTCGTCGAAGATTGCGACAAGGTTGGAGATCCTAAAGTTTTCCAGCAACTCATCGACATAATACATGTAGATGCTCCCTCATCAATAATTGTTCTGTGAACAGTTTTGTTGAGGGCTTTCACTTGAATAAGGAAAGCTAGTTGAGCTGGTAACTGAGGATCGTATCCTTTGTGATCAAAGGACACAAGATTGGAATCCTTAGGATCAACCCCACCAATAGCCGATAACAAAGCCTGCCTTTGGGATGGGCAATTTTGTAATACTTCAAGAGTCGACATAGCGGATGGCGATTGGGCCAAATCTTCCACTATGTTATAATGCTGCGCTGCTCTGGCGCGAGGATTAAATGTCGACTTGTGTACTACTCCCTTTGGCGGTTTTATTGTTAATTCAGGAATGATGGGCGGTACAACTTCTGTCGAAGTTGTTGTCGAACTACTTGGTTGATCTTTACCTTTGTCGTTCGACTGCTGCGGATTCCCATAATCTTTGTTCCTTGTCGAAATCAAAGCATCATTCTGCTGTTTTGAAACCGACAACATAAGCACTTGCGACGGGGAAGCATTTCCACTATCAACCAGATTTTGACCTGGGTTGGGAAATGGATCAGTTAACACAGCTGAGGTTTGTGAACTTTTAAAGAACCTCTTAAGCTCAGCTTTATAGGGACAATTCCTTGTCCAATGATCCTCCTCATCACATATGTGACATGGATTATTTGGTTTCCCTTTCCCAGGAGGGTTTGAAGAATTTTTTCCAGGGGATGACTCACCCTGTTTCTTCTTCTTCCCTTTGTTTTGCTTCTTCTTGCTTCCTGGTTGATTGGTTTCTTTGCCTTTATCTGCTGATACGTCATTTACTTCCGAAGCAAGAATTTCTTCTTTTGCATTTTGATTCGAATTCTTACGGGCTTTCTTAGATGAAGCCTTTATCGATTTCGCGTTTGCCGTGCCAATCACGCCATCGCCGGCATGAGAGTCACTATTGGATTTAGGAGGAGGAGGAATTGAAAATTCCGGTCTAGGGGCGTCGGGTATTTTGTCGTAGAGCGTGCCAGACTGAGTATAAACTAAGTCTAGATACTGTGCACGAGCAATAACTTGCTCCTCTGTTACGACTCCCCCCTTTGCCACATCTTCCGTTATAGCAGGAAGTAACGACTTTATAAACCATTCAGCTAACAGCTGATCGGGAACGTATTTTTTCACCATCCTACGGCGACGACGCCACTCATGTATATGATCAGATATATGAGTGGCAGTGGTCTGCTTGAAGTTGGTTAATATTTCTGTTCCCGTTTCATACCTTATAGGTAATTGAAAATGGGTTAAGAAAGTCGTGGCTAGGGAACTAAAATTGTCGAACGAGGCTCTAGGTAATTCAATATACCATTTTGCCGCTGGACCCATTAATGTCCTCTGGAAAAGGCGAAGCCTTATCGAATCATCATTTAGGGTGTTTGATGAACACCACAGATGAAAAGTCATCACGTGATTCGATGGGTCTTCACCTGGATTTCCATTGAATTTAGGAATGTCAGATGGAAGTTTGTGAGGAATCGCTGGCCACCAAGGGGCATAAGCAATCGGATCGTTGGTTAACCGGTGTAAATCGGGTAACTCTAAAGTTGCCACAAATGGTAACTGTTGATTCAGGTTGGGCGAAGCATAACCAGGGTATGACGGAATCGCTTGAGTAGTGGGCCTTTGCATACCAGCATAATGTAATTGATGTTGGTATGACTGATATGGTTGGTGGACTTAACCACTGTAAAGCGGTTGGTTTTGACCGTTTTGAATAAACGGTTGTCCACTGTTCGCAAAGATCTGCTGCTCAGAACCTTGGTACACTTGCTGGAATTGTGGTTGTTGGTATTGCACTAGCCACGGTTGTGAAGCCATGTTCTGTTGCGCTATGCTAACCGTTGGACCAAGGTGTGGGGTAATTGTACCCGTTTGGACCTGTGTCGCCCCACCAGTTGGCGATTGTGGTTGTGACCCATGGTCAAGGGGCTGTTGCATTACAACCTGGGAAATTTGAGGTTGACATGCAACAGGCATCGCTTGAACTTGTGACACTGTTACAATAGCCGGTGTGGTTGGGATGTTCTTCATAGGTACACACTGTTGCATAGAATATACAACCCTTGGTTGTTGAGGTAGCATAGGTACCCAACCACTTGATGTAATTCCAGTATAACCTGAATACTGTTGTGAACTCTCGTATGGATACCCTCCCGGAGGGGGTAATGAAAGGGCATACTGCCCCCCATACGGTAGCAATCCGGAACTCAAGGGGATTGATTGATCTTGGGGACTGGATTGCCCAAACTGACCTCCAAATGGATCAATCTGGCGAGTCTCAACATAAGAGTTGCCGGATATTATTCCGGATGAACAAACTGGAACAAACCACACTGTCGAAATAGTCCCTTGGTGGACTCCTTCTAGCTGTTGCGAGCTAGTCGGGACAGATGGTATGCCGGCAAACATTGTCGGAGTGACAGCAGGGGCTTCTGCTGTCGCTGTGTCGTTTGACACAGTCCTAGATGTTGACGGTTGCTCAGACATTTTAAGTCTATCCAATAGATTGCCTAGCGATTCTACAGGAACTTCCACTTGTGGTGGATTAACCTCTGATGAAGGAAATAGAGTGACCCCGACTCCAAAATGGGTTGGAGTACTTGCTTGCAGATCCTCTGCAATTTCCTCTATTGCAATCAAACCAGGTGGAAGAGGAAGACCGTCAGGTCCGTAAAATATTTCTGGTGCCGAAGAAGGGGTTGTTTCGACAGCGACGATTGTTTGAGGAACAAAACTCTCTGGACCGGTTACAGATGGAACTGGTTCAGTTACACAAGTATTTTCCCCCAGACTAGGATCAGTATTACTGTCCTTTTGTGGCTGTTGAACTTCTTCTATAGAGACAGGGTTTCCAGAAATGTTTGGAGTAACCGGAACCTCAGATGCAGTTGGAACACTTGTTCTAACTTTGATGGGAGATTTTGAACCGGTTAAACGAGTTCGCTTTGTCCGTACTGTTTTCGATTCCGGAGACAAAGACGGTTGACTCGTAAGCCTCTGCGAACGACGAGGTTTCAATTGACTTTCTTCCACGATTGCAGATTACTTGATCAACCAAAATACAAAAAAGGGGAAATTTGTTTTTCCGAATTGAATGAATTTTATTAGACGCTTTAGACACAACTTGCTTTTTCACTTTTAAAGAGTCGAGAAAAAGCTAAAGATGACTCTAGTCTCCTTCGATGTTTTAACGAGCCCGAAGTGACAAATGCTCGGATGGACTTTTTCTGTTATAGAGTCTGAAAAAGGCCAAAAGAAACTGCTCTGGAGATCTAGGCAGAGGGTGTGCCAAACTTTTCGCAAAACCACAGAATACTTTTTACGGTACGGGTGGTCGATATTCGTGAATGCTGTGTTCATTGCATTGCGATCAGTAGGGCGGCTGACACAGCTTCCTAAGGATAAAAGATATATGCCTATAGGGGTCTCCCAATATATACGCGACGGTACGTGGGAGCACAATCCGTACTAGCGCTACCATCTCTCAAGAGGAATCACCCACCTTCTTCGAGATCGACAGTCACTAGGCTTAACGACACCGGAACACGTCTCTAGCCTAGACCTCTATGTTGTGCGTTATGTTACAAAGCGTTGTTAGGTTCATTCAGTTTATTTTAGGTTGATCTTTTTAAAGTTTGCCTTTCAAGGTTCACCACGAGATGTATGATACAAATTCCTAAATGCAGTCTAAGATGATAAGCAAGCTTTATTATCTTTCAACTTTGAAAATCCTAGCTACTAAGGGAAAAGAATAACACTATCTTTTCTCAAAGAGCAATCAGCACACTCTAATGCACTTTCCCTAAATCCAACATGCAAACTATCAAATGCAAAATTCACAATGCAGGTGTTTGTTTTCCACTTTCTTAGTATAAATGCCTACAAAGAAAGCTTTTTGCACAATTTTGAATTTGCTTCTAAGATGATCAATACAAACAAGTTCACTTTCTTCGAAATCAACAAGGGTAGAAGAGATTACAATCACTTTGCAATTTTCGAAATAAAGACTTGTTTTGACACTCTGAAAGAGACAAATTCAAACCAATAAGCAAAAGTAAAACTATAATCAATCTGAAGAACAACCAATGAACTCTCTTCTAAGATCACTATCAATCAGATCTGAATCAAAGGCTACAGAATGACTACTTTATTCATGCAAAGGAAGACTGTAAATGACGCCACAAACACATAAAAACATTCACAATCTTTTTGTACAAAAATGAGGCGGAATCTAAGCAAAGAAAAAGGTTTATGTGACTGGTACCTATGCTGGTTAAAGGCTGCAAAAAACAGAGATCAAAATAGGGCAACAAAGGACAAAGAACCCCAGCTGCACAAGGCCAAACTGGTTCAACGCAAGTCTAACACTGTCAGTTTGACATTCAGCGCAGGTAGCCCCTTCGGGACCTGCGTTGAAATGCAGACTG
This sequence comes from Pinus tabuliformis, assembly GCA_031772625.1. Taxonomy (NCBI): domain Eukaryota; kingdom Viridiplantae; phylum Streptophyta; class Pinopsida; order Pinales; family Pinaceae; genus Pinus; species Pinus tabuliformis. The sequence continues at coordinate 1,396,470,034 of CM062820.1, forward strand.
CCTTCACAGTGCCTGCGCTGAAAGAGAAACTCTCGTTTCCCTTGGTTTCTGGGTCATAAAATGCTCAAAAATCAATTGTTTCAGGCCAAATCAGAAACACAAGCAAGGTATAAACAGAGGGATACTTTGATAGGGTACTAAAGACTATCACAAGGATCATCAAATCATTTGTGGATCTAGTTTAGATGATAGACAAGTCCAACAAACTGGATCAAAGCAGCAACTTTTTACTTTGCATCCGGGAAAGATGCAGTTCAATAGTTGCTGTCAAGTCTATGGAGTAAACAAATGACGGAAACACAAACGAAATGAATAAACAAGTTCTTCCCCAGTGGAGTCGCCAATTTGTTGTGGGGAAAAATGCCTATGCAGGACGATCCTATCCACCTAAGGTGTGACAACGCCTTAGCAACAAACGAATACAGCTATAATGATTTCTTCCTTTATGAAATGTGAAAGAGGGGAGATTGGTAGACTTACCGTTGTCTTCCGGTTGTCCCTCGATCTAGATCCTCTTCTCTTTGTGTGTCCACAGCTACTTGTCTCCTCGCTTGCTCAAGAGAACAGCTACTTGAATCCCACAAGATCACAAGAGAATAGCTACCTATGACAAGAGAACAGCTACTTGCGACAAGAGAAGAACACAATACAAAGGCAAATATACATATTCATAAATGATTCAGGATTAGAAGTAAATCAAATACACTAATGCAATCATACAAAATACACCAGCATATAGGAAAGAATCAAGATAGCTTTATTAATAAGTAACAGGGTTCAGGAAGAGATACAACCCATAGGGCTCCAATCCAGTATCTCCTTCCCAACAGAATGGAATTCCTTCTTCAGCTCCCTTCAAAGCATTAAACACCCAATGTTTCCAGCCACAAACCAACAACAATTCTTTGCAATTACCAAATTCCAGCCTCCTAGATCCCATGGAGGAGAGATCCATATATAGATGTTTGGAGAGAGGATGAGTCAGCTTGAGATCTGACTAGTGTCCTCTCCCTCTCTCAGTTCTTGAGTCCACTTGGAGGTTCTTGCTTCCACTTGGAGATTTGGAACCTCTTACTCATCACCAGTCGAATTCCTTGATGCAAGTGTCATTTTGGAAGCTTCCTGGGCATTGACACCTTGAGGAATGACTCTGCCACATGTCCAAACTCGCTCAGCGCAGGTAGCTAGTGTTGGAGTTGACATTCAACGCAGGTAGCCAGTGTAGCAGTTGACATTCAGCGCAGATGCTCAGTGGAGCAGTTGACATGATCCAGAATTGGCTTGTTTTTGAGTGTTTTCAGGTGGAGAACTTCTGTGAATTGTTGTGGTTAGTTTGCCTTGTTCCTCTAGGGGTAGGAACAACATGTTTAGGGACTTTGGATCCCTTAGTTTACCGAGATTTCATGCTCAATGCTGTAAGGCACAAAAATGTCTATAACATTGATTGATCGAGTCATTTAATGGCTAGCGACACTAGGACATCTAGCTAGTCGTCCACTCAACAGATTGTGGACTCATCAAGTTTGGTTGTGGGTGTGTTTGCTCCTTGCATTTGTTTTTGGTCCCTCTTATGACGTTGACCTCTTTTCGCTCAAGTTTGAAAAAGTTTTGTTTACTAGTTTGAATGTCTTTTTCCAGCATAGGTTACATTGTTGGTCTTGTGTTTCGCAAAGTCGGTGCTTCATCAATATGAATGAACTTCTATTTTCATGTTTTCATCTATTTGAAGAGCTCATAGTCTCAAAAATTTTCTCATTGAAAGATTGTATGCGAAAGTTTGTCTCGCTGTTTCATGAGAAAATATGAAATTATAGCTTGTTCTTTCATTATGATTCACATCTCTTAGAAACTAGAATTGCATCAACATTTGAGAAGGAAGAGAAATTTTTTCATGTCGAAAGGACTAATAGATAAGTGCTAGTTAGGAAATTAGGAATTGGAATGCATTTTTCAATTTTTTTTTTTCAAAATGTGAACCAGTGAAAAATCATTTCGTATTCAGTTGCTTGATTGTTTGCATTTGATTGAGTAGTTTCTACCCTCTCTAGTGTAGGAATTTCATCGAATTGAAAGGGTCTTGTCCCATTTAGTTGCATTTTAGTTTTTTCGAGTAGCATCACTAAGACCTGAAAACTGAAACTTAACTCAAGATCAACTCTAAAATGAATTCAATTTACCTAAGGTGCATTTGACATTAACGATCACATCTAGAAGGTCTAGGCTAGAGATGTGTTCCGACGTCTGTAAACCTAGCAACTGTCGTTAGCTTCAACATTAGACAATGCTAGCATGGATTTGTGCTCCCTGTACCATTGCGTATATAATGGGAGACCCCACTAGGCTGCAATCCTTTTATCCTTAGGAAGCTGAGTTGGCCGCCTTGCGAACGTGATACACTGAACACAACATTTGGGGAGATTGCATGCTCATACTTCTTGGTCCGCTAGAAGGTATTATGCAGTTCACGGTTGCCTCGTAATTCTATTTACCTAGATCATCTAGAGTAGACATTTGATATTTTTGACTCGTTAAACTTAAAAGATCATCCAAGCACTTGTCCTTTCAAGCTCGTTTCCAATCGAAAGTGATAGAGTCACCTTTGTTTCTTTCTTGACTCTTTAAAAATGAAAGAACATCAGTCTTTTATGCGTCTTAAATAATTGATTGCCCACGATCCAAAACATCCTGTTAGATTTTTTGACCAAATTGTGAGTTCCTTTAAAAGGAAATTTTAAAGCCTTGAAGTTATTTGTTTTGTCAGCTAAGACAAGGTCATCGTGGTTGAACCATTTGGTTCACCCATTTTCTCTTACTCTCCTCCGTCTGAAAGATTGTCCGAGGAGCCATTTCCTGAGTTGTTAGAGCCATTTGAGGACCAAAATGTTGAACTCACAATAGTTTTGAGTGTTCAACCATTATCATCTTGTCCTCCACCTACTTTCAATTTAGGGTCATCTACTAGTCTTGACCTAGAATCTTTGGATAATCCCGTTCGAACTCCAAAGAACTCGCCGACCAGTGACGATTACCTTGGACTAGTTATCTATCCTCCAAAACCTTTGTTTGACGCTGTTGAGATATCACGACAGTGCCCTTACAGTCTGTACAATCAACCAGGTGTTCCTTTGGAACTATCCCCTAGTACACATTCGGTTGTTCATCGTCATTTGTTTCTAGACATGGAACCCGAGGGTGATGCTCCAGTCCCTTCTCCGGATGAGTCCGAAGTCTCAACTCCACACACTGTTGAGGGAGAAGAATTGCAGCTATAGTTTCGCTTATTCAGAAGGTATTTCCGCCAGCTTGCCACCTGGCTATGTGTCCTTAGGGCACTTAATTTCGGGCACATTGAGTGCCTTATCACTCTACCATTACTCTTTTTGGGCATCAGGTGTCAGACCTATGTCAGTTCCGTTCATCACGAACACAACCTCCCAACTAGTTTTTACTTCAGTCCCGGTGAAACCCATTGTCCCGAACACTCTTGTACCATCAATCCCAGTTACGCGTTAGTCGCAACCGATGGTTTCAGAGATTGTCTCTGCAAGTTCCTCTGTCCCGTTAGTTAGTGGCCAGATTGTGCCACTGCCTGGGGGGAAGGATGCCAATGTCTTTATGGTGTCAGGTGCCACTAATTTGAGTGGCTCACAAGCTCACATGCTTGGTATAAACTAGCCCTCTTCTGGTATTATTTACAACCCTCTTGATCCCACTAGATCAAGTAATGTCCAGTACCAACAGGTTCAGAATCCCGGTGGTCCATCTGGATTAGCCAATGTTCATTATTAGCAGCCCTATGGGGCCCAGGTTCAGTACCAATATCCTTATGTTCCATATGGTTCCCAAGGATTGGTTAATCAACCTTGCAACATCCCGTCTAGGCAGTACATCCAGCCTGGCTACGGCCAGATTCAGTTCGTTAATTTCCTGAGCACTGTTCAAGTACCCTTGCAACAACCAAGGAAGACTTTGTTACTGCAAGGGCAACCTTTGTTGCAACAAGGGCTTTCCAAACAACAAGAAGGGCAAATTATCCCGCAGCAAGGTCACGTGCAACAATCGCAAGGTCAGTCCTTCCAAAACTTGTAATAAACTGTGCAGCAACAGATGCAATATGCTCTGCATACCTCTCAACCCATACCCTCATAGGGCCAACCTCTGCAAAACCAAGGACAAATTTTGCAATCGCAAGGTCAGCAAAACCAACTTGGACAACAACAATCCTTGTATACCTATCAACAAGGGCAACCCTTGCAGGGACAAGTTCAAGGTCAAGTCCTGCAGTAGCAGGTGCATAATCCTCTTGTCTAATGCCAACAGGTTCAGAATCTTGTCGGCCAAGGGCACTAGGTACAGAACCCCTACGTCCAAGGGCAACAAGCATATCAGCCTTATGCCCAAGGACTACAGGTCCAAAACCCTTGTTCAGGGACAACAGGCCCAACAATCCTATGTTCCAGGACAACAGGTCCCATACCCATATGTCCAAGGTCAACAGGCTCAGCAGCCTTTTAACCCATACGTTTCCTATCAGCAACCTATGCATGGACAGTTTCAAGGTATTCAAGGTCCGAATACTCCCTTTGGTCAAGGTCATCCACAATGGGGGTAACCTTAGATGCCATAGGGACAAAATTCCCCATTATGGGGTCAAAATCCTTACCAGCAAGGATGGGCTCCTCCTTATGGGCCCGCTTATCAACCGCCCATGCCTTTTAACACTCAGTTACCTTTCTTGGCTACACTTAAGTTTCCAGATGTATCACGTCTTACAAATGACCCGATCCTCCATTTTCCATACTGGCCTCCGGTGCCATCCAAGATACCATCAGATTGTCCAAAGTTTGATGGAAAAGCCAAATAAGATCCTTAGGCCCATGTGATGACATATCACCTGTGGTGTTCGTTGAACTCATACGTAGATGATTCCATTTGTCTTTGTCTTTTCTAATGGACCCTCATGGGTGTCGCAACAAAATGGTACATCGAGTTACCTTGGAGTACTTTTCACGACTTCAATTCGTTAACCATGGCCTTTCTCACGCATTTTCAGCTGCTGGTTCATTACGAAACAAGCACCTATCTGCTTACATCACTTAAGCAAGACACTGCGACACACATCTCTAATCATATCCATGAATGCAAACGTAGAAGTTGACTGATCAAGTTTGAGATAGATGATCAGTTGCTCACCGAATGGTTTACCAAATCATTCGTAGCCTCGATTTCTTGCGATATAGCCATGGGTGGATGCGTCACTGAAGAGCAAGACATCACTCGTGCCCAATACTTGGACCTGGTCTACTCTCAGTCTAGCACCTTATACAAATTATTACCCAATGCTCCATGGCCATCATTCGATCCCGCAACATCAAAGCCACCCGCTGTCCCTCCCGTTGATGGACTGATTGGTTCGGTATCCCAGGCCCCTGCCAAAACTTCTTCCAAATAGAAGTCTATCTCGAATACTGCTCCCAACAGTTCATCTCAAAACCCTCCAGGCCCTGGTAAAACCTCATAGGTCCACGCTGTCCAGTCTACCACAGTGGACAAATCCTCAAAAGGAAAAGAGAAAGGCAAAAGCAAAGCTAAAGCCAATGCCCCAAAACAGAGTCCTCCAAAATCATCTGCCGACGAATCATCGCAATGGAAACCTAAGTATCCTTACCTAATTTGCGAGGAGGATCACTATACTAAGGATTGTCCACGACGATCCGAAGTTAGTCAAATTCTCAAGGGGACCCCTGCTATCCTCAAAGATCCCTTTCCGTCTTAGCAGAATCAAATGGTAGACCAACCTCGATCTGCTTCCTCTGGATCCCAAGTGTTCATGATGAGCACGCTCATTAATATGGCTACCCGATTGAAGGATTATCAAACTGCAGCTCCCACAGCAGGGAAAGAAAAATAAGTTCCACCTTCTTCTTCTACCTCGAGTTATGGCCCTCTGTAAATTGAGTGCCCTAACCTCGATTCCACTTCATGACCACCCTCTCGAGGTGTGCTAAGGAAATCCTCGTACAATCCCAACGCCCGAGCCGCTCAGCATTACAATATTGTTGAAGATTTGACTCAGGCGCCGTTGGTCATGTCGGCTCTCGAGGTACTCCAAAGCTGCCCATCACAGCGGAAATCTTTGTTGTCAACTATCGGGGGCATCAATCCCACCAATTCTAACTTGATCTGTTTCAATCTAGAGAACCATGTTCCGATACTTCCTCATCAAATTTCCTTTCTTATTTAGGTAATCATTAATGAAAAGACAATCCACCGCATTGTCATCGATGAAGGTGCTTCTACCTGCATCATGTCAACTGTGTGCTGGAAGGCTATTGGTTCCCCTACATTGAACCAGTCTCCAAACACATTGGAAGCTTACGATGGACGCGATTCGTGACCCTTCAGAGTTTTACCCAACCTTGCCATCACCTTAGAGGGAAAGACAGTGCAAGTCAAAGTAGAGATTGTTGACGCCAATCTCAATTATAATCTTCTGCTCGGCCGAAGTTGGACTCATGCCATGCATGCCATGGCCTCCTCTTTGTTTCGTGTGAGCTATTTTCCCCATCAAGGGAGGACTGTCACCATTAATTAGTTGTCCTTCTTTGCCTCTTCCTCATCTGATGGAAACATTCTGTATGTCAAGCACTTTGGGTCTCCCTTTGAGAGTGTGGGGGTAGGTCTCTTAAAATATTCTTCCTTAATGGGGATTTTTCCACTCCCACCTCCTCATGTTGCCTCTGTCAACATGATATTGGTTAAATCTGATCCCTAGGTCATACCTGTGCTAGATCTGGTTGATGCTTGGGGTGACGTCATGCTGCTTAGTCCCACTGAAGTCAATTACGTGGAAATTATTTTGGCTGCGAACTCTGCATCCTTTGATTCTCATATCTCGAAGACCTCTCTCGATATGTATTATCAACCCCCCTGGCTTGACACTTTGGAATCATCCGATCCCTCAACCGAGACCTTCCTCGCCGATGAAGGTATCATGGAAGTCATGTCTCTCGAGGAACCACCATGGATCGATACCCATCATCGCTCCTCATTCCTACCTCGCTCGACGGTCATGTATACCTCTTTCGAAGAGTCCTATTTTCCATTTCCACCAATGACTGTTACTCATGAAGTATGGTTGGAAGGAAATCTGGGTAATATTACCCAAGCGATGCCGATTAACTTTTTTGTCAAACTTGGTATCATTGAACACGTTCATATCGAGGTATCTTGTTCTCCAGATGAGATCAAGACATATACTAGTCATTTTCAGGAATTTCGTGATGTGTTTGCATGGTCTTACAAAGAAATTCCTGGCATTGATCCCAACATCGTGGTGCATGAAATACCAAAATATCTGGATGCAAAACACGCTCGCCAACGGCTTCCTCTGGTGCACCCTAGAAAGGCCGCTGCTATTAAGGGCAAAGTCTTTTAATCTTCTCAAATCTAGATTCATTTATCCCATTCCCCTTATAGGCTGGGTTTCCATATCGTCTCAGTGAATAGAAAACATGGCACGATCTGCATTTGCGTGGATTATCGGGATCTTAATCGTGCCTATCCTAAAGACAACTATCTTACTCCCTTCATTGATCAAATCATTGATGAATATGTTGGGAGCGAGATATTTTCCTTCATGGATGGTTTTCTGGTTACAACCAGATCAATATCGCACCGACTGACCAAGAGAAGACAACCTTTATCTGCCCATGGGGTACATTCGCATACAAGAAGCTCCCTTTAGGCCTAAAAAATGCTAGGGCCACATTTCAGCGGGCAATGTCCTATGCATTTCATGACATTCGCAACATTGTACAACCTTACGTGGAAGACCTTCTTGCCCATTCTCATAAGCGACAAGATCACCCAAACCACCTTCGGTAGATTTTTCTACGCTGCAGGCACTACAACATCTGGTTAAATCTGCAAAAATGTGTTTTCTACGTACAATTAGGATGACTCCTCGGCTTCATCATTTCCAACGACGAGATTCGCCTGGATCCACTAAAAGTCAAGGCCATTGTAAACTTACCCCCTCCATCTTCACTGCACCAACTCCAAAACCTCCAAGGAATGGCCAATTTTATTCGTCTTTTTATACCCAACTACGCCGGGCTAGCTACGAGATTTACTCGGTTGCTCAAACAAGGAACACCTTTTGCATGGGACGAGATAGCCCAAAATCTTTCGATGATCTTAAGGCTATCCTCATAAATGCTCCTTTGTTGCATCCACTAGATTATTATCGAGATTACTTCCTTTACCTAGCCATAGCCCCTAGCACCATAGCTATGGTGTTGGTTCAAGACGATGAAGAAGGCGCTGAAAACGTCATCTACTACCTCAGTCATAATCTCCTCGACACTGAAACACATTATGCACATGTCGAGAAGTTGCTGTTGGGTGTGGAGCCTGATTATCTTCTATAGTACCGGCATATTGGACCCCAGTTCAAAATGGGGCGCCAACGCCACCCGTAAAATGATCGCTGCCGTGGGGGGTCCAGGGGGGGGCGGCAGCGACTTTTGGGAGCCCCCCCTGGCGGGGGGTTTCGGGGGCAGCGCCCCCGAAGCTAAAAACAGCTGTAAAATTGCCTTGTAAAAGTATAGTAATTTCTAGTCAATCTGGGCCGTTCATTAGGCGGATGATCTGACGGTAGAACTTATGTTTAGTTTAGGGTTTTTTACCCTAGAAGGCAACCCCTCTCTTTATATGAGGGCATTGTATTTGAGGCTGGGTGATAGATGTGTATTCGGTGAGCGAGAAACATAGAGGTGAGACTGTGAGAGAAAACAGAGGATATTACAGCGGTTTTGCTGTAGGTTGTATCTCTTCATTTTGCTGGATAATAGAAAGGAAGGACTGGCTGTTCGGGGTGGACGTAGCCCAAACTGGGTGAACCACGTATATCTGTGTCTCTCTTGTTTTGTGCGTTTTCTGTGTTTATATTTCTGCAATATTATATGTGTTCCATTGCTCCGTAATATATAATTTTCTAACAACTGGTATCAGAGCCGAAGGTCTATTTGGTTGATAAACTCGCAGGAAAGAAGGGTTCCTGGTTCGAGTGGGAGCAATGGCGGAAGATGGTAAGTTTAGCGTCAAGAAATTTAACGGCCAAAACTTCTCGCTGTGGAAGATGCAGATGGAAGATTATCTGTATCAGAAAGATATATACCTACCATTGGGCGGAAAAACAAAGATGCCGACGGGTATGAAAGACGAAGAATGGAACCTTCTCGATAGAAAGGCACTCGGAACAATACGGTTGTGCCTTGCTGCGTCAGTCGCCTTCAACATTTCGAAGGAAACCACGACAAAGGGTTTGATGCAGACGTTGTCGAAACTATATGAAAAACCCTCGGCCTCAAACAAGGTATTTCTTATGAAACGGTTATTTAACATGAATATGTCGGAAGGTGGATCTGTTGCAAACCATTTAAATGATTTTAATACAGTTACAAGCCATTTAAGTTCTGTAGGGGTAAACTTTGATGATGAAGTTAGAGCTCTGTTATTCTTGTGCTCATTACCAGAAAGTTGGAATGGTTTGGTAATGGCCATTAGTAACTCCGTTTCTGGATCTAGTGCTTTAAAGTTTGATGATGTTGTCGGTGCTATCCTTAGCGAGGAAATGCGACGGAAAAGCTCCGGTGAGACATCAGGAAATGCTTTGAGTGCAGAGTCTAGAGGAAGAAAAATGGAAAGAGGAAAGAACTCAGGATATCGCAGTAAATCAAGGAAAGGCAGATCCAAGTCCAGATCGAGGATAGTGTGCTGGAAATGTGGAAAGAAAGGACACCTAAAGAAAGACTGTAGATCTCAGAAGGGAAAAGAAGGAGATGCACAGCAAGAAAACAATCATGAAGCAAATGTGACAGGTGAGGTGTTACAAGATGCTTTGATTCTTTCTTTTGAAAATATTACTGATTCCTGGGTGGTAGATTCAGGGGCTTCATTCCATGCCACACCTGAAAAGAAATACTTTTATGACTATGTTCCAGGAGATTTTGGACAAGTTCGTCTGGGTGATGACAAACCCTGTAAAATTGTTGGAATGGGTAAGGTTCTTGTAAAACAGCAGAATGGAAACCAATGGCTATTAAAGGAGGTAAGGCATGTTCCAGATCTAAAGAAAAATCTGATTTCAACAGGGCAGTTAGGCAGTGAAGGTTGTGTGACAACTTTCACACATAAAGTTTGGAAGGTCACAAAAGGAGCCCTGGTAATAGCAAAAGGTGAAAAGGTTGGTACATTGTATTTATGCAATGGTATTTCTAACTCTGTTAATGCTTTGACTTCCAAAGGAGCAGATGCAGCGTTATGGCATCATAGGCTCAGACACATGAGTGAAAAAGGGATGAAGATTCTTCACTCAAGGAACTTGTTGCCAGGTTTGAAGAATATTGATTTGGATTTCTGTGAGAACTGCATTTATGGAAAACAGAAGAGAGTCAGATTTCTCAGAGTTGGGAAAGAAAAGAAGAACGAAAAATTAGAGCTTGTGCATACAGACGTATGGGGACCTGCTCAGGTATCATCTTTCGGTGGCTCTCGTTATTATGTTACCTTTATTGATGATGCAACTAGAAAAACTTGGATTTATTGTATTAAGAATAAATCTGATGTATTTGATACTTTCAAGAAATGGAAAGCTTTGGTTGAGATTGAGACAGGAAAGAAATTGAAGTGTCTTAGATCAGACAATGGAGGTGAATATTGCAGCAAAGAGTTTGATAGGTACTGTTCAGAGCATGGAATTCGCAGAGAGAAGACAGTTCCAAGAACACCACAAGAAAATGGTGTGTCAGAAAGGATGAACAGAACAATCATGGAGCGTGCAAGGTGCATGAGATTGCATGCAGGATTGCCTTTACAGTTTTGGGCAGATGCTGTAGATACTGCTGTTTATTTAATAAACAGAGGACCTTCAAGTTCCTTGGATGGTGGTGTTCCAGAGGAAGCATGGACAGGGAAAAAGGTAAACTACTCTATTTTAAAACCTTTTGGTTGTGAGGCCTTTGTCCATATTGATAAAGAAAATAGAACAAAGCTTGAGGCAAAGTCAAAGAAATGTACCTTTATTGGATATGGTGTTAATGATTTTGGTTATCGCTTATATGATTATGAAAATCACAAAATCATTAGGAGTAGAGATGTAATATTCAATGAAAAGGTCTTGTATAAGAATCAATTGCAGGAAAAGAAACAAGAAAAAGAAAACAAGGAATACGCAGTTCTTGATGAAATTACTGAAAAAGTAAAGGTGCCTGAAAATAATAATAATAACCAACCACAACAACAGCAACCACCACAACAACAACAGACACTCCAAACACCTGAAAGTGGTGTTAGAAGATCTACCAGGATAGGTAGACCTCCTGAACGATACTCTCCTTCATTATATTATTTATTGTTGACTGATTCCGGTGAACCTGAATGTTATGAAGAAGCAATGCAGGTTGAAAACAAGAAGAAGTGGGAGGTAGCCATGGAAGAAGAGATGGACTCCTTAATGCATAACCAGACTTGGGATTTAGTCAGGTTGCCTGCAGGAAAAACTACATTGAAGAATAAATGGGTTTACAGGCTGAAGGAAGAAGATGGAGGAAAGCAAAGGTACAAAGCTAGACTTGTGGTGAAGGGGTTTGCACAGAAGAAAGGTATTGAATTTGATGAAATATTTTCTCCTGTTGTTAAAATGACTTCAATCAGAACTATTTTAAGTCTTGTAGCAGCTGAAGATTTGCATCTTGAGCAGTTAGATGTAAAGACAGCCTTTCTCCATGGGGATTTGGAGGAAGAGATATATATGCAGCAGCCACAAGGATATGAGGTGAAAGGGAAGGAGAAACTTGTGTGCAGGTTGAAGAAGAGCTTGTACGGTTTAAAACAGGCTCCAAGGCAGTGGTATCTAAAATTTGACAAGTTTATGTCTGAACAAGGTTATACTAGATGTCACTCTGATCATTGTGTTTATCTGAAAAAGCAAAATGATGGCAGCTATATTATATTGTTATTGTATGTAGATGACATGCTTGTTGCAGGATCTAACATGCAGGAAATAAATGTGCTCAAAAGAAAATTGGCAAATTCATTTGCAATGAAGGATTTGGGTGCTGCAAAACAAATCCTTGGTATGAGAATAACTAGAGACAGGAAAAATAGAAAATTAACATTGTCTCAGAATGAGTACATACAAAAGGTGTTGAAAAGATTTAACATGGAAAATGCAAAACCAGTTAGTACACATTTTGCTAGCCATTTCAAACTTAGCAAAGAAATGTGCCCAAAGACCCAAGAAGACATGGATTATATGTCTAAAGTTCCATATGCATCAAAAGTTGGAAGTTTAATGTATGCAATGGTCTGCACAAGGCCTGATATTGCACATGCAGTGGGAGTTGTAAGCAAGTACATGAACAATCCAGGAAAGGAACATTGGATGGCAGTGAAATGGATTCTCAGATATTTGAGAGGTACCACAAATCAGGCATTATGCTTTGGTGGTTCAAACATATCCCTACAAGGATATGTTGATGCAGATATGGCAGGTGATAGAGATAATAGGAGGAGCACTACAGGATATGTATTTACTGTCGGAGGAACAACTGTCAGTTGGGTTTCAAAAATCCAAAGTGTTGTTGCACTTTCAACAATAGAAGCAGAGTATGTTGCTGCTACAGAGGCTAGTAAAGAAATGATTTGGTTACAAAGGTTTATGGGTGAATTGGGCAAGGAGCATGATATGGGCACGTTATACAGTGATAGTCAAAGTGCCATTCATCTTGCAAAGAACTCAACATTTCATTCCAGGACAAAACACATACAGCTCAAGTACCATTTCATACGATCAGTGTTGGAAGATGGAGAGTTGAAGCTGGAAAAGATACACACTAGCCAGAACCCTGCAGATATGCTAACAAAAGTTGTAACCAGGGAGAAACTGAGAATATGCTCAGTTTCAGTTGGTCTTCAAGGATGACGATGAAGATGAGAAACAGCCAGGTCCAAAGAGGAGTCATTGTCCAGCAAATGGAGCAGCGGTCGAGTTGCTACAATCAGTCTCCAAGTGGGAGATTGTTGGGTGTGGAGCCTGATTATCTTCTATAGTACCGGCATATTGGACCCCAGTTCAAAATGGGGCGGCAATGCCGCCCGTAAAATGATCGCTGCCGTGGGGGGTCCAGGGGGGGGCGGCAGCGACTTTATGGAGCCCCCCCCTGGCGGGGGGTTTCGGGGGCAGCGCCCCCGAAGCTAAAAACAGCTGTAAAATTGCCTTGTAAAAGTATAGTAATTTCTAGTCAATCTGGGCCGTCCATTAGGCGGATGATCTGACGGTAGAACTTATGTTTAGTTTAGGGTTTTTTTCCCTAGAAGGCAACCCCTCTCTTTATATGAGGGCATTGTATTTGAGGCTGAGATATAGATGTGTATTCGGTGAGCGAGAAACATAGAGGTGAGACTGTGAGAGAAAACAGAGGATATTACAACGGTTTTGCTGTAGGTTGTATCTCTTCATTTTGCTGGATAATAGAAAGGAAGGACTGGCTGTTCGGGGTGGATGTAGCCCAAACTGGGTGAACCACGTATATCTGTGTCTCTCTTGTTTTGTGCATTTTCTGTGTATATTTCTGCAATATTATATGTGTTCCATTGCTCCGTAATATATAATTTTCTAACATTTTCTGGGTATTTTTCTTCACATATTTGGTATTCTGGTATCTTCTCATAGGTCAAGAGAATAACAAGTGGTATCAGAGCACTTTCTAGGCCCGGTGGGATCTCCATTTTTAGCAGAATGTTTTTTGGCTAGAGAGGTGTTCCGACATCTTTAAACCACAGGATCTATCGTTGAGTGCATAAACTTGTGGATTTTTGGAGGCACACACGTAGGAAATACAAGAGGTGGTCACGGTTGTTGGACTCCCTTGTAACCCCTATGGGTACCCCTTCGAGTAGTAACGCATTAGACAGAATTGCACATGGATTGTCTTCCAAGTACCCTATGGGTATATCAGAAGACCCCTAGGCTTTCTTAAAAGCTCACCATAGATAAATCATCAGCCGTCTTTCTCCTACAGTACACTGAGAACAACACTTGGGGAGATTACTCACACGTATGATAGGGTAGTCGAGTTGTACGGCTAAGGGTATGGTTGATCCTCCTTGGTTAGTGCCCTGAAATATTGGGCCGGGTACTACTGCGAGACCCTTATGTATATTGCAATCTGTAGCACCTAACACTCCTTGAGACCATAGTTCCCTTGTCTCTCTCTGGATCACGCATTATCTTTGCCAGATTAGATCTAGCAGGTGGGGTTCTGTCGCAACAGCAAAAATCAGTTCTGCCATTCAGATCTATCAGATCCGCCATTCATATCTATTAGCGCCCCCGAAGCTAAAAACAACTGTAAAATTGCCTTGTAAAAGTATAGTAATTTCTAGTCAATCTGGGCCGTTCATTAGGCGGATGATCTGACGGTAGAACTTATGTTTAGTTTAGGGTTTTTTGCCCTAGAAGGCAACCCCTCTCTTTATATGAGGGCATTGTATTTGAGGCTGGGTGATAGATGTGTATTCGGTGAGCGAGAAACATAGAGGTGAGACTGTGAGAGAAAACAGAGGATATTATAGCGGTTTTGCTGTAGGTTGTATCTCTTCATTTTGCTGGATAATAGAAAGGAAGGACTGGCTGTTCGGGGTGGACGTAGCCCAAACTGGGTGAACCACGTATATCTGTGTCTCTCTTGTTTTGTGCGTTTTCTGTGTTTATATTTCTGCAATATTATATGTGTTCCATTGCTCCGTAATATATAATTTTCTAACAGTTGGCTTTGGCCGCCATCTAGGCGGTTCAACATTTTTGGCATTATATTCTCTTACGAACGATTACAGTGATTTCTGAATGCAACCTATGACCTACATCCTGACTCGTCAATTGCTAGGGGGCAAGTATTCTGAATGGATTGTTATCCTGCAAGAATTCGATTTGGTCTTCACTACGACCAAATATAAGAAGTCACTTATTTCCATGGAATTGATCTGTTCCCTTCCCTCCAAAGCTCTCCTTGTTGGTGCAGATGAACTACTCCCAAATGAGACCCTTTTCCTAATTAGCACCCTCGATCCATGGTAAGGTGATATCATCGTGTATCTCCAAACCTCCACATTTCGGTCTGCGTTGACCAAAGATGATCGTTGTAGGATTCGACATCATTCTCAACCCTACCGCATTATTGGCGATACTTTATACCGTGTCGGTGTCGATTCTCTTCTTCGCCGATGCCTCACGATTGAGGAAGCTAAAAGAGTTCGCAATGATTGCCACTCCGTGGCATGTGGTGGTCATATTTCTGGTTATGCTACAACTAGGAAAATCCTTCGTGCTTGTTATTTCTGGTCGTCCATCTTCAAAGACTGCGTTCTTGCTGTTTGCAAGTGTCAAGAATGCCAAATCTACCAACGCAAGATGCGTGCCGCACCCGCTCACCTACACCCCGTCATTATCGTGGGTCCCTTTGCCAAATGGGCATCGATTATATGACATGTAACCCTCGTTCGGTCGGGGGGCATGGCTACATTATCATTGCTATGTATTGCTTCACCAAATGGGCCAAAGCAATGCCTACATATTCGGCAGATGGTAAGACGACAGCTCAATTCCTTTTTAACCATGTTATTTCTAGGTTCAGCATACCCTAAGCCATTGTCATAGATCATGGCTCCCATTTCAGAGATTACATGATGGCAGAACTGACATCTGCATTGGGCTTGTGCCACAATGGCTTGACCCCATATTACCATTAGGCCAACGGCCAAGTTGAATCCGTGAACAAAGTTTTGGTCACCATGCTTCAGTGTACTATTGGGATGCACAAGTCAAATTGGCATCTCATGCTTCTTCTAGCTCTGTGGGCCCACCGAACTTCAACCAAAGACGCCACTGGTTTCACACCATTCTAGTTGGTCTATGGTCTTGAAGTAACATTGCCAATTGAATGTGATATTCCTTCACTTAAGTTAGTTGTTGAACTCCTCCATGAAACATGACCTCAAGAGGAACACCTCTTATATTTGGAATGACTGGACGAGACTCGTTGTCTCGTTGCCTTGGTCATCGAAGTACAAAAGAAATGGGTCAAATCCCATTTTGACCAGTTGGTCTCCCCTTGCACTTTCTCTGAAGGTGATTTGGTCCTGTTATACGACCAAGCTAATGATAAGCTGGGGGCAGGCAAGTTCGAACCTATGTGGCACGGGCCCTATATTGTAAAATATGTTTTACAAAAAGGAGCCTATGAACTTATTGATTATGAAGGAAATCCTCTCGATAAGCCCCGAAACGGGCTTTACCTCAAAAATTACTATTCTTAGGTCATCTTGCATGGTTACTTATGTACATTAGTGTGTGATTCATTTCTATACAGTGTGGTTTTGTGTGGAAGTTTTCAAACAACTTTCTTGTTTACTATGCTTTTCATGCTTTGCAGATGTCTGCAGCTCCTCACGTCGGTTTCGCCGATGGTGCTTGCCAAAGTACCCAGAACCTATCATCCATGGCATGGGCTATCTATAACCCTAACGGTGAGTTGATTGACCTTCAAGGTATCTTCCTAGGTCGTACAACCAACAACATTGCTAAATACAGTGCGGTCATCGAACTGTTATTAGAAGCCATCGCTCTGGGCATTAGAGAATTGGTTGTCAACCTAGATTCACAGCTTGTCATCCTTCAACTCAACGGGCAATATTCCATTAGGAACCCTCAAATATTACGAATGTATCTCCATATCCATCTGTTGGAAAGACATTTTGATTATATCACATATCATCATTTTCCTAGATGCATGAATACATTAACAAATGCATTAGCTAATTACGTGTTGGATAGACATTTGTGAAACATGTAAAAGATAAGACAAACCATTTGTACCATAATAGATAGGAAAATATAACATATATACATATGTGAGAATGTTTGATACATCAAAACCCAAAAAATAATATGTATGTCCACAATAACATTGGCGGCTCGTAGGCCTCGTACATCCGTGGCACACAGGCCTCAAAAAATATGTAAGTACTGGACCTAGGAACTACTCAGCATGGTGGTCATGATAGCACAAGACAACTCGTACTACACGACTCAACAATCAGTGGATCCGATTTGAGACTCCCACTGTGTGCCTCTGGTACCGCCGAGGCATGTCTCCTATCTGAGCATACTCGGTGATACCATAAGTCTACCCCTCGAGGTTCCTCGCAATATCCTCCTCATTATTGCTTCCCTCCTGATAAGGGGCGACAACATCAATAGGACATGGATAATGCCTGGCTATCGGGGACATCTTAGCTGGCCGCTTTGGTCCAACATCTGCATACACAAGAGAAATGTTATAAGCATTCATATACTAAAAACAATTAAAAAACATCAAAATCAAAATTTGGTTTGGATTTTTACCTTCGTCATCGAAGTCCTCCCCATCTGGCAAGGGCATATCTAGATCTCCATGGAAATCAATGCCGCTGTATGTCCAATCCTCCATGACGATTTTCTGTCATCGTAACCATGAAAAGAATGTTGGTTGGTAAGACATCTGCTGATCCCTAGTGATCCTAGGCATCAAACGACTCTAGCAGGCCATCTGCAGATCGCGTGGCGTAGGAGGATCAACCTTAGTCAACTGATACTGGAACAGTGGCACTCATTCTAGGAAAAAGGTCACAGGTACTGATTCGAAGCCGAATTGCTTTAGATTTCTCGCCTTCGCCTTGGACAACTAGCGCTTGATATTCATCTTCATGGCCTCTACCCAGTTGAAGATCATGGGAGCTATGTAGTATATAGCGTAAAGGAACTTCAACTTATTAGTCTCATGTTCTGCCTAGGACCCCGCCACTCTGTTGATGGTCAATAGAAGCACCCTTAGTGTCAACTACCGTATATTATAAATCTCAATCTTCCCGCTTTTGGATTTCAAGGCCTCAGGACAATGTGCGGCAAGCAGGGAAGATATGCTTGCTCCGACTGGACGTGATCCATACAAATTCACTGGCTCACCTTTGCGAGACAACCCAGTGATGAAGTAAATGTCTGAAGTTTTCAACTCCAGCTCTTGGTCCCCAATGACAAAAATCTCACGATTGATGTCCCAAAGGCTTATCAAATACCGAAGCAATTTGGGTTGGGCCCGCATCCCTAGTGTAAGGAAAAATTTGAGGAGCTCACATGCCCTTAAAGCCTCCAGGAAATTTGGATCATTCATTGCCTGGGTGTCCACATCTTTGTGCTCTCTTTCCTTCCAATCCACCATTTTCAGTGATTTCTCTCCTGCGAAAGCCATTTATTTGAGTCAATCACCAATTTTGGTACATAAAAATCAAATTTTAACAGTCAGTTCTTGAGAAGATTTTGTTTTTTCCCTATCCATGGCGCCAGCTTGCCTATTTTAGAAACAATCGCTCCGGTCAGCGCAGATGGCCGTGCAAATAACCCTCGGCTGGCATGATATCGTGCACGGAAATCACATTGACCGAGGGAGAAATTTTTTTCTCAAAAACCTCCCTAAAAATCCAAAAAAATGGTTAAAAGCATAAATGAATAGCATGAAAATGGAGCTCAAGGGTTTAGCTATTACTTGGAACTGGCAGCTCATTGATTGACCTCCTGGATCTCCCGCAATCCACTCTGGAAAAACTAGGGCAAAAGTGGGTAAAAGTCTTCACTGCAAAGGTAAAAAGGTAAATGGTAAAAATATATTTACTTTGCCCCTATTTATTCATTTTTTCATGAAAATATCAGGTTTTGTAAATATTTTTGACCTATTTTTCCTTAAGGACTCGATAATACACTTTGCCTTGCTTGTGCAACGATAGGTGATGGACATTCGACGATGGCAATGAGTCATATTTAAGCTCTTTTCTTGACTATTTAAAACTCATATGAAAATATCATCGAGTATTTTTCCCCTTTTGACTCGTTAAAGAGAATAAAAATGGGGGGTCCTCTTTCAGCGCTTTTCTGACCCTTTAAAAATGAAAATATGGTCGAACCCTTGTCATTTCGAACTCGTTAACGGATGTGAAACGTCGTGTGCCCAGTTTAAGTTTACCCCTTTTTCGCGCTGGGAGGCACTATTTACGAAAAAGGTACTCCTTGACTGAAATGGTCAAGCGATTCTCTCAAGTATTGTTTTCTACCTTTTCGGGATCGAGAGACACAAATGTATGAAAAGGGACCGTGTGGAGTTTTCTTTTACGAATACTTTTCAAACTCTCTAAACATGAAAAAGATATCGTGTTACACCTTTGTCGGACTCATTAAACTATTAAATGACATCAGATTTGTCACCATGACGAACATGAGCTTCTCCTTCCTAGGGCTTGTTAAACTTGCTAGGTTGGATTCATCCAAAGGATGAACTTACAATGCAAGCATATGCTATCCCCCTCAAGCTTGTGATTAAAAAATAATTGGGGTACTCGCCAGAAATAGTGGGGGAAAAATTTGGAAATCTATCAGTCGTATCGGAAGCTCACTCTTAAACATGACACTCTTTGCTTCGTGTCGGGTTGGGACATCCTCCTTTACATCATTAACCTTCCTAAGTTTGGGCCGTTGATTTTTTCCTTCCATCTGATCTCTGCTATGTCACCATGACCACTGATCCTATGGATCCAAAAGCTGCCAAACTTCCAGTTGTGTCTCCAATATGTTCAAGAGTTAACCCTTTTGTAGTTACACTTACTTCTATTTCTTTGTATCATCCAAAATCATTTTGCATCCTCTCATCTCGCGTCGATGATGTGGGATTCATTATGGCCCTCCTTTGACACGGTCACTTTCTGTCAACCTCAGCTCATTATCTGGGAAGTTGATTGAGAGATTCCCTTCCAATACCTTAGATCTTGCATGCCTCAATGGAAATTTCTTCGCACTCGATGACAAGTTCACATCATTGGCTTTCAATCAAGTGATTTCATGGATGTTTGACTTCAATTCCTCTATTCGCATTCTGTTGATTATACTGATAGTACCTTGAGATCCATTGTCATTATTGGTGGTTTCTCTCATGCTTGTTAACAATTTATATCATTGATTGGTAATCAAGCGACTTTCTAGCATGTTCAATGCCAACACATCTATTCACATGCTAGGATCTGTACTTTGATTGGGTTGTGTTGGAGCGCAAGACCTTAGACTTAGATCACAAAAGTCCAGGTTGCAAAGTGGTGTGACATGGTTGTGATGATACGCATGTCTCTATTAGATGGCTGGCTATGACCAGACCATGAGTTATCATTTGTGATCCTTCTCATTATTGGATGGCTGCGACCATACCTTGGTTTCATTATGATCATCTTTGACGGATGGCTGTGCCCATACCTGGATCCATTTACATGATCATTCTCTGGCTGCATCCATGCCACGATTCATGTATCATTTGACAGAGATCTCAGTTTATGTATATGTATATGTACTTGCTTGCAGGTTTTTCGATGGCAGACTAGTTCCCCGCACTAATTTATAAAGCATTTCATCCCTCGCTCCGACTCGGCCTTCACGCTTTAGGGGGCATCTGTTACACAACATTTTGTCACTGTCCCTATACTCCCCGTTCCTTGATCTTGGAGGACCTCTATAGTGAACCCCACATGCTTTGCTTTCATGGAGAAACTCCCATTATGTCCCTCTTCATGAGCTAATCATTTCCCTTTTGCACCATTTCCTCTGAAACTTCTATTTTGCCAAATTTACAAGACCGACGCTAATGGCCTTTGTCTTCCCTGCACTGATGTCAGAGATTAACACTATTCCCTGTGTCGATCGGTGCGATGAGCTGTGTTCCAGTCACGTTGGTCTTGTTATGGAAATTTTTTTAAATTAGAGCTGAAGCTTCCATCTCTAGAAGATCTGTAACGAAAGTTTGGTAAATGGTTTGGCCGGATGGGGTTGAGGATGACCATTTTGGGATCCTTTCCCCTATAATGATGGAACTACCTCAAGGGATAAGTCCTTCTTCCATGAGAAGAGGATCCATCTCCTAAGCACAAGCTAGTTAGGGTGTTGGCTGAGTGTGAGTATACTATTTTGATTTGAAAAGAAAACTATTACTAGTTATAGCCATCTAGTTGTGTGAGGGAGAAGTGTGTTTGTTTTGGAGTGAAGCCTAAAGGGAAGAGCATTCAAATTATTGTTGTTTTAAGCCATTATGAAGTGCTAGCAGAAGTGTGTGGGAACCTGATCTTGTCAGAGGAAGACTTCGACGTCAAGACGAATGGTTGTAATCTCTCTTTGATATTAATATATGCAACTATAGATTGATTTCCTACATGTTTTGTAATATTACATATTCGTGTCTTAATGCTTCTTGACTCATTAAGTAGGTTGAATTGCAATTTGTCTATTATTATGTTTGTGTGCTGTTGTCGTTGACTTGTTTTAGGAGCTTGGAGAAGGAAGCGAGAGATTGTTGGAGCGAGCAAGTGAGGACACCATCAAGCAGTATAAGCGACTAAGAGGTAGGCCCTCTTGATTGCTTCTAATCTAATGAAATATTCCATAGAATGTAACTGTTGTGGCTAGATCCATTATCGGGCTAGAGGAATTTGTTCATGTCCGCACTTATTATTTTACTTCACCACAGTCTCATACTTATCTAAAAATCACTAAGAAGCATTGATGCCTCAACACATTAGCCGCAATTTCATCTATTAGGCCATAGATACATTGTTCATTCATTTACAAGTAAAAACATGATATGAACCAAACATGATGGCTGTCATAAAACTCATTCATAACCATCATATAAACACCAGAGATGCTAAGCATAGAAAAACCGTGTAAGCCACATAAAAATAATCATATTTACCCATCAGTACCAAGGAGAAAGAGAGATCTTATTGATGATAGCATAGGCAAACCAGGTATGGGACTTCCACAAACCACCCGTCTGTAGACTAGGATGAACCAAATATTTCTTTCAGATAGTAACCCCCGTGCCATATTCCAAGCATGAATGTGGGATCTCATGGAAAAATCAATCAAAACTGAACTAGGGCTTCTAGAGGCCAAACCACCTCAATCCATCAAACAATGGCTCCACCTCACAATCGAACATCACAAACCATCACCAGATTGGTATCTACCCAAGCCTTCCAGGGCTCCAAATCACTTGTTCCAACCCGGCTTCCAGGACTATTAACTAAACCCATGGCTGCTTCTGGGCTCTAGAGCATTTGTCCAACCAATGCTCCAGGACTAATAACTCAACCCAGAGCTACTCCTAGGCTCTAGAGCGTTTGTACAACCAAGGCTCCAGGATTAGTAACTCAACCCACTAAGGACTCTAGAGCGTTTGTCTAACCAAGGATCTAGGACTAATAACTCAAGCCAAGTTGTTACAGGGCTCCAGAGAGTTTATCCAACCAAGGCTCCATGACTAGTAACTCAACCCAAGTCCTTATAGGGCTTCGAGATCGTTTGTCCAACCAAGGCTACATGAACTAATAACTCAACCCAACTAAAGGAAAGATGAGAACGATCTAGAAAAACAAAGAAGTGAATGCACAACACCATGGAAAGGCTAGGAAAATACACTGTCAATCTAGGTAATCCTCCATGCTGATGACAAATCATAAGAAAGAAACCATATGCATATTCCATGCGTGCCAAAACTAGTGAGGAAACCTACATGCAACTCGGTACCTACAAGCAAAACCCATTATAGCTACTGATCCTGATGTCCTCTTGCAATTTTCAGCTCTTCCTTTTCCTTCTTTCTCCAAGCATCCAAGTATGCCACACTCCCGAAGAGTGCTCCAAGAAAACTCTAAGTGTCCAAGAGTATGAGAGAGAGAGAGAATATAATGAGAGCTCCAAAACTAAACTGACAAAATCTTACACTAACCAAGCCTTCCCACTGATCCTCAAAAGCCTTTTTATCAATGAGGCCTCTATTTTTTCATTTTCCTTCATTTTCCTCCTCACATGCAACCTGTGACCTTTCACCTTCCTTTTCTCCTAATTTCCGTTATTTTCATAAATAAATGCCAATTAATGCCACTTTTCCTTTTCAATGCCTTTGCCAATTTAATTAGCCATAATAAACCGAAGTGACACCCACTAGGATGTTTTTCCCAACATTCAACTTGGAATACATGTCCCATGACCTTGGCCTTATGGTTTTTATATGAATTCTAACTAGGGTTGTTACATATATGTATATATTGATTCCCCATATCCTGAAAGTTTGAAAGTTTTGTTCTAATTTCCCTATTCATAATGACAAAAGTTTATGATATACGACTGATCATTCTTGCTTACAAGTGGTTATTGTAAATTTGTAGGCAACATATTTGAACTTCCCAGCAGTTGCAACTGAATTCTTTCTGGTGACTACAACTAGACTTGGTCATTGTAACTAAATGTATGTATAACTCTACTTGTGAGATGCCTATCCTATTCTTTTTCCTAGTATTCTTGTGCATCAGGTAACCATGAGAATATAAATATTATTCATTTTCAAAACCATATATTCATTCTTTTGCACTAGATTAGTTCAACTTGTCCTGCCCTTCTAGTATTCATGTCTTATTGTGGGTGAGCATTCCCTTTCAATTACCCACATTCCCTTTCAATTTATTTTTTCACTAGTTCATTGATCCACAAATTTTTATTAGCTAATTGATCCTCCATTAAGCCTAGGATTCAACAAGATCCCACTCAAAAATGTTTTTCAAATTGACTTTATAGTATTTGCTGAAAATTGGAGATGGTGAAATATATTTTATGAGGCTACTATTTGTTTTGCACTTTATGGAAGTGGATTTAGAATTCACTTAATATTATCAACAAACCTAAATTCCCTAGATCTAGAGATTAAAAGTTGACATGCTGTTTCTAGCATTTGTAGCAATTTCATTCTAGTGCTATTTAATTATGTAAAATACTTGAACAATTCAATAACAAATGAATTATATTTTGTTACTTGAACAATTCAATAACAAATGAATTATATTTTGTCATTAATTCTTGATGGAACCATTCAAGTGTTCACAAAAATACTTCCACTATTTTAAATGTTGGTTTATAATCTGGTGTCATTGTTGTTAGTCTACATTGAGTAATTGAAAGGTAAGAATATGGTGTCAAGCCTCTGCTGATACAAGTTGAAAGGAAGATTTGTCCAACAAAATCCAACCTTTTTTTAAGGGAAAAAATGTTTGTCCTTTTATTTTTTCTCCACAGTGCATACTATGGCTTTTGTTTAATGTATTTATCAAATGTATCATATTTATTTAATTTGATGTATAAAAACACATTTTTCTTTTTCAAAAAAAAAACATTTATATTACTTTGCTGTAAAGAAATTACATTTTTCACTTGGATATTTGATGTATAAAAACACATTTTTCTTTTTCAAAAAAAAACATTTATATTACTTTGCTGTAAAGAAATTACATTGTTCACTTGGATCAGGTGGATCCAAAATAACATTCGAGTCCTTATAGGAGATGAAATTTAAAACATTCAACAAAGAGCACCATGTGTGAAACAAAAATACAGGGTGCAGGGGCAGATAAACCCCTGTCAACCATTCAAATGCTTACAAGATGTTACAATTGTGGAGAAAAATCGGCAAGAGTAGTACAAGAGTCACTCATGAAGGAGATGGATCAGGATTTGTGAGAAAACAGAGAAAACATACGCTAGAGAGACCTGTAAAAAAAGACATCCTCTAGTGGGCACAGATAAAATAAAGAATATACTTGTCAACCATTTGATCTCCCATAGGATGAAAAAATGTAGAAACAAAGATGAAAATGAGTTGTACGGTACATGAGACCTTCCTCCAGCTCTGGATCAGAAATTTCGTGACTTATGACAGAGTGACCAAAAAGGGAATCCTCCTCTTGTGGATGCAAAAAATATCAGATGATATGGTTGGAAAAAAATTCCTGTATAAAAGCATAATTTATTATTAAAAAATTGTACTTGTAAATAATTTTATGTTCATACATCGCAAAGAACCATTGCTAATTATACTCAAATTTTTGGTTGATTTCCAAGGCCGAATTTCTTTCAGTACAAGGGCTAAATTACTGACATAGTAGAGAGGCAGAATTGCTACTCTCTAATGGTGGACTTACCCAACTTGGATATTTGTTTCTTGATTAGAATTTGAAGGGGCCGAGAGAAATTTGTAAGTCATTGATCAACAATTAATTGGAAAAAATTATATTGATCATCTTCAGAAATTCAAGGGCTAATTTGTTATCAATTTGGTAGGCCGAGAGCCTATCCATATCTAAGGCCATGTTCTATTAAATAAAGGGATGCCAAGATTATTATTATGGAAAAATGAGAGGCTCTCCTTATATAAAATGAAGGGATTTATTCACACATAATTCCCACTTAATCGCTTCCACTGATACAAGTGCTCCCATGTCAGTGTCTTTTTAGAAACATGATTCTTTGGCTGTACTAAGGCTAAGGGATACAACTTTAACAACCACGTCACAGTACACAGTTATAATTATAGACCGACCTTATCGAGCTAATCATTGAACCAACAACAATACCAAAGGCATGACATGAAAAGGTTTACAACACAGAGCTCTACAATTTATATTACTAGTTTGGCCAGGGCGAAACACTACAGTCATGAAATCATGAATTCCACAAATGTGGACCCTGAGACATCATGCTGTACCCTCGCCTTTCAACAACAACTATCTCATTATTATACAAGTAGACTCATTATTAGCAATAACAAATATACATTCATGCAAACATTGTTTCCACGGTTATTTTCCTTGCAAATCGAGGATACATTGAGCTAATTAATCAAATTAACAGTCATATATAGAGATACAGAGATACATTCATGCAAAAATTGTTTCCATGGCTATTTTACTTACATTGTTATTTTCCTTGCAAATCGAGGATACATTGAGCTAATTAATCAAACTAATAGTTATGTACAAAAATACATAGATACATTCATGCAAACATTATTTCCACAGTTATTTTACTTACACGGTTATTTTCCTTGTGAATTGATTCTTCTAGTGCAACGACAGACCAACCAACAACCACCATAAACCATTGAAACAACAATTGCAGAAAAATCTGCAACAAACTCATATTCGTCATATATATAAACATTTTTTCGGTCAAAACATTTTTTGGCTGAATTATTTTTTAGCCAAAAAAAATATTGACCAAAAACTCTTATTTCCCGTTTTTTACCCTCCAACAAAAAATGCATTAAACTGTTGGCATTAGTTTAAACAGTCAATTTTTCGGCCGAACATTAGAATAAGAGTTTGGCCAAAAAAATTACGATATTATGAAATTTTCAAGCAATTCTCACAAAAGTGTAACTCAAACAAATGACGAGGGTTCAAAACGAGTTTAAATATCATGCATATGAGATACGATCATAGACCAATCAAAATTAGCATCTGTAGAACCGTGCATTCAACATTACGACTTCCTGTCAACATAAATGGTGAATGGAAAAGCATTATGATGTAACCGAGTTCTCCAGCTTTTAAAAAAGCATGATAATGTACCATCTGTTATTTTTATATTGTCTCAATATAATATAATCATGTTTTTTTGTTCGGAAAAAATGGTGAATGGAAAAGAGCTCATTCCTTTGTGTCTTGATTAAATGTATCAATCTCAATGGTTATGTTAACTCAGTTCATTCATGGCCATTCTTAGTGTTGCATTCAACTTGATTACATTTGAACAATGTATTCCATTTTTTTTCTCAATCGAATGCATCAATGACTTACTTCCACGTCATCCTTTTGTAGTGTGCCTATGTGGAGTGTATCACCACATCACATATACCTAACATTTTCTCAGATTGGCACAGTGACCCTATCACATAGACTTTGTCTTTTAATGTTGGATGTGAACTTGAGCCTTTGAATTGTAATCAAGCGAACTCAATCAAAAGAATTTAACCAAACTGTGTGATGAGTCTAGTCTCCATAGCATCAACTCTTTGTTCGAATTTAGAAATGGCTCACTTGTTGTGCCTTTACCCAAAGCCTCTAAAATGTTGTGCATTCAAATCCAAGTTGTGTCATGGATTTCATAATGCCTCAACCTTCGTTCCTTTTATCAAGAATATTCATTGCAAATTGGATGCAAGGAATAGTACAAAAAGTTATATAGGCTCCCGTGAGACGATAATCATAACTATTCCATAATTTCATCCTCCAAAAAAAAATTACATGGCCACTACATAAATGTTTTCCTTTTATTTCTATGTCTTAGGAGCCAAGTGAAACCCTTCAACACTTGTAAAACATGAATGAACCCAACTATACAGAGAAGCAAACTTATTCAACAACTTGACCCTGCGCAACACTTCAATTTTCATGTTCTAATCTAGCGAGTCCGACAAAGTATAAATATAGTCCAAAAAATAACTTTCCAAATTGCCTCCTTGTTTGGTATTCAATCCCTAAGGTCATAGGGATTTTTTTAGTAACGAAATACTTCAATATTACCAAAAAGATATGTCTATTTGGAGGGAAAGTAGCCCTTTATTTATAGAATCCATGGAGCTTTAGGGAAATCAATTGACTTACCCTTTTGGAGGTAGAATCAAAATCTAATAATTTAAATATTCTTGGAGAAAAAAAATCGTATAGGGCTAACACATTCTTAAATTGAAATTTCAAATATTATTGGATCCAAACATGCCTTTATCTTGGATTGAGGCACGTTATTGACTTCAAGATTTGATGACTAACGATAAACTCGCATCCTCCATATGATGTGGCTTTAGTGACTTTCTTCTAATCCTATAAACTAATGGCAAGCTTCCATGTCACCATATTTGGGGCTTCTGACCATGGCTAATGCTAGGCACCATAATCAAGCTTTGGGGTTTTTCCTATAAATTGGGTCCTTCAACTTCAAACAAGCATAACTCCCATACTGTGAGGTGTTACGTAACATGCCATATATAGTTTGAATCAACTAGATGAGGATCTTCAAATAATGGTGGTTTTGAGCCAAAGAAACCTAATCTTTATCCTCAAAAAATAAACAAGTGTGGGGATTCTAGGGTTATCCATGGCTTCTTACCAATGGAGCTTCCAATTGATGAAAAATTACACAAATATTAAGAGTATTCAATAGTGTATGTTGGCATCAATGACAACAACATTCAACAATCTCCCCCTTTGTCATTGATGTCAACACATACTCCCCCTAAAATCACTGATCCCCCTAACTTCATGCCTCGATCTTCTTCTCTTGATTTCTCTCCCACTTTGACATAAATGAAAAAGGGTGAATCCCCTTAACAAGATACCTACATTTATTTTCCTGTAACATGCCTTTGCTCTTCCCGCAATTACTACTCCCCCTAACTACATACTTTTGGTATTTTGACCTATTTTCTCTTTCTTGATGCTTCCTTGGACTAATTGCCTTCCTTAATAATTCCTACAAAAAGCTCATTGTTTCTCCTTGTGAGATGTTATGACTTGCCACACCTGATACCTTAGGCAATTTTTCCATGAATTTACTTTCCAAGATACTTTAAAGTTGACTAATCCACTTAGAATGTTGACGAGTGTTTCACATCTACCACCAGTCAACTTGTCAATGATAGATCTTCAACCGTGAAACTATTGCTGCATAGAATCCACCTCTTCAATGTTCAGGGAGTCAACAAGATGGATTCTTCGAAAGAATGTATGAACTAGCTCTTCGGTCAGATCATCCTAAATCTTGTCATCATTCGTTGTAGATTCATCACAATCTTTTGGGTTTACAAAACTTGAAAGCATGACTGCATAGAAATTTTAATTTACTTGATATTATTCCTTTTGCTTTCTTCTCCAAACCTTCTTGTACCTAATGTTATGGCTATATTTCATGGAAGTTTCCATATTGTACATACAATTGTGAACTATATGCCCATCGTTATGCATTTGTAACATTTAATATTGGGCCTGAATAATGGAGAAAATGACATATACTTTCTGCTGTCAAAGTCATTGTGAAGCATGTCTTGTGATCCTGCAAACTTTCTTCTATGGTTTTGATAATGTCTTTGACAACCACACATTTCATACATTTTTCAATCCCTAGCCATATGCCAAAAGTTAGAACATGAAAAACAATAAAATTTAAATGTGCTAGGATACCTAGATATGTTGTCTCATCTTGTGGATATTCTCAAGTCATCCTTCTTTGGAGGAGGTACATCCCTTTTTTGATTACTTCATGGAGCAACAATTTTTTTAACCTTCTTACGTTCTTCATTTTGATTTGGCCTCAGAGGGATCCTGCTATCAATATTTTCATCAATGTTGTTTTGCGGGGGCTTGGAGCTTTTATTTGCATTGCATGGGGCTTCTTCTGGTTCTTTTTCCTTTATCTTTAATCTAGTAGTGTCATTATTATTCCTTTCATCATCCAATAATTTATCCTTGAGCTTGTATATTTAAGTTAAGGAAGCATTAAGATCTCCTTTCTTCTGAGCAAGGTCTTCCTCAAATTTGCCTTTTAACAATTTCCTTCTTTCTTCTGCCTCTTCTATTTGTAATTTTAGAAGAGTGGTATTTTCAATTGCTTTGTTGAAGTCTTGAATTTGTTCCTTCTGCCTTTCACTTTCCTTCACGAGCTTGTCTATTTCTGAAACAATTGTATCCAATTCCTTTTTCTTTTGGCTAAATTTTGTCTCACACTTCTAAATAGAGTCTTCTAATTTCCTTTTTTCTTCTTGCACCTAGAGTTGTAAGAGAACAACTTCTTATTTGAGTGCCTTATTTTCCTTCTTTATGTTTTCCCATTCCTTGAAAGCATTGATTAATGATTTCTCCACATCCTCTTCTACTTCTTCTTCATCATTATTGTCAGATTCTTCAACTTGAGAAACTGTCTGATTTGAAACATGGTTATTATCAACATGATCTTGACCAAAATGAAGATTTTGAATTCTCTCCCAAAGATGTTTGGCATATGAGCATGGACCTATATTGGATTTCACGGAATCTGGAAAGGAACTTAGAATGATACTCATGGCCTTTGAATTGTAATTTTTTTTATTCATCAGTGGATGTATCTCCATCAACAACTGAAACATGCATTTCATCCAATACCTTGCAAATAGGATTCCATTTTAGCTTTCCAAAATGGAATATTTGATTTAGTGAACAAAGGAATTGGACCAACCTAATTCTCTTCATCATCGGTAATAGGATCTAAAACTATTTCAATACCTAGAACTTCCTTTGATTCCTTTGAATTCTTGGCGGATTGATTCTTTTATTTTCTCATCTTTGCATTTTGAGACTTGTCTTACGGTTGTTAAGATACTAGTGAACGGACTTGCTCTAATACCAATTGTTGGAAACACTGATAAGGGGTGAATTAGTAATTCTGATAAATTAGCATATTTTTTTAACTTCACAAAACATTAATTTTTATTAGCATCAAATAAATATAAACATTCATCAACATCATTTAACAATGCATAATAATAAAAACTGTATACATATACTTTTAGGTGGAAACCCTCCAAGAAAAAAACCATCGAACGCTTCTTAATATTTGTCTTTCAATAAAATGTACATCAATATTTTCAGCTCCAATTAGAGAGTCTCCAACCCCTTGGTTTACAAGCTCCAACATGTAGAATAATCCAATGCCTTTTTACCAACTGTAACTAGGAGGATGCTCCAATGCCATGGTTTACAAGCTAGAACATGAAGGATGCTCCATGATCTTGTTTACCAGCTACAACCGGACAAATTCTCTAATAGTCTGTATAGGTTCCAACCTGCCCTAACACCACCTTGTCACCAAGAAGTTTTCTCACACTCAAACCTAAAGGAGACTCCCATCTTTTTCCTTGCACCTCCCAACCACCCTGATCAACCGATGGACCACGTTTCAAAATTTTCAGACTGGATCCCCCTATGCTCAATATTAATACAAAATAACCTACAATACAGTCTTTGTTTTTTCTTCTAAGTATGCATAACTGTCAACACAATTCTCACAACAATAACTCTTTGATCAATGAACAACTCTACTCATTAGACTATCAAAACTTAGTTGATCATACAAGTCTAGTGTTGCATGGCATGTTAT
Organism: Pinus tabuliformis; assembly: GCA_031772625.1. Taxonomy (NCBI): domain Eukaryota; kingdom Viridiplantae; phylum Streptophyta; class Pinopsida; order Pinales; family Pinaceae; genus Pinus; species Pinus tabuliformis. The sequence goes on from CM062820.1 coordinate 1,396,501,178, forward strand.
CTTTAATTATCACTTTAAGATGCCTTTGTCCTCAGTTATGTCCTCAATGAGATCATACTCCTTAATGCTTCCTTATGTAACTTACAACATGCTCTTTTACTTCCAATACATGTACTACCCATCAAGTACGAATCAAGACAACTTCAAACATGTATAGCTACATCTAAATTTCAACATTGATTGCCTGATATCTTTCGATTTTTAATTTTAATCAATAATGACCTTCAAAAACTCACAAAACCAATAAGATTTTGACAAAATCGCAGTTCAAGGCCACATTCTATAACTTTACAAGAAATCAACACCAATTCTACAGAACAACCACCAGATTTTGGCAAGTCATTGAAAATGATAACAATGCAACAAATTAGACAAATAATTAACCAAGCGATTATGTAGCATTCAATTTCAGCTTCATAGGTAGGCATCATTTTTTTCTTCTAATTCCATGACATGATCATAGTGGATATGTGCTTAGCACAAATAAGTCTCAATGTCTCATTTCTCACGATGATACATGTTTATGACCTCTCAAATGTATGTCATATAACTCATCCACAATGGTAGTGGACATATATATGTATAACATTTCTTCAATATTCAAACTTGTCTTCCACTAGAGATAACACGACTCAACCAAACAAAAAGGGTTCAAAATGCAGATTTCAATATCATGCATAAGAGATATGTCCATAGACCAATGAAACTCGACATCTATGGAACCGTGCATTCAACATTACGACTTCATGTCAACATGAATGGTGAATGGCAAGGTGCTAGTGACTTTGTGGCTCGATTAAATGTCTCAACCTTAAAGGTTCCGTCAACTCAGATCAGTCATGGGATTCAAGTTAGATCAACGTTGCATTCAACTTGATGTCATTTAAGAAATTTAAATTCTTAGTTATATTTGAGTTGAATGCATCAATGGCCTACTTCCACGTCATCCTTTTGCAGTTTGCCTATGTGGAGTGTATCACCGCAAAACATATACCTAACATTTTCTCAGATTGGCATAGTGACCATTTGTTCGAATTTAGAACTGGCTCACTCGTTGTGGCTTCATTCAAATCCAAATTGTGTTATGGATTTAAGAATGCTTCAAACTTTATTACTTTTATCAAGAATATTCACTGAAACTTGGATGTAGGGAATAGAGCAAAACATTATATAGGCTCCTGTGAGAAGATAAACATAACTATTCCAAAATTTTGTCCTCCTAAAAAATATTACATTACCACTACAAGATCGTTTTACTTTTAGTTATATGTCTAAGAAGTCAAACGAAACCCTTCAACACTTGTAAAACATGAATGAACCTAGCCATATAGAAGCAAACTTATTCAACTGCTCATTGCTTCAATTTTCATGCCTTGATGTAACAAATCCCACCGAGTATAAATATATCCCAACAAAACAACTTCCCAAGTTGTCTCCTTGTTAGGTATCAAATTATTCCCAAAGGTATCAAATTATTCCCAAAGGCCACAGGGAATTTTCATTAACGAATTACTTCAGTGTTACCAAAAGGACATGTCTATTTGGAGGGAAAGTAGCGCTTTATTTATAGAATGCGTGGAGCTTTAAGGAAACCAACCGACTTACCCTTTTGGAGGGAGAAACAAAATTCAATAATTTAAATGTCCTTGGAGCCAAAAATTCATATAGGGTTGACTCATTATTAAATTGAAATTTCATATATTATTTGGGCCAAACATGCCTTTCTCTTGGATTGAGGCACCTTCTTGACTTCAAGATTTGATGACTAATGATAAACTGCTACATCATCCATATGATGGGGCTTTAACCATAATGAGTTTCTTCTAAGCCCATAAACTAATGACAAGCTTCCATGTCACCATATTGGGGGCTTTTTACCATGTAGAATGCTAGGCACCATCATCATGGTTTGGGGTTTTTGCTCACAAGTTAGGTCCTTCAACTTCAAACAACCACAACTCCCAAACCGTGAGGTATTATGTGATGTGACATATACAGTTGGAATCATCTTGATGAGGAGCTTCAAATGATGGTGGTCTTGGGTCAAAGAAAATTAATATTCATTCTAAAAAGTCAAACAAGTGTGGTGCTTCGAGGGTTATCTAGGGATTTTGAGAAATGGAGCTTCCAAATAATGAAAAATTAGACAAACATTAAGAGTATTCAATAGCATACGTTGTCGTCTCAAAAATTTAAGAGGAAAGGGACATTGAAATTATGGTTGAAATAAATATTTAGATATAAAGTATTAATATTTTGTATAGGGGAATGTGTGGTTGAATTTAAAATAATTTTAAAGATGGTTTTATTTATTTATTTATTAAATGAAAAATTTATTTAATTTATATTTATTAATTGAAATATTATTATTTTTATAAATTTCCATTTTTAAAAGGTTAAATGATTATATGTCACTTCAATTGAAATTAAAATCAATATTTTAACTTTGAAAAGGATTTTCAGTCATTTGGAAAGTGAAAGGACAACTTATAGAGATTTTCTATAAATTATATTTAGTTGTTTACTTATTTTCTAGTGATCTCTTCAATCATAAAGCAATTACATAGAAGAGCTCAATAGTAAAAGAAAAATGACATAATGATCATAAAGAGACAACCACACAGTAACACAAGAGAATACCCTAGGAAGATCCACAAGGGGTAAAAACCCAACAATACTTCTTTTATAGAATCAATACAACAAGAGGGACATAAAAGTCAAGATTAAAGACAACTAACCAACATGAATGACAAGCTCAACCTCTTACCAAGAAGCCAAGTCAGCCCTCACAAAATTGTCCACAAATTATCCTTGAGTATCTCGGTCAAGATCTGAAATAGGTCTGCTCAAAAGGGCCAAAATTTGACCTCTACCTTAGGCTCAAATATTCAATCTTGACCACAGATGAACCACAAGAAATTTCAGACTCTTCTTTAGAAAGATACCCCAGAAACCCGCCCTGATCTCAGCCTCTTGTACATGCTTGAGAGAGGGCACAAAGAGTACTTCTTATTCCTTCATAGAATGTTGATATGTATTGCTTCTTGTGTGATAATGTGAAGTGTGCCAAGAGGGAGGACGAATGTCTCCTTAATATAGACATCATGAGGTTGAATGGATTCCATTAGGGGCTAAGCTGACTTAAGTATTTAAAGGAGCTGAATTAGTTCCTTGTGGAGGGAAAAATACAAATTCAAAATTCAAAATTCTTCTTTAAATTAAAAAATAATGTGAATGATAATCAAAATAAAAGTAAATATACATATTTGCTTTGCTTTACTTAAAAATATTATAAAATGTAATCGCACTCTAACTCTACTTGCTTTATTGGTTGTTGGTAATACAACCCAATACAAAGGAGAATGGTCAAAATATTTCACTTTCACTCTTTGTTATAAATAGAATATTATATTACAACCCAATACAAAAAAGATATGATAAAAATATTCCTCTCGCTCTCAATTATAAAAAAAACATTTCCATGCTCATATGAAATAAGATAATTTTATATGAACTTTTAAAATTATTTTAAAGTAACTCAAACAAAAAACAAAGTCGATATTATTTATATTTTCTAATTTTAATTGATACTTATATAAACAATTTTAATATCCATGTTAACTAATTTATTTTAATATCAACTTTAGAAAAACACACACACACACACACACATATAACAATAAAATATTTCAATGTGCAAAGTTCTTTAAAAAAACAAGTACATGTCTTTTATGTAAAAAAGTAATTACTAATTTTAAATAATAACTATATATAAACAAACACTAAATATATTTTAATACAATTTTAAAATAATATAATGTAAAAAACTAATATAAAAATTTAACATAACAAGGAGCCACTATTGTGGCGCTAGTCCCTGCCGGTTAACAGAACAGTTTGGTCAGTTATTATTATGAGATTTAATTTGCGTTATCATGAGAGCTGGTTTCCATTAGTAGTGTGTTGTAGGCATGCTTACTTGTATTAAGATTTAATGAATTCGATGGCCAATTGTTGTATGAACTTTTTGACTTTATGCGAAGAGTGAAATATAATGAACTTTGCCTTTGTTAAGTAAGAATTGTCATAAATGTCATTGAACTGATAAATGCTTGTTACAATTTTACTATATCTCAAATTTTTTGTTTCATATTACAAATCTATCCATCTATTTAAAATAATAATTTAATTTGTATCTTAATACATTAACATATATATTTAAAATATCTTTTAAAAGTATAAAGTAAAATTACCTTATCACTTGTCTTATTATTTTCAATTATAAAGTAATTTTTAAAAGACATTGGTCCTATATTTTCTTATTATGATTAAAAATAATTTTCAAAAGACACTTGTCATATATCTTCTTATAATGTTGAGTTTGTATTTCTTAAAATAAGATTAGTTTTAGATATAATTTTCCAATGTCTCATGATTTAAAAAATGCTTAGATTAATTATTAAAATATAATAAAATTTAACAGTGAATCATAGAAAACTTGAGGGAAAAAAAATATAAAAGGTAATAATAATGCATTATAATGTATGAAGAATTAGAGAGTGTTAAAGTAAGTTATGTATTTTAATAAGCACGGGGTATAAAATATGTTGAAATGCATAATAATGAATTATAATGTACGAAGAATTGGAAAGTGTTAAAGTGAGTTATGTATTGTAATAACCATGGTGCACAAAACATATTAAAATAATAGGAAGGTGTTAAAGTAAGTTATGTACTTTAATAACCATGGTGCACAAAACATAGAATTTTCTTATTTTTTTACATTTGAATATTATGGAAATATTCATAAAATGATAATGACCAAATAAACATTATTATGAATATAAATTTGTTAATTAAATTCGTGGTGGAGAGTGTTCAATATTTACATAGATCATTCTCGAAGGTCAAAGAAGAACTTAAGCATTTAAAAATTATAGTTATGGAGTCTTGAACCCATGATTGAAAGATTACATATCTAGTAACATGTTTGGACATAAATGATACCATTCAGGTTAATCTCAATGATTGAGGAATTATTCCATGGTCAAAAGAACAAAAGATATATTTATTTAAAAATATTGTTTATCATAACTTTAGTGTGAACTTTAAATTTGTCCAATTACTAATTAGCAAAGAAAATAAACCCTGCATCTAATTTCTAACTAGTAATTTGTTGCATTTAATTAATAATTTGTTGTGATGCAAAAGGACATGACTTTTGGCCATTTTTATAGTTTTGGGTTAGTAAATATAGCATCTAAGTACAATAATAAAATAATTTTGATAAGTTTATTATATAAATTAAAAATTAAAATAAACAAATTAAAATTAAAAAAACATTTAAACTTTACGAGTTGAAATGTAAATTGATCATGATCTCCAAGAAAAAATCCATTATCTTTTGGTGTTCTATACTCTTGCTTTCTGCAATATCATAGTATTCGAATTAAAAAATATAATTTATAATTTAAACTGATAAGCTAATACATTGTGTAATAATATATTGAATATATATAAAAATATATATTTTTTACACAGAGAACATTGGTTTTGGAGCGTAAGCAGTGGCAGTAGAATCCAAATTCAAAATATAATGCAGTTCATGTTTATCAAAATCGTTCTGTCATTTTTGTTGCAAAATACATTTATGTCAAGTCAAATAAATGACACTTTATAGGCTGGATAAATAAGTATTGTGTTAGTACAATGTCAAATTTTGTGCTGTAACATTTTGTCATTTTGTCAGTACAATGTCATTTTGTCAGCAATGACAGCACTTCATTCCAAGTCTCCATGTTTCAAAAATTTCAGTTGAAGGGGATCCCATGGAATTTGCAGAAAATTTATGCTTCTTTATACGAGCTTAGCTGCTGAATTTTAACAACATCATTTCTAGACTTTCCTAGAATGGCTGCAACTGTGCGTTCAGATATTACAACTTCAACTGTAGTTTTTGTGATAAGCTCACCAGCTGCTGTGACACTGCCAAAGGTGATATACAATGCCAGGGACATTAGTACAGAAATGGTGATCAACAAAACCCCTATGATAGCAGCAATTGACAAAGTTTTGCAAATCTTGTGCACCTTCCAAATCTGGCAGAACTCCCTTGACGAAGAATTGGCTCCTCAAACTCAGAGAAATTGCCAATATTGTTTATATCGCGATGTGACTGAATTTTGAAACAAAGCATATAGTTAGTACTACAGGGGTTGGTGTTTGCAGACAGATTTATGCTTAATTATCTTAAATAGAAATTTAATTGCACCAAGGAATCTGCTTTTATTCTAAGAAATCAAAATCAAAAAGTAGTAACAGAGGGACAATAGAGGAATTTTTGGCAAATGTTGGAAAATCTCGGAGGGAAATCAAGAACTGCATACAAAATGGGTGCACTTGTTTGCTGTGGAGTGCCTGAAATTTCAACCAGTGCTTCAGATGTTCCTGGTGTAACTTCAAGAAGATTAACTTTGGCATGAGAAATCTGACCATACAAAGAAAACATGATCAGTAAATAAAGGGTCTTCATAGCAAGGTATGAACAATTGAGCTTGAATCACTAGCAATTTAACACATTGTTATTTCTTCTAGCATTGAAGCTAAATTTACGGTTAATCTCATACTGGTGCCATGTTATCTCATTGCGGCGAAATGTGGCAACAGTTTTAAATATACAGAACAGGTGCCATAAAAAATTGATCCAGTACAAATACCACAATAGAAATAATGTCAAATAGTTGATAACAGTCGTCAAAGACAAAAAACCTTGTTTTAATTAATAGTGGATGAAAATAAATAAAAATGTTTAAACAAAGCTGACCTTTGATGACCATGGGGCTGGTGAAGACTGCATAATCGGATAGCTTGATGATGAATGGGATTTATCAATAAAGGATCTTCATAGCAAGGTATAAACAATCGAGCTTCAATCACTAGCCATTTAACACATTGTTATTTTCTCTAGCATTGAAGCCAAATTTATCGCTAATCTGATACTGCTGCCATGTTATTTCATTGGGGCAAAAGAATATTCAAAATAGAAAACTCATAAGGTATATAGGAACCAGTATGTGGCAACCGTTTTAAATATATAGAACAGGTCTTGTCAAAAATTGATCCACTGCAAAATTCTGAAAATGACAGAAACTGTCATTTGCTAAAATTCTGAAATTGAAACATGATACATTGAACCAAGCGATTATAACCTAAGTCGAACCAAAGTTTTGGGGTGGAAAGGTTTTGGGGTCTTATTGCGGGTTTCGCATTGCTTTGCAATGTTGACGAGATCTCTTTTGATTTGCAAAAACAATTTATTAGAAATTGAGTATTGTATATACCTGAACCAACTGATCAGTTTCGAAAGCACATCGAGGAAGGTCTTCTCTTTGTAATATTCTAATATTGGCAGTTGTTGTGTGCCTCGTATCAGAAGTCACTGCAGCAGCCCTGCCAATTAGACAACACAATTTCAAAATAAGATCAAGCTGCTGAAAGGTACTTTATCATAGGGAATCCTATTACTAGTTACAGAACTGTATCTGCCATCAAACTTCAGATTCACGCTAACTAGCTGAACATGACAATGCAGAAGGAGCGATCAAAACCATGAGGCTACAAAGTCATAATACTTGTATTGCATTAAGAGCATAATATGAAGAAACATATTCATATTACTTTTGCATTTGTTCTGGACGTGAAGGCCAACATGTTCCTGCATTTTGTAATCTGTATAACAAATAGTTAGTTAGAATAAAATGATAACATTGTAAATTGAAGAGAGGACATATTTGAGACAAAACATCTTAAGGAGTTATGTGAACTAAAGCTTCTTGTGCAATCCTTATATCATGTACAATGTGTCAAAAGCTTGTTTAACATTAAAAAGAGTATTTGATTGACTAAAGCTGTATAAGAGTAAAACAGATCTATAACATGGCTTGTTACAGCTTTCCAATCTTGACGAGATCTCTTTTAATTTGCAAAAACAATTTATTAGAAACTGAGTATTGTATATACCTCAACCAACTGATCAGTTTCGAAAGCACACCGAGGAAGGTCTTCTCTTGGTAATATTCTAATATTGGCAGCTGTTGTGTGCATCATTTCAGAAGTCACTGCAGCAGCGCTGCTAATTAGATAACAAAATTTCAAAATAAGATCAAGCTGTTCAAAGGTACTTTATCACATGCAATCCTATTACTGGTTACAGAACTGTATGTGTCATCAAACTTCAGACTCACGCTAACTAGCTAAACATGACAATGCAGAAGGAGAGATCAAAACCATGAGGCTACAAAGTCATAAACTTCTGAAATAAGGCTTGGAGTGCCTGCTTTTCAACGAGATCTAATACAAACATTGGCTCAAAATATTCCAGAGTGCTGAGGACGGCATGTACTGTGGTGGTCTTATCGGCGGACAACTGTCCCTCCTCGAGATCCTGGAAAGTTACTCGGCTTGGGTTTTACCCTGTTTGCCCCCTTTGGGTTATTATTGTTACTTGGTTGTTTAGCTCTGCAGTCTCTGTGATTTTTCCTTTGTATTTGTTGTATTGTCTGTGGTGAAAACAAAATGCGGTTCCTGCCTGCTCGGTTAACTGTATAGCAAACGTTTGGTTGCGGTTCTGTTGTTCTCCCTCAAGAGTCCATGGTTATTTGAGCATTATAAGTTAATGGCATTCTGGTTAAATACTGAGGGTTTCTCTTACCTGCATGGGTTTTATGGAAATTTCCGTAAATGTCGGTTCTGACCAGCATGTCATTGCCATTGTCTTAGTATACAACAAAGGGGCAAAATGGTGCAAGAAAATGCAAACAGCCAACCAGAAATTCTAGGCACGGGTTTCATAAAAACCTTTAAGTCCCCTTGCCGAAGAACTCCAAAGGTAGTTTCTTGATAGGAGCCTAAATGCGGAAGACGAGGTCTGTTTAATGAATTTGGAGGAAAAGACAAAAAAAACTTGTTGGTGTGGAAAGAAATACCAACCAACAGTTAGGGAATGTCGAAAGAGAGATCGATCAGGCGATCTGTAACACACAATGCAGCTTCCACGAGTGGGGATATGGAACCGCTTCATTAGGATGTGCCAAGGAGACCATAGAGGAAAGGGTTCTGTACCTCCAGAGGTATAAATCCCCATAGAATACAAGATTAGGAGTTCAGGGTGGGGATAACCTAGTATCCAAAATGACTCTACTCCACTGACACCTTTGGCCATCATAGGGTTAGAAATTACAGGTCTTCATCTTTCATAAATGAAATTATTGTTATACATATTTCTTAGATGAAATTATTGTTATAAAGGATGACATTTACCCATGTAAATTATATAATGGAGCACTTAAGCATTGAAAGCTTAACCGCAGAAGATAAAGTAGTAACCATGGAAACAGAAACAACATGAAGGTGACATATATTATATTCTCAACTTATAAAATATCAATTCTATCATTTTAAAATTGGAAAATATCTGTATGTTGGAAAATATCAATACGTTGTACTTGAGATGTTGTTGACCTGTTGCTGTTTATTCTTTTGATTCATTTAAAGATCCAGAAAATGATCCATATATGTAAGAGGTCTAATGAAGAAGGTCAAACTTCCAAAGAACAATACCTGCTCTGGAGCATGTTTAGTAACTCGATGCATTTTCCCTTCATTGTCAATATAAGTGAGAGCTGTCCTCTTGTCAGTTGGATTGAAAGGAAGAAAATGGACCTCTTGAATGGTTGCCCGTGCCTTTTAGATGCATGGATGTTAAAAGCCACAACAAAAGATACAAATCAGTAAAATAAGCATAGGCCTGCTTATCAACTAAAATTTAATATGATGACATAAAAAAAATACTTGCCTCCTTAGGATCTGTAAGCATCCCAACAATTGCTGCATCAATGGCATCTTGATTCTCTGTTCTGGATGCTCTTGCAACCATCAAGACAACAACATCCTTGTCATATCCTTTCGTGAAAACCTATTCATGACAACAATTAGTAATTGATACTTGTTTGAAGGAAGCTAACAGTACTGGATCATCCAATATTACCACGAACCCTAACTAGCCAATTTGGTACAACTGCAGTATCACCAAAAATTATGTATTTATGAAATAAGAGAAAGAACAAAAAAAAGAATCAGAAGTCCAGAATAAATACCAACCTTTTGGAAGTGGCCAACTTGGTTTGTACTGTTGACAATATGTGCTGGTTTACCAAAAAAGGTATGGATCCCAGTAGCAATGACAACACATTCAAGTTCACTCTGTTTGCAAGTAGAGCCAGAATAAATCCCATTGCCAGGACGCTTTGTTACTGGTAATGACTGACCACTGAGGGCAGACTACAGACATTCAAAAATATTGTCATAAAGCGTGGCTCAGGAAAAGTACCAAAACAATTGAAGTTAATCCCAGAAACGATATAAAAGCATACCGAAAATTCAAGCACTTGTAATCAGAAATAAGAAGTAAAGAAAAGGATTGGATTAAGACCTGATCAATCTTTAAAGGATCTCCTTCAAGAAGACGTGCATCTGCAGGAACAATATCTCTAAGTTTGATGCTGATTATGTCACCAAGAACAAGCATTGCTGCATCTTCTTCATTCCATTGTCCATCTCTGAGAACTTGTTAAGTTCAAAGTCTTAAGTCATTGACCAAGGAATTTAAAACTGCAGCACCCATGATCTTAAGAGGATTCTGAACATCCAATTGCATGCTTCCCCTCAAAAACCAGGATAGAAAACTGAAAATATTGGGGCTGCCACTCATACAAAAGATAGTGAACAGACCTTGCTCTTTGGAGCCAGCCAAGTCATCAGTGTTGCAGTAACATTGCCAGCATTGTTTTCCTCTATGAAACTTATGTTTAGATGAGATTTTCATTCCTTGTACAGGTAACAGAAACATAGCTAAAATAAAACAAAAACTTTCGAGCCCAAAACTTTCGTTCGACTTAGGTTATAATGCTATTATAATGAAAAATCATGTCGGTCAACCAACGGTCAGCAATTGATCAATTGCATATAGTCCCAGGGAAGGACTAATAATACCAAATGCATTATGCCATAATTCCATTTTCAAACAACATATATTCATTTGAAAGTCCATATAGTTTGGTGCTATTTATAAAGTCTAGCTTCAAGCATGTTGCAGAATGCATTCGATCTCAAATACAGGACAGAAATAGAAACAGTACAAACAGACATGTATAAAGACTTTCTAGCCCTGTTTCCTGAATTGTTACCTACAGTATGCAATAAACAAAAGCTAACATAGCATTCAGCCATAACATAGGAAGAGACAGAAATGACTAGCCGATTCAATATACAATTTGTCATTTAACTTGAGTAGATAATAAGTGCCATGTTTAATCAATCTATGGAATCTTTGGTGTTTGCATTCAGCAGGTGTAGATACAAAATTATTGCTGATCTGATGTTGCATTTGCTGTATTCAATGATATAAAGCATGATGCAGAATGCGTTCCATTCGAGATAGACAACAGAAACAGAAACAATACAAACACAGATGCATAAAGACTTTCTAGCCTTTTTTCATCAACCGTTGCGTTACATATTCTTTGTAAATGAGTCAAAATTGCAAGTCAAATACTTGTATTATAGTAAGAGCATAATATGAAGAAACATATTCATATTACTTTTGCATTTGTTGTGGATGTGAAGGCTGCCATGTTCATGGATTTTGTAATCTGTATAACAAATGGTTAGTTAAAACAAAATGATAACATTGTAAATTGAAGAGAGGACATATTTGAGAGAAAACATGTTAAGGCATATGTTCATGTCCCTTCCATTTGTTAGTTGACATGTAATAGCTCACTATCTTCATTGAGTGTGAACTTGCTCTGAATTTTGAAGTCACGTAAGATGTAAACAGTGGTAGCTTTCTGTTGCAAATATGTTTCATATGACATTGATTTTAAATCAGGAAGCAAGTCATGTAATAAGGGCTCCCTGATAATGCACTGGAAAAAGTTATTTGTAATGGATTCTATTACAACATTTATACAATGCTTGTAGAGGAAAGGGCAATTATCATTGCATTGTGAACAGAAAATTGTTGCATTGGCCATTGCTATGGATGAATTCACTGGGGAGTTATAAATTGCACAAACAGGTTCGAAAGGAGTTGAATATGGATTTGTTGCGATCAGAATACCTTCGACCTGTTTATAAAACATTCAAGCGTTAATTTACATTATTACATGGCAAATGCAAAGGCAGCAAAAACATTATTATTGCTATACTTACAACATAGGTAGATGTAGTTAGTTTTCTGAGATTGTTGAGTGCATCTGTGTTAAGTTCAGTCATGAACGTTGACTTCGATGCTCTGAATATTGTTTCTTTTGTGTTTACCTTTTTTGTTAAATTTTTGAAAAGGATGAGCGGAAAGTGTCCTTTTTGCAATTGTTTTTCCATTGAAAGGAAAAATTGTTCATATGTGTCAAAGAGTTGCAACTGCAAAACATAAATTGTTATGTATTGAAAAATACAAAAAGTAATATGCAAATAGATTGTTCGTATGCATTGAAAAATTGCAACTGCACTAGACAAATTACAAAAACTATAGACAAATTACAACAACTATGTATTGAAGTGATGCATGTTATCTACTGAAAATTAGGAATAAGTAACATCTGAATACATACAGTTGCATTGTCGTTTTCAGAATCTCCATCTTTGATATGAAGTATGTAATGCAATCCAACTCGTTTGGCAAGTGTAACGGCGGCAACGATTGTGCCAATTGGGTACATTTCTTTTTTGTTTGCAAATTGCCTAATGGTTGTATTGGGAATGAAGCAATATTCTTTGCAAACTTCAGGTACCGTTTCTATGATACTTGATTCATTAAGCAATATTATTTTGTCACAGTCACCGCGATCATAAACAGTTTTAGGCAATATCCTGAAATTTGTAATTGAGATGCTGTTGCCTTGCAAAATTTTGTGTTCATGTCGCTCCACCAAATGTGCAGGTACACTCAACGTTATAGTCATCATTCCTTGAGCATCTATCAAATCAGCTCGCAATACTTGACGTGATTTGTTTGCTTTATCAAGGAATGCAGTATAGACAACCATTATGTCTCCAACAAATAGCTGCCCAATTTTACAACTATTGAGATCTTCAATTGATACTTTAATTGGCAGTATCTGTTTTTGCCTATTAAAATTGCTTAGTTAGAAATTGCTATAAACATTTGTAGAATAGTATGTTTCTCCTAAAGACTGAATAAGTAGAAATAGATTAGAGTGTTGTGTTTCATATGCATACCTTTTTGATGTATCATTTTGTACATTTGTTGAATGAAGTTTGGCTGTGATTGTTTCAGTTGGACTAACACAGGCAAAGGCATGGTTCAATATGATGTGGATATTATCACGTGTATTTTGTGATAAGCAATCAATAAAGAAATTGTGATATGTAACCTGTACATGTCTTCTTGCTGCATTGTTTGGGGGGACTTACTACTAGTGCTTTCTTCACTCGTCCAAGATTTTCTAATTTATATACATTTAAATATAGATATGTAAAAAGAGAAGATATATATAGTAAACATTAATCTAATATATATACATTTAAATATAGATATGTAAAAAGAGAAGATATATATAGTAAACATTAATATTTTAAATAGAAAATTGCATATTTGTATAGTTGTCATACATACCTTTTCAAATCAAGTGGTTGGTTTGCCTTTTCTAATTGAGTTATGCGCTCTATTTCTTCAGTTGTTTGTTTTCCTTTTTCAGGATTTATGCTATGTTATAGAATAGCAACATATATTTAGTTCAATTTGAAAGAGCATATAGAAGTAAACAGTTAACAAGGAACATTAAAACCATAGAACCATACATATGTAAAGATAGAATGCATATATAGTAAACATTAATATTCTAAATACAAATTGGCATATTTGTATAGTTGTCATAGACATACCTTAGTGAACATTATTATTCTAAATACAAATTAGCATATTTGTATAGTTGTCATAGACATACCTTTGCAAAACAAGTGGTTGGCTTGCCCTTTCTAATTGGGTTATGCATTCTATTTCTTCAATTGTTTCTTTTCGTCTTTGAAGATTTAGGCTATGTTATAGAATAGTAACATATATTTAGTGCAAATTAGAAGTAAAAAGTGAACAAGAACATTAAAACCATAGAACCATACATATGTAAAAATAAAAATAGAATGCATATATAGTAAACATTAATATTCTAAATACAAATTAGCATATTTGTGTAGTTCTCATAGACATACCTTTGCAAAACAAGTGCTTGGGTTGTGCTTTATAATTGGCTTATGCATTCTATTTCTTCAATTGTTTCATTTCCTTTTTCAAGATTTATGCTATGTTATAGAATAGTAAGACATATTTAGTGCAAGTCAAAAGAACATATAAAAGTAAAACTTGAACAAGAACAGAAGATCCATAGGAAAGGAAAGGCAAAAAGAATATACTCTGTTTGTTTATGTTGCATGTTGTTGTTCTTTTTTCTTGGTCGTTCTGTTCAATTGAAAAGGGTTTTACTAGCAGAATCTGCATTCATAAATAGATGAGGTCATATCTGCAAATTTATGATACGATACTTGTGTTGGTTAATTGAAAAGGTTGTATTTGGCATAACTTGCATTGATCAATACAAAACGCCATATATGTAAATGTACAATAGAATGCATAGTATGTATGCTGTTATCACTTTGTTTAGTACAAAAAGGATATTGTAGTATGCTTTAGTAAAATAGATATGGTAAAACCAATGAGGTATTGCAAAAATGTCAAAATTTGGAATTTTGTAAACTGTTTCATGTGTATATCATAGCTGAAGGACAAGAGATATTGTATCATGGTCATACCAATATGTATCCAATACGAAAATTCTATATTTTATATTAGCTAGATTTTCCCAAACATGGTCAATCAATGATTTGTGCATGCTATTAGTTTTGTCAACTAGGAAATGAAGATTGTAGTTTTGCATGTAGGTTTCTAGCTGCTTTGTTTTTTGATTGCAATGCACCATATCAATATTGAAGTCCCCTAATATAACTATGATATTGTTTAGATCTAAGTGGTATAAAGCTTTTGCAATGACATTGAGGATGTTGTTTAGGTTTGCATGTGGCGATGCATATATATTGAGTATTGCAATTTGTAATGTGTGAACTTTTATTTTTGCGAGCAATGCTTCTACAAATCAGTCTTCAAAATGGGTATGTTCAAGGATAATGATATTTTTCTTTATCAATATCATTACTCCATGCCTAATGCAACTTGAGATGCAATTGAAATTTTTGAAGTATTCATTTTCCATACACAGCAACATATGTGTTTCTTGTAAGCACAAGATATCAGATTGCATTGTGTCATAGTCATTGCATATGTCAGCAAGATGCGCATGAAGATTGCGAGTGTTCAATGAAAGAATAAAGATGGATCGAAATGATTGTATTGATGAAGAGTCATATTCTAATTGCCATTTTGCAGTGGTTTGCAAACGTTGCATTTCACAATTTACTTTTTGCTTGACCTTGAAATTATTATGTTTAAGAGGATTAAGCAAATACAATGATTCTATGTTTCTGACACGTGATAGTGCTGTGTATACTAGGCCATGCACTTGTCCTCCAGTAGGGTCGAATGCAAGCCTATCCAAGGTTAAGCCTTGTGATCTATGTATTGTGCGTGCACATGCAAGTTGAATTGGAAATTGTTTTTGTATTTTCAATGGCGCCATATTTGATGTCATAGGCATTGCTTTTGATATTCGCAATATTCATGTCCAATAATGTGCTATCTCTGAAGTATACAAATGAGCTATTTTTCTAGATTGTCGATGACCAATATTAGGGTCATGGAACTTAATCCATAGAACATCGACCTTATCTGTATGGGTATATGCTTTAACTATTCCATCTGCACCATTCACTAGCCCATTTGGTGCATCATAATTGCAAGCACACATTTCAACTAACATGTTCAACTTTATCAAAAGGTGCGGAGGCAAAATAGCCGTATGTTGATGAGTTGGGAAATTGTCGTTATTCTTCTCATTTTCGTCAATTGAATTAATTAAAATTTCTTTGCCAGGCATCAGCATCAACATTTTCTTGTTATGAATTGCGACATCTTTGTTTTTGTAAAATAAATAGGGAAATGTTGGATCATTTGGTACAGGGCGCATGCAACTTGTATTCATGTATGTTATATCGTCAAATGTTTGACAATTTGTTCACATTCTATTTAACACTGATATGAATCTCTTATTCGTTTGTCGCATCGTCATATGAAATTGGAAGCACTTGACATTATCCTTCCAGAAATCATGTGTTATTGTTTGATTGTTGATTGTTGGTTGTTCAAAAATAAGAGAGTCTTGAATAGGTTGTGCTTGATAGAAATCACCACAAAATATGATGTCAATGTTCCCAAAGTATTTCGTTTGGACATGTTTTATGTTTCTGAGTCTATTGTCAATAGAATATAAGAACCGACTTCCAATCATCGAGATCTCATCTATGAAAGCTACTTGCAATTCTTGATATAGCTTTGATAAGTTGTCCAATACTTCTTTGCTCAATGAGAACAGTTGAGACTTGTTAAAAGGCATTAGCAATGTAGAATGGATTATTGTTCCACCTGCATTATATGCAGCTTTTCCTGTGTATGCTAATATTAGACCTTTTGGTTTCATAGGATCAGTTGTGTTTTGTGAATCATAAATTCATATAAGCATTTGGAAAATCGCTTTTGCTGTGAGCGTTTTACCTACACCTGCTCCACCTGTGATAAAAAGGTAAATTGGTTCCTTGGGGTTTTTTTTTTTAATTGCAATGTCTTTTTCAATTTCTTGTTGCTCTTTGTTCAAGATTCTTCTGTTATGAAACCAGCTCACAAAAAGATAGAAAAGAGAGATCCACGCCTTAGAATTCAGCCTCTTCGAGGGGGAAACCTCCTTTACATTACATAAATGAACAATTCTTGGATGATACAAATGACAAAACCTCCTTTCTATATATAGGAGTCTAAGGAGTCACAATATAATCCAGCCGACCTAACAATAATAATATAAAGCCACAAAAATAACAATAGAGGGATTCTATGGGGCACAGAAATAACAATATGGGGGTAATAGGGGCACAACAATATAAATAAGGGGTATAACTACAATAGTAATGGGGTAATCACTAGTATTATAGGGACCCAACATGCCCCTCTCCTTCAAAAAAGTGTTGTCCTCAACGCTTGAGCAGTTCTGGATACTTCTGCATAAAATTCTCATCCTCCCATGTGGAATCTTCAGCGGATAAGTTCTTCCACTTGATAAGATACTCTGAAATTGATCGATTTCGTAGCTGTCGAGTTCTTGTTTCTGTGACTGCTTCCGGTTCCAATATAATTTTTCCTTCCTCGTCAAGTTCTGGCAATATTGTTTGAATTGGGAGCTTGTCACCTATAACCTTCTTTAAACATGAAACATGGAAAACTGGGTGCAATCGAGAAGCTGCAGGAAGCTCCAATTTGTATGCCATAGTACCAATCTTTTCCAACACCTTGTACGGACCATAATACTTTGGTGATAATTTATTATCCTTCTTAGCTTGCTTTAGGGACATTTGCTTATATGGTTGTAGCCGTAGGAATACCCAATCACCTACATCAAAACTTCTTTCACTGCGATGTTGATCTGCCTGTTGTTTCATTCTATTTTGTGCCAACACGAGGTTATCCTTTAAGAGTTGGAGGACTTGTTGTTGATGTTCGATGTGATGTTCCACTGCCTGAACCTTAGAATTTTCTCTTAAATATGATGTGATGGATGGTGGTTGATACCCATAAAGTGCCATAAATGGGGTCATTTTTGTTGCTGTATGGAAGGAAGTGTTATACCACCATTCAGCCAGAGGCAACCATTTGACCCATTGTGTCTGTTTATCAGATACAAAGCAACGAAGATATCCTTCCAAACATTTGTTTACTATCTCAGTTTGCCCATCAGATTGAGGATGATAAGATGAGCTATGAGCTAACTGAGTACCAAGACAAGAAAATAATTCTGTCCAAAAATTTCCAGTGAAAATGGGATCTCTGTCACTTACAATAATCTTTGGGTTTCCATGTAGCTTTTGAACTGTTTCCATAAATGCAGTAGAAACTGTACTGGCTTTAAATGGATGTGATAATGCACAAAAGTGTGCATACTTGGTAAGTCTGTCAACTACCACCATGATGACACTCTTTCCCTCAGACTTGGGTAAACCTGTGATAAAATCCATTGAAACCTCCTCCCAACGTTGGCTTGGAATGGATAAAGGTTGTAATAGACCTGGTGTCTTAATTGTTTCAACTTTATTTTGTTGGCAAACCAAACATTCCGCCACAAACTTTTGAATATCTGATTTAAGGCCATCCCAAAAAAATTCCTTCTTAACCCTGTGGTAAGTTTTTAAAAATCCTGAGTGCCCTCCTAAGGGAGAAGTGTGCAATTCCATAAGAATCTTTTGTTTTAGCTGGGAATTCTTACAGAGGTATAAGCGATCTTTGTACCATAACGAATCATTTTGCCAGCTAAATGTATCAGAAGTACTGGAATCTTGTTGTAGCTTTCGAATAAGTGCCCACACTTCTTCGTCATTCTTCCATTCCTCCCTTGCTTCGTTTATCCAATCTGGTTGGATAATAGAAATGGCACACAACAATGCTTCCACATCCTCATCCTTTCTTGAGAGTGCATCTGCCACCACATTTTGCTTCCCTTTTTTGTAGATGATTTCAAAGTCATAACCCAACATCTTTGTGACCCACTTTTGTTGCTCTTCAGAGGATAATCTTTGTTCTAAAAAGTATTTAAGGCTATCATGATCCGTTTTTACCTTGAAGTGTCTTCCCATTAGGTAGGGTCGCCATTTCTTAAGTGCATGGAGTATTGCCAACATTTCCTTCTCATAAATAGCTTTGCTTAAAAACTTTCCCTTGATTGGACGACTTTCAAAAGCAATGGGTCTTTCATCTTGCATTAGAACAGCACCAATTCCATTTCCTGAAGCATCACATTCCACAATAAAGGTTTTTGTGAAGTCCGGTGTAGCTAAGACCGGTGCTTGGCACATTGCCTCTTTAAGATGTTCAAAGGCCTTTGTTGCTTCCGAAGTCCATGAAAATGAATCTTTCTTCAATAATGTTGTTAGAGGTGCTGCTATTCTCCCATAATTCTTAACAAACTTGCGATAATACCCTGTCAACCCAAGAAATCCTCGCAGATGCTTTATGGATGTGGGGATTTTCCATTCCTTAATGGCTTTAATTTTGCTAGGGTCTACCTTAACTCCTTCATGAGATACAATATGACCCAAATATTCCACCTCCTGGACTCCAAAGAAACATTTGGATCTTTTTGCATATAATTGTTTCTCCTCCAATAGTTGTAGCACCCTGTCAACATGTTCAACATGATCCTTCCAAGACTTGCTGTAGATTAGTATATCATCAAAAAATACTAACACAAATTTTCTAAGGAATGGTTTGAAAATTGAATTCATCAAACCTTGAAATGTTGAAGGTGCATTGGTAAGGCCAAAAGGCATGACCAAAAATTCATAATGACCCTCATGAGTTCTAAATGCCGTTTTTGGAATGTCTTCAATCTTCATTCTGATTTGATGATATCCCGAACGAAGATCCAACTTGGTGAAGTAAATTGATCCATGCAATTCATCCAGTAATTCATCAATGACAGGAATGGGGAACTTATCTTTAATAGTGAGCTTGTTGAGCTCCCTATAATCTGGACACATGCGCCATGATCCATCCTTCTTGTGCACCAATACTACTGGAGCTGAGAAAGAACTTTGACTCGGTTGAATTATACCAGCCTCTAGCATTTCTGCAACCATACGTTCAATTTCACTTTTTTGGACATAGGGATATCTGTACGGCCTGATGTTTGGAGGAACACTTCCTGGAATCAGATGAATAGCATGATCATGATCACGCATAGGTGGGAGACCTTTGGGAGTCTCAAATACCTTGGAATGATTGTCCAGGACTTTTTGGAGATCTGGAGAAATAGATGATTCCAATGTGGAAACATCTAGCGAACATAATTGTGCAATTACACCTCTTTGCTCCTTTTTTAGAAGCTTTGTCATGCCATTAGAGCTGATTATCTTTCCTGGTTTCCCTGCAATACCCCTTAATTCAACTTCCTTTCCTTCCACAGAAAATTTCATGAAAAGTTCTTGAAAATTAAAAGCTATTGTACCCAAGGATTGTAGCCATTGGACTCCTAGTACAACATCAGCACCTCCCATTGGAATGGAAAGCATTGGGCTAGTCAATACATATTCTCCCATGGATAGCTTGATATTATGGCACTTTCCAGAACAATTTATTGTTCCTCCATTTGCAATCATCACTTGACACTCTGGTGCTGGATATAGGAAGCAATTCAATTCTTTTGCTACCCTACAATGAATAAAATTGTGGGTGCTTCCTGAATCAATCAACACTATTACCTTTTTCTTCTTGATTTGTCCTTCTATCTTGATGGTTTGAGGAGTGGTAATTCCCGCCAATGCATTACAAGATATGGTCGGATTTATTTGTTCTTCATCTAGGCTTTGTTCCTGGAATATATCCTCTTCTTTTGACCTTTCTTGCTCCTTTTCTTCTTCCTCTTCACAATCTATGTAGAATAATTTCTTCTCAGCACACTTATGACCTTTTGTGTATTTGCTATCACAATTGTAACAAAGCCCTTTTGCTCTTTTTTCTTCCAATTGTTGTGGTGTCAACCTTGTAGGTTGTGGAAGACTATGGGCAACAACACTTCCGTCTTTATAGTTGTGAATGGTATGCTTCCTAGTTGCCATAATTTTGCTTTCCATTTTTCTTGCTAACCTGAATGCCTTCTCTAATGAATCAGGTTCCCAAAGGCGCACATCATGTTGGATATTATCCTTTAAAGACCCTATGAACACATCAATCCTATGCTCCTCTGGAATATCTTTTACCCTTATGTTCAATTTTTGGAACTCCTCAATGTGCTCCATTATTGAACCCTTTTGTTTGAGACTTATCAATTGGCTAAAAAAAGTGTTGCTTTTTGTATCCTCATAATGTGCTATCAATTCTTCCGTAAAAATTGCCCAAGTGATAAATTGTTTACGAGAACAAAGCCATTGATACCATACAAACTGATTTGGTTCCAAATATAAAGTTGCCATACGTACCTTTTGTGTGTTTTGCACATTATTGAGATCGAAGAATTGCTCCATCTGTAATATCCATGTGGCGGGATCCTTGCCATCAAACTTCCTCATATCGATTTTTGGAACATGGTGAGTCTTCGATCTAACATTAGAGTCTATGGAATCATGATTAACATTTCTTTTGTTTTCATCATGATTTTCCTTTACTACCTTTTCACCATTAGTGACCCTTTCTTGTAGCAACTTCAATTCTTCCATGTCTGTCTTCAAATCATCCATCTTAGCTTCCACGTCAAGCATCTTAGCTTCTACACCTTTCTTTAAACAGTCCATCTTAGCTTCTACACCTTTCTTTAAACCATCCATCTTAGATTCTGTTCCTTTTTGTGTAAGGGACAGTTGTTGCACTTGGTCTTGTAATTTTGATATATCATGGTGCATTTCTTCCTCTTCTTCATGAGTCATGCCCGAGCTTTCAGGTTCCTTACTAGGTGTTTACATTTTCTTTCCTCGAGGCATCAGTTACCGATAATAATGCTCTACTATTCCCTTTGAATTCCTTCAAAATAAACTTTTAAACCAAGCTTAAGCAAAAATTTAAGAAAATCTACACACCTTTTTTCACTTTGTAGGAGCTCGATATTGCCTCTGATGTATCTCTGTACTTTCTGATTATCTAGTTCTGAATTTGTGACCTGTAGTAGCCCTCTGTGTCCTCTTTCCAATGCCACAAGTCTGACCCAAATTGGATTCTCCAAGGAAGAGTTATGCGAAATCTCCCACAGTGACTTGATTATAGACTAGTTCAGTAGAGCGAACTTGTACGACGTGCCACGAGTCACTGTTTCGACCTTTGGATCTGAAAAACACCCACAAGAAACTACAGTCCGTCCTCTTTCTGTACCTTCTTACGAAACTTCAATCCGATCCCCAGAGAGAAAGTTATGACGATTTTCCCCAGGTCACCTGTTTTGAATGTAATTCAGGAGTCTGCAAAAAGACCAACTTCCTCAGATCATATCTCCGCAAATATCGCGCTAAAAGTTCTGAAATTCGGACCCAAGGTTCAGCGCGATTTCTTCTCAAATGGGTTTTTTTTGTGACTTCTGAAACGTCACAGAAAAAATGTTATAGCAAAATGCCACGATGACCTGTTTGGAGCAGCGAAACCCTAGAATCCAAAGCTCTGATACCAAATGTTATGAAACCAGCTCACAAAAAGATAGAAAAGAGAGATCCACGCCTTAGAATTCAGCCTCTTCGAGGGGGAAACCTCCTTTACATTACATAAATGAACAATTCTTGGATGATACAAATGACAAAACCTCCTTTCTATATATAGGAGTCTAAGGAGTCACAATATAATCCAGCCGACCTAACAATAATAATATAAAGCCACAAAAATAACAATAGAGGGATTCTATGGGGCACAGAAATAACAATATGGGGTTAATAGGGGCACAACAATATAAATAAGGGGTATAACTACAATAGTAATGGGGTAATCACTAGTATTATAGGGACCCAACATCTTCTAAGTTTGTAATATTCATTGTTCTCCATTAAAAATGGATGGGCAGTAATTTGAAATCCAAGATGATTTTTTTCTTCATTTCAAATTGTTTTGGAAATTGCAAGTCCAATTGCAAATCATATTCCTCATAATGGGAATTGTTCTCTTGGTTTTGCATATTCATTTGATTACTATTCAAAGAACTAATTTGCTCATTTGTTGCAGTCTCTAAATCACCCCATGTTGGATTGATGTTATATGTAAATTTGGCTTCATTGACTTGAATTGTTTTTTCATGTAATGTATATGCAGAGAGCCATGTAGGCAATTCGTGTTTCAATGTATCTTCACAATTTTCAAATGGCATATATAACAATAATTTCTCTCGACAAAAGTTTTCAATATCATTGTGTTTGTTATATTTGACAAATCGTATAACATTTGGTTTTTTCCTTTTAGATATGGGTCTGCCATCTTTCTTGTAATTTGATACAAATTCTGCAAGGCAGATTTTGCTAATGGAACTTGGTCGTCCAATGTAGTAGTCAACAATGGAATGGCACATAACATCTTCTGAATCATCAGGTTCTTGTTTCAAAAGAATAGGCGGTTTAAGCATAAATGTGCGTTCATCAACTGGAGACGTGTTTACAAATATACATTCCCTTGAACTACAACTCAATGGCAATGAAAGTGCTATATGCACTACTTGTTGAGCTGACATTTGCTGTAGATTGAGTAATGTATTTCCAAGTTTACGAATCATTTGCATAGCATCAATTTCATCTTTCTGATGCTCTTTGCGTATTCTTCTAAATGCATTTGTCATAGACTTGTCAATTTTGGTCATATATGAACTACAATATGACGCTGCAGCATATGCATTTAGCACAAATTGTGCATCTGTATTTTCATTCCATAAAGTAGGCATAGCCTTTGCAAAACTGTTATTCCAAATGTGAGAAGGTTTTCGTCTCAGGAAAATTATTGGTTGCTTTATTGTATGTTGTAATAGTTCTATGTACTCATTTTCTAGTAGCCCTATTTCTAGGAGGAAATTGTCATGTGTTACTGAATCATTGTAGTTTGTTTGCTCCAAGAATGCAAAAAACGATATTTATTTCTCTACGGTTTTTTTTTATTTTCTGCATTGGTTGGTTCAATGATCATTGTTGATTTCATTGGTGGCATGGGGAAGTTGTATCTGCAATTTGAATTTTTTCGCTTCTTACAACTTTTTGTATGGTGATGTTTATGCAATTTAGCAACATCTGGCTCCAAATGATCTGTATTACAAGTGATGTAATTGTTAAGAAACTTCTCAATTTCTGAATTGCTTTCTTTTCCATATATTGGAGCATTCTCTATCCATAACAGTCCATGTTCATGTTCAGTTCCTCTATTTTGGAATTCTGTTACGAAATAGTAATCAGATATTTTTCCAAAGAATGTAGTATCTTGAGATATCAATTGCTTTATAGCATTAATTCTATGTCTGTAGTATTGGCTACATGTGACTGGATATTTTATTATAAGGTAGTCAATGTCATCATCTTCTAATATATCAATAGCATTTTTATTTGCTTTATTTCTAAACAATGTGACGAGTGTATCTACTAATGGTTTCCATCGATGTTTTGCACTTGTGAATGTCACGAAGAAAGTTGGAGGCCCCAATTGTCGTATCATTGCAAATATGTTTTTCCTAATTTGTTCCAAATGGTCAGAAGATATGCGAATGTTTTTGAAATCTATGTATCCAATGTCAGACTTCAATAACTTTTCCAAATTTTCTCGATACTTGACATCTTTTGCTAATATTTTCCTGCCTTTTAGTTGTCCTTTTCTTATTCGTACCCATATGTAAGAAAGCACTTTATCAATTATTATTCGCATTGTCTTGAAAAACAAATTTGTTGTATGATATTGGAAGTCACCACTTGCTTGTAACAATTCCCATTGCACAATTTTTTGGTAACTAAACCTATTTGTGATGTCATGATCACGTGCATTACCATAAAATAATGTTGGAAAGTTCATTTCTTCTGCATATTTGTCCTTGAAAATGCCTAATGGTCGTTGTCCTTCAGCAGGTGCCAATTCAATAATCTTGTCTTGCAAATCGTAGATGCGTTGTGATTCTATTAATCCATGCACCAATGTTTCAGTAGGTGTTTCATTATTTGCATCACTATCTGTATCACTTTCATTGTCACTGCTTGAATTTTGTACAATGTATTCATTATTCTCTTGTAAAACATGGGTCCAATTCTCATTTATACAAATGTTGCTAGCTTTATAAAGACTTCTAGAACACAGTTCGTTCAATGCTTTCATGACAATAATTGGACGTACTTTACCTGTTTGGTATGCATTTTTGTATTGCAATCGTCTTTTCAATGCAACTGCAATTGTCATTGTATCATTTAGATATTGTGGCAATGCTTTTGCACAATGTCCATATGAACTGGTACATTGATAATTGATCCTGTTAAGCCAATTTGTGATCGTCTATGTCCCCATTGTCTGATTTGTGCAAATGCAATTCTCAATGACACAAGTCTTTCTTCTAGGTCTGAAAGTATATTTACAGTTGGCAATGAAATGTTACGTCTTATTTGTTCAGGTGTTGCAAATTGTGGTAGCTTTCCATTCTCGAGCGCTTTCTTGCAAGAAACACATATGTTTTCATTGCTAAAGGTCCTATTGTTCAACGTCAAATTCATATGCTTTTCTTGCAAATATATAGTGAAGAATCTAATATTTTTTGCAAAATGCAATTTGTTGCAAACTGCACATGTATTCCTAGGCGTGTCTTCGACTTTTTCCATATAAATTTGTATTGCATTTTTCTTGCTTCTAATTCTTGACTTCTTATTAGAAAACGGTTTTTTGCATTTGTCATTGCATTTGCATTTTGTACGTATGAATTGATTTAGCTTGTGATAATTCAGCCTACAATCCTTAGTTGGTTGCATTTGATCTAAATGACATGCTATCTCAAATGCAATATTATTGCTAAAATGTACTTGAGATATACATTGCTCTTTTTCTACTATATGCTTATAACACAATTGATTACAAACGTCATTTGCTTCCATGTGCAGTTCTTGAGAATTGTGAACATATTCTTGTATCATTGCATGGTAGTGAATATGTGATGTATTTGTCATGAATGACAAGATGTTAACAATATCATTGCATCTCGAATAAGCGGAACTGTAATTGACAAAGTTATTAGCAACAGAGGACCATACTTGGATATTGACTTTGAATATCACAGATATCCATTGTAGACAAAATGGTCCGCCTTCCACTTGTCCTTTTTCATATGGCATTGCCATATTTATCAAATATTGTTGCCAGTTGTTATTCATTGTATAGTGTATCACATCAACTACTAGGTATTGCTCTAAACAATGCAATGCCTCTTGATTCTTATGCATAAGTGCATTGCAAAAAGATTGCACAATGTAAAGTCGCAAACACTCTGCATTGAATTCTGTTGCTACTAAATAGCAAATTGCATTAAAGAGACTGTCACCACAATTAGATGTCACTTGCTTTGCAATTGTTAGTCCATTTAAAAGCATATTATTTGCAATTTGCATCCAATGGCTTTCAATATCTTTGCAAATAGGTGACAGGTAGATATTAGACTGGTTGCAAATGCAAATTGGAAACTTTTGGTAAACCAATGGTTCATAATGACCACTAACAGGATTTGCATCATGAAAGAGAATGCAATATGGAATTGCATTTTCATGTTGATTAAAGAGAAAATATCTCGTTTTTCTTGTCAATGACCAAACTGCAATTGATATATCTAGCCATTTAGCTAACCAACGTATGAAAAAGGTATCACCCCATAAACCTCGGTCAGACTCCTTTATATTTGTAGATGAAGAATAATGCATTTTATGAAGATATGTACCAATATCATTAACACCATGTAACTCGTATAGGAAGTCAGGTGCTAGTTCATACTGATATGACTGTATTGCTTCAACGTCATTGTTCTTTAAGCAAAAAAGAAAGTGGTCTATTAACCCATTTCGCAAGTCATTTGAAGTATAACGAAAATGTAGAACCATTTCGAATGAGTCAAATAGACAATCTCCTACAGTATATGAAAATACATTTAGTCTAAAAAGACCATTTATTTTTAATACAATATCAATGTTCTCAGGCAAAATGCATTGCAATCTGAATTTGTAATTGTCAACATCTATTATTTCTTCCATCATTTGCAATTGCTTACCAGAGTTTCCTTTTGCAATTGTCTTGTACAACTTTGCAAAAAATATTGATGAAGTTAGCAAAAACTGAACATGATTGTTTTGAACAAAATGTATATATATTAAAAAAATAGGCTATTGCATTATGTTGCTAAACAAATATCAAATTTCTAGCAAGAAGCCATATTTATAAATAAAAAAGAAGTTGGAAATGGAAACAATGCAAAGACATCATGAAAAAAAGGAGCATAATTTTAAGAATATTTGTGCAAGTTAACAAAAGCAAGCAATGGAAAGACAAAATGAAGTTAACAAAAGGAACCAATGGAAAGACAAAATGAAGAAATGCAGCATAACTTTAAGAATATTTATGAAAGTTAACATCATTGTCAATTTCATTTGTGAAATAAAATAACTGTGAGGCTATTTATGAGTTTTACATAAGTGGTGTACCAATTCAACTGTCAAAATATAAAAAGTATTGTCTCCAATTTGTGCTAGGTTCCAACTCCAATATATTTCAAGGTAAAATTTTTCCTGCTATTCGGTATCAGAGTATGGTTATACTATATGGATCTAAACATAATTCAAGGATCAAGGAACCCAAACAAGCCATTGAGAACCAGATACGAGTAGTGCATAAGCGTACTTCCATAAGGCTTGTCAAGAAGATCCATCATTATGTGATGCTGGAGGTATGATTCATATAAATGATGAACATGTAATATGTTCAAAGGACAAATTTGGCAAACACAACAACAGTCTGCCTGAGAAAATTGTCCCAAGACTATTGCCAATTGTGGCACGTGAAAAAAGATGCCCAAAAATTACAGATCTTTGATGATTCACAAATTGTGGTGAATTGGATGAATGGAACAAATTCATTGGATAATTATAAATTTCAGCCTATATTTCAGCAGATTCAACTTGCTTGAACAGAGTATTTAACACATTATCTTTCTACATGTTTACAAAGACAGGAACATAGAAACTGATGGACTGTCAAAAGCTAGATTACACTTGGTAGCACGAGCTTGGATCATTCAAGAGAAAGTGGAAGGGCAGCTCATGGAATGTCTTGACACACTTTTGATATAATCATGGGACTGTTTAAATGTGAATATCTATATGTATATTTTTTATGGCACTGTTTATGAACATATCTAGGAGCTAATTTTTTATGAGACAAAACTGGTTTCAAACTTGCAATATATGTCAGAATGACCATGATAGGGTTGTCATATTGACATTTTTGAAAACTGTTTATGAAGCAAGATATCTTCTCAGCCATACTTTTATCACTTCCTATGCTTAAGGATATCTCTATATGTATATTTTTTTATGGGACTGTTTATGGACATATCTAGGAGCTAATTTCTTATGAGACAAATCTGGCTTCAAAGCTCTGATATATGTTAGAATGACTATGATAGGGCTGTCATATTGACATTTTTGAAAACTGTTTATGAAGCAAGATATGTTGTCAGCAATACTTTTATCACTTCCCATGCTTAAGGATATGTGTGAAATGCAGAAACATATATAGTAAATGTAATTTTGTTTTCATAATAAAATTATTTTTTCTCTCTGAGGAGAATAAGGTAGTTGAACATCATATCAAAACCAATCTGGTTATAACTAGCTAACATGAGATTTTAATCTAAGGTTTAAATAGACAAAATGTCTTGATACATCATTATACGGAGCTAGTTGGATGCATTACCCAACTTCTACTTGTTGGGATCATCTCAAATAATATTATTGTTATGATTATAATAATTAATAATATTAATATTAATATTAATGTAAACACAGAATAAACAACGACGATTCCAGATTTGAATTGCAATATAATTGAATGAGACAAAAAATATAAATGAGCCAATACAGCTTAAATATCTATATTTTTTAAAACAATCACAGAGTAACTCGACTACAAACCTAGAGTAACTGGACCATAAACCTACACAATGCAAAAATTAAAAGCCTAACAAATTGACAAAAAGCAATTAATAGAAAAATTGACAAAAATCAATTAGTAGAATAACGTCGTACCTGCAACGAAGCCAGGGGTTCGAATTCCTTCTCTTCTAGACCATATTCATGCACAACACAACCTGTACGAGTACCATGAGAAAATATGAAAATGACGAAATTGGTTAACGAAGTCTCCAGAAGCCCCTGGAAAAATACTTGCAGGTCTTTATTCCTCTCTCCAAACCATAATACATTCCATTAATAAAAAGGCAATATGCGGCACATACATAAATACTTTCAGGTCTTTATTTCTTTCTCCAAACCACAATACATTCCATTAAAAACCCAATATGCGCCACAAACAGTTCAAATAGTTCAAAAACCCCAGTTTATTTAGATCTTCATGTGCAAAAACACTTCAAACTACAAAAGACTGCCGCTCAATCTGTACCAAGAATCACAGCTTCACCCAGGTCGTCTCGGCCCAAATGACAAGGAAGTCACATGGTGGTCGAAACTGACATTTACGGAAATTTCCATAAAACCCATGCAGCTAAGAGAAACCCTCAGTATCACGGAAAAGCTTATAATTTTCGCAAAGGAAACATTTCATCCAATATATAAACAACAACAAACGAAGAACATCTAGTACCAGTATAGCAAACCTTCAATTCAACAGTTCTTAACAAAGCAAATGAACTTAACAG
This sequence comes from Pinus tabuliformis, assembly GCA_031772625.1. NCBI lineage: Eukaryota > Viridiplantae > Streptophyta > Pinopsida > Pinales > Pinaceae > Pinus > Pinus tabuliformis. The sequence goes on from CM062820.1 coordinate 1,396,530,853, forward strand.
TAATTAAATGAACTTAACAGAGTTCTTAACAAAGCAACCTTCCGCTCTAGGAGTAATGTTAGAGTCGAATATTCATACATCCATAACAGAATTACAAACTTAAAAAAACATTATGCACCAAAGTAAGCATACAGATAAATTATACAAGCGAAAAACCTTGAATACACACCTAAGATAGGAAACCGTGCAGTTACAAAACAGACTGCAATCTTAAATATTTTAACATTTCGGGCAAGCAGAACAGATCGCAGACACTGCAGAGCTAAACAACCAAGTAACAATAATAACCCAAAGGGCGCGAACAGGGTAAAACCCAAGCCGAGTAACTTTCCAGGATCTCGAGGAGGGACAATTCTCCGCCGATAAGACCACCACAGTACATGCTGTCCGCATGGGACTCGCGGGACCACGTGCCCTTCACCTCGAACGATGCGAAGCCCGCAATAAGACCCCAAAACCTTTCCACCCCCAAAACCTCAGTTCGACTTAGGTTATATTGTTAACATATCGAAAAATCACCTCGGTCAACGAAGGGTCAGCGATTGATCGATCGCATATAGTCCCCGGCAGGGACCACGAAGTAACTGGACTATAAACCTAGAGTAACTGGACCATAAACCTACACAATGCAAAAATTAAAAGCCTAACAAATTGAAAAAAAACAATTAATAGAAAATTGACAAAAAGCAATTAGTAGAATAACGCCGTACCTGCAACGAAGCCGAGGGTTCGAATTCCTTCTCGTCTAGACCATATTCATGCACAACCCAACACCAGACCCTTGAATTTAACATAGGAGTACCTATTTCTTTCTCCAAACCACAATACATTCCATTAAAAACCCAATATGCGGCACAAACAGTTCAAACAGTTCAAAAACCCCAATTTGTTTAGATCTTCATGTGCAAAAACACTTCAAACTACAAAAGACTGCCACTCAATATGTACCAAGAATCACAGCTTCACCCAGGTCGTCTCGGCCCAAATGATAAGGAGGTCACATGGTGGTCGAAACCGACATTTACGGAAATTTCCATAAAACCCATGCAGGTAAGAGAAACCCTCAGTATTTAACCAGAATGCCATTAACTTATAATGCTCAAATAACCATGGACTCTTGAGGGAAACGAAAAGACAATACTGTGACAAACATCAATGCCACTGGAAAACGCCAAATGAAAGAGGAACAAACATCTAAACAATACAGTAGCCGAACTTACCAAAGCGACACCAGACAGTCGAGGCATACAAGCCGGACCTGGAACAACAGAACCGCAACCAAACGTTTGCTATACAGCTAACCGAGCAGGCAGGAACTGCATTGTGCTTTCACCGCAGACAATACAACAAATACAAAGGAAAAATCGCAGAGACTGCAGAGCTAAACAACCAAGTCACAATAATAACCCAAAGGGCGCGAACACGGTAAAACCCAAGCCAACTAACTTTCTAGGATCTCTAGCAGGGAGACCACCACAGTACATGCCGTCCGCTTGGGAGTCGCGGGACCACGTGCCGCTCAATCTGTACCAAGAATCATAGCTTCACCTAGGTCGTCTCGGCCCAAATGATAAGGAACTCACATGGTGGTCGAAACCGACATTTACGGAAATTTCCGTAAAACCCATGCAGGTAAGAGAAACCCTCAGTATTTAACCAGAACGCCAATACTGTGACAAACATCAACGCCACTGGAAAACGCCAAACGACAGAGGAACAAACATCTAAAGAATACAGTAGCCGAACTTACCAAAGCGACACGAGACAGTCGAGGCATACAACCCGGACCTGGAACAATAGAACCGCAACCAAACGTTTGCTATACAGTTAACCGAGCAGGCAGAAACCGCATTCTGTTTTCACCGCATACAATACAACAAATACAAAGGAAAAATCGCAGAGACTGCAGAGCTAAACAACCAAGTAACAATAATAACCCAAAGGGTGCGAACAGGGTAAAACCCAAGCCGAGTAACTTTCCAGGATCTCGAGGAGGGACAATTGTCTGCCGATAAGACCACCACAGTACATGCCGTCCGCATGGGAGTTGCGGGACCACGTGGCCTTCACCTTGAACGACGCGAAGCCCGCAATAAGACCCCAAAACCTTTCCACCCCCAAAACCTTAGTTCGACTTAGGTTATATTGTTAATATATTGAAAAATCACCTCGGTCAACGAAGGGTCGGCGATCGATCGATCGCATATAGTCCCCAGCAGGGACTAATAAGAGTTTAATAAAACTTTATATTACACTTGTTTACTTCTTGTTCCTATCCATTCTTTATGTAATTACTTTCTTAAATTATGGTGGGAAGCTATCTACATGGCATCACTTGCTAATAGAAACATTTTTTAATTTTTTAATACAATTTTTATATCTTACAATTAAATTTAAAACCACATAATTAGTCATCAACCAATTACATTTTTAAAAGTTAAAAATTATGTTTTAGTTTCAATATATTCAGTTTAATATTTTTTTTCAAAACTTTAATAAACTTCATAAAATCTATTTAAAAAACTCAAAATTAATTAAAAGTAAAAGTTTTTTTTTACCAAAAAAAAAAAAAATATATAATAAAATATTTCAATGCTCATGTCAACTAAATGATTTCAATGTCAACGATTTACATTTATAATGTTTAAAATAATAACAATAATAATAATTCCATATATTATATAAAGTAAATGAAAAATTAAATTCTTAGGTTATAGCATTTCAGGTATAATTATTTTACATTTTGACTCTTTTATTAAGGGTTAATTTTGAATGAAGAAAATTGTTGGACATTGAATAAACCAACTTTCCCCATGTGTGTCGTGACATGTGTTTAACTGCCTCTCATGGATCTATTAACTCTGGCGATGCGTCTGTTTACTCACACTTGTAGGTTTTGGTGTAACGACAATCGTGATTCTAACGAGTGGTATCATAGCCAAAGATCTCGAGTTTGAATCACACCTGGCTTGCGCTGGGGGGAGATTGTTGGACATTGGATAAACCAACGCTCCTTGTGTGTTTTGTGACATGTGCTTAATCGCCTCTCGTGGATCTGTTAACTCTAGTGACGCGTCCATTTACTTACACTTGCGGGTTTTCGTTTAACGACAATCATGATTCTAACACAGATATTGTTGGAATTGCATGTTTAAGCTATTTTATTCTATATTAAGAGATTTTTAAGGGATTGAATCCATTTATGCATTCAAATTGCAATTTTAAAAATTATATATCTATATATAAATAAACACACACACACACACACAAAGAGAGATCGATCTTAATCATCATATATCAGGTCGCTAGGGGGATGCAATATTTGGAGGTGCACTTTTTTTACGTTTTGCACTATAAAAAGGGTTTTCACCTTAGGAGATTTGATCCCTCTGAGCTCTTTAGATTCATGTTCAAGATGGATCTATACTGATATAAATTAAAGTTTTGAAATGATTATAGGGTTATTTCATGTTTTTTCTTGTATCCAAGTGTAGAGGAAGGAATCAAGAAAGTGATATACGAAATAAAGATCCATTTCAAAACTAAATTATCCCTTGGTGAAATGTCACAAGTCTTATGCATAGGAAATTCTGGTATCAAAACAAGTCACTGAAATACTTATTTGATTTGGATCATTTTCGATTTTTGAGTTTTGAACATAATTTCAGTCTGCCAGGAAACGAGATAATGGTCACTGCCATACAATATGGTTATAAACAACCTATTTATAATATATATATTATTTTTATTGGAGAAATCTATAAATTTATTCAACAAAAATTGAAACTTTTGTTAAACAAATAATTTATCACTATAGAGCTCCTCAGGCTTTGATTCAAATTGTCTTGTTTTGGAATACTTCTCAGATAATTTTCAGTGTTAGGGTATTACATTTAAACATGAATTGTTGAGATGTTCTAAGCCCATAAAATAATGAAAAGCTTCCATGTCACCATATTTTGGGCTTTTAACCATGGAGAATGCTAGGCATTATCATCAAGCTTTAAGGTTTTTCCCACAAATTGGGTGCTTCAACTTCAAAAAAGTATAACTCCCAAACCGTGAAGTGTTACGTGACATGCCATATATTGCTGGAATCAGATTGATGAGGAGCTTCAAATTATGGTTTTACTGAGCCAAAGAAAACTAATCTTCATCCTTAAAAATTAAAACAAGTGCGGGGCTTCTAGGGTTATCTAAGGCTTCTTACCAATGGAGCTTCCAATTGATGAAAAATTAGACAAATATTAAGAGTGTTCAATACCGTACATTGGCATCAATGGAAACACTATTCAACAATCTCCCCCTTTGTCATTGATGTCAACACATACTCCCCCTGCAATCACTTCTCCCCCTTTGTCATTGATGTCAACACATACTCCCCCTGCAATCACTTCTCCCCCTCACTCCATGCCTTGCTCTTCTTCTCCTACTTTCTCTCCCCCTTTGTCATCAATGGAATAGGGTGACTCCCCTCGACAAGATACCTTATTTTATTTTCTTGTAATAATAATTTCCTCTTCTTGCAATTACTGCTCCCCTGAACTACATAGTTCTAATATTTTGAGATGTTTTCTCTTCCTTGATGCTTCCCTTGACTAATTACATTCCTTAATACTTCCTGTAAAAAAATCATTGTTTCTCCCTGTGAGATGCTATGACTTGCCACACCTGAAACCTTAGGTAATTTTTCCATGAATCTGCTTTCCAATTTGCTATAAAGTTGACTAATCTACTTAGAATGCTGACGTGTGTTTCACATCTACCACCAATTTAGCTGTTAATGATAGATCCTCAATTGTGCAACTACTGCTACATAGACTCCCCCTCATCAATATTCAGGGAGTCAACAAGCTGGATACTTCAAAATAATGTGTGAACCAACTCTTTGACTGAATCATCATGAATCTTGCCACCATTCACTTTAGATTCATAAGATCTTTTTGATTTACAAAAAATAAAAGCATGAATGTAGATACCTTTTCATTTACTTAATCTTCTTCCTTCTGATTTCTTCTCTAAACCTTGTTGTGCCTGATGTTATGACTTTCTTTCATGGAAGTTTCCATCTTTTACTTAGAATTGTGAGCTGTATGCCCATGGTCATGGAATTTGTAACATTCAATGTTGGGCTTGAATAATGGAGCAAATGAGATATAGTTTCTATTGTCAAAGTCATCATGAAACTTGTCTTGTAATCCCACAAACTTGATTCTATGGTTTTGATAATGTCTTTGATAATCACACTTGTCATACATTCTACAATCCCTAGCCATATGCCAAAAGCTAGAACATGAAAAACAATAATTGTTAAATGTGCTAGGATACCTGGATGTGTTGTCTCATCATATGGATCTTCTCAAGTCATCATTCTTTGGAGGGTGTGTGGCATTTTATTGATTACTTCTTCGAGCGTAAAATTTTTTAACCATCTTTTGTTCTTCATTTTTATTCAGCTTCTCATGGATCCTACTATCAATCTTTTCATCAATATTACTTTGCATGGGCTTGGAGCTATTATCTTCTTTGCATGGGGATTCTTATATTTATTTTTCCTTCATCTTTAATTGAGTAGTGTAGTTATTCTTCCTTTCACCATCCAACAATTTCTCCTTGAGCTTGTTTATTTCAGTTAAGGTAGCAACAAGTTCTCCTTTATATTGATCAAGGTCTTCCTCAATTTTGCCTTTCAACAATTTCCTTCTTTCTTCTTCCTCTTCTATTTATACTTTATTTGTTGAAGTCTTGCATTTGTTCCTTCTTCCTTTCACTTTGTTTCTTGAGACTGTTTATTTCTGCAACAATTATATCCAATTCCTTTTTCCTTTTTTTGACTTCTGACTCACTCTTCTGAATAGATTCTTCTAATTTCCTTTATGCTTCTTTCACCTGGAGTTGTAAGAGAACAAATCCTTGTTTGAGTGCCTTATTTTCCTTCTTTATGTTTTTCCATTCCTTGAAGGCATTGATTAATGATTTCTCCACGTCCTCTTCTACTTATTCTACATCATTATTTTCATATTCTTCAACCTAAGAAACTGTGTGATTTGAATGGTTATTATCAACATGATCTTGACTGACACAAAGATTTTGAATTCTCTCCCAAAGATGTTTGGCAGATGAGCATGGACCTATATTGGATTTCACAGAATCTGGTAAGTCACTTAGAATGATACACATATCCTTTGAATTCTACTTTATTGATTCATTAGTGGACGTATCTCCATCAACCACTAAAAACCATACATCGCATCAAATACCTTGCGAATATGCTTCCATTTTAGCTTTAAAAAATGCAACTTATGATTTAGTAAGCAGAGGAATTGGACCAACTTGTTTCTCTTCATTAACAATATGAGGATTTGAAACCATTTCAATACGTATTACTTTCTTTGATTCCTTTGAATGATTGGAAGCTTATTTCTTTGATTTTCCCATCTTTGCACTCTAAGATCTTCCTTATAGCTATTAAGCTGTTATTAAAGGAACTTACTTTGATATCAATTGTTGGAAATATTGAGAGGGGGCTGAATCAATATTTCTTATCAATTAGTATTTTTTTAACTTCACGGAGCATTAATTTTTATTAACATCAAATAAATATAAAAATTCATCAACACAATTAAAAAATGGACAATAATAAAGACAACAGACAAATATTTTTAGATGGAAACCTCTTCGGGAGAAAAACCACCAAACGCTTCTTAATATTTGTCTTTCAATAAAATGTACATCAATATTTTCAGCTCCAACTTAGGGAGGCTCCAACCCCTCAGTTTACAGGTTCCAACTTATAAGATGCTCCAACACCCTATTTACCAACTACAATTGGGAGGACACGCTAATGCCCCGGTTTACAGGCTACAAACTTAAAGATGCTCCAACACCTTGTTTACCAGCTGCAACTAGAAGAATGCTCCAACGCCCTATGCAAGTTCCAACCTGCCCTAGCACCACCCTGCCGCCCTAAAGTGTTCACAGGCTCCAACTTGAAGGAGACTCCACTCTCCTACCTTGCACCTCCCAACCACCCTAATCAATCGGCAAACCATGTTTCACAATTTTCAAACTAGATCTCCCTATGCTTGATATCAATACAAAATAACCTGCAATACAATTTTTGTTGTTTCTGCTTAGTATGCACAATTGTCAACCAAATTAACACAACAATAACTCTCTGATCAACAAAAAAAATCTACTCATTAGACTGTCAAATCCTACCTTATCATACAAGTCCAATGTTTCATGAAATGATATCTTTAATTGTCAATCTAAGATGCCTTTGTATTGAGTTATGTCCTCAATGAGATCATACTCAATGTTTCCCTCTGTAACTTACAACATGCTCTTTTATTTCTAATACATGTTCTAACCATCAAGTATGTGTCAAGACAACTTCAAACATGTATAACTACTTCTAAATTTCAACATTAATTGCCGGTATCTTTCAGTTTTTAATTTGAATAAATAATGACCTTCAAAAACTCACAAAACCAATAACAGTTTGACAAACTTGTATTTCAAGGCCACATTCTACAATTTTATAGGAAATGACAACCTGTTCTACATAACAACCACCAGATTCTAGAAAGTCATTGAAAATGATAACAATGCAACCAATTAGACAAATAATTGACCAAGTGATTATGTTGCATTCAATTTCAACTTCATAGGTAGGCATATTTTTTTTTCTAATTCCATGACATGCTCATAGTGGATATGCATTGGTACAAATAAGTCTCAGTGTCTCATTTCTCACAATGATGCGTGTTTATGACCTCTCAAATGTATGTCATATAACTGAGACACAATGCTAGTGGATATATATATATATATATATCTATCTATGAACTTGATTTCCGTAAAAGACCACAAGACTCAGCCAAACGATGAGGGTTCAAAATGTGGGTTTCAATGTCATGCATATGAGATACGACCACAGACCAATCAAACTATGGAACCATGCATTCAACTTTACGACTTCCTATCAACATGTAGAGATTCCTTGTAGATTCAAACTGTTAATTGTAATTTACTAAAACAATAAACTTGAATCTACTGTACTCATCAATGGAAACAATTAAAATATCGTGAAATCATGAAGCATACAAGAGAAAGAATTCAATCAACACTTTACACAATGATTTCCTGGGGAAAGCCACAACTAAAAACCCCTGATATCTGTGTATTACATTAGTCAGAAAATATGAGAAGATTACAATGCTTTTCTCAAGCCCAAGCAACCTCTGCACTATCTCTATCTGTCTCACAGCTTCCTAGACAAGCTCATGCCAATACTTAACCAAATTTTTTCTTGCCCAAGTCCCCATTTCCTTGCGTTGTTTCCATGGGAATTAGCCCCTATTAATTAGGGAAATTCCTCAATATGAATTGCGTAATCTTCACAGGCCTTTCTCTGACTGCATGCACCACCTATACAATTCAAATGATTATACAACTAATAGTACATTTCCCTTGAACTCCAATCTCAATTGGGTAACTCTCAGACCTGACAAGCATGATTTATTTATGAGTGAATCGTTAGTTAACTAGTTGAACACGTGAAGCAACACCCCACTATCTAACCTACTACTAGTTCCTCCATAAGTAGGAACTAGTTTAACCGACTTTAACTCAATTAAACTGAATTAATTAATTACAACTCAAAATAATGTAAACCAGGGCTCCTATAAAGTAGGAGACACTCTACATCATTCTAGTTATACCCTAAACTCGAATAACTGAGCCAACTAAGCCAAATTAACTTATTTAACTTGTACAAGTTGTCTTTTGATGTGGAATTACAATTTTATCCTAATTTAATTCAAGGACAAAATTAAATCAAGATTTTCTTGTTACATTTTCAACACTCCCTCTCAACAAGAAAGGGATTATCATATACCACAATCTGACCTCTATGAAACTTGAATTTGCCTCTTGTAAGTGCCTTAGTCAATATGTTTGCATCGTGTTCCTTTGTAGAAATGTACTCCAACAACATGATTCTCCTCTTCACAAAATATTGTAGATGGTGACACTGGATGTCGATATGCTTGGACCGATCATGAAAAAATGGATTCTTAGAGAGTTTGATACAACTCTGATTGTCACAGTAAATCACTATAGAATCCATTTTCTAACCAAATAATCTAAAAAGGATCTTGTTCATCCAGATAGCCTCAAAATCCGCTTGACTAACAGCCATGTACTCTGCTTCTGTTGAATTGAGTGCAACTAATCTCTGCTTCCTGCTGTACTAAGAAGCTGCTGCTCACCAAATATTGAAGATCCCCCTAATGTTCTCTTCCTGTTGGATGGACTCCCTACCCAATCTACATCTTTGAAGCCTTGAATCTTCACTCCCTCTGTATGTATGTACCAAATACCAAAATGTGTGGTTCCTCTAAGGTATCTCAACAAATCGTTTAGTTCCCTTCCAATAGAGCTTGGTTGGATTAACCATTTCTTGACTAACCTATTTAACTAAAATACATATGTTAGGTCATTTTTTCACCAAATACATAAGTGAACCCACAAACTTCCTATAAATAGTATCCTCCACTATCTCACCTAAAGTATCATCTTCCTTCCTCCAATTTCCTTCTAGAGGAGTTTCCATGGGTTTGTTTCTCTCCATGTGGAACTTCTTCAGTATCTCATTGGCATACTTGCCCTGATAGCCAAACTGTTCCTCATCTCCTTTCCATACTTCCATACAAAGGAAATAATGAATGAGCCCCAGGTCCTTCATCCTGAATTCTATTGCAAGATCCTCTTTGCAAGATTTCACCAACTTCTCATCACCTGTTAGAATTAAATCATCGACGTATAATACTATAATCAATAATTTACCTTCAATCACAATGTGGTAAAGGTTTGCATCTTCTTCACTTTTGGTGAAGCCCAACTTGGTGAAATAGTTGTTGATCTTGGTGTACAAAGCACAAGGTTCTTATTTCAATCCATACAATGCTCTCTTGAGTCTACACACATGTGAATTTGTTGAAGGTCTCAAATCCTTTTGGCTGCTCAATGTACAACTCTTCCTCAATCACTCAATTGAGTAATGTTATCTTCACATCCATCTGACATATCTTCCATCTCATATGTGCTGAAAGTGTTAGAATAAATCTGATTGAAGAGTACCTTGCTACTGGAGCAAAGGTTTCCTTGTAATAAATTCCCTCCACCTGAGAGAACTCTTTGGCCACAAATATGACCTTTTGTTTCTCTACACTCCTATCTACTACTTTCTTTACCTTGTAAAGGCATCTTTCCTACTAGTCTTGGGACCACTTCCCAAACATTGTTTCTGATAATGGACTCATAATCCTCTACCATGGCATAAACCTATATTGGTTGCTTCAATTCTTCCTTGAATGAAGATGGCTTCGTTCATCAGAGCCATGTAGCCAATGTACCGATTTGGTGACCTCCTCTGCTTGCATTGTGATGTGGATGCTCCCACATTCTCACTAACATCATGCATGAATCTGTTAGTTTCTTTGGTGTGCTTCCTTCCATCTCTGGAAGTCTATGCATAAGTGGGTGCTTCCACTCTTTGCTCCTCTGCATGTGCTTCCTCCACATCATCCCGAGGTTCTTTCTTTGGAGCTAAAATCTCCTCATCTAAATGTAACTGAATCTCCCTCTCAAGGGAACATCTCATGGCCTTCTCTTCATCAAACTTCACATCTCTACGAACCATTTTCATCCTATGAGATGGAAGGTACATCTGATAGTTGTGAGGTGTATCAATGTACCCCACAAATATTCCGAACTTAGTTGTTGGTTCTAGATTTTTCTTTGCATCCTTGGTAACATGACAATAAACTGATGAACCAAAGATCTTGAAGTGTGCAACATCTAGTTTCTTACCTGAAAAAGCTTCTTCTGGTGTAATCATCCTGAGAATCCAATGAGGACTCATGTTTTGGACATATACAGTGTGTTGCATGTTTCAGGCCACAAGTGCAATGATAGACCTTGATCATGTAACATCGTCGGTGCATCTCCCATAATACTTTTGTTCTTCCTTTCATACATCCCATTATACTGTGGATTATGGGGTACTATTAACTCTCGTCAAATGCCTTCTGATGCACAAAATTTATTGAATTCATTCGACACATATTCCCCACCATTATCTCTCCTTAGAGCCTTCACATTCCTGTCAGTGTCTTTCTCACTAAGTGCTTTAAAGTCACAAAATTTAGAGAACACCCGATCTTTATTCTACATGAAGAAAATCCAACACTTACATGAGAAATCATCTACAAATATTACATAATACCTGTTCTTTGTCGTGGAGGCTATCGAGAACATTCCACACACATCTAAGTGAACTCTTTCAAGGATCACTTGCACTCAAATGTCCTTATCATGAAAAGTGGCTTTGGTTTACTTCCCTAATGTACACCCTTTGCATGTATCTCTCCGCTCTAGTGCAACCTTGGGAAGTCCTGTAGAAATCTACTGCATGATCTTCAAAGCTCCATGGTGAAGATAACCCAATATTCTATTCCATAATTCACCAATGTCTCGTATCTACACCTTCTCTGCTTTTGTGCTCAACGCAACACAGTCTTCTACATCCAATTTGTAGAGGTTCTTCACCCGAACCCTGATCCACTACCCTTGTACTGGGGTTATGTGATGAAGGAAAGCCTTTCCTTTGCTAAATATCACATCATAGCCATGGTCCTCCAACATAGCAATTGAAACCAAATTATTCTTCAGACCCATAACATACATGAAATATTTTAATGTGAGAAGAGAACAAGATTCCCTCTGAAAATTAACAGTACCAATGTCGGTTGCACTATGCTTTCCATCATCTCCCATTTCGATGTGCGTTTGGAGGTCCTTCTCCTCCAAGTCACTGAAGAATTATTTATTTTCGGTCATATGGAATGAGGCTTCGCTATCCAGATACCACACACTACCCATCACCGATGTCACCATGCAAGAAATAAGGGTGAAATCCAACTTGAATTGTGAAGAAAGAGCTTCACCTACCAGTCCTCCCGAGGGCTTCTTGTTAGAATTCTTGTTCAGACACTTCATGGCATAGTGTCCTAGCTCATGATAGTGAAAACATTTAATATTCAACAAGTCCTTCTTCTTGCTTCCCTGACTAGAATCCCCTTTGGGTTGGAATTTATTTCTTTTCCCTTTCTTCACCTTTTTGCCTAAGGCATAATTTTCCTCATCATCATGCTTGGATGAGGTTCCATTTCTGGTGCTCTGCCTTATCTCTTCTTGCACCAATTTAGACCACAAATTCTCCCACATTGGTAAATTATCCCTCCCATTTATCCAATCCTATTAGTTGTTCATGCTCTTAGGAAGGCCTAGAAGTGTTAGGCTAACCAGATCACCTTCAACAACTGTAATACCAACACCCTCAAGTTCATCCTGACATTGGGTGAATATGCTAAGCTATTGTGGTATTGTATCGCTCTTCTTCGTATTTATCTTCTGAAGCTTGTCCTCCAGTGCCAGGTTCCTATGGTCAATGTTGTTTTGAAACAAGGACCAAGGCTTTTCACATTTCATATGATGTATGCTTCCTGTGGAGGTTCGAGACAATATGATCTTGAAATCCTTCTAGTATGGTCCTTCTTGCCTTTGCAACACATTTCCTCCACTCTACCAGATCTTGAGCATCAGTTGTTGGAGGCTTAGGAATATCTTTGTCTATGAATTCCTTGAGTTTGTTGTCTTCTAACACTACTTCCATACTGTCCTTCCAAGAAATATAGTTCGAACTACCCTCAAGGGAATATTCAAGTCTCAATCCATAGAACGACATCCTGATGGCTCTGAAAAATGATACTGAAAATTTGATTTCACCTACAAAAGGCAAAATTTCATTCTCCTCTTCTTGAGTGATTTCTTCTCAAATACCATGTAGAAATTCCTTGTAGATTCAAACTACTAATTGTAATTTACTAAAACAACAGACTTGAATCTACTCTACTCATCGGCGAAAATAATTAAACGATCACAAAATCACAAAGCATACAAGTTAAAGAATTAAACCAACACATTACACAATGGTTTCCTGGGGAAAGCCACAACTAAAAACCCCTGCTAGCTGTATATTACATTAGTTAGAAAATATGAGAAGATCACAATGCTTTGCTCAAGCCTGAGCAACCTCTACACTATCTCTATCTGTCTCACAACTTCCTAAACAAGCTCAGACCAATACTTAACCTAGTTTTGGCTTTCCTAAGCACCTATTTACTTACGTTTTTTCCTTGCGAATTAGCCCCCTATTAATTAGGGAAATTCATCAATATGAATTGTGCATCCTCATAGCCCTTCCTCTAAATGCATGCACCACCTATATAATTCAAATGATTATACAACTGATAGTAGATTGCCCTTCAACTCCAATTTAAAATGGGTAACTCTCAGATCTGACATGCATGAGTTATTTATGAGTGAATCATCAGGTAACTGGTTGAAAACATGAAGCAACACCCTAATGTTTGACCTCCTACAAGCTCATCCATTAGTTGGAACTAGTTTAACTGAATTTAACTCAGTTAAATTGAATTAATTAATTACAACTCAAAATAAACTCAACTAGGTCTCCTAAAAAGTAGGAGACACTCTACATGACTCTAGTTAGACCCTCGACTCGAATTAACTAAGTCAACTAAGTCAAATTAACTTAGTTAACTCATACAAGTTGTCTTGTGATGTGAAATTACAATTTTATTCCTAATTTAATTCAAGGATAAAATTAAATCAAGATTTTCTTGTTTCATTTTAAACACAACATAATGGAAAAGTTCTCATGCATATGTGGCTTGATTAAATGTCTCAGCCTCAAAGGTTCTGTCAACTCAAATCAGTCCTAACCATTCTCATTGTTGCATTCAAGTTGATGCCATTCAAGCAATTTATTGTGAATTATGTATAAGTTGAATGCATCAATGGCCTATTTCCACTTCATCCTTTTGCAATGTGCCTACGTGGAGTGTATCACCGCAAAACATATACCCAACATTTTCTAATATTGGCATAGTGATCATGTCACATAAACGTCGGCTTTTAATGTTGGATGCGAACTTGAGCCTTTAAATTGTAATCAAGCGAACACAACCAAAATAATTTAACCGATCTCTGCGATGAGTCTAGACTCCATAACATCAAATCTTCGCTCGAATTTAGAATTGGCTCGCTCGTTGTGCCTTTACCCTAAAACTCTAAATTTTCTTCGTTCAAAGCCAAATTGTGTCATGGATTTCAGAATGCTTCAGCCATCGGTCCTTTTATCAATAATCTTCATTGAAACTTGGACGCAAGGAATAACCCAAAAAGTTATATAGGCTCCAGTGAGAAGATAATCATAACTATTCTAGAATTTCTTCCTCCAAAAAAATATTACATGGCTACTACAAGAACCTTTTCCTTTTAGTTCTATGTCCGAGAAGTCAAGTGAAACCCTTCAACACTTGTAAAACATGAATGAACCCAATTATATAGAGAAGCAAACTTATTCAACAACTCGACCCTTCTCAACACTTCACATTTCATGCCCTGATCCAATGAATCCCATAGAGTATAAATATACCCCAATAAAAAAATTGCCAAGTTTCCTCCTTGTTAGGTATTCAATTACTCCCCAAGGCAACAGGGAATTTTCATTAACGAATTACTTCATTCTTACCAAAAATATATGTTTATTTGGAGGGAAAGTAGCCCTTTATTTATAGAATTCATAGAGCTTTAGGGAAAGTAACTGACTTGCCCTTTTGGAGGCAGAAAAAAAATTCAATAATTTAAATATTCTTGGAGCCAAAAATTCGTATAGGGTTAACTCATTCTTAAATTGAAATTTCAGATATTATTGGAGCCAAACATGTCTTTCCCTTGGATTGAGGCACCTTCTTGACTTCAAGATTTGATGAATAATGATAAAATATCACATCATCCATATGATAGGGCTTTAACCATAATGAGTTTCTTCTAAGCCCATAAACTAATGACAAGATTCCATGTCACCATATTTGGGGCTTTTGACCCTGGAGAATGTTAGGCACCATCATCATGCTTGGGGTTTTTTTCCCACAAATTGGGTCCTTCAACTTCAAACAACCATAACTCCTAAACCTTGAGGTGTTATGTGATGTGCCATATACCGTTGGAATCGACTTGATGAGCTGCTTCAAATGATGGTGGTCTTGGGCCAAACCAGACTAATCTTTGTTCTCAAAAAATAAAACAAGTGTGGGGCTTCAAGGGTTATGTAGGGCTTCTGACTAATGGAGCTAACAATTGATGAAATTTAGACAAATATTAAGAGCGTTCAATAGCATACATTGGCAACAATGACAACAACATTGAATAGAATGAGCTTGTCAGCCTACAAATTTAAGAGGAAGGGGACATTGAAATTATGGTTGAAATAAATATTTAGCTATAAAGTATTAATATTTTGTATAGGGGAATGTGTGGTTCAATTTAAAATATTTTAAAGTTAGTTTTATTTACTTATTTATTAAATGAAAAAAATATTTAATTTATATTTTTTAATTGAAATATTATTATTTTTATAATTTTTCATTGTTAAAAAGGTTAAATGATTATATGTAATTTCAATTGAAATTAAAATAAATCCTTTAACTTTGAAAATAATTTTCAGTCATTTGGAAAGTGAAAGGACAACTTATAGAGATTTGCTATAAATGATATTTATTTGTTTAATGATTTTCCAGTGATCTTTTCCATCATAAAGCAATTACACAAAAGGAGCTCAATAGTAAAAGAAAAATTCCATAATGATCATAAAGACACAACCACACAATAACACAAGAGATTACCCTACGAAAACCCACAAGGGGTAAAAACCCAGCAATCCTTCTTTTATAGAATCAATCCAATAAGAGGGACATCAAAATCAATATGAAAGATAATTGACCAACATGAATGACAAGATCAACCTCTCGCCAATAAACCAAGTCAACCCTCACAAAATTGTCCACAAAGTATCCTTGAGTATCTCGATCAAGATCTGAAATAGGTATGCTCCAAAGAGCCAAAATTTGACCTCTACCTTAGCCTCAGAAGATTAATCTTGACCATAGACAAACCACAAGAAATTTTAGACTCTATTTTAGAAAGATACCCAAGAAACCCACACTGATCTCAACCTCTTGTACTTGGTTGAGCGAGGGCAAAAAGAACACTTCTTATACTTCTGTTTTCGACCTCCTTGACTTGTCCTCCTTCTTAGATTGTTGAGATGTATTTCTTCTTGTGTGATAATGTGAAGTGTGCCAAGAGCGAGGACGAATGTGTCCTTAATATAGACATCATGAGGTTGAATGGGTGCCATAATGGGTTAAGCTGAGCATTTAGAGGAGTTGACTTGGTTACTTTTGGAGGGAAAAATACAAATTCAAAATTCTTCTTTTGCAAAGGTCATTAAGAACATGTCTTTCATATTTTCTTCTGGTGAAATAATGAGCATGAAGAACATGCTACATAGAAACATATATTGTTACAAATGCATTAATGAGGAAAAATGATAATTATGAAGACTGACCATAGCTATAAAATTCAACAATTTCTTCCAATGGACTGGTAAATATAAGAGAGTTTCCATAAGAGTTGTAAATATATAATTGAAGTTGGTTGATATAGTTGATATCTAAATATGAAAATGACTGAAAATTTTATTTATAGCATCAATTTTTTTTAAATTCTTCTTTTGTATTGTATTGTCATTTGAGCCATGAAAATTTTATTTATAGCATCATTTTTTTTTAATTCTTCTTTTGTATTGTATTCTCATTTTCCATGCTCACTTGGAGTTAACACGTGTCCCTTTTAAAGTAAAAATAAAATATCTTTTAAATTAAAAAATAATGTTGGCCATGATCAAAATAAAAGAAAATATACATATATATTTGCTTAGTTTTACTTAAACTTATTATAAAATGTAGTCCCAATATAACTCTGCTTTCTTTATTGATTGTTGGTAGTACAACTCCATACAAAGGAGAATGGTAAAAATATTTCGCTATCACTCTATTTCATAAATAAAATATTATATTACAACCCAATACAAAGGAGACCTGATAAATATATTCTTCTCACTCTCAATTATAAATAAAACATTTCCATGCTCATATGAAATAAGATAATTTTATATGAACTTGTAAAATTATTTTAAAGTAATTAAAACAAAAAACAAACAAAGCTGATATTATTTATATTTGCATATTTCAATTGATACGTATATAAACAATTTTAATATTCATGTTAATTAATTTATTTTAATATCAAATTTAGAAAAAACATACACATATATGTATATATATGAAATACAATAAAATATTTCAATGTGCAAATAGAGGAAGTAATTGAAAGTAAAAATATTGATTGTATTAAAAAAAATACCTACAATTTTTTTTTAAATGTAAAAAAGCAATTAATAATTAGATATATAAACACACTAAACATACTTTAATATAATTTTAAACTAATATAATACTAAAAACTAATACAAAAATTTAAAATAATAAGAATTTAATAAACTTCATATTACACTTGTTTACTTCTTGTTCCTATCCATTTTTTTATGTAAACATCGCTTGCTAATAGAAACTTCTTTCAGATTTTTTAATTTTTAATATAATATTTATATCTTACAATTAAATTTAAAACCACATAATTAACCATCAACGAGTAGAAAAAAGTAATTTAATATATATTTTTTCAAAACTTTAATAAAGTTCATAAAATCTGTTTAAAAAATTCAAAATTAATTAAAAGTCAAAGTTTTTTTTTACCAAAATAAAAATCAATATAACTTGCATTAGGAAAGTATACTAAAATATCTCAATGCTCATGTCAACTAAATTGTTTAAATGTCAATAATTTACATTTATATGGTTTAAAATAATAATGATAATAATAATAAAGTAATTAACAATATAAATTCTTATGTTATAAAATTTCAAGTATAATTATTTTACATTTTGACTCTTTTATTAAGGGTTAATTTTGAAAGGAGCAAATTGTTGGACATCGGATAAACTAGTGTTCCCCATGTGTTTCGTGACATGTGTTTAACAACCTCTCATGGATTTGTTAACTCTAGCGATGCCTCTATGTACTAACACAAGCGGGTTTTGGTGTAACGATAATTGTGATTCTAACAAGTGGTATCAGAGCCAAAGGTCTCGAATCACATCCCATTTACGCTCGGGGGAGATTGTTGGACATTGGATAAACCAAAGCTCCTTGTGTGTTCCGTGACATGTTAAGGGATTTTCAAAAAAATGAATCCATTTATGCTTTCAAAGTTGCAATTTGAAAAATTATATATATATATATATATATATATATATATATATATATATATATATATATCTTGATCTTAATCATCATCTATCATGGCCTTAGAGGGATGCAATCTTTGGAAGTACAATTTTTTTAGGTTTTGCACTATAAAAAGGGTTTGCATATGAAAAGATTTGATTCTTCTCGGTTTTTTTAGATTAGTGATCAAGATGGATCTATATTGGTATAAAATAAAGTTTTAAAATGATAATAAAGGTATTTCATGTTTTTTCCTACATCCATGTGTAGAGGAAGGAAGCAAGAAAATGATCAATAAAACAAAGCTCCATTTCAAAACTAAATTAACCATTGGTGAAATTTCAAGAGTCTTATTTGCAGGGAATTCTAGTATCAAAACATGTCAGTGAGATATTTATTTGATTTGGATAATTTTCAATTTTTGAGTTTTGAATATAATTTCAATATGTAAGAAAACGAGATAATGGTCACTGCGATACAATATGGTTATAAATAACCTATTTATAATACTAAATTAACCATTAGTGAAATTTCAAGAGTCTTATTTGCAGGGAATTCTAGTATCAAAACATGTCAGTGAGATATTTATTTGATTTGGTTTGAGTTTTGAATATAATTTCAATCTGTAAGAAAACGAGATAATGGTCACTGCGATACAATATGGTTATAAATAACCTATTTATAATTTATAACAATGGTAACTTTTATTAAACAAATGATCTATCACTATATAGCTCATGAGGCTTTTATTAAAATGGTCTCGTTTTGGAATACTTCCCAGATTATTTTCAGCGTTATGGTATTACATTTCAATAGTCACTGTCGAAACGTTTAGTATATTCATTGTCCAAATGTTTAGTATATTCAGGTTTTGAGATGTGTTTTTTTAAATGAAATTCCATTTTTCCTGGATCTACATTTTCCTCTTAAATTTTTCACATTGCATACTTCATATTACCAAATAAAACTCTATTTTACCAATTATTTGTATCCTTTTAATTTTAACCATGGGTGAAATTACATAAATCCATCCCATAATTTTTAGTTAATTATTCATTATTTATTGGAACCCAGAAGGGAGAATTCAAATAAGGTCATCCTATGGCGATTCCTATTTCCGATTTTATAGCAATATTAATGCTATCTGACATGCGAGCGGAATAGCCATAGCCCTCTGAGTGACAGCACGTGGAGAGAGAGGGCGAGCGTGGAGAGGGCACTCCATAGCTATTCCCCTCGCAGGTCAGATAGCATTAATATTGCTATAGGGTCGAAAATAGGAGTCCTCGTCATCATATAGGGTGCGAGTAAAATTCAACTATAAAAATAAGCTACAATTTTCTTTGATAGAAGCAGAGGCATTTTCCACGTCAGTTATTTGATGTGTAGTAGAGAGGCATTTGTCCTTTCAATTCTTTTGGTAACAATTGTACCAAAACTTTGAGTTGATTGGGTTTAAAAGTGTTAGTGTACTGGATTTAATTTTATTATAAATTTTTGAAATATTTTAAAAAATAAATTAATTATTTATGTCATTATTATTCATCAAATTTGAAAATATTTTCAAAATATATAATTGACATTATGAAAATTTGCACATTTGTTAAAAAATTTGAATGTAAGAATTCAAATAGCCCCAAAAAGAGATCGACCCACCGTGGTTTCAAAAAAATGAAAACCAGAGACCTTTTCTCAATATTATAAAATAACTAATTTACTTTTAAATATCTTATTTTATATTTTACTATTTATATTAATTACGCCAAAGGCGTTTTGTCCGTGCAATTTCAATGTCTAAACATAGCGAATGTGAGAGCTTACTTTTCGTCGTCCTCATACCTATCCAAATTTGACACGTTTTCATTTGCTATTACACACAGTTGCTACCAAAAAAAAGTGACACTAAACTGACTTACTCTGAGTGTACATAGGGTGTAGTGGTTTAGTGGTTTCTTTCTATATCGGTTTCTTTCTATATCTGTTATAGTATATAGCGTAAAGTGGATAGATAATTTTAGATGATTTTTTAAATTTTTTTAAAAGTAATTAAAACAAAAAAAACAAACAAAGTTGATATTATTTATATTTTCATATTTCAATTGATATGTATATAATTTTTTTAATATTTATGTTAATTAATTTATTTTAATATTAATTTTAGAAAAAACATATATATGTATATATATGAAATACAATAAAATATTTCAATGTACAAATAGAGGAAGTAATTGAAAATAAAAATATTGAAAGTAATATTGATTGTATTAAAAAAACAAGTACATGTTTTTTTATTTTTTTTTGAAAGTAATTAATAATTAGATATATAAACTCACTAGATATACTTTAATATAACTTTAAACTAATATAATATTAAAAACTAATCCCCGGATGCGAGTGGTAGATGAGCATTCAATGCAGATTTGCTGCCAAACAAGTAGGTGGCTGAACCACATGGTAACCTGCGCTTTCCCCTGTGGGAATTTAAGGCAGGCCACTGCCCTTGGCCAGCACCATCAACCCATTGTGTGGATCGAGACATCCCCTGCAAGCATAGAAATATGGAGCCAAACCCTCTGCAATTCTCCATTCGGCCTCTGAGTTGCTCTTGCCACCCTGCCACAGCAGAGCCAAGCCTTCGCACCGCAACGGGTAGACGTTGCAGACTCCTCTGCTGCATCGACCTGGGCAATGGTCATCACTTCTCTCAGTCCATTCATTGTGCCCTGCAAATTGAGGTCTCGGCCCCTGTCTCTGGCCCTGACTTGATTCCCCCTGTTCTTCACAATTTCCCCTCCGCTGTACTCGCCCCGCTCCCTGCCACTTTGGCTCAACTCTCGCTGCAGCTTCCAACCCAGAGAAACATGCGTCGACGCCATCGCATGCGAAGCAGGCGAGGTGGTAGTCGTGGCAGTGCCATCCACCCCCCGTCATTGCCTCCATCTGTTTCGACTTCCCCTTCAGCCTCCCCGCCCCCAGCCCTTCCTCTTCCCGCTTCCATGGCAGATATCCAGAAACTCGCAGCGGCCGAGGACGAGCTTGCTCCCGTGAGGTTCGTCGAACTGATGGAGCCACCCAACACACCAATCTCACTGCTACTTCCCAGCAGGCTCAATTCCATTTTCTCTGCTCCATGGACAGACCGGTAATCATTGCTACCATCTCGGTGGACTTCAGGGAGGTAGCTGGCTCGTGCGTTGATCCAGACCACAGCCCTGAGATGAACTAGGTCCCTCCTTCGCACGTCAATATTCAGGGGGAGCCGAGCTCTAGCCACCCGCAGAAAGCCATGGACCATCCGTCCAGCAGCAGACAGAAGACCTCGGGAGGCAACGCCACCAGCAAAGACAAAGGCATTCAGGTGGAAGACCGAGAGCCATAGGACACCGCAGGTGGCAGGCAGGCAGAGGAAACTGATTTAGGAGAGTATGGCTGGTGTCCGATCGTGGAAGAGAAGCCACCGTCCTAAGACACCTTGTAGTTGCATGCCACATGCCACGTAAGCGTGAGTTCTGAGTTGTTTTTTTTGTTTTACAGTGGTTAATTTTGGCCGGCTTTTTTGAATTTTACAGTGGTCAATATTGGTAGCCTTTTTTGAATTTTACAGTCTTTTTACAGTGGTCAATTTTGGTAGTAATTTTGAGTCCTGGAACTGTAGCCCCTGGGTGGGTAGAATGAACCTATCTTTATCTCGTTCTCGGATTGGCTTCCCCATCTTTGGCAGTCTCGATTTTAAGTCTTGATGTTTAAAATGGTCATATGACTGATCTAGACCGCCAGGTTTTCATCAATAGATTTAGTTTTACCTAGAAAAAATAAAACTAATACAAAAATTTAAAATAATAAGAGTTTAATAAACTTCGTATTACACTTGTTTACTTCTTGTTCCTATCCATTTTTTATGTAAGCATGGTTGCTAATAGAAACCTTTTTTTAGATTTTTAAATTTTTAATATAATTTTTGTATCTTACAATTAAATTTAAAACCACATAATTAGCTATCAACCCATAGAAAAAAGTAATTTACATCTTAAAAAATTTAAAATTATGTTTTAGTTTCAATATATTCAGTTTAATATTTTCTTTTTCAAGACTTTATAAACTTCATAAATTTTGTTTAAAAAATTCAAAATTAATTAAAAGTCAAAGTTTTTTACCAAAATAAAAAACAATATAACATGCAAATATACTAAAATATCTCAATGCTCATGTCAACTAAATTATTTAAATGTCAATAATTTACAATTATATGGTTTAAAACAACAATAATAATAAAGTAATTAAAAATATAAATTCTTATATTATAAAATTTCAAGTATAATTATTTTACATTTTGACTCTTTTATGAAGGGTTAATTTTGAACAGAGCAAATTGTTGGATATTGGATAAACTAGCTCTCCCCATGTGTTTTGTGACATGTGTTTAACTGCCTTTCATGGATTTGTTAACTCTGGGGATGCATTTGTTTACTAACACAAGCCGATTTTGGTGTAACAATAATTGTGATTCTAACAAGTGGTATCAGAGCAAAAGACCAAACGTTTAGAGTTCAAATCACATCCCATTTACGCTCGGGGAGATTGTTGGACATGATTCTAACAAGTGGTATCAGAGCCAAAGGTCTCTAGTTCGAATCACACCTGATTTGGGGGAGATTGTTAGACATTGGATAAACCAACGCTCCTTGTGTGTTTTGTGACATGTGGTTAACCACCTCTCAAGGATCCGTTAACTCTAGCGATGCGTCCTAACACAAATGATTGTTGGAATTTCATGTTTAAGCTATTTTAATTCTATGTTAAGGGATTTTCAAGCACCTTGATTGTTGGAGTTTCATGTTTAAGTTATTTTTATTCTATGTTAAGGGATTTTCAAGCCCTTGGGGTTTTGGTGTAACGAAAATCATGATTCTAACACAAATGATTGTTGGAATTTCATGTTTAAGCTATTTTTATTCTATATTAAGGTATTTTCAAGGGAATGAATCCATTTATGCGTTCAAAATTACAATATATATATATATATATATATATCGATCTTAATCATCATCTATTAGGTCCCTAATGGGATGCAATATTTGGATGTGTAATTTTTTAAGGTTTTGCACTGTAAAAAGGGTTTGCACCTAAGAAGATTTGATCCCTCTGGGCTCTTTAGATCCGTGATCAAAATGGATTTATATAAGATATATTATGTTTTTTCCTAATCCATGTGTAAAGGAAAGAAGCAAGAAAGTGATCTATGAAAAGGGTTTGCACCTAAGAAAATTTGATCCTTCTGAGCTCTTTAGATTCGTGATCAAAATAGATTTATATTGGTATAAAATAAAGTTTTGAAATGATCATAAAAATATATTATGTTTTTTCCTAATCCATGTGTAAAGGAAAGAAGCAAGAAAGTGATCGATGAAACAAAGCTCCATTTAAAAACTAAATTAACCATTAGTGAAATTTTATGAGTCTTATGTGGAAGAAATTTCAAGAGTTTTATATGCAGGAAATTCTGGTATCGAAACATGTCAATGAAATATTTATTTGATTTAGATCATTTTCAACTTTTGAGTTTTGAATATAGTTTCAATCCGTGAGGAAACGAGGTAACAGTCACTACCA
This sequence comes from Pinus tabuliformis, assembly GCA_031772625.1. Lineage (NCBI taxonomy): Eukaryota > Viridiplantae > Streptophyta > Pinopsida > Pinales > Pinaceae > Pinus > Pinus tabuliformis. Next base: position 1,396,554,808 of record CM062820.1, read on the forward strand.
TAGAATAGGTTATAAATAACTTATTTATAATTTATAATTTATATGGCTTTTATTGGATAAATCTATACTTTTTTTCAACAACAATTGTAACTTTTATTAAACAAATAATCTATCACTATAGAGCTCATGAGGTTTTTATTAGTCCATGCCATCTGGCAATGGCCAGGGACTATAGTATTCGGTTTGCGATGTTATTACATTAGTTTACATGCTTGTTATTAGTGGCTGCCACTTATAAAGTAAAGTTTTTAGAGTCATATAGTTTTACTATTTTAATAAACCAAAGTTTCCAGAGACATATCATTTTTCCATCTTATTTGGCCTCTTCCTGAGGCGGAGAGGAAAAAATCATATGTTATGTGTATTTATTTCGGAATGTTATGTGTATTTATTTCGGAAATTTAAAAGTAATGAAAATATAATGGAAACTAATGCTAGCATTAGTTTCATAGTTTCACAGACATTAAATGTTATAGTGGTGAGCAAGTTCCCATGTTCTAGTTTATCTTGTGCATTGAACTTGCATAGTGCTTTGAACTTGCCATGTGGTGCAACAGGTGCCAGCTTTTGCGCTGCCTAGCTTTGACAATTCGACAACAAGACCGGTGATGCATATTGACTGGTACAGCTCATATACAGACTGATAGGGACCGATAGAGAGCTATAGGGACCGATAGAGAGCTACAACTATAAGTACTGGTACAAGTAGCACAGCTACAGCTTACACAAACAGACTCATACAAACTCACACTACTTACACCCATAGACTGCTTCCCAGATGCTGGAAGTTGATGGCTGCCCTCTTCTGCCATGCGTGGACCTGCTTGGTTGTGAATACCCTGGACCTGACCTGCTCAGGAGCCGAATTAACCTGAATGGCAAAGCGACACCATGTTCAAAAGGTATGAGGCGCGAACGATTATCTCCAAGATGCAGGTCACAACATTTTGAATTATAATTTTCTGCAGAATGATCAATTTCCATTTATAAGTTTACATAATTGTTGAAGGCATCAAAATTTCAAAAACTTTAAATCAAAATTTCAAAACCGTAAACACAACATTTTAAATTTTTTTGGGTTACTGGTACTTACTGAATTTTACAGCTCCATTAGCATTCAGTGCGGCTCCATCAGCTTATGCTCATGAGTATTTTCCACTGAGTCTGGCCCCTTAATCAATTTGAGAGTGTTCTCAACGAAACCAACCTCATCATTTGAGGCTGCATACCTCATGAGCCGAATTAACCTGAATCGCAAAGCGGCCCCATCTTCAAAAGGGTATGAGGCGTGAACGATTATCTCCAAGACACAGGTCTGCTTCCAATATGGAGGTCTGCTTCTTAACCTGAAATTGCTGACCAATATTTTTGACCTTCTACATGTAATATATCTCACCTCATTTTTTCAGGATATTAATTCACAACATTTTGAATTCTAATTTTCTGCAGAATGATCAATTTCCATTTATAAGTTTACGTAATTGTTGAAAGCATCAAAATTTCAAAACTGTAAATCAAAATTTCAAAACTGTAAAGGCAACATCTTAATTTTTTTTTGGGTTACTGGTACTTACTGAATTTTACAGCTCCATTAGCATTGAGTGCGGCTCCATCAGCTACTTCCGCATCCTCAAAAGCGACGTCAATGGTTGCTTCAACGAACTCCACTCCGTCATCGTAGAAATTCCTCGCATATTTGGGGTGATATCATTCTGTACAGTGTCCATGAAATTTGCCGAAGGCCTATTCTTCAACTGAAAGAAGTATCCATAAAACTGTCAGTCGACAAATGCCCCTTTTCTTTTCTTAATTAGATCCATCTGGTCAACTGATATTATATGATGTGGGCATAATGTAAGTACGATGATCGGTGTAAAAGATGCATCACAATGCAAGGGTTTATCTGTATTAATACACCTCTGCATTTTGTAAATAGTTGTAAATATCTTCAACATAAATAGTACACATTTGAGGATTTGTGTGGTCTTTGTCTGTCTGTGTGCTTCAAACAACGTTGTGAATTGGATCTTCCCTCCTGCTTTGCCTTTGAGGACTAAACAAATTATAAAAATAAATTAAAATCATGCATAAAGATCTCTACAAAAGTAATTTTGCCTGGAATAGGATTAGGAGGATCGCATTTCGGAACCAAACCTGGTCTTTCGCTGTTGACAAGCAATCGGTAGCAGCAGCATGAAGATTTGTGACATCGCCTAAAATTGTGTGCCTTTTAGGCTGAGAACGGCTTGCAAATATTATCAGGGTTTGAAGGCAAGAAATGCAGTTGGTGAAATTCCAGCTTACCAGTAATGGCGGTCACTGTAATTCCAGAGCGATTCCCTCTGAACTGAGCTATTCGAACGCAATAACAGGTAATTGCGGTTACTCTGGCCTAGTGGGAAATGCATGCGCTGCTACTGACACGTGAAATCCATGCAAAAGGCAATATTTGTGTGTTGGAGCGACTGCTATTCTGCGCCGTTGGATTGGCCCGCGGTATTGAGCCCGCCGTGGTTACAACGCTCGTGGTGTAAAGTTAAATACACTTTTCGACAACGACTCTGACATCACTTTTGACTGTCAATTCGGTGAACGAGCTCCCACATATAAATATCGTTGTCATGTGGGGCGAAGTTGGGAAACATACCAATGTTGGTGATCTTCCTCTGTAATATGAGTTTTGAAGGCGAATCTGTAAAGAACTGTAAAAAGAAATATGTGCATTCCTCCGTGTACATACATTCTTTTAATACAGGAATTCATTCAATAGCCCCTTTGTTATATGATAATGCGATTTGTCATGATTATGGGATTCCCGTTCAGAATCATAATAATGTCTTCTTCACTTTCTTAGAATGAATGTTGGTGGCTTACTTAATAATGAAAGAGATTACGTTTTTAAGGAGCGATTGGTCTGATAACAATTCAATGGGCAATCCCCTGAAAACTGTTGTCCATTTGAAAGGGGTTTTGTTTTTCCAAAGTCGACCATTTAACGTCACTCAACTCTGCAAGGGCTATGCCCCATCATACGCGGCTTCAGCGCAGTTAGGTCTCTACTCAATGCATATATTTTGTGTAGGCGAGATATCAATCCCCAATTATAATATGTCCATCCTCCTTTCAATTTGTATCGACTACATTCACGACCGAACAAAGAGTGATACATGGGAAGATCACTCCTTCCATGTGGATGGACATGCAAGGTGAAAGTGCCAGAGGAGTGGAGCTCCATCTGGAAAACATCATTTAATTCCTTTATTCTCATTTCCACGAGCTTCGTTTGAGGTGTCCACTGACCCATTTGCACTAAGACCATTCAATTTTCATGGAACTGGAGCGAAATTTCTTACTCCAACAATTTCTTTTGTGTTCCCTTGCTCCATCTCGTATCCTTTCTTAGAAAACTTATCTGCCTCATCATTTAGGGATCCAAGAGTATGAGACAAAGATATCTCATATTTTTTACATTGCATTGCTATCTTGAGGACTATTGAAGAGAAACAAAAGTTTCTTCCTAGTGCGTTGGAGATTTCCTAATAACAATCATATAAGCCCCCTTAACCTTTATTTTCTTTATTCTTTTACTTATGACTATCTCCAAACCTTTCCACAAGACCCAAAATTCATCTTGATTGTTTGTTGCTACTCACAAGCCTCAAGAAAAGCTATAAACCATTTGTTCCTTGGGGCAATAGATGACCCCTCCTACTCTAGCTGCCCCCAATTTTATACCAACTTTAAAAAGAAATAACATAAATAAAAATAAAAGAGTGTAAGGAAAATGTATAATTCTTATATTTTTTAAAATGTTCCACTACATAACTTAAAGTAACTATTTAAAGATCATCTTAATTAATTTATTTCACTTGTATATATAAAAAAGAAAGTGAATAATAATAATAATAATAATAATAATAATAATAATAATAATAATATAATGTTGAAAGTAAAAAAATAGTTGCAAGTTAAAAATTTAATTACTTCATAATAATAAAAGTCATAAATACAAGTCATAAGAGGAATATGTATAATTCATTTAATTCTTAATATAGATTTAACATGTAGCATTAAAAATATTAATAATAATAAAATCCAATGTAATTCTTAATAAAATATTGTTAAATAAAATATTTCAATGTCAACTATCTGTATACTATATAAAATAATTGAGAAAATTAAATTTTTATGATTAAATATTTCTATTAGTCTTATTATTTTACATTTTGGTCATTTTAAAGGTATATTTTTTAGACAATTTTGTTTAAAATTAAGCAATTATTTTTTGGAATTGAAACTTAAAATCTAGGAGAGATTTGTTGGAATTGAAGTTTAAGTTGTGTATTGTACACAATACAAGTGCGAGAGTATTTTCAATAAGTAGTATATATCAATCTTAATCAAGGAGATTCTATCAAGAAACTCGATAGGTTAAATTTGTCGAGGCTAAAACCTTTTGTCGAGGCTAAAACCCTTTTTCAAGTTTTACACATTAAAAGATATTTGCACTTAGAAAAGTCTTTCAGTAAAATCACATAACATAAATTTTTGGTCGAGGCATTTGGAACCAACAAGTGTGGTTCATCATGAGGACTAGATGAAGAAGCAGACCATGACAAAGGCTTAAATAGAAAGCAATGTAGAGACATAATTTCAAGTAACGACTATATTTGAATATTAATTTATTAATATATTAAAAACAAATATGAGTTTTTTGAAAAATAATATTTAAATAATGATATTAGTTTATTAATTTATTAAAAAATATTAATAAGTAATGGCTATATTAAATGGCTAGTTTTTGAAAAATAATATTTAAATTAATTTACTAAAACCAAATATTACTAGTTTTTGAAAAATAATATTTAAATAATGATATTAGTTTATTAATTCATCAAAAAAATATTAACAAAAATTTCTCTTATGTGATTTCTACCAAGATTTTTCTTAATTCATTATGGAAATCTATGATTAAGATAAATTATATAAATATATAATTAAAATAATATATAATACTATTCCACAATCAAGAGAACATTTATATAAAATCTTATTTCAAAAATATTTAAGATTATTTAAAAAAATATAAAAATGAGTTGAAAATTAAGATATTTTTGTATATAAAACTTTGTTTTATAAAAAAATAACGGAATAATTTCATTAATTTATATTAAATCCATTCTAGATTATATATACTGAAATTTAAAATAAAAATATAAAAAAAATGATTATTTAATATATAAATATTTATTTAAAATAAAAATAGAAATAGAAAAGCAAAACTATATCATTATCTAATTTTTATATAAAAAAAATACAATCGTGTTATTAGTATAGCCTTTCTACGTAAAAACATGTTTATGAGTAGTAATAATGGTCCACGACTAGGCACTAAAAGTAGTTATATATGGTGAAGTTGTATAAAGACAGAGATGGTTGGGATAAAATGAGTTGGGAAAAGTAAGTGGTTACTAGATGTCACGGGTCTCTTCTTTCTTGATTAGGTAATCAACTATTGGAACGAATCTTACTTTATCTAGAAGACTATGACAAAGCTTGGATTAGGGGGGAGAAAACAAGACTTCCTGGTTGCACTACACTCTATCGCTCCGCATTGTTGGCTTATGTCAAAAGGACTGTGGTGACACTATAAAATGGTTTGGGGCAATGCAAAAGGTAACTCTGGTGGTTCTAGACATTTACATGCATATTCTTTACCAATTTTATTCCTGGACTCTTAATTGTTGGTCCAGATCATCTGGAGATGGGAAGTCTCTCTGAAAATCATCATCTAATATTGGTTACTATGTGAAATAAAATGCTCACTTGGGATAATGAATGCAAAAGGAGCTTCGAGGGTCCACGCCGGTGCCCTTTTTGCATGAGGTCACAAGAATAGGTCATACATCTCTTCTTGCAGTGTTATTTGTCCTTGCAGGGTTGGACTCGGGTTCTTGGCTTGTTACAACTGACCCCCATGGGACATTTCTCCATTGTGGAAGCAAATGGTGGACTACTAGTTTGGGAAAGCATAAATGTGTACCTTGTATATTATTTGGGAGATCTAGAGAGTGAGGAACTCTTTGATTTTTGAAGATAAACAACTATACATCTCCATAATTGTTTCCAACATTTTGGCTTGGCTGGAATTGTTGATCCCACATTTTGGCTTCACTGGAATTGAAGCGGGATCAACAACGCATATTGTTGATGCTTTTGTGGGTGTGGAGCTTGGCTGAGATTAAATCTCCAGACACATTTCTTTCTCCATGTCTGGTACCAACTCTAGAGCTGAGATCCTGGCTCTCGAGTTGTTATGATTTTTTAAGAAACAAAGAATGGATAACATTACTATATATGGTGACTCAAAAAGCTTCATTGACCCGATCTCTTGTTGTTCTAACTTTGGGCTCCATTTTTCAAATAACTGGATGGAGGGAATTGAACATCATGCTTTTAAATAACTGGATGGAGAGAAGTGAACATCTGAAGCAGGTATTTGTGGATATTTAGTTCTTTCCCATGGATATTTCGTTCTTGCAGGTTTACAGGGAATCAAATATGGTAGCTTATGGATTATCGAAGAAATGTCCTTTGGCTACTCATGGATCCATGTTTTATAAACTATTTCTGATGGTTTGGTGATCGAGGAGGGTGAGCTGGTCCTCTTGTAAATGGCCATGCCATATCACATTTTCTATGTTTTGTTAGTCTTGTCTTATGTGAATAAGTTTTATTTTTATTTTTATTTTTGGTCGTCCTCTTTGGTCCTATTACAGGAATGTCAGTTTTGCATGAGGATTAGGAAGATTAACATTTTTTTTGGGCAAATATGAAACACATATGGTTAACATGTACTCGTTTTTTCTGAAAAAAAGAAAAATGATGATGATGATTGAGATTTATAAAAATAAGTTATTGATGGGACCGACCCTTTACACTTCCATATGAATAATTAACTGTTAATTGTTTTATTGTTAATTGTGTAGCTGGTTGACTTTATGGCGCTGTACTATGGTTTTAATGTTTTGAGGACAAGTGTCTTGGACTTGGGGCTCGCTCCTTCTCGCCTCTTACCATACCCACGAAACCCTAAGCTAAGTCATTTCACTGCTGTTTCATTATGTTGCTTGTGAGGTAAGGTCTCTGGTTCTTTCACTCTGCTGCTCCGCGAAACGAGGATTCTGGTTCTAGTTGCTTTACAGGGGTTTCGTTTCATTGACTCTGGGCATGAATTTCTGTGGGGGTTTCCACCTGCGTATGCTGCCAATGCTTCTTGATCGGTGCTCGTTTTCGAGGCTCCGATCTCTGGTTTTAGTTTTGCTTGGCTTTGTTTTCGTTTTCGGTTGTAGGCTTTTGTTGTTCGCTGTTGTTCTCAATCCACTTGCCCAAATGTTTGATTATTCGCTTGGCTTTTGTCACAGGTTGCGGTTGCAGAATGGCTCAACTCTCGGCTCTCATTCGGCTGTTATCCGGAGGTAAGTCCTCTCTCCATGCTAGTCTTTTCTGCCTCGTTTTCTTCCGTCGCTGACTGTTCTTGCTCCTTGTGAGCAGCGAGTACTCTACGACCATAACTTTAGTCCATGGCTTCTCCTCTATTTCACACGAGCTCGACTCTCTCGGGTAAGTTCTTTCGGAAACCCCTTCCCCTGCTTTCAAGCCTATAATTTTTTTGGTTCCGTTCTGCTGGCTCTAATGGCTTGTGTTGCTGGCCATGCAGGTGTGCAACTGAGCTCCTGTTTATTGACCTCGTGCCCTGACTCCTACGCCTGAACCAGGTAGGGTCGCTCCTTGATATTTTCCTGTTTGTCTGTTTGAGGGGTTTTGCTGTTCGTGGTATTCTATGGGTTTATAGTTCGAGGGTTTGGCTTCGGCCCTACTGTATCTTGGCCCTTCTGTGGCTGTAGCTTCGCTGTATATTTATGTCTCCGCTATTTAACTTATGATTGTAATGGTAACGGTCCTATGGTGACCTCGCGGTGTTTGTGTTTGGCACTGTTAATGGAGGAACCCTGCTCTCAGGGCTGCCTGTGCTTGGTGACTGTATTTTTGGACTGTTGATATTCGATACTGATATGTATATATACATTGATTTTGTTTATAATTAAATAGCAATGAAAAAGGATTCGAATTCTGTTGGTACCTGTGAATGTTCACTTATTCCTTCGATAGTGATCTTCTAGTTTCTTCTGCAGACCCACTCCGTTATCTTGTTGACTTGTCTGGATGCTTTTCTTACTTCTATGTTTACTGTTCACTGTCTGTCATCATTATGCTATGGAAAAGAAAAATGAATTCGCAGAAAATACTTAAGTTGTAATGTATATGGATTTAGATGTATTTGCTTTTTAGAATGTTTCTGTGCTTCTCTTCATTCAATTCTATGATGGTCAAAAGATTATAAAAGCTGTTTCCTTTTTTTTTTTGTAAAGATCACTGGATAGTTATCACACTGCCAGTAGTTAAATTTGGTTATTTCTGGATAACTGTCTTTTCTTGACTTGTAATCTAAAAGTAAACTTTAAATAAAACTAAAAATAAAAAGAACGTAAGCAAAACTAACAGTTGGTTGAGATAGTCGTTCCTAGAAATTTAAATGAAAATAAAAGAAACCAGCTGACACATATATGTTTTTAAAGACAAACACTCCAACCATGACCTCCCTGAGCTAGATGCTCCTGCATCAGGCTCCCGGGGTAGATGAAAATTCATGGCTACAGTCCATGAGCTCCTCGATAGAATACCCTGCACGTTGTATCTGTCCTGCGTCAAGCCACGAATTTTCCTCAATCGGGCAGTTTTTCCACTTGATGAGGTACTGTAGGTACTCCTTTCTCCGAGTCCGCCTGGCCACCTATGTATCGAGGATTCCTTCGATTTCAAGTGGCTGAGCTGAAGGCATTTGTCTCATCCACGAACTACTCTCTTCCTGGGTATTCTGCTTTGGCTACGCTGAACTGTCCTCTTCCAGACTGGCAGTGTATGGGAATAAATCTGCCACATTAAAGATGGGCGATATTCCTATACCTGGAGGCAATTGTAGCTCATAGGCATTTGCAGAAAACTTACGCAGAATTTTACAAGGTCCATTTTTTTTGAATTTCAGCTTATTGTATTTGCCCTTAGGGAATCTTTCTTTGCGCAGATGCGCTAGAACTTGATCCCCTACATTAAATTGTACCTCTCGTCGTTTCAGATCTGCTTTCTGTTTGTACCTTTGACTGTTGTCCTATAATTTTGTCTTCACCTGCTCATGTAGGTCGTTAATTGCTCTTGCAAAGTCTTCCCCATTAGCACTTCTTCTTTCTAACTGTCCCAAATCTCGTAGCTCATGCACTCCTCGGGGATGCATTCCATACAAGATCTGGAAAGGACTACTTCCTGTACTTCGATTTGGTGAATCGTTGTAAGCAAATTCCGCTTGAGCAAGTACACGATCCCACATTCGTGAATTTTCCCCAACTAGACTCCGCAATAGGTTTCCTAAACTTCTGTTCACTACCTCCATTTGCCCATCAGTCTGTGGGTGATAAACGGAGCTGAAATTTAACTTCGTATCCAACTTTTTCCACAAGGTGCACCAAAAATGTCCCGTGAATTTCACATCCCTGTTGGAAATAATGGACTTGGGTAAGCTGTGCAATTTGATGACTTCAGTGAAAAACAAGTGTGCTACATGGGTAGCGTCACTGGTTTTCCTGCAAGGGATGAAGTGTGCCATCTTCGAGAATCAGTCCACCACCACCATGATGGAATCAAAACCCCGTTGTGTTTTGGGCAGACCCAGGACAAAGTCTAGACTGACTGAATCCCACGGTCTGTTTGGAATAGGCAAGGGTGTATACAACCCCGTGTTCTGACTGTGCACATATCTTACACCTGGTCACATACCGCTGCACGTCTCTTCGCATCTTCGGCCAGTAATAGAAATGACTGAGCTGATCCAAGGTCTTATCAATGCCAAAATGTCCAGCTAGACCTCCACTATGTTTTTCCCGGATGATTTTCTCCCTCATCGAACATTCTGGAATACACAACTGTCCTCCCTTGAATAGCAGCTCCTCCTGCAAGTTATAGTCTAGCCATGGACTATTGTTCCTCAACAAAGGATTCTAGCAGGCTTCATAAGCCTCCTTGAAATCTGTATCTGTTTGATACAAGTCCTTCAGGTGTTCAAATCCCAATACCTGTATCGTGCTCTCCTGCAAGAGTAAGACTCTTCTGCTTAGTGCATCTGCTACCTTGTTCACTTGACCACTGATATGCTTCAATACGAATGTAAAACTCTGCAAGTACTCCACCCATTTTGTGTGTTTGTGATTTAGCTTATGTTGCTGCATAACATACTATAATGCATAATTATCAGAAAACAAGACAAACACATTACCCAACAAATAATGTCTCCAATGCTTCAAGGCTTGGACGACGACATAAAACTCCTAGTCATAAGACATATACTTTTACTTGCTTTCATTTAATTTTTTGCTGAAATAGGCTACTGGTTTGTCTTCCTAGCTGAGTACGGCTCTAATGGCTATACCACTGGCATCACAATGAACTTGGAAAAGTTTGTTGAAATCAGGCAACCTCAAAATTGGCCTCTCAGTGATCTTCTTCTTTAATATCTGGAAGCTCTTCTCTGCAACTTCAGTCCAATGAAAAGGTTGACTTGCCTTTTTGATGGTATCCAACATAGGTGCACAGATTCCACTAAAATTCTTTATAAACTTGCAATAGAAACTTGCCAACCCATGAAAACTCCAAACTTCGAACAGACTCTTAGGGGATGGCCAGCTAAGTATAGCTGCAACTTTTTTTGGGTCCATTTTCAGCTCATTTTCTGCAATCACAAAACCCAAATAGACTAACTCCTTTTGAAAGAAAGAACATTTTTTCAAATTTATCAGCAACTTTTTTTGCTGCAACTTCTCTAGAACATATCGAACGTGTCGAAAATGTTCTTCCTTGGTCTTGCTGAAAATCAGTATATCGTCAAGATACACAATCACAAATTTCCCAATGAACTCCTTCAACATCTTGTTCATTAGGCGCATGAAAGTACTAGGGGCGTTACTCAACCCAAATGGCATCACTAGCCATTCATATAGTCCTTCATTAGTTTTGAAAGTTGTTTTCCATTCGTCCCCTTCTCTAATTCTAATCTGGTGGTATCCGCTCTTCAGATCTATCTTCGAAAAATATGCTGCTCCACTCAAGCAGTCCATCATGTCATCCATTCGTGGCAATGGAAACCTGTACCTGATAGTAATTTTATTTATTGCTCGTGAATCTATACACATCCACCACTCGCCTCCTTTCTTGGGAGCTAAAACTGTCGGAACTGCACAGGGACTTAAACTTTCCCGTATCAAGCCTTTGTCCAACAATTCTTGTACCTGCTTCCTGATCTCTTCGTTGTCCTTGGGACTCATTCGGTAAGTAGCTTTGTTTGGTAAACTAGCTCCAGGGATGAAATCTATGTGATGACTGATACTCCGCTTTGGTGGTAATTTATTCGGTAAATCATCCACCACAATGTCACTGAATTCCTGCAACAAATCCTGGATTTCTTCAAGTAAGTCAGAAATTTCAGTGTGCAACAACACTGCTCTCGGTCTCCTTACAACAACATACTTTACCTCGTCATCTTCAATCTATTTTAGAAATTCTTTTCCACCCACTAGTAGCTCTTTTGTCCCACTAGTTTCTGTTGTTTCTTCTTCCTTGATGGGTACTAGCGTATGCTTAATCCCATCCTTGACAAACTTGTAACAATTTGTTTTCCCGTCATGAACAACTTTTTGGTCATACTGCCACGGTCTACCTAGCAGAATATGACACACGTCCATGGGCATGATGTCACAAATCACTTTGTCCCTATATTTGACAATATGGAATTCCATCTCACATTGCTCATCAACTAGCAATTGGTGACCCTTCTGTAACCAAGACACTTTATAGGGAGTCGAGTGCTTCAACCTTTTTAAACCCAATTTCTCCACCATCTCTGTTGCAACCAGATTATCAGTGCTTCCACTATCTATAATCAGTTTGTAGCATTTTCCATGTGACTTGCACACAGTCCAGAATAATGCCTTTTCTTGGGTTTGTTCAGCCGTCTCCTTTGTCGGTTTCAGCAGTACCTTATTCAAGACTAAGGCCTCTCCTGTCTCTGGTACATTCTCTAACTCTTGAGGCGGTGCCTCTGCTTCCTCTATTTGAGCAACATATGCTCCTCTCTGACCAACCTGTTCTCCTTCATGACACTCAAAGGACCTATGCCCCCACTTCTAGCACTTGTAACACTGGTAGGCAACTCCTCTGCCCCTGCCATTTCCCCTTCCTCTATGGTATGGCCTTCCTCCCCTAGTGCTACCTTCCTTTTTTGCTGTCCCTGAGGTTTTTGAACTGCTGCCCTCTTCACTGTTGCTGGTAGTCCTTCCTCTGCCAAAGGATTATACTTTCCCTTTGCCAGTTCCACATCCTCTCCTGGCATTCTGCTTCCCTGCGATCTTTTCTTCTGATTGTCCTTTCCCTCTGCCAGTTCCACGTCCTCTCCTGGCATTCTGCTTTCTTGCGATCTTTTCTTCTGCCTTTAAGGCACTCTGGTATGCTTCCTCTATGGTTTTTGGAGAAATAATACTTATCTCGTCCAATATCTCCAGCCTTAGGCCATTCACAAACCTTGCTGTCTTTTCTGGGGTGTCTTTAGTATAACCAACTCTCAGATTCACCCGATAAAATTCTTCGGTATATTCTTTCACCGTCATTCCTCTCTGCTTCAAATTCTGCACCTACCGATACAGAGCAATTTGGTAATCTTTGGGCAAAAACTTACCCTTCATCTTAGCGACCATTTTGGTCCACTTTTTAATAGGTAACTTATTTAATATTATCCGTTCTACTTGGACACTATCCCACCACAAGGTCATGCGTCCTTTCAACTTGGTGGCAGCGAATTTAACTTTCCTATCTTCGTTGATCTCCTCACATTCAAAGTATTTGTCTAACTCACTAATCTAGTCCAACAACACTTCTGTGGACAAACTACCATCATAGTTTGGAATCTCAGGCTTTGGCTTACTGCTAGCCAACAAAACTGACCTTAACAACTTGATTTTAGGTCCTTCTTCATCTGATCCATCTGTCGTAACTACAACTTCTTCATCACTGTCGTCCCCTACTTCCGGATCCCTTCTCCTTCCTGCTTCTACTGCCGCCAAATGGGCATTCAGGATCCTAATCTCTTCTCTCAATCCTTCATCTACTACTCTTCGAATAGCTCTGCCATGACCTCTTCTTCCGGCTTCCATTTTGTAAAGAAAACAATTAACTGTAACCTGGCTCTGATACCAAAATTGATGGGACCAACCCTTTACACGTCGTATGAATAATTAACTATTGATTGTTTTATTGTTAATTACGTAGCTGGTTGACTTTATGGCGCTGTACTATGGTTTTAATGTTTTGAGGACAAGTGTCCTGGCCTTGGGGCTCGCTCCTTCCCGCCTCTTACCATACCCACGAAACCCTAAGGTGGGTCATTTCACTGCTGTTTCATTATGCTGCTTGCGAGGTAAGGACTCTGGTTCTTTCACTCTGTTGCTCCGCGAAATGAGGATTCTGGTTCTGGTTGCTTTACAGGGGTTTCGTTTCACTAACTCTAGGCATTAATTTCTGTGAGGGTTTCCACCTGCGTATGCTTTCAATGCTTCCTGCTCGGTGCTTGTTTTCGAGGCTCCGATCTTTGGTTTCAATTTTGGTCGGCTCTAGTTTCGTTTTCAGTTGTAGGCTTTTGTTGTCTGCTGTTGTTCTCAATGCACTTGCCCCATTGTTTGATTATTCGCTTGGTTTTTGTCGCAGGTTTCAGTTGTGGAATGCCTCAGCTCTCGGCTCTCATTCGGTTGTTATCTGGAGGTAAGTCTTTCTCCATGCTAGTCTTTTCTTCCTCGTTTTCTTCTGTCGTTGTTTGTTCTTGCTCCTTGTGAGCAGCAAGCACTCTGCGATTTTTTCTGAAAAAAAGAAAAATGATGATGATGATTGAGATTCATAAAAATAAGTTATTGATGGGACCGACCCTTTACACTTCTGTATGAATAATTAATTGTTGATTGTTTTATTGTTAATTGTGTAGTTGGTTGACTTTATGGCGTTGTACTATGGTTTTAATGTTTTGAGGACAAGTGTCCTGGCCTTGGGGCTCGCTCCTTCCCGCCTCTTACCATACCCACGAAACCCTAAGCTGGGTCATTTCACTGCTGTTTCATTATGCTGCTTGCGAGGTGAGGTCTCTGGTTCTTTCACTCTGCTGCTCCGCGAAATGAGGGTTCTGGTTCTGGTTGCTTTACAGGGGTTTCGTTTCACTAACTCTGGGCATGAATTTCTGTGAGGGTTTCCACCTGCGTATGCTGTCAATGCTTCCTGTTCGGTGCTCGTTTTCGAGGCTCCAGTCTCTGGTTTCAGTTTTGCTCAGCTCTAGTTACGTTTTCAGTTGTAGGATTTTGTTGTTCGCTGTTGTTCTAAATGCACTTGCTCCATTGTTTGATTATTCGCTTGGTTTTTGTCACAGGTTGCGGTTGTGGAATGGCTCAGCTCTCGGCTCTCATTCGGCTGTTATCTAGAGGTAAGTCCTCTCTCCATGCTAGTATTTTCTGCCTCGTTTTCTTTTGTCGTTGATTGTTCTTGCTCCTTGTGAGCAGCAAGCACTCTACGACTGTAACCTTAGTCCGTGGCTTCTCCTCTAGTTCGCACGGGCTCGGCTCTCTTGGGTAAGTTCTTTCGGAAACCCCTTCCCATGCTTTCAAGCCTGTAATTTTTTTGGTTCCGTTCTGCTGGCTTTAATGGCTTGTGTTGCTGGCCATGCAAGTGTGCAACTGAGCTCCTATTTATTGACCTCGCACCCTGACTCCTATGCCTGAACCAGGTAGGGTCGCTCCTTGATATTTTCTTGTTTGTTTGTTTGAGAGGTTTTGTTGTTCATGGTATTCTATGGGTTTATAGTTCGAGGGTTTGGCTTCGACCCTACTGTATCTTGACCCTTCTATAGCTGTAGCTTCACTGTATATTTATGTCTCCACTATTTATCTTATGATTGTAACGATAACGGTCCCATGTTGACCTCGTGGTGTTTGTGTTTGGCACTATTAAAGATAAAATTGCAGTCACTCAAAATATATTCTATTAATTGTTGAATGAGGAAATTACACACATATTTATACAATCAATAGTCTCAAGATAGGAATGCTATCTTAGACGTACAGTAGTGTGGTTGAGAGATTCTCTCAACCACACACTAAGCTAGGAGAAACTAAATTCCTATTACATAGGAACAAACTCCTCAAATAGAAAAGTACAACCATAGACAAGTAGGAATTAATTATTTCCAACTCCCCCCCTTAATGACTACTTGTCATGATAGTCAAATCCACCACCATCACGCGAATTGCATGTACAAAACCTCCAAAAGCACAATCTGCCGCCCTCGGACAGATCCACAACTTCTCCGATCCCACGGATCCCCTTGAAGGTGAATTGGCGCGATCCTGAACGAAAAAACCCGCACCCATTGGCGCGATTAATGGCCTAACAGACGCGCTAGTTGGCCTTCCTGGCATTGCTGTTAGCGCGAAAAATTCCAATCCCCTTCTACTCAGAGAAAATCATCTGAGTCTGAGCTAGGTGTTCTGTAGTCCACCTGCTCCTACGAGCACAAAGCTCTCGTGTACACACAGCCACACAGGCACTTTAAGCCACACAGGCAATTCCGCCACACAGGCGATTCTGCCACACAGGCAAGCTAGCTTCAAAAGGCACTTCAGCCTCAAAGACCATATAGATGGTTTTTGGCTCACCACCAACCATTCAGCCACAAAGGCAACCTGGCCACAAAGGCACTTCAGTCACAAAAACTATATAGATGGTTTCTGGCTCACCACCAACCCTCACTTTCAAGTGATAAAAGATGGTTTCAGGCTGACCATAAACCATTACAAAGTGGTTTTAAGATCACCACGAACTTTCAAATGCCTTTACAAGGCTTACATTCAACATTTGGAGTTTCTGGTACATACAATGACTATTACAATAACATGCTAGGGAGTCTATTCCACAAACCACACTAAGTCAAACAAAAAATCTACTTTGTTGTCCACCATAAACGTTGTCGTTGCTCCTTTGATATCACTGTTGCACAAAATTAATATTTGGTGCAATTCAACCTTGTTACCCACCACATTTGCATCATCTTTCTGATTTAATTGTCTTGGATTTACCTGCATGATTTGTTAGAGTAGCTAATTCTAACAAATTCACTCCATTGAGTTAGCTAAGCTCAATGATTATAATTCCAAAACATTTGTAAATACCACATTTTACTGTTGCAGTGGCAGCGTATTACCAAAGAAATTCGAACCCAACTGTTTATGGCTTGTCCATCACCATGCTAACCGGCCCTCATTTCAAACTGATGGCCTCCATAGCGCCTTGCCAAGTGAAAGAAATCCTCCGCCCAGGCTTTCTCTGCCTCCAGGGAAGTCTCCGGTTTTCTTTTCACTACTGTTCGAAACTACTAATCTACACACGTGATGATCTGATGATCTCACAATGATGGAAACTCTTCCACCTCAACCAGCTGTAAATACTCCTCAACCAACGAGGAGTATTTAATCTACTCCACTTTCCGGTGCTTCGATCTCGTGGATTGAAACTCACACAGGTCGGCCTCCGGCTCGACCTCCACACCACAGCTTGGCAGCGGCTACACCGATCTCAACGACCACTGTGAGCACGTACCTTCGGCCCCTTCGTTCCAGATCCACGCTTCCTTTGCAGCAGATCACGTCTCCACACTCATCGCACCAGATCCGAGCAGGATTCACACATCGACACGGGTGATCTAGCAGCAGAAGATTCGCCAACGATCTCCATGGTTCACGCAGCACACCAACAGATCCGACCCCCATGCAGCACATCGAGCTGTCTTGCTAGAGATTCAGTCAAACTCCATGTGGATAACGCTGTCACACGTGCGATGCCTCTCTTCTGACTGAGTTTGAGCAGCGCACTTTTTGAGCCATGGAGACCTGGAAGCAACAGAACAAGCATTTTCTAGAAGTTTGTTGATCTCTCGTACCGCACTGAGTTGTTTGTTAAACGACTGAAATGCCAGCATTCGTTCAACCATTCTTCTCTGAACTATGCTGACAACGTTTTCAGCATTTTCAGCAGATGAACCCCGGGCAATTATTGCCCGCAAGTGCCTCAAGATCATGGACAGCGTACCAAAGGAGTCTCTTCTGGTCTTATCACTCAGTGCATCAACATCCTTTTCAAGACAATCTGCTACATGGCCCAGTACAACCATGCAGGGCTCTACAAAAATCTGCACCCCTTCATTGGATATAAAATCTACAGTTCTCTCAAGCAGAAGCAAAAGAGCTTCGATGATAGCAGGCGGCAACTTTTGCGGCGCGGAAAGAACTTCAGCCAGCTGCTTGTATCCATCTCCATACAGAGAATAACCGAAATAATTCATCAAATGGGCAAGCAAACAGTACACATTAGGCGGTCTGCATCGCTCACAATCGCAATCCTCCACTTCCTTCACTTGAATTTTTCGCCGAGCGCAATGCCACTCGCCATTCTTTTGTCTGACTGGGGTCCCCAGTAAGGGTTTTGCATAATTCGATTTCTCTGACGAAGCCACCATAGCCGTAGGCACTGCAGTTTCCTTGTGTTTGAGATGGAACTGACAGACTTTATCGAAGGCGATTGCCAGCGTCTGCAGCAAGGACAGGAGATCATCCATCACAGCAAAATCCCCTGCCCTCGATATCTTTAACTGTGAAAGTTTAAGCACAACTAAGTCTATCAAACCCCTTCACAATCTCGCACCAATCACCGGGATCTATTCCCTCAAATATCTGAGGAAATTGAATACGATCCCCTCCACGATCCATCATAAAGCGGATTGCCTCCCCAAGAAAAATCATCGCCTGTGTGAATGGGGCACACCCCCATCGGGTTCGCAGACCACCACAGTATTGGATCCCCGAAGGCTGAGAAGATTGTTGCCGCTGTTTGGTTGACCACCTGGCAGTTGAAGCAAAAGTTGAAGGACAAGTGGCCGTCTATTAAAAATACCTGATCCACACGGTAAAAAATATTTATTAGCAGCCACGCACGACTGCATACATGCAGATCTCTGGCTTTGAAGATGCCGCAAATCCAACAACAAATCTCGGTTCTTCTGATTCACTTAATCCGCCGATATTCTGATCTTCTTTCCTTCGCTTCAATCAACAGCAGATCCATGCAGCGATTAAACTGCACCTCCTCCTTCACGGTGAAGTGCTCCAACAAAGAGGGTGTCGACCTTCAATCCATCAGAACCCGACAGATCGACCTTGATGCGACCTCCTCCAGGCATACGAGATACAACGCCTCCAAGAATCTCAACGTTACAGACCTCGTTGCTCTTTCAGGCGGACACACCATTGGCATGGGGCACTGCACCTCCTTCACCGACCGTCTATACCCGACGCAGGACACTAGTTTGAATAAGAGCTTCGCCCAGAGGCTGTACACTAAGTGTCCTTCCAAGACCTCCACCAACACCACCGTGCTGGACATTCGCACGCCCAACGTGTTCGACAACAAGTATTATGTAGACCTGATGAACCGGGAGGGCCTGTTCACCTCCAGTCAAGATCTCTACACCGACTCCCGCACAACCGCAATCGTGAAGGAGTTTGCCCTGAATCAGGATTTTTCTTCCAGAACTTTGCAGTGGCCATGGTGAAGATGAGCCAGCTCAACGTGCTCACCGGATCCAAAGGGGAGATCAGGCATAACTGTTCCGCTAGCAATCTGGCCTCGACAATTGAAGTGGCGGTAGAAGACGTTATTGGATCTTATGCCTCATTCATGTAAACTCCACTGTCAACACAACGAGCTCAACTCGACGACCAACACTAAGTTGAATAATTCGATATATATATCACTCTTGAGATGCTTGGTCAAGCAAAGGCCAGTTTGCAGTATGTCAGATAGGAGATGAAGCGGTGCCCCGGTGGATCGACCCTCCATCAAGATGCAACAGATCGGTCCTCCAACTGATCCGCCCTACAACAACCACCTACTGTAACGATCCAATGCAGGTAGCGTTCACCAAAAAGCAAATTGTGTTCACTGAGTGGCGAGAGTAGAAAATGCTCACAGAAGCCGAACTGCAAGGGCCCCATTGCGACAACCGCAGTACAAAATAGAGCAGTTGCAACGCTTCCTTGGAAGGCTTCGGAACTCTTGCCCTTGCCCTTTTTATGACTTCTTCTGTAGTACTCTTTCCCATGTTCCTTACACAATAGAGGCCGCTTCACATCGCCATTCACCCACAGGATTACGCGGGTTCTCACACAGCCACACATCCAGGGATGTGTATCCGAGATCTCCCGCACTCACATCAGATTCACTTCCATGATCGGCTACCGCAGAGATCAGACGAGATGCATCACTCAACCTGTGTAGATGGCTCATCAAGGCAACCGAGATTTGACAACAACACGATGATCCCAGCAGCCACACCAGGTGTTTTCTCCAACTCGGGGCATCTCTCCTTCTACATGGCAGGACTAAAAAGTGGACAAACAAATCTTAAATCCTATGCCCAGAAAGGGCCAAGCCCTAGAGGGGCCAGGCCCTCACGGGCTCTGATACCAAGATAAAATTGCAGTCACTCAAAATATATTCTATTAATTGTTGAATGAAGAAATTACACACATATTTATACAATCAATAGTCTCAAGATAGGAATGCTATCTTAGACGTACAGTAGTGTGGTTGAGAGATTCTCTCAACCACACACTAAGCTAGGAGAAACTAAATTCCTATTACATAGGAACAAACTCCTCAAATAGAAAAGTACAACCATAGACAAGTAGGAATTAATTATTTCCAACTATTAATGGAGGAACCTTGCTCTCAGGGCTGCCTGTGCTTGGTGACTGTTTTTTTGGATTGTTGATATTCGACACTGATATGTATATATACAGTGATTTTGTTTATAATTAAATAGCAATGAAAAAGGATTCGAATTCTGTTGGTACCTGTGAATGTTCGCTTATTCCTTTGATAGTGATCTTCTAGTTTCTTCTGCAGACCCACTCCATTATCTTGTTGACTTATCTGGGTGCTTTTCCTACTTCTATGTTTACTGTTCACTGTCTGTCATCATTATGCTATGGAAAAGAAAAATGAATTCGCAGAAATACTTAAGTTGTAATGTATATGGATTCAGATGTATTTGCTTTTTAGAATGTTTCTGTGCTTCTCTTCATTCAATTCTATGATGGTCAAAAGATTACAATAGCTGTTTCCTTTTTTTTGTTTTGTAAAGATCACTGGACAGTTATCAAACTGCCAGTAGTTACATTTGGTTATTTCTGGATAACTGTCTTTTCTTGACTTGTAATCTAAAAGTAAACTTTAAATAAAACTAAAAATAAAAAGAACATAAGAAAAACTAACAGTGGGCTGAGACAACAGTTCCTAGAAATTTAAATGAAAATAAAAAAACTAATTGACACATATATGTTTGTAAAGACAAACACTCCAGCCATGACCTCCGTGTGCTGGATGCTCCTGCATCAGTTATTAATATGGTAGATTGAAAAGTAAGTATTTAATGGGATAATACAAATGAATTATGAAGATGGAACCTTGGAAAGTAAGTATCGGGTCGGGTTGAGTTGAAATGATAGATATATAGAATTTGGAAAGTAAGTATCGAGTTGGGTTTAGTTAGATAATACAAATGAATTGTGAATATGAAATCTTAAAAAGTAAGCATGCTGAAAAGTCCATTGAGTTAGGGTGACAAGCTGATGTCAACAAAATAAATGACACTTCAGGAAGAAAGCAGATCACGAGAGGCGATATGGAATTAGGTAGTCACCAATCCGGTTTTGATATTTCTACACTTGATAAACCTGGAATGTTAATTTTCTGATGCAAACATATTTTGTGATTTTTCCATTTTCCCACCACCGACATGAGGAGACTTGTTTTGTTTGTGAAAGATTGACTTTAAAACAAGAGAAAGTGCCATAAAAATAAGGCGTTGATGTTGGCAAAAGCATAGTGGATGAGAGATGTACAAAGCGTTGTTTTCATAGTCATTGTGAATAAAGGGATATATTTATGTTCATTGTAGATTCCGTGTAAAATATAAAGGGATATATTTATGTTCATTGTAGATTCCAGGTAAAATATAAAGAAACATTTTTATATCCATTATATATCTTAATAAGCATGAAGTGAAATTAATTATTGATTTTACTTTATGCAAGTTAAGTTAAATATGTACATCTACTATCAACATAAACTCGGATATATAAAAGATTAGGATGAAATCCCATCCATATAAAAAAAAGTATGAAAACTTTTCTAAAGGTTGTGACAGCAGAGAACTACAAGGATGGGAGACACTCCAGATCAAAAAGTTCAAAAAGCATGGGAAGTTTGGTGTGATGAGAAGTTGTTCATTATACACAGGCTTGTAGACCAGTTCAAAACATGGACACTGCACTGTAAAGTGTTGGACTATAGAATGCCTTTTTGTAAAAGTCAGTGAAGTGTTGGAATATGCAGTGTCTGGTTCTAAGTGTGAACGTCAAAATGTAGTGCAGCATTGTAACTTAAAAAAAAAGAGGATCAAAGGAAGAAACGAGAGAGGATCAAACGAAGAAAGAGACAAAAGATGAGTGACAAACATAAGGGAAAAGGACGTAGAGGTTCAGATAAACCATTTCTTTTCCAACGTACATATGGATCGAGACGTTGTACCAAATTGTATCGTTATTAAATCATACATAAAATTTAATGGGTAAATGTCTTATATTTTTGTAAATCTTGAAAAAAGAGTAAAATAAAAATAATAAGAGTTCGTTTTCTTTGTAATTGGTACGAGTGAAAGCTTATCTCATTAAGGATTATGGTGGGTATTTTTTTTCAATAAAAATGATAGCAAGTAATTTTATTAAATAGTATTATTTATTATTATTAATGGTAGACTTAATTATAATAATTTTTTCTCCTAGAAAATTAAGAAGAAAAGAAGACGAAAAAACCCAAAAGATAAAAAGCAAAGAGAGTGACACGAAGAATGTAGTTTCAAAAGCTATGGAAGATGAAACATCAATTTGGAAATCTAAATATGGACATTACTTGTGGATTGAGACGTAAGCAACTTGTATTGCTATTAAGTGATACAAATTCTTCAACCCCATGTTATGTGAATCTATTGAGTATTTCTTGATTGAACTGAATCTGGTTGAGGTTGCTTCATTGAATTAATGCTATAATGCACAATATCTGCTGCATCATTAAATTTAACAGTCATTTCCAAGTCTCAGTCAAGAGAGTACTATGACTATCAGAGTTGTAGGTTTGAACTTTGATGTGGGCTATGACTTTCTGTCGAGTGTGAACAGATTTATAAAAACCAGTGTAATCAGTTAAATGATAAACTGGACCTGAATCAGAGTGGGTTTGAACTACTTAAAATTTTATAAAAATTCAAAATTCAGTTGGGAAAAAATATATTTTGATATATTAGTGTAAAGTCAATTATGGAAACATTTTTATTGTAAAAACTTATCAAAAGAAAATTATATACAATATTAAAGTTTAAATTTAAAAAATATATTCATTTAAATCAATAAATTTAAAAAATATATTCATTTAAATCAATATAAAACTAACTGTTAAACATGAAAAATGCAAAGTTTTTTTTAATGATCTCTAAGATTAAAAAAAAACACTCTTTCATAACCAAATTTCATAAATCTTACTACCTTGAGTTTCAGGGAGTGAGGTTTTATTTTGTTTTCATGAATGTTTCAATTACTGTTATCAGTGAATGTTCCAAATCAGTTAATGCCATTGGCCAATGTAAGGTTTCATGAATATTTCAATCTTTGTTGTTACCCTGCCATCGTTGAATATTTCAAGTCAGTTAACACTAATTAGTTAGCGTTTTTGAGCAACCCATTTCCTTCTTAAGTTTCAATTTTAAAATCCTACTGTTTATAACATAACTGGGCAAGAGGAAAGCTATAAGATTTTTTTTTTAATGATATGTTACTATTCAGAAAAATATGGTGAGAGTTGAAACCAGGAAAACAACGTAATCTATTTTCCATGTTAGATACACATGATTCAATAAAAAATATGTTAAAATGAGGACCTACTTAAATTAATATCAGAGATAAAATACAATTTTAAAAAGGACACCGATTTTCTTTTTAGTTTTTCTTCATGAAAACCAACCTATTCAGTATGAAATTGACCAATTTGTACCCAAATCGGCCAGTTCAGATGTTAGCTGGTTCAACCACCCAATTATTCCAAAAATCATTTCAGCCAGGACAGTTTGTTCTGATTATTATGATTGTGAAAAAAGCCTTATGCATTAACTCCATAGTGAAACCCCCGCAAGTTCGATTGTCCAATCTTGATAACCACCCAATTATTCCAAAAACCAGCATTTCAGCCAGAACAGTTTGTTTTGATTATTATGATTGTGAAAAAATCCTTATGCATTAACTCCATAGTGAAACCCCCGCAAGTTCGATTGTCCAATCTTGATACATGTGAGTTAAACTTGTCCAACTTTGACCTAATCTGCTACTTTAATGGCATATCTACAATTGGCAAGGAGTTTTCATATTTCAAATTTCAATTTTGAAAAATAAAGAATTATGAATTAGGAATGATGGTTTGCACTTCATTCTCTTCTCTTCCTATAAAAAAAAAAATCTCACTTACAACCCTACATAGTGTAATGTTCTGTTTAATCTTATCCTACAAATATTACTAAGTGTTTAAATTTCCTTATAATATTGGCTTAATACTATTATCAAGAAATATTAGTACATACCTACATAGGTGAAACTACAGATTTATCACTGATGTAAGTTTTGTTCTTATTCAATTCACAATTCACCACCTCAAATTTGCATTTTGATGGGATATGGGTTCCTCCCATTTATACCAATTATATAATCATATCTCATCCCCAAATGTTTACTTGGGGGAAAACATAGTCCTTTCTCCTTAATTACCAAATTATATATATTCATATCTCATCCCAAAAATGTCCTCTCATATTTTGGGGGAAGATAAGTCAACTGTAAGGAAGAGGGGGTGGTTATGACATTAATGAGAGATGGTTGAGGTGGAGAAGGGAAGGGGTCATAAAAGGGGAAGGATGAGGGGAGATCTCTTGGTCTTGCTTTGGTGGATTTGGTAGTGATTTTAGAGGAATCGTTTGAGAAAGAGGAGGAGAGAATTGTTTTGTTTAGGACACACCACATCTAGTTGGACTTGGGCTTGGAGGGCTAGGGAACCTGTGGAGGTTTCCTGGGCTAGGATGACATCCTAGTTGGCTGGGAGGTAAATCCAGTTGGCAGTCAGGAGGAGCGTTTCAGCAGAATCAACAAATCAAAGCCATCTTCACCAGGCTATCGGTATAGGTATTCCTAAATGCATAGATTACTCATATAACTTATTGATTTGAAATGTTCGTTGTTTAAATTATAGGAATAAGAAATCCAAATGGTAAATTATTACTGTAAATGTCTTG
Source organism: Pinus tabuliformis (assembly GCA_031772625.1). Lineage (NCBI taxonomy): Eukaryota > Viridiplantae > Streptophyta > Pinopsida > Pinales > Pinaceae > Pinus > Pinus tabuliformis. Next base: position 1,396,579,448 of record CM062820.1, read on the forward strand.
TTAGAAAATAAATCATCTCCCTTTTATTGCGTTTAAAAATATAAGAATTTAGATTTGATAGAGGACCCTAGGCTGGGATCTTACACATGGTATCAGAGCCTGTTTCAAAATCTAGACCTTGGAGCCCACCCAATGGCCTCACTTATATAAAAAGAATAATAATTGTTGAGTTCCTCTGTAGATGCTTTAATATTGATTAAACTGTTCCAGTGAAACCTCATGTGTGGACCTGGGCTCACGTATGTTATCGGGCGCGTTTTGATTGGTAAAAACATGAGAAAACCCGACCAATCACCCTTCTTGAAGTTTTAGTCATCCACCGCTAATTTTGATTATCTCACTTAAATGGCGGAACAGACTATTTTACGTGAAACATTAGTTTGCTGCGGAACTGAAAAGACTTAACATTTTGATTCATAAACCCATCGAGTCTGCCTTAGCTATGCGTGAGCCATCCGATCATTCTCTCAATCAAGGGTCTGATTCTTCGGAACTTACGAGATTGTAAATTCGTTTGAAATAAACCTTATCACGTCCGCTTGTTCAATGCTGCGTTGACTCCCATACGGACCCGATGAGAAATATATACCACCAGTTAATAGTCTATCGGGTCTGACTTTAGCTCTAGAACTCGATCATTTCTCCGTCCAATATCCGTTGGATCCTGTCCTTTCAGATGGATGGCTGAGATTGGCCTGGACCTCAACGCATTACATTACAACCTATTGCCTTTTGGGATTTTCCACGGATCCGACATGAAAATGCAATGCTAACTAAACAAATCCTGCGGGTCCGAAATCTTAAATAAATGGTAGGAGGCCCACCGTGGGGGTAAAAACTGTACGGGGGCTTAATTGGGTTGGAACCCCCGCAGTAATTCTAGGTCGTAGATCTCAGTCAGAGGTGCTGATGTCATGGTCAACTGCGGGGGTTGAGCCTTGAGCTAACCTACAGGCTTGTTGTTTCCCAGAAACACGTCCTGATGAACCTATTGTACTATCCCTCGGTCGCGCCACTCGAACCTGCATGCACTTTAGACAATGGGTTAGGTTAGACAATGAATATAAATTTATGCATTTTAGGTGGTCCAGAGGCTGAAATTCCTATTTATTAATAATACACGACCTTCGAAAATGGGTAGGTTTGGAGTTTTAATAATTCGGGGGTGGGGGAGGGGTGTAAATGTATCTGATATGTGCGCAAGAAATGCATAGAGTCTTGAATTTTATGAATAATTTCAAATAGAAAAGGCTCTTTTGTAATTCCTTTATACATATATGAATCTAGGTTCCCTTCCTTTATACTATAACATGGTTATGAAGGTTATAGTCACAATACTTAGTCTTGTTCAAAGATATCATGTATAACACATGTCTAAATAGAAAAAGGCTGTTATGGTTCATATATACATATATGTATATATTTCCCATCTTTATAGTATATCATGGTTTATCATGTTTTACAAGTTTTCGTATATAATTATTATGAACATTACATTAATAACACAAACATGTATTAACCCTACCTGGGCCCACGATTTACATCGGAAGCGGTTTATAGGTGCCTTGCCCTAAAAACCTGAACTATATAATTTATCGGAATACACAAGAAAACCTGACCTGAATGCCAAGGCAGATCTTAAATAAAATAAAGCCACGTTCATAACGTTTTGGGTCCGTCCCTTTACCAAAATCAGTTGGGTTCAATCTCCGTTGTTGATCTCTTCCTATTAGATCCGACAGTCAATGCTCCACCCGATCAACAAAACCCATCGGGATCACTCTGTGTTGTAGATCTCTTCTCCCAGATCCAACGGTCTTGACTCAACCCGATCAACAAAATAGTCCGTTGATCCTCCACCGTCGATTAATTGCGTGCTAGATCCCATGGATGATAACGATATCGGGTGGCAAACTTACACGACCCTTAATGGAGCTTTTGGACCCGATATCGATTTATAAACCTGATTTAATAAAGTTCGGATCCGATCCTTAAGATAACTGGTGTGCAACTTCTGAATTGATATCTGTCGATCTTTAGATCTGACAATCCAGCCGTGTCTAATAAGTTCTGGTTGTATAGAATCAATCCAAGAAGTCGTTTTTGAAGATCCCATGCTATGGGGAGAAATGCTACTAATTCTGTCTTTGAATCCCCTATCAATCTTTAGTTGATTGAAGCTGGTTCCGGGTCGGGTAGATATAGATTTGTTGAATTAGAAGCTCACATGGAATGTTAAGCGTTTCTCCAACCCTGGTGAGCAGAAGAGAGGATGATAAGCGGCTTGGCAATCGTGAATTATTTCACTGCAGCTTTGACTAATAACCCCCAGTATCTCGGTGCTAGTAGTTCAATATAAGGGAAGCAGCTTTTGTGATCACTGTCTGGCGCGCTTCTTCATCAGACTCTTGGATGTGAGGACTAAATGGTATCTATTGGCATAACCCACCAAATAAGCAGTCTCGATTGAGGCCTTTGACTCGCATACGTGCTCCTTCTCGTCCCTATGTGTTCACCGTGTCCCCGAAATAGGTAGGTGGGGCGCATCGGTACTCGGTTATCCCATAGACAGACTGACAGATTCTATGGGAAAGGACCTAGCTTTTGTGGCTATACTCTAGGTCCTGAACTGGCTATGAAGGCTCTCGTATATAAACCTTTGGTCTATCTTGATAACATAACCTATGAACCGAGGCAAGGCATACCGAGGGTGCATAGCATATTTGAGAGGGTGAGAAATTCGACCATCCATACCAAGAGAGAGGGGCATCTCACATATGAACCAAGGCAAGGCATACCGGGGCATCAGAGGGCACATCCCAAGTGACTTATTTAGTGAGGGGGAGGGTTAGACCCGAGTAAGAAGATAGGGGCACATCTTCCTTCAATCCTTAGCCCGCATCAACAGGGTCCACCATTGATCCTTAATGTCCATCGTTGATTTATAAGATCCGACGGCTACCATTCTAAGCTTCCTACACCATTGAACTTCTCGGTTCTTGGGAGAATTTATGTTTAAACAAAAGTTCTCTGCCATCTCTGTCCATGCAACCACAACACCATATAACAATTAATTATGATATATAATTATTATTTGGATCACCATCGATCCAATAGTGATCGATGGTCGATCATCAATCCCACAAACACAAGATTTAACTCATCAACACAAATGTACATAGATACACGAATTCCACACATAGTTATACTATACATGATTAGATTACACGTAAGGCATTTCAACCTTAGGAGCAAGTTTTCTAAGAACATTGATTCCGTGAACTCTGAGCTTTATAGTATAAAGCATAAAAGTAGAGAAATACGTGTTTTCTCCCAAAAATAAATAAACAGAGGTAAAACGAGAAATTCACAGCATCACCATATAATCACACGACATCAATTATTAATTACAATAATGTTTAAAGAGTCTAGACCCTTTGGCTCAATTACAGCCATTATATTACATTTTTTTTCTTCTGTTTATCAATCAAATCCTACCTCAATTGTGCTTAACAAACTCAAACACTATTTTAAAAACAACCTAACAGTTTTATATCACTTCCTCATCCAAGCCCTCTTCCTGAAAGTGATATTGGAGCTCTTAGTTGAAACAAATATCTCCTGAATGAACAATAGAAAATTTCTGCTTGTTGATATATACACGAGAATTGACCTTAGCAGTAACCAAGCCTTAAATCCCTGATGCTCAGTCATCACTAGCATCAATCAACAAGTAGAGAGCCTCTGTACCAGTGAGATATGTCTTCTATATGTGTAGGATATGGGTTTTTCAATTATTGTGATTTAGACAAGGAACAGTTGCAGAACCTATTTTTAACCAGCTAAAACATGATTATCAAGATATTCGGTAAAAGTAAGGAGACATGGAACAACATGCACCTAAAATCATTGCCATTATTTGGTGTTTAACAAGAATAAATTGAAGGTAAATTCTTTCCGAATTGCACTGACCAACCTTGTTCAAGTTGGGTATTAAAAGTTAGTACTTAATAAATATGGAAATGAGCCTATAATTGGATATTAAATGTGATAACAAATGAAACATGTGTGTTGTGGGGAAAAATGCCTATGCAGGACGATCATATCCACCTAAGGTGTGACAGTGCCTTAGCAACAAACAGAGACAGCTATTCTAGTATTCTTCCTTTATGAATTAAGAATGAAGAGAGATGGATGGACTAACCGGTGTCTTCCGTTTGTCCCTCGATCCGGTTTCTCTTCTCTTTGAGAGTTCTCAGCTACTTGCCTTCTCGCTCGCCCAGCTTCAACAGGTCTCTGCAAGATCCCAAGAAGAGAAGACTACACAAAGACATAGATTCATATTCATAACTAGTTCAGGATTAGAAATAAACTAAACATACTAATGCAATCATACATCAAAGATACATCAGTATATAGGAGAAACCAAGATAACTTTATTGATGAATAACAAGGTTCAGGAAGAGATACAACCAAGAAGGCTCCAATCCAGCATCTCCTTCCTAGCAAATGGAATTCCTATCTTCACCTCCCTTCAAAGCATTAAGCACCCAATGATTCTAGTCTCAAACCAACAACAATTCTTTGCAATAACAAAATTCCAGCCTCTCAGATCTCATGGAGGAGAGATCCATATATAGATGTTTGGAGAGAGGATGAGTCAGCTTGAGATCTGACTAGTGTCCTCTCCCTCTGTCAGTTCTTGCTTCCACTTGGAGGTTCTTGCTTCCACTTGGAGATTGAGAACCTCTTACTCATCACTAGTCGAATTCACTGAGGCAAGTGTCATTGAGGAAGATTCTGGAAGCTTCCTGGGTCTTGACACCTTGTGGAATGAACTTGCCATATGTCAACTCTTCGCTCAGCGCACCCTGGTAGTGCTTCTACCTGTGTTGCAGTGCAGGTAGCCAGTGCAGACTTTGCATTTCAGCGCAGACACCTAGTGGAGCCTCTGAATTGATCCTGAATTGACTTGTTTTTGAGCAGTTTCTGGTGGAGAACTTCTGTGAATTGCTGTGGTTTGTTAGCCTTGTTCCTCTAGGGGTAGGAACAACATGTTTAGGGACTTTGGATCCCTTAGATTATGGACATTTCATGCTTATAACTGTAAGGCACAAAAATGTCTATAACAGTTGCCCCCAAAGTATGAGGCCGTTTATCAGGTGAAATGCTTTATCAGGAGGATCCAAAGTTCATCCAATGCTGGGAGGAGACCTGTAATAAGATACAATACAATACATTATTTTTCATACTGCTTTCATGATCTAGCTGAGGTGGGCATTCCCATGCTCAGATTTATAAATTCATTTTCTGTACATAGAACAGACAATTGTCTGATGGTAGACTGATAATTTTGATGAAATTATCATCCTTTGGGTAGGATGATTATCTGCTGCAATGATGTACATGTCAATGTCTTTATCTTTCCTGAATATATATCGCAGCCCGGATGGATGAAACTAGATCCAGGGTCTTCAAACTCGTTCCATCTTCACTCTAAGTACAAGTCGATCCATGTGAGAAATGTTCTGAAGTCGAACATGGAAAGACATCGCTTGATTACCGGTCAATGAGGTAAACCGTTAACAAGCGTGAGAGGAATCACCGATAATGATAATGACCCTCAAGGTACTGCAGTACAATTCACGTGGTGTGAATAAAGGACTTGGCGTCGAACACCACGCAAAATCTTTCGGTCGAAGGTCATTGATGTATACCTGTCGCCGGAAGTGAGAAACTTGCCATTGAGGCATGCAAGCTTCAAAGTATTGAAGGGTTTGTTCCTAGATCCACTTCTTGGATAATGAGCTGATGTCGACAAGAAGCGATCCGTCAAAGGAGGGCCTTAATGAATCCCACATCAATGACACAGAACGGAGCTAATGATTTTGATGGAGGTGAAAACGATCTGATGACATATGATTCAGGGTGGCGGTCATGAAAGGATGAAGGATAATGTACGCCAGTGGATGGGACACGGTTGACTTCTCTGAATGACTTCTCTTGAACATATGGCGACACTGATGCGATGGATCGGTAGCATTACTCCAAATATGGATGGTATGGCGAGACCATGGTGATGTGACCGGTGAATGAAACAACCCAACCCGATTGTGGTACGGAGGAAAAGTGTCATGTTCAAGAGCGAATTGCTACCATCAAAGTTTTCTTGAGTTTCTCCCAATTTTCCCCAGTCATTGCTGACCAGTACCTCTTTATTTTTGTCAAGCTTTAGGAGGATAACATATGCTTGTTCTATAACTTGCCCTTCGGGCAAGCGCATCGCTATGTTTTAACGAGCCTAGCGATAGTGAAACTCGTTCTCCTCTAAAGACAAGTTTGTCGCTATTTAATGATTTTAACGAGTCTAACGACAAAGATAACTCGGTCCTTTTCATTTTTAGAGAGTCTGAAAAGGTACATAAAGTCAACTCCGGAAGTCATTTTTCGTCATCTAATCCCTTAAGTCCAAAAAAGTATAAAACAATACAGAAGGGATGAGTTTTCGATAGTTTTAACGAGCCGAACAAAACAAGCGCTCGATCTTTTTGTGCAATAATCCCTCAGGTCCAAAAAGATTAAAATCTAGAGGAGGGATAGCACTTCCGGTCGCTTTAACGAGCTGGAAGGCCAAAACTCGGCAATCTTTTCATATTTTACGAGTCAGATGAAAAGAGCTTAAAGAAGACTCGTCTTTTGAGGAACGAGTGATGAAACGGGTTAGCAGCTGATTCCAGGTACAGGTTGGAATTTTCCAATCACAGCAGTGTCACAAGGATGGCTAGTGAAATCACTCTTCGCAGCTGTTCCTCAAAATGGGTAAACAATCATATGGAGGTGAATGATCGGCCAATGGAAAAGTGGAGGTGATGGGCAAACACGACCAAGGCTTTAATGGCTGATAATACTACATTCACGGTGGTTATTTACCGGGATAGTTCATATTTTAACGAGCTTAAACGCGGGTTGAAACGTTTGCTCGCATCTGTTTATTTTTTAACGAGCATGAACTATGGGCTAAAACTGCTCGGATCTGTTTATTTTTTAACGAGCATGAACTATGGACTAAAACTGCTTGATCTTATGTTTATTTTTTAACGAGCATGAACTATGTGCTAAAACTGCTCAGATCTTGCGTTTATTTTTTAACGAGCATGAACTGTGTGCTAAAACTGCTCGATAACATGGTCTAATTTTGATTTTTTACCATAACTAGCTTTGCCCTTTTCAAAGATAGTACTGTATCCTCAATTGCTGCATCAAACTAGTTAGAAATGAATAACATTTGCTTGAAAATGAGATTAAAACCCTAATATTTCGCTTTGAACTACGTAAAAAGCAATTAAAAAGTGTTTTTACCTCTCATTTTACCATTTCATTTGAACTTGGTTTGTTGGAGCTTTGGAGGTGCCTCTTCCCCCTTGATTTTCACCAGCTGATTTCGGGAGATTCTGTGGACGATTCGCGGCGCCGTCTGGACCAGGTAGGAGCTAAACCCTAGCTCTTTCTTTTCATGGTTTCCTTTTTCCATTCTGTGCCTGTTTTCCTGTTTTCCTGAGCCCCTGGGGTTTCATTGGGTCGCTCTGCCATCAACGCACTTGGTTCACTCGAAACCTGCGCTGAATGTCAAGCTGCATGAAGGCAGTTTGACCTTCAATGTAGGTGGAACACTGGCTAGTTGCGCTGAGCATGGAAAAGTGGTTTTGTTGCATAGTTTTTGATGAAAATTTTGCCAGTTTCTCATCAAATTCAGGATCTAACTCCTCTCATGTTTGTTTTTCAGAGATTATTGGAACAAAATGACCCTTACATGGCGAGAACGAGAACATGAAGAAGAGGACATGATTGCCTTACATGATCCTGTCACGGTGAACGTGCTGCGGAACTGTGGTCTGCTGAAGTTCTTCCGTATCTCTAGTATGAGAGCGCAGATCTCCCTACTGCAGTATATGCTTGATGCTTGGGATCCTATCAACCAAGTATTTCAGATTAGAGGCAAATCTATCCCCTTGACCGTAGTAGACATTTACTTCTTGACTGGTTTTTTGAGGCGGGGTGCCCCCATTTCTTTGTCAGGTTCGGCCCGAGGGAATGACTCTGTGAGAGATTATGTCCGCCAGTATTGGCAGGGAAGGATCTCAGCCGAGAAGAGACGACAAGATCGTTATCCGTGAGATTACTGACAGGTCTCTCAGGTCCATTCTATATACTATTGGTAGGATGGCCGGTAGTGCATCTCTTCATGTTGCCAACAGATCCTATGTGCAGCACGCCTTGGAGTGCCTCCAACCAAAAATATTCAACTGGTGTGATGCAGTACTTCTTCAGATGAAAAGTCAGTTGACCAAGGTAAAGGACGGGAAGTTGAAGAACTTTGGATTTGGTTCTATTTTGACTGCCTTTGCCTTGGAGAAGATACCATTGATGCATCCTCAGTACATTGCACTCGACTTGCCTTCTCCTACCGAGCCACGCATGCAGAGATGGGTTGATCACATGTCTAGGCATGCTGGTCAATCTCAGATTTCTTTCACTGATACCTTCTTCAGGTGGTTCGAGTGTCAGGAGATGGTCTATTCCGAGTATCCATATGTTGGCATGGATTTCCGAGGTGATCCGGATTTGGTACTGCCGGATGGCGAACAGTGGGGCGCTATTGGTAAAATCTTCAACCATATCACTGTTTACTGTTTTTATTTATAATGTCCTTGTGCTTTATTCTATCAAGGCTTTAATCAAACTCATGTGTGCATGCAGATGTTGTTCCTGTTCGTCCAGCAGTTCGCCCGAGAGCGCCAGCTGCTGCCCCAGCAGGGGAGACTGCTGGGAGGGTTATTCTTCGCGACCTTGATGTGTCCGAGACCCTCACAACTATGCAGGAGCAGGTTGAGAGCCTTACTCTTGGCATTCCGGATGTGCGGATCGACGAGTTACCTCTACAGTTGCAGCGGCATACTATTGGTGTGCCTAGACGATGGACTCGTCTCTTACGCATGATTGCACAGGCCGTGACATGCTATCATGAGCATCACTAGGCTAGGGTGCCCCCTAGCATTTTTGAGTTTTTTGGGTCACGCGACCAATTTTGTCTTGGTTACAGAACATTATATGTAAACGATAAACAACTTATATATATATATATTTTGATTTTCGGGGTTTATTCTGGTTGAGTTATATGATCCATATGTACAACATTGATGATGTGTTTCTTTTTATAAATGTCGCAAATGTCTGTCTAACACATAGTTTGCTAATGAGTCGGTTAATGTGTTTAAGTTTCTGGAAATATGCTGGTATTGAAGTAAATCAAACTGTCTTTCCAAAATCTTAACCCTTAGAAACATACGATAAATAGCTGGATTGCGGACAGAATATATACCATTGAGCTGTAGTATTACGAGTTGTGAGTCTAGCCTGACGATTAGTCAGCGTATACCATGGGTGATGGCATCAGAGAGTAGTTCTATCAACGCGCTATACTCAGCGATGTTATTCGTTGATTGCCCAATACACACACCTCTGAAACTTACTAACTCGCCGCTTGGATCAAAAATGGCCCAAGCTACGGAGGACAGGTTCCGTGAACTACGACTCGCTCCGTCGGCATATCCAACACATGTCTCCAAAAGGTTTGACATCTTCAATAAATGTAAAAAGGTGGATTACTCGACCAAAAAAAACACTTTAGCGAAAACAAAATAAAACAAAAGCACATTGGTTACTATTTAAGCATAGTAACACTTAAGGTACAACCCATTGCGAGGTTGCGCCAGTGGAATTCCGTCATAATCCATTAACTCGTAGGCTCCTTTTGCTAACACTCATTTAACAATATAGGGGCCCATCCATAAAGAATTAAATTTACCTGCTCCCAATTTGTCGGATTCTTGGTCGTAAAGCAAGACCAAGTCACCTTCTGAGAAGACACGGGGTTTGACATTTTTGTCGAACTGCGCCTTGACTCGTTTCTTATGGGCTTCGTTAGCCAAAGCGGCGTCACGACGAGTTTCATCCAATTGGATTAATTCCAAGAAACGAGCCTCTTCTTTTGAAGTTCCGGGGAGGAGCTCGATTGCGAGTTTAAGAGACGAAATTTCGCACTGGACTGGCAAGACTGCCTCCAGGCCATACACCAGTTGGAAAGGTGTGAACCTGGTCGCATTCCTTACCGATGTTCGGTAAGCCCACAAGGCTGAGTACAGGATTAGGTGCCACCTTCTTTTGTGAACTCCGATCATCCTTTGCAACATACGCTTCAGGAGCTTGTTGATCGCTTCAACTTGTCCGTTGGCTTGCGGATAATACGGGGTAGAGCTGTCGTGAGATAGCCCTAGCTTGGCAGCTAATTCAACCATCATGTGATTGCGAAAATGTGATCCATGATCTGTAACTATAGCCTGTGGTACGCCGAACCTGGAGACTACATGATTGAAAAAGAAAAGGGCAGCTGTTTCACCAGTGTTATCTAATGTAGGCATCGCCTCGGCCCATTTGGTAAAATAGTCAACGTCGACTATGATATACCCATGCCCCCCGGTCGAGGTGGGGTTACATGTCATGAAATTGATGCCCCATTTGGCGAAAGGCCCAACAACAACTATTAGCTGTAAAGGTGCGGGTGGTCTTCTGGTTTTGCTATCAAAAATTTGACAAGCATGGAAATTTCTGACTACGGTTATGGAATCTTTGAACATGGTTGGCCAGAAGTATCCTGCTCGTAATATTTTTTGTGTTGTTGCATATCTAGATTGATGCCCCCCACACGCGCCCGAATGACACTCATTCAGGGCTTTTTCGGCCTCCTCAGAACTGTATCGATACCGCAACGGTAAAGCGTATCACCGACGATCATGTAGTATTTTTCTTGGTACCGTATACGTTTCTATTTAGAGTGAGAGGTGTTAGGCCTGAACTTTTGGGTTTGGAGATAAATTATTATATCTCCATACCGCTCATTGCTTGTAGATATCATAAACAAATTCTCGTCCACGATTGATTCTTTGGATGTTTCATCGTTGGACGACGATGGGAGATCGCACAATAATTCTGCGAAAACTAGAGCTTTCTTTGATTTGGATTTTACAAATTCCAGATCAAACTCTTGAAGGATCGCTATCCATTTTGAATATTTTCCCCCCAGCAACTGTCGCGACAATATATAAGTCATGGGGTTGCAATTTGATAAAATGGTAGTTTTCCGAAAGAGGACATAATGTCGAAATCTTTGAATCGCTTGAACAGCTGCAAGGGCTAGTTTTTCAACATAAGAATATTTTCTTTCTGTATCATTCAAGTTTTTACTTAAATAATATATAGGATGTTCAATTCCGTCGACTTCTTGAACTAAAACCATCGCAATGGTTGTATCCGCTGCAGCTAGATACAGGTTAAAATCTCTTTGATAGTCCGGGGCATACATTAATGATGCTTTTACTAGAGAATCTTTCAGAGCATCAAAGGAAGCTTGCGCCACCTGATCCCAGACAAAAGGTACATCCTTTTTCAAAAGACGAGTATAACCTTTAGCAAGTTCTGCGTAATTTGGAATGAACCTCCTCAGAAAGTTTGCTTTCCCTTGGAGTTTCTGAATCTGAAGCAAATTTGAAGGTGGAGGCAAATTAATGATTGCCTGGACCTTGCAAGGGTCGAGACGAATCCCATCCTTAGAGACTACAAAGCCAAGTAAACGACCAGAACCGACGCAAAATACACATTTGTGCGGATTGAGTCTTATCTTGTAGTGTCCGCAATGTAGAAATATCGCTCTTAAATGCTGTGGATGATCAGTCCGCTTTCGCGAATGAGCCGGAAGGTCATCGAGGTATGGTTGAACGATGTTCTTGATGTCATGGAAGGAATAATTCATTGCCCTCTGAAATGTCGCCCCTGCATTCTTTAAACCAAAGGGTAATTTTCGATAAGCGAATGTGCCCCACGGACAAATGAATGCAGTCTTTGACTGGTCCTGTGGGCGGATATTTATTTGATTATACCTGGAAAATCCATCCATGAATGAAAAGATTTCACATCCGGCGCATTCATCAATTATCTGGTCGATGAAGGGTGTAGGGTAGTTGTCTTTCGGACAAGCTTGGTTTACATCCCTATAATCGACACACATTCTAATTTTCCCTTGTTTCTTCATAACAGGGACAATATTCGATACCCAATCGGTTAGAGGAACCGGGTAGATGAAACCAGCATGGAGAAGCTTTTCAACTTCTGCCTTAATGGCAACGGCTTTCTTGGGGTGCACCTGCCTGAGCCGTTGTCTTACTGGTTTGACATCAGGATACATCTTAATTTCGTGTTCAACGATACTTGATTCAATGCCTGGCATTTCATCATATGACCAAGCAAAGACATCTCTGAATTCGCGAAAAAGAGCGTTATATAATTCTAGTTCTGAAGGAGAACAACCTTTGCCGACATAAATATTTTCTACAACATTTGTTTTAGTCGAGATATTTATGGCTATAGTCTCTTAAATATTGGATAAGTTTCGCTCGGAATCCACCGTATTTACAATATTTGATAGGAATTAAAAAACTGAAGGGTGATAAAGGTCACGTTGAGTATCTTCTTCATAATCTGGAAGAAGGGAACGATGGTGGCAATCATTCCACGGTGCCCCCTCAATCAACATTGATTGTAGGATTCCTTCGTCGGTTCTATGCACTCTCGACCAAGGATCTAATGGGGTACCATATTCTCTAGACCTATCTACCCAAACGCTTGATGAGCGTTGATTTGGGTTCGCCTCCCATGCCCGAAACATTGATTGTTACAATATTTCTATTGGGCTTGGGGGAAAAACCATTGCTTGATCCATGTTGATATCGTCTTCTGAGATCTTTGTGGAAGATATCATATTGCAGGCTCCTACCAACGCTACTTCTCCTATATAGATTGGAGGTGGAAGTGCGAAAGTTCCCATTAATGTGGGGTCTTTTAGTAGGCCTACTCCGATATCTTGAAGTGAATGGGGGCTTCCATGGATCATGGGAATGCTTCCTGTAACTTGTGAACCATTGGGGAGGAAGTTTTGTTGGTCGACGATCGTAATCCCTCCTTGAAAAGGGAATGCGATCTTTCTAAAATAGGTCGATAGTACAGCTGCCATGGCATATATCCACGGTCTTCCCAGTAGGATGTTGTAATCAAGATTCCCATCGATGACTTCAACATCTATTTCTACTGTTTTTCCCCCTAGTTCAACCTTCAAGTTATTTAGGATACCGTACGGGGTATATGTCCTTCCGTCGAATGCTTTTAATGTCATCGAAGATCGCGACAAGGTTGGAGATCCTAAAGTTTTCCAGCAACTCATCGACATAATACATGTAGATGCCCCGTCATCAATAATTGTTCAGTGAACAGTTTTGTTGAGGGCTTTCACTTGAATAAGGAAAGCTAGTTGAGCTGGTAACTGAGGATCGTATCCTTTGTGGTCGAAGGATACAAGATTGGAATCCTTAGGATCAACCCCACCAATAGCCGATAACAACGCCTGCCTTTGGGATGGACAATTTTGTAGTACTTCAAGAGTCAACATAGCGGATGGCGATTGGGCCAAATCTTCCACTATGTTATAATGCTGCGTCGCTCTGGCGCGAGGATTAAATGTCAACTTGTGTACTACTCCCTTTGGCGGTTTTATTGTTAATTCAGGAATGATGGGCGGTACAACTTCTATCAAAGTTGTTGTCGAACTACTTGGTTGATCTTTACCTTTGTCGTTCGACAACTGCGGATTCCCGTAATCTTTGTTCCTTGTTGAAATCAAAGCATCATTTTGTTTCTTGGAGATCGACAACATTAGCACTTGCGACGGGGAAGCATTTCCACTATCAACCAGATTTTGACCTGGATTTGGAAACGGATCGGTTAACGTAGCTGAGGTTTGCGAACTTTTGAAGAACCTTTTAAGCTCAGCTTTGTATGGACAATCGACTGTCCAATGATCCTCGTCACATATAAGACATGGACTTCTTGGTTTCCCTTTCCCAGGAGGGTTTGAAGAAGTTTTTCTGGGAGATGACTCACCCTGTTTCTTCTTCGTCCCTTTGTTTTGTTTCTTCTTGCTTCCTGGTTGATTGGTTTCTTTTGCTTTGATTAGAATAGCTTTCTCTGTTTGTTGCTAAGGCACTGTCACACCTTAGGTGGATAGGATCGTCTTGCATAGGAATTTTTCCCCACAACAAATTGGCGACTCCGCTGGGGAAATGAAATTCCTATCTTCACCTCCCTTCAAAGCATTAAGCACCCAATGATTCCAGTCTCAAACCAACAGCAATTCTTTGCAATAACAAAATTCCAGCCTCTCAGATCTCATGGAGGAGAGATCCATATATAGATGTTTGGAGAGAGGATGAGTCAGCTTGAGATCTGACTAGTGTCCTCTCCCTCTGTTAGTTCTTGCTTCCACTTGGAGGTTCTTGCTTCCACTTGGAGATTGAGAACCTCTTACTCATCACTGGTCGAATTCACTGAGGCAGGTGTCATTGAGGAAGATTCTGGAAGCTTCCTGGGTCTTGACACCTTGTGGAATGAACTTGCCATTTGTCAACTCTCACTCAGCGCACCCTGGTAGTGCTTCTACCTGCGTTGTAGTGCAAGTAGCCAGTGCAGACTTTGCATTTCAGCGCAAAAAGCTAGTGGAGGCTCTGAATTGATCCTGAATTGACTTGTTTTTGAGCAGTTTCTGGTGGAGAAATTCTGTGAATTGCTGTGGTTTGTTAGCCTTGTTCCTCTAGGGGTAGGAACAATGTGTTTAGGGACTTTGGATCCCTTAGATTATGGACATTTCATGCTTATAACTGTAAGGCACAAAAATGTCTATAACAATGTGGTACAAATTCCATCATATTATGTAACCTAGGTGCTCTCTACAAATAGTTAAATAAATGATGTATATGATGTCGCTAAGAGTAAACAAGTCCTAGGATAGATTAATGAGTCCTTAATATCATACAGATATTGGAACAGGTCAACATGGTGGGGACGTGAAGAAATCAAGGTCAAGGAGGGTCATCACAAGGACCGCCTACCAATGACCCGTTACCTTCACTGGAGTTGAACCTCATCTTGCATTCCCTAGAAGCAATAAATGAGACCTTAAAAGGGCATCAGGTAATATAAGTAGAAGCCGAGCACCCCGCAACGAGGGATCAAGGGAATCTGATAGGGGACCTCTAATCGAGGACATTACCAGGGAGCTCCAAATATTAAGCTCCCAGATTTTGTTGAAGATCGTGCCAGCGAACAAGCAGAAGCCTGGTTAGAAGGAATGAAAAGGTGCTTTGCGCTAAGGGATTATAATTTCAATTCAAAAGATAAAATAACAATATTCCAACTCATAGATAATGCTCTGAATTGGTGGGGTAACTTAGAACGTCAACTACACCTCACTCCGGACATAGTTACTTGGGAATTATTCAAGGAAAGATTCAGGAAAAAGTACCTGCCATCATATTATGAAGAACAATAGGTAGGGGCCTTCCATGCCCTAGTAAAGGGAAATCTTACAGTGGAAGAATATGAAATATGATTCATGGAATTGGTCAAGTATGTCTCCTACATGGATACTGACCAACGCCAAGCAGATCGTTTTATTTATGGATTGAACCCTAAGATCAGGGCAATGATGCAGATGTGGAAACCAACCTCAGTTGCAGAAGCTGTGGAACAAGCTCGTTATGTCAAAGAACACTTAGACTTAAAAGGTGGAAACAAAACCATTTTTCCACACCAAACAAGGTTTATGAGGAAGGCCCCTCGCACCTTCCCCTGCAACTTCAATGGTTACTAATGTAACTTCACCTGCAACTTCAAGGGAACATACTAATCAAAGTAATACGCGAGGAGAAACAAGTAGGGGCTCGGGTTCCCAAGGGAGGAACTCCTTCCAAAGAACTCTGTAACATTCAGTTCAAGGTCCACTGCACCTCACTTGTTGGGGGTGCGGGGGACCTCATTACCAGCGTGACTGCCCTGAGTTGCAAGCTGGTAACAACCGTAGAGAGGGAAAAGCACCAATGGGAGGAGCCAATAGCCACCATCGAATCTATGCAGCAGTTGATAACCAACAAGTTGAACACCAATCCACTGTAGTAGAAACCTCAAGTATGATAAACAATGTAAAAGTTAAAATTTTGTTTGATTCTGGTGCTACAGATAGTTTCATTTCACCAGTTGCATTAGAAAAATGTGGGTTGGCAGCCTATGAGCACGATGACTTTAAACAAGTTGAGATGGCTTCTGGGATAAAACAAGCAGTAGGACCTAGTGTTGACCAATGTCAGGTAAATCTCAGGGTGTGTATGACTAAGTTGAAGGCATACATCACAATATTAGGAAAGTATGATGTAATTATTGGAATGAATTGGCTAGAAGCTCATCGAGCTTTGGTATAATATTTCAAGAAGAAGGTGATTTGTTTAGATGATGAAGGTAGGCCAATTGAGATTGTCAGAATTAGGAGAGGAGTGTCGCTGTGATTCATATCCATGATGAAGGTAAAACGCTGTCTATGACAAGGTTGCAAGATATATATGGTCGAGGCTGTAAGTGACCAGAAAGGACTCTCCCTAGATCAACATATAATCTTGTCAGAATTCAAGGATGTTTTTCCTAAGGAGTTGCCTGGATTACCCCCTGTAAGGGAGATTGATTTCACAATCGACCTAAAGCATGGTGCAGAGCCAATATCTAAGACACCCTATAGGATTACAACTCCATAACTTTGCGAGTTGCAGATGCAGTTAAAAGAGCTCTTAGACTTGGGATATATCAGACCTAGTATTTCCCCTTGGGGTGCACGAGTGATTTTTGTCAAGAAGAAGGATGGTTCCTTACAGCTATGCATAGATTATAGGGACTTGAATAGAGCTACAATAAAGAATAGGTACACGATACCTTGAATAGATGACCTGTTTAATCAAATGAAGGGAGCAACAATATTCTCAAAGATCGATCTATGATCTAGATACCACCAATTGAGGATTAAGGAAGAGGACATCTCAAAAACCGCATTTCGAACTTGGTTTGGGCACTATGAGTTCATAGTTGTTCCATTTGGTTTTGTTATCACTCAGGTTGTCCCTTGGCTCCTTAAGGGATACGGTCGAGATAACCACAAACCAATCTTTGGACTGCAGGTCCTAGCCTACCTACAATGAGAGAGAGCTCTCTCTTTATAATTTAGCTTTGTTTTGGTATGATTTTAGGCTAGTTATGGTGTACATGGGTTTTGTTTTGATTTTGGTGGGAAGGATGATGTTTTCAAGTAGAGTTGGGATGCATAGCGTGAGAAGTTCAAACCATTGGGCATGGAGTCACGGATTAGGGCTTGCTATTGTGTTTTCTTGGTCACAAGAGGAATACATAGCATGATAGCTACACATAGAACAATATCAAGCTAGAATAAAGATGGAATGAAGGTCAAAGATGAAAGGAAACTAAGAATCTTTCATTAGCTAACAGAGAGGGAAGGTGAATGAAAGTTTATCTAGGAGCAGTCAAGAATTCCTAAATAACAGTCATATGTGAAAGAAACAGTGTAAACATGATCATTTAAGTATGCATATTCATAACCATTTCTGAAGAAAACATATAGAAATAACAAGAACTGAGCATAGAGTGCAGTCAAGCAAAGCCTAAGCTATTCTTCTTTCTTGCTATTTAGATGGTAACACAATGGTGGCATAAACATATATAAATTGTAAACAGAGGTAAGAAAACACTTATTGAGCCATGTAGTAGCACAGGAATTCCATAGTCACTCTTCAGCCATTAAATAACACAACAGACAGTTCTTCATCCAAAGCATTCCAGCAGTCTTTGATTATAGAGCTCTCAAAGTATACAACACAAGTCTAGAATGAGGATTATCAACCAACCAACCCTTTAAACAATGAATCAGGGTGGTTTATATAGAGAAAATATCCAAAAATATCTGTTACAGCAGATCTTAAGCAGATCTGAGGGAAAATGAGTTCTTTAATCTAATCTTATTCTGAAATTAATGCATAAAATATCTATCTAACTGCTGCGCTAGGCAGCACCTAAAAAACGAGTTGAAATCTATCCTTATGGCCCTGTGCTGTTAATTTAGCCATAACTGCGCATTGGTCTCTGATCCATTGCTGTTTATGTGGCTTTAAATGCTTTAATCACTGATCTGAGAGCCTTGAACGAATTTTGCCGCTTTCTTTGACTTTGATGGAGGCTTTTAATGTTCACCTGCATTGATATTTCCGATCTGATACTCTTTGCTGCTTCACTGATACTCTTTAATTGAATCTGGGCTTTATCTTTCCTCTGATACTCTTTAACACTTGAATCGGGCCACTTTCTCTCCCTTGATATGCTTGAAACTGTCAAATCGCCCCTTTTCTGCCCTTTCAAGGAAAAAATAACTGCTCCAAATGCTTTCCGTGGCCTTTAGAACTGTTTCGGTGCTTGGACGATCAAAAAATTATCAAAACTGAAGAAATATTGCAAAAAAGAGGAGGAATGGACGCTGATAGCCTGCTGAGGCAAAAACCCTGCTGTTTAGAGCCAATTTGTGATGGAGCGATCCGAAATTGATGCAGAATGATCAAGCTTCCCTTGGAGCTGAAGCGCACGCTGGCACCGAACAAAACCATGAAGAAATAGCCTTTTTCCTTTATAAGGCGAAAAACCACCTTAAACGTGAAATTTGGTGAAAAACAGGGCGGGAGTGACACTGTAGCAGAAATTAAATCTGGGCCGTTGAATCGCGCGAAGGCAGATCCAATGGTTGGCATGCAATCGACGATCGGCGGATCCCCAAACCACAATGCCTCCGATGTGCGATGAATCCCGCGGACCCGACGGGCTATAGGCTCTCTTTTTATGGATATTGGGTCCGGCCTATCAGCGGTCCCTTATCTGCGGATTTGTAACGAAATGGGTCTGCGGACCCGAAATCCCTTTAACACTGCTCTTCATAATTTTTCGGATTCGGAATATGGAGCGTACAGTACCAACCCTTGCGGACCCGACGCACATTAAGCTCCACTCTAAAATACTTCGGCTCCGGAATATCGGAGCTCTCCCACTTTGTTGTACAAAGGCTCCTTTCGGACCCGAAATTTTTATATGCTGCACTTTATGGTATTTCGGCTCTGGCCAGTCGGAGCTATATATGGGAGCGATGCGACATAATGTGGACCGTTGATCTGAGGGCCTGAATGGGTGGCTGTGATTAAATCGGCATTTCGCTATCGGTGGGGGCATGGGAGTGGTGCTTTATATATATGCGATTGCCGAAATGGGGCGATCGCCGAAATGATCTGAGCCATTGGATGAGCGGGGGCGATGGAAGGCTGCGATTAAGTCGCAGTTTCGCAATCGGGGAAACCCGGGGGGTGGGGCTTTATATGTATATGAATGCCGATGCGATATTTTTGAGAAATGCGGGTTTTACGTTAAAACTTTAAGTTTTATAAAAAACTTAAGTTTAAACGATAAAGGGCCATTAACGATAGAGCAGAGATATGCGGCATATATGAGATATGTGGTATGGAGGGCTCCCGATAGCGATATTGCATCGACGGAAAGGGGAAGGGGCATATATATGGGGCATACAACATTGCAATACGCTGATTGCGAAATCGCATCGGCAGAGCATCCATCAGGGAGAACTATAAAGGGGCAACATTACCATTGAGACCTCCGACTGCGATATCGCGTCGGAGGGGGATCCAAAGGGATTGGAGGAATGTATATGCAATCGGCCAAGGGATATTGTGATTGGGGGAAAGCCTCTCCGATTGGAGGAGGGTTTTTGCCTTGAAAAAGATAACAACAAGGTTAATGAAGGGATTTTATACATCGGAGGGGTTTTTATGTGCAAAAGGAGGGTTGTTAAAGCTTTTGGAAGGGGTCCAAAAGTATAAAAAGAAGGTTTTTATGAAATGATAAAGGGGAATTATGCTTTTGGAAGGGGTACAAAGCATTTGGAAGATGGTTAAAGAGGAAAATAGGGTTCTTACTAAGTTTCAAATAAACTTAGTAATTCCCAAGGGAATGTTTATGTTTATTTTTCAACCAGGGGAGGGGATATGTAAATAGGGGAATTTTATACATATTTTAGTAAGGGGAAGGGAGAATTCATGGGATTTATATAATAATGTTAGAAGTTAATATGGATTTGATCAGAAAATCACTAAGGATAAAAATCTTAGGCTTAAAAGGGGAAATAGGACTTATAGAATGAGATATGAGTAATCCTAAGTAAGGCAGAGCTTTACTTAGGCAAATGTTATGGAACATGATGAAACTAAGAGATGTCAAGTAGATCTTGACCTCTTTAGGGGAAGTTAGTGAATGATTTTGGGACAAGGAAGAAGGGGAAGTTAGACATGCCTCGCTTGAGATGCTCCAAATGGATTTTTGCCTTGCAATTGTGATTTGAATAAATTTAACTCTTGAAAACACAAAACTGATCACAATCATTGATTCTGCAACCTCAAAACTACCTACCTAGCCTACTTACTTAGCATTTTCTCTTCTTTTTGGTTTGGGTGCACTTGAACTAGCAAACCTAGCTTTTCAACTTTTCTTTTGGCTATTCTCCTATCTAAATCTTCCCTTATAGCTTCCAGGGGCTCAGATTAAGCTGTTGAGCACCCTTGTTTCTCTACCTAGCTAAAATATGCCAAGATTAAACAGTTTGGACAAATATTCATTCTCTATCTTATAAAACAAGCAATTTAAACCTAGGGAAGCCAAGATTAAGCTGTTCGACTTTCCCTTAACTGTGAAACTCTTAAAAAATGGTATTATTCTTCAAAAATGGAACTTCTTGGAAATATGGAACCTTGCAGCATGAAAGGATGACATATTTGGCATGTAAAACAGTCAATCATGAAATATGAAACGTATTGCAATAGGAGGCTAACAGGTTTGACCAATGCAACAATAGTATTCATGAGCCTCATGAATGGTGTGTTCAGGAAGTATTTGGACCAATTTGTGCAAGTCTTTCTGGATGACATTCTTGTGTATTCCAAGAATGAAAAGGAGCATGAAAGGCACCTAAGGGTTGTATTGACTTGCTTAAGGGAAAATCAATTGTATGGAAAATTATCAAAATGTTCCTTATTTCAGAAGAAATTTCATTACCTTGGGCACATCATTTCAGGAAAAGGAGTTTCAGTTGACCCAGAAAAGGTGAAGGCCATAATGGATTGGCTAGTACAAAAAAATTCCCATGAGATATGTAGTTTTATGGGGATAGCAGGGTATTATCGCAGGTTTGTGGAAGGGTTTTCAAGAATTGCAAAACCCATCACCACATTACAGCGAAGAGAGTCAGGTATAAATGGGCATATGAATGTGACACTGCATTCACAGAACTAAAGAGATTACTAACTAGTGTACTGATCCTTTGAGTACCAGACATGGGAAAAGACTTCACTGTCTACACCAATGCTTCAAAGCAAGGATTGAGTGCAGTATTGATGCAAGAAGGTAGAGTAATAGCCTACGCATCTAGAAAATTAAAGAGACATGAAGAGTTGTATGCCACCCATGATTTAGAATTAGCAGCGGTGATGTTATCTTTGAAACTGTGGAGACACTACCTTGTTGGGAGACGATTTGAGCTAAGAACAGATCATCAAATCCGAAATCATATCTTCACTCAAAGGGATTTGAATGCTAGATAAAGGCAATGGAGCGAATTCATGAGTGAATATGACTTTGAGATCTCGTACATCAAAGGAAAGGAGAATGTGGTGGTTGATGCACTAAGAAGGAGACCACAAACTTTCTCCCTAGTAGCCTTAAAGGTGAATTTGAGAGAACGTGTGTTAGAGAAACTCTTTGAAGATAGTTGGTATCTAAAGGTTGTCTCATCACTCTAGAATGGGAAGCAGATAGAACCAACGTTTGAAGGATATATCCTTGAACTAGATGGACTATTGAGATTTCAAGGGAGAATGTACATAACTAAGGAAGGGGGTATAAGAAGGGCAATCCTCGAGGAGTCACATAGAGCACTCTATTGTGCACATCCTGGAGTAAAGAAGATGTATGTGGACATGAAAAAACTCTTCTTTGGGTAGGAATGAAGCACAACATAGTTCAGTTTGTTGCCAAATGTCTTGAACGCCAGCGCGTAAGGGCTGACCATCGCCATCCAACGGGACTCCTACAACCACATGACATCCCTATGTCTAAGTGGGAGGTCGTTTCCATGGATTTTGTTGTGGGTTTGCCAGTCACTTCTCAGAGGCACAATGCTATATTGGTTATAGTGGATAAATTTACCAAAAGTGCCCATTTCATTCCAGTAAGAGACACTTACGATGTTACTGATGTAGCACGAGTGTTTATAAGTGAAGTTGTTCAACTACACGGGATACCCACAAAGATAGTTTCTGATAGAGACTCTTGATTTACATCTAGGTTTTGAAAAAGTTTGCAGCCAGCTCTAGGGACTCAGTTGAACTTGAGCACTACATATCATCCAGAAAAATATGGGTAGGCTGAAAGAGTAAATCAGGTTATGGAGGACATGCTTAGGATGTACGCCATGGATAATCAGACCCAGTGGGAAAGGTACTTACCATTGGTGGAGTTTTCCTATACTAACAGTTACCACAGTTTGATAGGGATGCCTCCTTATCAAGCTCTATATGGGAGGCCATGTATGACATCGCTGAGTTGGGAAAAGTTGGAGGATCGAGTAATAGTTGGGCCAGAATTAGTACAGGAAATGGAGGAACAAGTAAAGCAGATTCGACAAAGGTTAAAGGAAGCGCAAGATAGACAAAAGAGTTATGTTGATTCCCATAGGATTGACCGTAGTTATGAAGTAAGGGACCAAGTTTTTATTCGTATCCGACCCAACAAAAGCACCATTAAGTTTGGTAAGGGGACGAAGTTGTCACCTCGGTTTGTAGGACCTTTTAGGATCAAGGAAAAGATTGGATCAGTTGCCTATCGTCTCGTATGCCACCCCATTTGCATAAAACCCACGATGTTTTTCATGTATCTATCTTACGACATTATGTTTCTGATGAATCTTAGAAACTGGATTCGAGGGGATTGCAGGTCTCGGACATGAGAACCACAATGGTCAAACCATTACGCATATTGGACTGTAGGGTTCGATAGCTCAGACGTCACATGGTGGACCAAGTTAAGGTCCAGTGGGACAAGTATAGCCCAAGATTTGCTACCTGGGAGGATGAAAAAACTATACGTCGTGACTACCTCTGACTCTTTGAGCATCCGTGATGTCTATTTTTGACTTAGACAAATATCTATGCTGAGGTTCTACTTACAGTTCCATGTTATTTTTTATTTTTATGAATGCAAATGAATATTGATGCAGTTAGCTGGAAATGTAAAAGTATTTATATGAATCATTAGATGGATTTGATATTGATGATAGAAATGTCTGATGTATGGCCTAATGTATGACTTACTTGATGATGAATTATTTGGTGCATAACTTATAAGAATTATTGTTGTTTCATACATGGCTCAAGTGGATATTAATTATTCAATGAATGACTCAGTAAAATTACGAATTAATTCCGGTATGAACTACAAGATTGACACAAGTGTACTAGACTTAATAACATGATGCTTAAGATCACATATCTGTCTATATATATATATATATATATATATATATATATATATATATATATATATATATATATATATATATATATATATATACACACACACACACACACACACACACACACACATACATATTTTTTTTTTCTCGGTAAAACTAGCTAGTCTATTATATTATATTTACAAGTAAACTTTACATGCAGAGAGACAAGCCGTCCAGGGCCAACTGTGGCACCTTGGATAGCTTAGCTTGACACAAAATGCTCCCTCGCAAGGACAGCACCTCCAGAACATACCAAAACACTTCCAGAACATACCAAAACATAAGACAGTAATGACACAGCTATACCAGAACATAAAGCAGTATTGAGCTCAGACAATAGCGATACGGCCCACGCAGGGGCTTCCAACAAAAAACTCACGGCAAACCTTGCCCAGACGCATGACCGCCATACACATGACATGATTAAGAACTGAAAATATACATACACAGTAACGTAGCATAATCCAAATACCCGCCGAGACCTTTGACTTAGACCATAGCCGAGAGAGAGAAGAGAAAGACGGAGAGTGCCTCTGGGGATTAATCTTTAGGCTCTTCCTCAATGATGTAGCTCCAGCCTTGGCCTTCAGGGATGCCTGCCCACATTGCCATAGGATCCTTTGCAGTGGCCAGAGGTTCCTGCTCTGGAGGTTGGGGAGGGGCTTGCTTGGGCTCTTTCCTAGAAGTTCCTTCTTCAATTGGTGGGTGCAGCACTGGACTTTCCTCACGATTGCCTTCTGGAAGTAGCTCATCCGAAACTGGTAGCTTTCCATCTTCATTCTCCTCAGGAACCTTAGTAAAGAGAACTGAGATATGTGCACTGATGCCTGCATTATCCTTCGAGCTGCCCAAGGTGAAAACGATTGAGCCGAATGCTGGAAGCACGGGCTCTCCTCCACTGGAGCTGCCGACCTTCATGAACTGACTGGCCTGAATTGGGGTGCCTCTCGCCCTCCTGTGGTAGTAGCAGCAGCAGCAGTGATGGTACACATCTGCTGCAGGGGGGCGTGAAGATGCACCTCGCCCCGGTCCCCTTCTGCTCGGTTGTCTTTCCTGCAATCGTGCCATAGACTCCACGTCTCCTTCAACTTGTTCCAGGACCGAGCTCGTGGGCTTGAAGTCCCCGCTGTGACTGCCAAAGGATTGCAGTACCCGGATTGATACAGAGCAGAACTCAACTACCCAAAGACCATGCACAGGAATAACAAACACGGAGCGGACTTTGCCCGAGTGAGTGTCTTCAATTTTCGCCTCAAATTCACTCCAATTGCTCTTGGAGCTCTGTTCCCACCTGAGGCATTCACCAGAGTCGCAATGACGGATTGCAGTGGCTGCGTTTTGAGGGAGGAGAGCGCCCGCCCGTCCAGAATCCTTCCAAGCCTGCACCACCCAGGCCTTACCATGCAAATGAGCCTGCAGTGATCCGCCTTCCCTGTGAAATCTCGCAACATTCCCTCGATAAGAGCCCTCCATAACTGCTTCCTGCATCCACATCGCTTCACCCTGCGTAGCATTGACTGCCAAGAGCTCAGGCGGTTGAACATTAAACCTCGGCGGCAGTGAACCATTACTATGCATCGTTAGCACGGGGCGACACATGCTGGGCATGTGGCTCGTCCCTGTCTGACGTGCCATCACCCGCATCCGGGGCACACACACATACATATTGTTGTTATATAACTGCATAAATAAGAGCTAACCCACAGATTGGAAGGAACTATATGATAGCCAGGATCTACTCTTCCATTGGGAAAGATCGAGACCTCTCATGAGGAAAGGTATTATGTACATTGTTCTATTACATGTTGTACCTACTGGCTATGCACTCTTTTGACATGAGTAAATATGAATGGTAGGTGACAAGACTGCCTGACTAGATTATTCAATGACAAGTCCAACCAACGCTGTAGTGTGGTCCATATTAGGGCGTTGACCCTAGTTATGAGGAGGGGTGGAGACATTTCCCACCATGTAACCTCCAAACCTGGAATCGTGGGAGGGAAGTGGTGGACACGCTCCCCTAGACGTGTGATGACAATTTCTAGTTGCCTGCTGGGGAATTTAGGTCGATATAGTCGATGCTTCCGCCATGTTGGTTTTATCAGGGGTTAGATCGGTATAGCCGATGCCACCGGATATAGTAGCAGAGGACGTATAGAGCAGGAATGGAAGTAGGTCAGGAAGGATAGGCGGATATAGATCAGATGGACACTCTTGATGGGAAGTAAGGACATTGCTTGACTTATCAAATTTTACTACTATAACTCTCTCTCCATTTTGTTATTCCTTATTTCCAAACTTCTTCAACTCTTGTATCTTTTGCACTCTAACTTCTGGACGAAGTTTTTTGAAGGGGGAGTGTATGTAATGCCCTGTTTAATCTTATCCTACAAATTTTAATAAGTGTTTAAATTTCCTTATAATATTGGCTTAATACTATTATCAAGAAATATTGGTACATACCTATTTGGGTGAAACTGCAGATTTATTACTGATGTAAGTTTTGTTCTTATTCAATTCACAACTTACCACCTCAAATTTACATTTTGATGGATATGGGTTCCTCCCATTTATACCAATTATATAATCATATCTCATCCCCACATTTTCCTCTTATGTTTACTTGGGGGAAGACATGGTCCTTTCCCATTAATTACCAACTATAATCATATCTCATCCCCAAATGTTTACTTGGGGGAAAACATAGTCCTTTCTCCTTAATTACCAAATTATATATATTCATATCTCATCCCCAAAATGTCCTCTCATATCTTGGGGGAAGATAAGTCAACTGTAAGGAAGACGAGGTGGTTATGACATTAATGAGAGGTGGTTGAGGTGGAGAAGGGAAGAGGCATAAAAGGGGAAGGAGAGAGAGGGGGGATCTCTTGGCCTTGCTTTGGTGGATTTGGTAGTGATTTTGGAGGAATCGTTTGAGAAAGAGGAGGAGATAATTGTTTTGTTTGGGACACACTACATCTAGTTGGACTTGGGCTCGGAGGGCTAGGAAACCCGTGGAGGTTTCTTGGGCTAGGATAACATCCTAGTTGGCTGGGAGGTAAATACAATCGTCAGTTAGGAGGAGCGTTCCAGCAGAATCAACAGCTCAAAGGCATCTTCACCTGGCTATCGATACAGGTATTCCTAAATGCACAAATTACACATATAAGTTATTGATTTGAAATGTTCATTTTTTAAATTATAGGAATAAGAAATCCAAATGGTAAATTATTATCATAAATGTCTTGTCAAAAAATAAATCATTTTCCTTTTACTGCGTTGAAAATTGTAAGAATTTAGATCTAATAGAGGACCCTAGGCTGGGATCTTACACATAGTACCTTCTGTATAAATTCTCACTATAGATCACCTGATAATGCAAAATACTAAAGCAAAATACTTGATCTACTTCTACAACAAACTTGCGGAAGCTTAATCGATTTTGAGCAAGATCAATTAGAACACATATAACAGAGAATTAGAAATCAATCACACATGAACATAGAAGAATACTTTGGGGAAAGCCTCGGATAAAAACCCCGATCTCTGTATTATCATACAAGTGGAAATATCTCCGGATTACACAAAGCTTTAGCTCATAAGCTATCCAGCTCTTAGTACAATCCCTCATTCCATATCACAGACTGAATAGACACAACATATGCCTTCCTTCATTCCTCCAAGCCTCCTATTTCCTTGCGCAGTTTCTCCTGGGTCCATTGGCTGCCACCTGTGTGAATTCTCACCTCACACAACTCACCAAACTTAGAAATAATTGCGCAATCCTCAAGGAATGAATTCCTTCTGCATGCAAGAGATATCCTCAATGGAATATTCCTGCAACTGATAGTACACTGTCCCATCATCTGATCTCAACTAGGTCTCTAACAGAACTGACATGCATGAGTTACTTATGAGAGAATATTCAATTATCTGAATTGCAGTAGTTACATGCATGCATGCATTAACTAACTGAACTCACAATTAGTTCCTCAAACTGTTGGAACTAATATGACCGGACTTAACTCAGTTAATTGAGATAACTAATTACAACTCAAAGTACAACTCATCCTGATCACTTTAAATAAAGGATACCTTGCTCAATCAAAGGGATAACTGTTGCATGTCCTCACATAGACTTCATGTTTGATTTTCTCCAACTAATTAACTCAATATGCATTAATTAATTTTTTTATAAACAACTACTAAGATCAAATTCGAATTTTAATTCTCAATTTTAGTTAAGGGACTAACTAAATTTGGAATGTATCCCAAAATGCTATTTATAGCAATGCTATTTTTAGCACTTCTATATTTAAAATTTCTTGTTTCTATTTTCAACACTCCCTCTCAGCAAGAAAGGGATTATCAGTCACCCCAATCTTGTCTTTGTGGAACTCAAATTTGTATTTTGACAATGCCTTAGTCAAAATATCTGCATCCTGTTCCTCAGTTGAAACATACAACAACAACATGATCCTCTTCGCCACACAATCTCGAAGATGATGATACCAAATATCAATGTGCTTCGAACTATCGTGAAATACTGGATTCTCTGAGAGTTTGATAAAACTCTATTTATCGTAATAGATCACTGTTGGATCCATCCTCTGACCAAACAATCCGACTAGAATCTTCCGCATCCAAATGGCCTCGCATGCTGCCTGACTGGCAGCCACATATTTAGCCTCTGCTGAGCTAAGTGCAACTGACCTCTGTTTCCTGTTGTACCAAGAAACTGTAGCTGAACCAAGGTTGAAGATTCCTCCTAAAGTGCTCTTTTGGTCTGATGGACTCCCTTCCCAATCTGCATCTATGAAGCCCTAAAGCTTCACTCCTTCTGTCCATCTGTACCATAATCCATACTGAGATGTGCCTCTGAGGTATCTCAATACATGCTTCGCTACCTTCCAAAACATCTTGGTAGGCTAAACCATAGCTTGACTTAGTTGGTTCACCGCAAAGCACAAATATGGTTGTGTGTTCACTAGATACATCAATGAACCCACAAGCTACCAATAAATAGTAGTAGTTACTACCTCACCTGAAGTAGCATCCTCCTTCCTCCAGTTACCAACTAGAGGAGTCTACATGGGCTTGCACTTCTCCATGTGGAATCGCCTGAGTATCTCATTGGCATACTTGCCTTGAGACACAAACACTTCCCCATCCTTCTGCCACACTTCCGTGCCTAGAAAGTAGTGCATAAGACCCATGTCTTTCATCTCGAACTCTCTTGCAAGTTCCTCCTTGCAAGACTTGATCAACTGATCATCATCTGTCAATATCAGATCATCAACATAAAGAACAATGATCAATGGCTTACCTTCTACCATGATATGGTAAAGGTTCGCATATGCTTCACTCTTTGTGAAGCCCAACCCGGTGAAATAGTTGTCGATGCTGGTGTACCAAGCACGAGGTGCTTGCTTCAGCCAGTACAAAGCTCTCTTGAGTCGGCACACATGCGACTCACGATCGAAGGTCCCAAATCCTTCCAGCTACTCAATTTACATCTGTTCCTCAATCTTGCCATTGAGGAATGCAGTCTTCACATCCATTTGATGGATATTACAACCCATCTGAGCTGATAGTTCCAACATCGATCTGATAGATGGGTATCTTGCTACAGGAGAAAAAGTCTCATCGTAGTCGATCCCCTCGGCCTGAGAGAAACCACCAGAAACAAACCTTGCCTTATGTTTCTCAACACTGCCATTAGCTGCTTGCTTTACCTTGTAAAGCCATTGGGAACTCACCACTGACTTGTCCTTCGATCTTGGGACAGCATCCCAAACACTGTTCTGAATGATAGAGTCATACTCCTCTACCATAGCATCAACTCAGAGTGGCTGCAACACTACTTCCTCGAAGGAAGATGGTTCGGTATCTACACACTCCCCAACCAGGGCCATCTAACCAGTGTACTATTTGGGTGATCTCCTATGTTTGTGCTGAGAGGATGGCTGTCCCACATTCTATCTCACATCCATCACCAATTTGTCAACTTCCCTTGAGCATTTTCACCCACTCTGGAAGACTCTGCATGAGTGGATGTCTCCACTCCTGGATCCTCTGCATGCGGCTACTCCACATCAGTCTGAGGCTCCTCCTCCTTTGGAACTAAAAGTTCCTCCTCTGCATGCAACTTGAGCTCCCTCTCAAGGGACACTCGCATGGCTTTCTGCTCGTCGAACTTCAAATCTTTGTGTACCACTATCCTCTGAATGGTAGGCAAGAACACCCAATAGTTGTGGGATGTATCAGTGTACCCCACAAGTATATCCAATTCAGCTGTTGGATCTAGCTTCTTCCGGGCATCTTTGGTCACATGGCAATAAACCGATGATCCAAAGATCTTGAAGTGACTCACATCTAGTTGCTTCCCAAAAAAGGCCTCCATTGGTGTAATCATTGTTGGCATTATGATTCAGGTGTTGTCCTTGATGGCAACCCATTCAGGTGGTAGATCACTATTCTTGATGATCAGCTCTCTATTTATAAGAAGGACGCAGGCAATCTGTTCAGAAAGTGCGTCCCCGCAGGTATACCATGAAGAACCCGCGTCCAGGGATGCAGGCCAGCCGTTCAGGGGGTGCGTCCACCCAGTGCACACATTTCAAGACAGAGAAAAGCACGTGGGGGTTTCTTGTGTGGTATCTAGCCGACGGTTTTGTGTTTCTATGGTGTCGGCTCGTGGTATTGTTCCATGTTTTGGGGAGGAGCTTGCCTATATAAAGCAAAGGAGTTCATTTGGATTGATCATGGTCTTTGGTTGAATATCTTTTGGTGAGATCTAGTCCAGATCTATGAGGGCAAATCTTCTAATGGACTGTGATCTCTATGGCGCATGATCAGATCTGCAGATCTGAATGTTTGGGCTAGTTCTGAAGTCTTCATATCTTTTATATCTGAAGGGACGTAGGTTCAGTGAAGGGCAAGTGCGCCGAGACGCAGTACAGTAAAGGCTCAGGTGCGTCTCTGAAGCGAAAGACGCGGCGCGATAATATTATTGGATGCGTCTCTGAAGCAAAAGACGCGGCGCGATAGTATTGTTGGGTGCGCCGGTACGCAGAGCAGTTTAAAGGAACAGTGCGTCGGCACGCAGAGCAGCAGAAGGTAAACTGCGTCCAGTCGCAGGCCACAGAAGGAAAAATTGCGTCCCTGTCTTAAGATGATCTGTTGACTGTATTTTTCTGTTCATAAGGTGTTCTGGGTTAGTTCAGTGATTACTGATCTGATAACTGTAGTGGACTGTAACTGTTGTATAATTGTTGATCACTTGATTCTTCATGAAAAGAAGTAGGGGGTTGTAGCTCCCTTCCAGGAGAGACTGGAAAACGAGAGAGAGTTGTAGCTCTCTGCAGGTTGCAGCCTGCGTACTAGTAAAGGACTGCACCAGTACAAAATTATTGTAAAAGAATTTCTAAATTGAAAGAAGATAGAGACATATTGCAGCAGGTGGTTTTCTCCCACATTGGGTTTCCACCTTACATCTTGTGTTCTTTGGTGTGACTGTCTATTTTCTTTGTTCATGCTCATTATTTTATGGTACTGATATGCAAGAATAATTCAAAAGATCAAATAAGGAAGATTTGTTAAATTGCTAGATAATACTGGTTCACCCCCCCTCTCAGTATTATTTCCAACAATCATCCCCAGTATACGATGTGGGATTCTATTCAGCAAGTATACTGCTGTATTGTATGCCTCAGCCCACAAATGAAGTGGTAGGCTTTGGTCATGCAACATCGCCTGAGCTACTCCCACAGTCGATCTATTTTTCCTTTAGGCCACCACATTTTTCTATGGGTTATGGGGTGCCGTCAACTCCCATTTAATTCCTTCTGCTACACAGAAGTCCTTAAACTGTTGGGACACATACTCTCCACCATTGTCACTTTGCAAGGCCCTTATTTTCTTTCCAGATTCTTTCTCTGCCAAGGCTTTGAACTCACAAAACCTTGAGAGGGTCTGATCTTCTCTTTCACAAAGTAGATCCAATATCTACAAGAAAAATCATCAATAAAATAACATAGTACCTTTGTTTAGCGGTGGAGGCTGTAGAGAATGGTCCACACACATCTGTATGAACTTGCTCCAAGATTGCTCCAGATCTACTGTCTCAATCTTAAAATGAATATTTTGCATACTTACACAAGATACAACCTTTGCATGTACCCACTTGCTCCAGTTTTCCCTTGGGAAGTCTGATAGAAATATGCTGCATGATCTTCAAGGCCCCATGATGAAAGTAGCCCAATCTTCTATGCCATAGCTCACCAACATCTTGGCTCTGGACCAACTCTGCTTTGGAACTCAATGCAACACATTCATCTACCTCCAGCTTGTAGAGATTCTTTACTCGAATCCCAATCCTCTTCGTCTGTCCAGTGTCGATATGCCTAAGGAATACCTTTCCTTTACTAAAGACTACATCATAGCCTTTATCTTCCAACATAGTGACAGACACAAGATTCTTCTTCAGACGAGGAACATACTTTACATCAGTTAGGGTGAGAGGAGCTCCATGCTCCCTCTGAAGCACAACCGTACCTTCACCTGAAACACGGTACTTTCCATCATCGCCCATATCGATGCGCATCTGGATATCCTTATCCTCCAAGGCACTGAATAGATTCTTGTCGTCGATCATGTGAAATGTGGCTCCGCTGTCTAGGTAACAAACACATCCCACCATCGATGAAACCATGCATGCGATGAGGGAGAAGTCCAACTCAATCTGTGAGGCCAGTTCCTCACCATCTGATCCCTTCGAGGATCCCTTCTTGGATTTCTTCTGTGGACAATTCGTAGCATAATGGCCCACCTCTTGACAATGAAAGCATCAAACTTTTGATTTGTCAAACTTCTTCCCACCATGGGAAGAACTCGATTTGGAATGGGATGCCTTCCCTTTCCCTTTCCTAGACTTACCCGCTAAGGCTAAATTTTCTTCATCATCTTGCTTTGATGAAAATCTATCTTTGGTGCTTCTTCTTGTCTCCTCTTGCATCAGACCCGACCAAAGTCATTCCAAATCTGGCAGTTTCTCTCTTCCATTTACCGAGTCTTGGTAGCTATGCCAGCTCTTAGGAAGATCGAAGAGAGCAAGACTCACCATGTCATCATCGGTAGTTGTGATCCCTACACTTCCAAGCTCATCCCTGCAGGTGGTGAGCTTGTTCAGATATGTAGAGATCGTGTTGCCCTTTTCACACTTGATTTTCCAAAGCTTGTCTTTTAGTGCCAGATTCCTCTGATCGTAGCTATTCTGATATAGATCCTTCAATGTTTTCCAGAATGAAAAACAGTGTCTCCTTCCCATGGAGGATCGAGACAATGTGGTCTCGAACTCCCTCCGAGAGGATCCTCCTCGCTCTAGCCACACATTTCTTCCATTCCGCCAATTCTTGGGCATTAGCAGCTGCCTGCTTGGGGACTTCTTGATCAATGAAGTCCTTTAGACCATTTGTCCTCTAATACTACTTCCATGTGATCCTTCCATGCTATATAACTTGAGTTGCCATCAAGGGCATACTCGAGTCTCAAACCGTTGAACGCCATTGGTGAATTTGAGATGTGATAAGAATTCGATTTCTATAATCAGGAACTTCAAACTTCGAACTTCTCCCTTCTTTGTATACTGTTATTTTCTTTGATCACCTTTGCTCTGATACCATGTAGAAATTCTCATTGTAGATCACCTGATAATGAAATATACTAAAGAAAAATACTTAATCTACTTCTACAAACAAACTTGTAGAAGCTTAATCGATTTTGAGCAAGATCAATTAGAACACATATAACAGAGCATTTCTTGTTGCTATTTTCAACACCAAAACGCTTCTTTGGAAAATGCTTATTAACATATGTTTTCTTAAAAAATACTCATTACTAAGTTTTGAGGAGCGCCCTTGGTTTTTGGAAAACACAAGGTTTTGTATAAAATCTTGGTTCCAAAATTTCAACCCTCCTACTTTGCTAATACTCTTTTTTACTAATATTCTTATTTGGATGATGCACCTAAACTTATCACAACACTTTTCAACTAATGATGTGTTTGAATACCCTGCTAATACTATCAAAAGGTTCATTTGTGTGTTTGAAGCAATTACGGAGAATTCATTTCTTTCATTTGCCACATGTTGCTGAAATGGGCATATGGAAAGGATTGCTCAAAGAACTTTTGTGAGAGTTTGAAGGTGCCTAATAGGAAAATGTAGTTTTCTAGCCTAAATGTTGTTAGGGACATGAACATTTAGTTATGTTCTTGTCTAATGAATTCAAAAGAGGTGAGAATGAAAAATTACCTGAATTAGACATCAAATTTGAAGTATATTTAGGAAAGTGAGTCCTCTACAAGGACATAGACACAACAAACACAAACACCAAAGGGAAATTTTCCTTTCAATGTAATGAAAATTTTCCTTTACCGTGATAAAAAGAAGTTATTTCCCTTTTCAAATAGAAAATTTTATTTATTCTCTTTCTTTTTTAATTTCTTTAATGTTTTTTTCCTCATGGTAGATTAGATCCTAACAAAGATCTTTTTGTTGCAATACATCATAGCTTTAATTTTTTTTTTTCTTGGTGAGAGTTTGCATCAACTAAAAAAGCTTTTTTGTATGGCACTAAGTTTTCTCCTTTTTGGCGTGTCGCATACAAACTTGTTTTCGATGTGATACATTTAGTTGTGACAAAATTATTTTCCCTCGGATGCATCCTGCAGAATATATTCTCCGTGTAACAAGTGGCATTCTCCCAAGCTCTTCTCTTTGTGAACTACTCTTTATTCACATTGTAAGAAAGATCTTTACCATGAGATACATTGCATTTTGCTCAAGATTTAAAGAAGGGTGTGCCATAGTGTATATTGAACACAAAGAGAAAATACAAGAAACACATATCAAACCAAATATTTTCTTAAATATAATATATGTATGAAAGTAAAGTGTGCATGAAATTAGATTGGGTTGAATTAGCTAATTTTTTTTTTTTTTGTTATATATATTTTTTGGGGATACAAATCTTTTATATTAAAAACTTATATATAAATAACAAAAAGAGATAGTAGAATAGTAACATTAATTGTGGCAAGATGGATACGAAGTTGTGACGCAAAAAGGCCACATGAAGGTTTTTGAGATTTTTTGCTATTCATCTAGGATACACTCTTTCTTTGATTTGATTGGGCCTCCCAGTTAGTAGGTCGGGATCCATCTCTACAATATTACGAGGGTCCCTAGTGCATCATCCTCCTTTCCCCTTTGTCGTCTCACACATCCCTTTATTATTGACCCTCTCCTCTACGAAAAGTGTTTCTTTATTATTATGTCAGATGGATAGCAATATGGTGGATCTATTAGATTATGAGGATAGTCTTGTCCATAGCCATATTTTTCGGCGGCATAATAAATACCCACTCTAGGTGACTATGTCATCGGCTTCTATCCCAGATGGATTTCTAGACCCTTCTACATCTTTTTCAATTGTGACAAGTGGTGTTTTGCATGATAATTTCTTGGGGTTTTTTTCCTCTTTCCCTCAGCCCTCACTCCTTTTTTCTCCTCCTATTTCCCCTTCTTCCCTATCTTTCCTTGGTTCGAACATAGTGATTCCTCCCCTCATCCTATGAATCCTCGCCCCCTTTGCATCAATTATACTATGTGGCATTGCACATAAAGGGTCAATGCATACATAAGAGAAGTCATGCAGTGTGCCTCACTATGGGCAAGGATATCGAAGTGGTCAGGATTATGGATTTTGAGGGCAAAAATTTGGTTGGAGGATTTGGGGTTAAGTCATGCTCAATGACATCTTTAAGGAATTGTGTATCCTCAGCATGGTAGTCGCTCTTAGGGTAAAATCCCACTTTATATGTCTTGGCGAGAGTTTGGATGGCCTTCATTTTTTAGGCAGAGGCCAGCTATTCACGCATCTCTTCTCAAAATTGGAGGTGGGGGAAAGATGAGAATTTTATCAAGATTTGGTATGTGAACTCCTTTGATTCAATAAAGAAGAATGTGGAAGATCTCAAGGTATAAGTAATTATGCTTGGTTTGCCTCTTTGTTTTTGGAATCCCTAGGCATTATTTCTTCTAGATTTGGTTTAGAGGTTTAACAGAATGGCTTGGAATCATAAGTCCCTTCACATTCAATGAGTGTGAACAATGAACTTTCCTTTAGGAAGTTTTCTTCCCCTCCCCCTTCTTCTTCTTGTATACCCAATTTATTTTCAATGGTTTTTTATCCCCCTTCATCCACTGAGCCCTTATTCTTGCCCCGTATAGTGGCTTTCTCCCCTCATAGAGGCAAGGCTATGGAATTTGTGGCCCCTACTGGTTGTACTCCTGCTCCTCCCCCTTCAAATTTGTATTTCCCATCCTCTCCCACTTCTTCCTCTCAAGATGAGAAAAGGTATTATGCTCTATGCTTGTGGAGGAATCTCAAAGAGATACCGGGCCTCAAATTGGATGCAAAAAATTTAAGTCTAGTGGGAAGGAAATCGAACTTGCATAAGGCTCAAGAGAAAGAAAATATTGAAATCAAGAAAGGTAGATAAACCTCCTTAGATGATCCAAATTGGATCCATAAATAATAATCAAAAGAACCATGGCTGTACCAGGGCGGGACAGACTGCAAAGAATTAAGAGCAGTGATCAAAAACACCTCTAAAACAGTGGTAGTTGGTAGCCAGTGTGGAATGATGAGGACCTCGGTCAAAGCGCGCTGACCGAGATCCATGGAGATTGCGCAGGAGGCGAAACTAACCCATGGGAAGCCCGAGTCAGGAAACTGAGGGAGTTTTTGATGCGTGATTCGCGCTTAACACGAATCGCCCATTGTTGGGAAAAAACCCTCAAAATGGAGGGGCCCCGAGTGCTTGGTCACATGGGAGCCGGGAAAACCGTGGGGAAAAAGGCTAAAGGCTAAGGTGGGACCTGCGCTCTAAAAACCGGTGGTATTCATCGGAGGCACCCTTGGGCAGTAAGAAGATTCGGTGAAAACGGAGCGATTCCACTCAGCGCCCAACGTGTGGCAAATAGTGGAGAGAGAAAACCACCGCTTATCGCGCACTAATGGTCGAGCAAGTCAACCGCGCGAAATGAGCAGATGGCGTTGGATCTGGGGGATCCAGATCTAATGGTTGATATCGCACGCAATAGTAAGACCAGAGGTAATGAGGGATTAAGCCGTGATTTAAAAGAATTTGAGGTTCACTTTGACTGCTAAGGTGATGGATGACTTATTCCACGATGTAACTGAAGAACTGAACTGACGAAGCAAGTTGGCGTAGTTCACGAGAGGACAAGTGGCCGCTCCCTGTGAGTCTAATGATGACGCCGAGACAAGGAACTCCAAGAGAAGCTGTCACAGGCGATTGACAGAGTTGGAAGAGGAATTGAACAACCATGAGCTCGAGTAGCTTTAAAGCCATGCACAGACCAACAAAAAGAGATCACCCACACACACATATGGAAGAACAGAGAAAGCAGACAGAGAGAGAAAAAAAAAAAAAGCAGTGAGAAGACAGAGGGCTGAGCTGACCAAAGGCAACATTGAGCATCAGAGGGCTTGAGAAATTTGATCCATCCCTGAAGGGGATCTATCAGGACCGAGCACCACATTGGGCTCCTTCTATTATAGACCTAAGAGGTCAAAAAGCTGGTAAGGCCAAGAGTCTATGTACTCTAGTGGCTTGGGAAATCCAAGAACCACCTTGCCAAGCTATCTTGTGACAGGAGACTAATATTGAGCTCCATCTTTGTAATTCTCTACTTTAAGACACAATAAAGAAGGCCACCAATGAATGCTGGACCGGAGATGTAGCCCTAGAGGATAGGGTGAACTCCTTATTAACCTCTTGTGTTCTTATATTTGCTTACTATATTTCTCTACTGTCTTCCATTTCAAGTGTCTATGTATTTTCAATCTGATCCATTCATTGCTTAAATAACCTAGGCACAAACCAACACATGAGTCTGTAATACCTCCATTTAATAATTCTTAACTGAGATCACTCATAGGGTGACTATCAGATCAAGTGGTATCAGAGCTTTAGGGTGTAAGGTTAGACAAGCTTGTGTTGGTTTAGCTGTTGAATGCTTACTAGATCAAAGCTCAAATTAGGAGAAGGAGAGTTGGTTGAAACTAATCCTGAGATTGGGAGAGTCTATCCTCGGAAGACCATGTGAGAGGAAGGTTCTGTGGGGCTAGCCCCTCAATTCATAGAGATTTTCCTAGCTATAAAGTCTATGGTAGAAGAAATGTATACGGACTTTAGAAAGCATAAGGATGAAGATTCATCAGGCTCTAAACAAGATAAAGAAGAAGATGAATCTCATTCCCATGACCACTCAAAAGGAAAAGGGAAAGAGGAAACTTTCTCACACCTCCTAATAGCCCTGTGCATAATAAGAAAGCATATTTGATCAAGCTAGATGTTAAATTCGATTTTCCTATATATGATGGAGAGCTAAATTCTAAAAAGTTGGACAATTGGATTAGACAAATTGATGTGTATTGCAGAGTGTAGAACATCGACTCAGACAAGAGAAAAATTTAGCTGGCAAGCCTACACCTAGGAGGCACTACCTTGGTTTGGTGGGAAGGCAGAACCCAAGCTGACATGAAAAGACATGGTAAGACTATCTCTGTCTGGAGTGAATTTGTTTCTGCCATCAAGAAGCAATTCTATCCATTGGCCTACATGCAACAAGCCATGATGAGCTAGAAAACTCTTTGGCATTTGAAAGGGAAAAGTGTGCAAGGGTACACTCAAGAATTTAGAAAGAGGGCATTGATTCTAGGAATTTCATTAGACTCACCAGAGACTCTTTTGAAGTATATTTGTGGTCTACACAACTACATGAGGCATACCATCCTCATGTCTAATCCCACTAGTATAGATGAGGTATGTGTACAAGCTACTCATCTAGAGGCTAGAGGAAAGAATGGAAATCCAGAAGTTGGGGGACCATCCCAATCCACTGCAAGCAAGAGTAAGGAGAAAAGAAAGCAGAAGTGGAAAGAAAGGAAGGCTAACACTGCATAGAAAAGCAAAGCTTCATGCACTCATTGTAAAAAGGATGGGCATGATGATGAACACTGTTGGATTCTGCATCCAGAGCTGAGACCTAAGAAGTCTGAGGGCAAGAAGAAGAAGAATGCTGCAGCTATTCAGAAAGATTTGGAGTTAGACTCGGGAGATGAAACAATCATTGCAGCCACAGGTATAAAAGGTATGAGTTCTAAAGCATCTACTAGTAATTCTGCTCAATCTATTATTGATGAAGAACATGAGAGAAAAAGACATGAGCTTTTCCATATTTGAGTTGTTTCCAAACATCAAAAGATTGATACTTTGTTTGATAGTGGCTCACAAGTAAATTTTATTTCTGAAGAAATTGTAAAGAAATTGGGATTAGCAGCTACACTTCACAAGAAACCATACCCATTAGGATGGTTGAATGATAAAGCACAACTACAAGTGACTAGACAGTGCAAACTTAAGTTTTCTTTTGGGTCAACATTTGTAGATGAGGTTGAGTTAGACATAATTCCTTTGGATATATGTGGAATTGTTTTAGGGAGTCCTTACTTGTATGATAGAAAGGCTATTTTCTATAGGGCTGAGAACAAGTATCTACTTGTTAAAGATGGAATCGAATAATTTGTAAGAGCTCATAAGCTCAAGAATAATTATACTCTCATAAACTCAGGGCAGATGAAAAGAATGATAAATTCGTGCAAATAACTCTTACTAATGGTTGTAAAGGAAAAGAAACCCGATAAAACCAATGTATTTGAGGGCTGTAATGCTAAGCAGCAATCTGATATAGAAAAGATTGTTTCAGAGTATGATGTTTTGTTCCAAGAACCTAAAGGTATACCACCCAAAAAGGAAATAGTACATGATATTATTTTGCAGAAAGATGTTCCATTGCCTAATATTGGAATGTACAAGTTTTCTGCTTTAAAGAATGTTGAGATCAAGAAGTAGGTGCAAGAGTTGCTCGAGAAGGGGTTTATCAGGCCTAGCACATCACCATGTGGGTCACCAATATTTTTTGTGAGAAAGAAAGATGGCTCGTGGAGAATGTGCATTGACTACCGAGCACTGAATAAGATAACAATAAAAAATCGTTATCCTCTTCCTCGCATATATGATATTTTAGATCAATTAAAGGAAGCTGTTTATTTCACCAAGCTGGATTTTCATAGTGGATACCATCAGGTCAGAGTTGCAGAGAAAGATGCATGGAAGACTTCTTTCAAAACAAAGCAGGGATTGTATGAGTGGCTGGTTATGCCTTTTGGCTTAACCAATGCCCTTGCTACTTTCATGAGATTAATGAATGATGTACTTAGACCTTTTCTTGATGATTTTGTTATTGTGTATCTGGATGACATTCTGATTTTTAGTAAAACGTGGGAGGAACACTTAAAGCATGTTAAGCAGACATTAGATGTTTTGAAAAGAGAAAAACTTTATGTTAAACTCTCCAAATGTGAATTTGGCAAAACCTCTCTAAATTATTTGGGTCATATAGTAGGGGGTGGTGAATTGAAAATAGATCCCTCTAAAGTGGCAGTCATTGTAAACTGGCCTAAACCCAAGTCTGCTACAGAAGTGAGAAGCTTCTTAGGAGCAGCACAATATTGGAGGAAGTTCATCTCTAACTTTTCCTCAATTGCAGCTCCCTTACGTGCTTTAACAGGATTGAACAAGGTGTTTCAGTGGGGAGGCAAACATCAAAAAGCCTTCGACACATTGAAGGAAAAGATTAGTACAACACCTGTACTAGCATTGCTTGATCTACAAAGGCCATTTGAGATCCAAACAGATGCCAGTGACTATGCCATGGGATCAGTGTTGACATAGCACGATAAACCCATATGTTATCATTCTGAGACTTTTAATTCTGCAGTATTTAACTATCCTACATATGATAAAGAATTGTATGCATTAGTTCAGAGTGTGAAAAAGTGGAAACATTAATTAATGGGAAAAGAGACAGTAATACATACTGATCATCAACCACTTCAATATCTACACTCCCAAACTAAATTGTAGCAATCAAGACATTACAGGTGGATGGGTTTTCTACAACAGTTTCATTTAGTCGTCATATATAAAAAGGGCATACATAACAAAGTTGCAGAGATGTTATCTAGACCCATTATAAATGCATCTACTATACTTAAGCATAATTCTATACTACATGAAAGCTACATTGAACAATATGCTCAAGATATAGACTTTAAAGATGTATATGAAACTTTGAGTTAAGGCAAAAGGGTAGAAGAATTGGATTATCATGTGAAGGACCGACTCTTGTATCATTGTGGGAAACTCTACATTCCACAAACATAGAGAGTAAAGATAATCAGAGAGGCACACACTTCTCTGATATTAGGTCACTTTGGGGTAAGTAAAACAGTTGCACAACTGCAAAGATTTTGTTATTGGCCAAAAATGAATGAGACAATTTCTAGATATGTGAGAGGGTGTACTATGTGTGCCAAAAGCAAGCCCAACAATAGAAAACTAGGCCTGTACACTCCATTACCAGTTCCTTCTCACCCTTGGGAAAGTGTTTCCATGGATTTTGTTGGGGGACTGCCTAAGTCTAGAAAAGGTCATGATTATCTGTATGTGGTTGTGGATAGGTTCAACAAAATGTGCATTTTGATACCTTGTAATAAGAAGATTACAGCTGAACAAATTGCAAAACTATTCTTTGAACATGTATGGGTTCATTTTGGGCTACCCACTTCTATTGTATATGATCGAGACACTCGATTTGTGGGGAAGTTTTGGTCAAATCTGTGGGAGCTGATGGACACCCAACTGAAGAAAAGCACAATTTTTCATCCACAAATCGATGGCCAAATAGAAGTAGTTAACAGGACAGTGATCCAACTACTAAGAGGATATTACAACAAACATCCTAATATTTGGGATGAACACTTGTGTTATGTGCGTCATGCTTACAACAGAGCAAAACATTCTTCTACACAGAGGTCTCCTTTTGAAACCTGTTTTGGTTTCACACCAAGGTCTTCTTTGGATTTTGTCTTTGGTAAAGATACCACCGTTGATGGACACAGTGATGTGTACAAGGAAACTAGGTTCATTGAACAGATCCAGGAGATCCACCAGGCAGTACAGGAACAACTGGAAAGGAGCCAAGCCAAACACAAGGCAAGGCATGACAAGCATCAGGTGGAGCATAGTTTCCGAGTTGGTGACTAGGTTTGGCTGTATATCAGCAAGGACATGATGCAAGGTGAAGGTAAAAAGCTAAAGCCTATCAGGTATGGACCTTTTAGGATACTTGAGAATATTGGTGAAAATGCTTTTTGCCTTGATCTACCAGCTTACATGCACATCTACTCAGTCATAAATGCAGATTGCTTGAGATTGTTTGAACCTTCAATGATTGAGGATCCTGAAGAGCAAAGTCAATTCCCTTCTATTGATGACCTGCTACTTGGATATTTGAATGAATTGCAGGAAGACACAGTCTTGGACAGGAAGGTGAGGACAATGCGCAGAGGAAATGTTGAGTACCTCAGAATCAGACTCAAAGGTTTGAAGCCAAGCAGTGCAAAGTGGATTGAGATTAGGCAAGTGAGACAACAATATCCTCACTTAGTCTATGCTTGAAAAACCAACTTTTGGTGGTCCAAAAGCTTTTTAGTGGGGAGGCTGTGATCCAAATTGGATCCATAAAGAATAATCAAAAGAACCATGGTTGTACCAGGGCAGGACAGACCGCAAAGAATTAAGAGCAACGATCAAAAGCAACTCTAAAATAGTGGCAGTTGGTAGCCAGCGTGGAACGATGAGGACCTCAGTTAAAGCACGCTAACCGAGGCCCATGGAGACTGTGCAGGAGGCAAAACTAGCCCCTGGGAAGCCCGGATCGGGAAACAGAGGGAGTTTTTGATGCGCGAATCGTGCATCGCTGGGAAAAAACCCTTGAAATGGAGGGGCCCCGAGCACTTGGTCACATGGGAGCCAGGAAAATCGTGGGGAAAAAGGATACAGGCTAAGGCGGGACCTGCGCTCTAAAAACCGGAGGTATTCATCCGAGGCACCCTTGGGCGGTAAGCAGATTCGGTGAAAACGGAGCGATTCCACTCAGTGCCCGACGCGTGGCAAACAGAGGAGAGAGAAAACCACCACTCATTGTGTGTTAACAGTCGAGCAAGTCAACCACGTGAAATGAGCGGATGGCGTTGGATCTGGGGGATCCAGATCTAACGACTGATATTGCACCCGATAGTAAGACTGGAGGTAATGAGGGATTAATCCGTGATTTAAAAGAATTTGAGGTCCGCTTTGACTAGGGGTGATTTTAGGGGCGAATGTTCGCCCTTTGGCGAAATTAAGGGGTTTTAAATTTTTAGTGGGCGATTATTTT
The DNA here is from genome assembly GCA_031772625.1 of Pinus tabuliformis. Lineage (NCBI taxonomy): Eukaryota > Viridiplantae > Streptophyta > Pinopsida > Pinales > Pinaceae > Pinus > Pinus tabuliformis. Next base: position 1,396,622,552 of record CM062820.1, read on the forward strand.
GTATCATAGTACATTTTTACAAATCACGTCAAATAGCCCACCTTCTTTTAAGGGAGAGGGTAAAAAAGGTAAATTTAGCCCTTGAAATTAGGAGCTACAACCTTCCATTCGCCCATTTTCAAGAATAGGTTTTATTTAAGTGAATCCATTCGCCCATTTTCAAGAATAGGTTTTATTTAAGTGAATTCTATGGGCCAAATACCATATTTATAAAAGAGGTATGGTAAATTAATAAAAATATAAATAAATGAGAAGTATGGTAAATAAATAAAACATTTTTTATATTTACTCCATAAGTCACCTTATATACATGCAAGGGTGTAAACAAATAAAAATATAAGTAATGTGGAGGTATGGTAAATAAATAAAATGTCTTTTTATACTTACTCAAAAGGTATGGTAAATAAATAAAAATATAAATAAACTAGACGTATGGTAAATAAATAAAACCTCTTTTTATATTTAGTCCATAACCCTCGTTCTATTTATGAAGGCTCAAGAAAGAGGTTTTATTTAAGTGAATCCTATGGGCCAAATACCATATTTGTAAAAGAGGTATGGTAAATTAATAAAAATTATAAATAAACGAGAGGTATGGTAAACAAATAAAACATTTTTTTATATTTACTCCATAAGTCACCTTATATTTACGAACACTCAAAAAATGCTTTATATTTAGGTGAAACCTATGGGCAAAATACTATGTGACAAATACCATGGACTAGATTGTTGTTAATACCATGCAAAACAACATTATTAACCCTAATATTAGTATTAATAAAAATAAAAATGGCACATGGTATTGACCCATGGTATTCACCAAAATGGCACATGGTATTGACCCATGGTATAATGTAGCCTATTTAAATGGGGGAATTAAACCAGCATAGATCCATCTTTACTCTGGATCTACTAACCGCCGAGAGGTATCAAATATTGTGATATGCAAACTAGCATAGAGTGAAAAAATATTTGATCCCTCTCGGGGGATCAAGAGTAAAAATGGATGTTGTAATTTAATGTATGTTAAACATTTTAGCTTGGTTGAAATAAAAAATAAAATAAAAATCAACTATTAATTTTATTAATTTTTATAAATTACTAATAGTAATTTTTAAGCTCCACGTTTATGATAACCCATGGTAATACCAAGATGTTACAAGATTTTATAATTGAGTAAAATATTCGCCATGCCTGGTGAGAGATTCGCCAAAAAATTATATATACATATTATATTATTGATAAAATCGCCTTCCATTTTTCCTATATACCATGGAGATTCGCCCATTTATTATACTTATAAATTTAGGGGGGTTCTTAAAATTTTCCCTGGCTTTGACCGCCAAGGTGGCAGATGACTCATTCGATGATGTAACTGAAGAACCGAACCAACGAAGCAAGCTGACGCAGTTCGTGGGAGGACAAGTGGCCGCTCCCTGTGAGTCTAATGATGACGCCGAGACAAGGAACTCCAAGAGAAGCTGTCACAGGCGATTAACGGAGTTGGAAGAGGAATCGAACAGCCATGAGCTCAAGTAGCTTTAAAGCCATGCACAGACTAGCAAAAAGAGAGCACCCACACACACATACAGAAGAACAGAGAAAGCAAACAGAGAGAGCAAAAAAAAAAGCAGTGAGAAGATAGAGGGCCGAGCTGACGAAAGGCAGCATCGAGCACCAGAAGGCTTGATAAATTTGAGCCATCCTTGAAGGGGATCTGTCAGGACTGAGCACCACATTGGGCTCCTTCCATTATAGACCCGAGAGGTCAAAATGTTGGTAAGGCCAAGAGTCTGTGTACTCTAGTGGCTTGGGAAATCCAAGAACCACCCTGCCAAGCTATCCTATGACAAGAGACTCATATTGAGCTCCTTCTTTGTAATTCTCTACTTTAAGACACAATAAAAAAGGCTGCCATTGAAAGCTAGACCGGAGATGTAGCCCTGGAGGATAGGGTGAACTCCTTATTAACTTCTCGTGTTCTTATATTTTCTTACTGTATTTCTCTGCTGTCTTCCATTTCAAGTGTCTATGTATTTACAATCTGATCAATCCGTTGCTTAAATAACCTAGACACACACTAGCACATGAGTCTGTAATACCTCCATTTAATAATTCTTAACTGAGATCACTCATAAGGTGATTATCAGATCATTAGATAGGGCACTTAAAGCATTTGCATCCCTTTCCCTTGGGGCCTCATGATCTTCCTTTCCTTCAATGCTAGGGGCATTGGGGGTATTGGAATTTTTTTTTCCCTCAAAGGACTATTGGAGTCCAAAAAAATTAGACACAATTATGATCAAGGAAATTATGTGCTTAAGCCTCAAAGTGTAAAATATTCTTATAGCTATGTTAAAGAACTTTTCATTCTATGACGTTTACTCAGATGGTTTCTTTGGGGAGTTGATCACATTATAGAACCCTGATTGCAAGGCCCTCTCTTCTTCTTCTTTTCCATCTTCTCTTTTGGTTAAGATGTCTTCCAAATATCTTCAATTTCCTATTTCTATTTTAAATGTATATTGCCCTTATGTTGACCAAGAATTGTATCGAGAAGACTTAGCTACTACAAAAGCCTTCGCATATCCAAACACTATTGTGCGAGGTGATTTGAATTTTACACTATGTCTTTAGGAAGTTTGGGGTCCTAGCCCCCACTTGGACCCTCTCCATCAGTTACTCTTATGTTTTCTTATCAAAACTCATCTAATGGATTTGGAGCCTATCAAGATTTATCCTACGTGGATGAATGGCCAGTTAGGTGGAAGTGAAGTCTCCAAGTAGCTAGATAGATTCCTAATTTCTGAGTTGTATTTGTCCTTGGTTTTTTATTTTAATTCCTTAATAGAAGTTCGTGGGAATTCATATCATAGGGTCATTCTTCTGCAATTTTCATGTAATGATGGGCTCAAGGTGATACCCTTTTGTTTCAATCCATCATGATTGGATGTGGAAGAGTATGAATTCCTGGTACCTAGTCTTTGGAGTAATTTAAGCTCCAATGGCTTCTTTTTTTCTTTATGGATAAATTTGAAAAATGAATAGCCTTTGTTAAACAAGCTTTGAGGATCTAGGAAAAGTAATATTATGAAAAAAATCAGAGAAGGTTGTCGAAAGTTGACGAATGGATTGTTGATTCCTTCTCTCAATTTGACTCAAATGTTATCTTCGTTGAGCATTTGGTTTGTAACAACCCTAGAAGCATAAAGGCATACCTTACTTCTGGAGGAAGAAGATTGTTTTCTTCTAAAGAACAGGGCCATTTGGATTTCTTTAGGTTGTGAAAATTCAAATTTATTTCATCAATATGCTAATGGGAGGAAGCAGGTCAACTCTATTTGGAGTATCATTGATTCCAATGGATCCTTTTTTCACCCATTTATAGAAAAAGTGAAGGGGTCTATTTTTTAAGAATATCTTTAAGGACTCTCAAGGATACCCTATTTAGGACATTCTGCAAGTCATGAAAAAAATTCCCAAGGTTATTTTTGAAGAAATGAATGCCTTCTGGCTGAAGGAAGTTTCAGATCATGAAGTATTGGTCACTCTTCATTGTACGCAGAAGTGAAAGAGCCCTGAACTAGACAAATTTTTGGTTGAATTTTATTTTGGGTTCTTCAATTTGATCAAATATGATTTTCTCAAAACCATCAGAGAATCCCAATCCATGGGAAATATCTTGGACTCCTTTAATTCAATATTTTTATATATTATTCCTAAATCAAAGGAGGGTACCTCCTTTCCTAATTTTAGGCCTATCACCTGTTTCAATCTATTTTATAAATTGATATATAAGTTTATCGTTATGAATATTAAGTTTTCTCTCAATTCCTATACCTTTGAATAAAAATTTGCGTTCTTGCATCATAATAACATCCATGATACAATGGTAGTCACACAGAAGGTATTTCATTTGCTAATGATATCTAACCAAAAAGTAACAATTCTTAAATTGTATCTATCTAAGACATATGACAGGGTGGATTAGACATTCTTATGTCTTGTGGTTATCCAAATGGGTTTTTATCTTTAGTCTGTTAATTAGATAATGGGATGCATTCAAATTTCCTTCTTTGTGGTTTAAATTAATAGAGCACCCTCCATTTTTTTTCAAACATCGTGTGGAATTTGACAAGGTTGTCCCTGTTATAGACATATTTGGGCACTTCAACCCCAAACTTATATGTAGATAAACTAGGGCTCTTCAAACCCTAAAAGAGTTGTTTTATACCCTAAAAGAACATGGTCATTTGATTACATCATTCCCCAGAAGTTCCACATGAAAAACCATCCAGAAATGGCCTAAACTGAACCATACTGACTACACTACTGGCAAGGTGCGATGCATACTGAGTATTACACTAGCCAGGTGCAATGCATACTATTTGGGCCTTCTATAGGGTGCGATGGGAGAGGATGGACAAATGTCCGAGACAGTTTGCTAGGTGGTTGCTCATGGAATCTTCTAGAAACTTCTCCTATGACACTTGTCTCTCTGAATTCGCCCAGGGATGAGTAAGAGATCCAAGAAATATCCAAGTGGAACCAATTGTAACAATTGGAATGACACTAATCAAAACCCTAGAGATGACTCACACCCTTGCAGACATCTACAAATGGATCCCTCATCTAAGAGATCCAGAGGCTGGAATATTGTGAATTGTAAGGAAGTGCTAATAGTTTGTATTCAAAGAAAAGAGCATTGTATTGTTGGTGTGATCTTGCTATTTCATGAGGTGAAGAGGGATTGATGCTGGGAGGGTGATGCTGGATCAGAAAACTGGGTTGTAATTCTCCCTTCTATTTAATAAAGTTCTTCAAGTTTTCTTGCATATGATTTTGCAATCGTGAATGTTATCATTTGTGAATGCTATTGTATGTTTATTATATATCTGATTATGTAATGTTTATGCTATAATAGATCAAGATGCTTTGATGGTTCTTTGTTACTATGTTTCCACAGGTACTCTCCAAGCAGGATAAGTACGAAGAGGAGTTGCAAGCTCTGTCAAGGGGGAGAGAGATCAAGCGGAAGCTCTAGGTTGGTCCCCTCAACTTTCTCTTATCTATTGTGCATAGAAGAAATCGTTGAATTACTTTAAACTGTTGTTTCTAGGGTAGCTGCCAAACCTAGAGAGCTAATCGATCGAAAAGACACTAGTTTTCCCAGAAAAAAATTGGCGACTCTGCTGGGGAAGAATAAATATTTGTTGGTTGTTATTGTTTGTTTTATAAACTATAGACAGAGCCTAAAGTCAGCCAGGTAGCCTTCGAACTACTCTTGCTTTGCAATTGCATAGTAGATGAATGCTGCTTCAGTCAATCTCTAGTTTAGTTTATAAATTAAACATTTGACTTACAAGCATTCTAGATGCCCTTTTGGTAGCTCAGTAACCTCTCAAGACTTGCTTCTGTACTTTGCTCTTTACTATCCATCATAGCTTAGCTTAACTCACTGAAAACAATTGCACATCAAAACCCACTTCAGTTGCACTCCCTGGCCCATCGCACTGTTTGTCACTGTAAACCAGTATGCATCGCACCTCCCGAGTGTGTAAAGTGTGATACATCCCTGTTTCTGTGAAGCCCAGGTGCGATGATTGACTGAACCTATTTCCATTCTAGAAATTTGGGGTTTTTGTCCTTGTCTTCAGTATTGTTTAGTTGTTTTGATGCTCATGAACAATACTTCCTTACTGAAGCATGCTTGCATCACATAGATCAGCCTCCATTTGGTTAGGATTAGTAAATGTTTCTATGTATTTGTCCATCATTTACAATCCTTTGTCGAAAATTTGCTTAAATCGATCTGTCGCTTTGGTACAAAAAGTGTCATAACTGTCATTTTGTGTCAAAAAGAGAAGTGTCGTGGATTCTTCCTTCCCTGGATAGTCGATTGAAATTTATCGTCATGTATTTGGTTTGATTTTTTTTATTCGAAGTGTCAAAATAATTTTTTATCGAAATTGAAAAGTGTCGTTTAGTCTTCCTTTCTCTTTTGAAGAAGAAATCGTCGAAAATGTCACTTTGAGTAAAATATTTTAGATCTTTGTTACATTCAGTTTTCCTTTTTGGCATTTTTCACATTAAGGGGAATGAAAAAAAATACATGAATTTGCATTTGCATTTAGTTTGTGTGTGAAAAATTATTTAGGAAAATGCACTAGTGTGTGCTATTTGCTCTTTGTTTGAAAGAATTGTAATCTTCTTTCCATAGTAGCTAGGATTTTCATTGCTCAAAATAAACAAAGATTGTTTATCATTGTAGATTGCATTTTAGGAATTTCAAATCAACATCATGCGGTGAACCATTGAAAGGCAAACTTTAAACAAGATCAACTCTTAAATAATTTTCAATGAACCTAACAATGCTTTGGAACTTAATGCAACACATCTAGAGGTCTAGGCTAGAGACGTTTTCCGGCATCGTAAAAACTAGTAACTATCGTTTTCATTGAACATTGGGTGATTCCTCCTCCTTGACATGACAAGTGCTAGCACAGACTTGTGCTCCCCGTACCATCACGTAAATATTGGGAGAACACAATAGGCTTATATCTTTTATCCATAGGAAGCCAAGTTTTCCGCCTTATTGATCACAATGCATTAAACACAACATTCGGGAAGATTGACTGCCGTACATAAGTCCTTGGTAATTTCTCTTTAATTTATCACCAAGGTGTATATTGCAGTTTTCTGATTGGTTTGGTAATTCCTCTGTCTAGATTTTCCAGAGTAGTCACTTTCTTTTCTTTTCGACTCTTTAAAAGAAAAGGTCCATCTGAGCACTTGTCACTTCAGGCCCATTAAAAATCGAAGGGGACTAGAGTCATCTTTAGCTTTTTCTCGACTCTTAAAAACTGAAAAAGCAAAGTTGTGTCAAAGTGTCATTAAAATAAATTGAATTCGGAATAACATCCCTGTTCCTTAGTTTATCTTAGGTTGAGACATATGGCGACAAAACTGAAGCCCACCGATCAAGGAATTACTTTTGACGGGAATCCTTGTCCTTTTCCTTCTTTTGGAAATATTGGTGCTCCTTATATGGCTACATTGTCTCTTTCGAGATTTACCATAGGCTTGCCCTTATGGTTGTTTTCAACCTCCTTGGTTCAAAATGTTGAGCCTTCTCTGAAATCAAGTACACCTCCAACTGGACAAAATCAACCTCTAGTTGATCCTAAAGTTGACCCTTTGCCTTCTTCCTTGTTTTTTTCTCCCTCCTCCTCTTCGTCTTCGCTTGGTAAAAGTATTGGTACTAGTAACCAGGTGGCTAAGAAGAAGAAGGAAGGGAATAAGAAGCCAATTCAACAAGGTGGCAACCAAGCAACCATTGCTTTGAATGCAACATCTGATGAAAATCCACCCATTAAGCCTCACAAAGTCAAATATCCATGCATAATTTGTGCGGAAGACCATCTTCATCGAAATCGTCCTTACTTTCCTAGGATCTTGGAAGAATGGTCTTCCCGTTCACACCATCCCGTGTCATCAACCTCTGGAGTTCATGTTGGTAACACACCATAAACTAATGATAGTAAAGTTGGGATTCCATGTAGGTTATGTGAAGGTAATCATTCCTTTCACCTTTGTCCATTTTTGGATGAAGCCAAAAGAGCGTTGGATAACCGTCCTGCTTCACCGCAGCAACTTCCATCTAGTTACAGGAAACTCTCCCTAAATCCTTCACTATTTGATAAGCCAACTGACCAAAATCAATCGTCAGTCAAAACCACTCTCTCTGAAAGTGAATCCAAAGAGTCTATACCTGACCCAAATCAACAGGTTGAGGTAAAAGTTGACCTGATTTCACCTTCAACAAATCGTACCTTTTTCGAAGAGAGTGAAAATGATACCACTCAAGTTATTTTTGTTACCTCTGATTCAAATGAGCTTGGGGGAAGTCCACCTGTTCCATTAAGACAGGAGGAAAATCCTCCAGTTCTCGTAACCCAAGGGGTTAATCCTCCCATTCTTACGGTACCCCCTCCAAGTAGTCTAGTCACTTCCTTTGATTGGAATCGACTGGCAGGATATCGCCTTCCTTCTTATGTGCCTTTCTAGTTCATAGTACAAGTTTGTAAAATGATTGTATCTGGCACTATTATAGACGAAGGTGCATCAGTGAGTATCCTTTCCTCAACTGCTTGGCAAGCGCTCGGTTCGCCACCGCTTGTACCTGTTACACAAAATCTGTTGGGTTTTAATAGATGAACCAGTCAACCGTTAAGGATCCTTCCTTAGTTACCTATCACTTTGGGAGAAAAAACCGTTTATCTGAACATGATGGTAGTCCTAGGACCTTTAGATTACAGTTTACTTCTTGGGCGTGACTATGTTTATCACATGGGATCTATTGTTTCAACACTCTTTCGAGTGATTTGTTTCCCACATGAAGGTAGGATTGTCACCGTTCACTAGCTTTCATTTCTTGGTCCAAATATAGCTCCTAGTCAACCATCATCCCTAAATGGTCCATTTATACCAATGGTATCATCCCCGCCATGGGTTAATTATGTGGCAACCTGTTCCATACCTACATCGATTGACGATCAATTCAATGATGTTGTACATTATGTACTGGGGGCATTAGAACCAGATCTCTCCTTCATGACCACTTATGAGTTCTGAACAAGGAGTCTGAGGATAGTTCGTTGTCTTGTGTCAACCTCGTTAAAAAATGAAACCAAGGGTCCGAGGATAGTTCGTTGTCTTGTGTCAACCTCGTTAAAAAATGAAACCAAGGGTCTAAGGATAGTTTGTTGTCTTGTGTCAACCTCGTTAAAAAATGAAACCAAGGGTCCGAGGATAGTTCGTTGTCTTTTGTCAACCTCATTAAAAAATGAAACCAAGGGTCGGAGGATAGTTCATTGTCTTGTGTCAACCTCGTTAAAAAATGAAACCAACGATCCAAGCATAATTCCTTGTCTTGTGTCAAGCTCTTTTAAAAACGAAACAAGGTCCCAAGTTTAAAGTTGAGTCTCTGATTAGATCTCGTAAAAGGGAGTCTTTCACTTGATCTCATAAAAGAACCTTCATTCCATCCACCTGATTACCATGAGTAGTCTAGTGAATGTAACAAAGCTTAGGGGGCTTGCACCCTTGTCTATTCTACGGATGAACCTAGTAGAAAAGATAAGTTTTCCTGTAGGTTATGTGATTGGTCTCACACACCATTCACCTTTGTCTATCTTGGATGAAGCCAAGGAAGGGTTTTGTCTTCTGAATGAAACCATCCTTCCTAACCACAGTAGTTTCCATATGGTTACATGAGACTCTCCTTTTCATCATGCTAGGGGCATGCAAACCTTTTTTCCCATTTTCAATTTTTAGATTTGACATTTCTAGCTTTTTGGTTTTGTCATTTCAAGCTTGCATAAAAATGAAACCAAAACCGAGCATAGTTCCCCCATGGTTCAAGCTCGTTAAAAAATGAACCTACCTTTAGTAAATAACCTTCGTGATTGCCTTTCCATCAGCCTTTTGAGCCTTGATTGTGTACCTCTCATCACCTCCATCTCTTGGCCGATCATATGCTTCCACTTGGTTGTTTACTCTTTTTTAGGAACGATTGTGACGATTGGTCTTATTAGCCAACCTCTTCACAGAAACCGCCATGTTTTGCGAAGTTCCAAGCTTACCCGGAACCGGTTGCTACCCTAAACACCACTCGTTCCTCAATCGAGTCTCCTTTAAACCCTTTCAGACTCGTTAAATATGAAAAGATTGTCGAGCACCAGCCTTTCCAGCTCGTTAAAGTGATTGGAAATGTCATCCCTCTTTTATATTCTAATCTTTTTCGGACCTAAGGGATTATCTCACGAAAAATTTCGAGCGCTTGTCTTTTTCAGCACGTTAAAGTGATCGGAAAAGTCATCCCTTTTGTATTATTTTATCCCTTTTCGGACGATTATTCTATGAAAAAGAACTTCTAGAGTTTTATTTTCATCCCTTTTTAAACTCTCTAAACATGAAAAGGACCGAGTTATCCTTGTCGTTAAACTCGTTAAAACAATAGAGACAAACTTGTCCATTCTAGACAAGAACAAGTTTCACTGTCGCTAGACTCATTAAAACATAGCGACAGGTTTGCCCGAAGGGCAAATTATAGAACAAGCATATGTTATCCTCTTCAAGCTTGACAAAAATAAAGAGGTACTCGTCAGAAAAAACTGGGGGAAAAGGGAAGAAACTTGAAGAAATTTATGGTAGAAGGTTGCTCTTGAACATGATACTTTCACTCCATCACCATTATTAGCTTGGGTTGGGTTATTCCGTTCACCGATCATCTCACCATTGGTATTTTACACCATCCATATTTTGGGGTTAACGCTACCAATCCATATCAATGTCACCGAAATCTTCAAGAGAAGTCATTCAATTGAGAAACCACAATCTAATTAATGCCTCATCCACTGCAATACCTCCAACCTTCATTTTTTCATGACCGCCATTCCTGAACCTTTTGTTGTCAGATCGTTTTCACCTCCAGAAATCATTTGCTTCATTTCATGTCGTAGATGTGGGATACATCAAGGCCCTCCTACGATGAGTCACTTCTTGTCGACATCAGCTCATTATCCAAGAAGTTGACTTAGAAACACCCCTTTCAGTGCTTTGAAGCTTGCATGCCTCAATGGAAAGTTTCTCACTTCCAGCGACAGGTTGACATCAATGGCCTTCGACTGAAATATTTCGCGTGGTGTTCGACATTGGATCATATATTCACACCACGTGAATTGTACTGTAGTACCTTGAGGGTCATTATCATTATCGGTGATTCCTCTCGTGCTTGTTAACAACTCACATTATTGGCTGGTAATCAGGTGATGTCTTTCCATGTTCGACTTCAGAACATCTCTTCACATGGATTGACTTGTACATCGAGTGAAGATTGAACGAGTTTGAAGACCTAGGATCTAGTTTCATCCATCCGGGATGCGATATATTTAGGGATATTAAAACATCAAATGTACAAAGGCGCTGCACAGATGGTCATCTGAACTAAGGATGATGACTCTACATCTGAAGAATCACCAATCTGCATCCACAGACGACCATCTGATCTATGTACATGAAATGAATTTATAAAGTTGAGCATGGGAATGCCCGCCTTAGCTAGATCATGAAAATTATATTATGATGATGTATTGTATTGTAACTTATGCAGGCCACCTTCCAGTTCGAAACCTCGGATCCTCATGATAAAGAATTTCACCCGACACCAAAATTTACAACTTCATGTTTTATGGGGCAGCTGTTATAGACATATTTGGGCATTTCAACCCAAACTTATATGTCGATAAACTAGGGCTCTTCAACCCCTAAAAGAGTTGTTTTGTACCCTAAAAGAACACGGTCATCTGATTACATCATTCCCCAGAAGTTCCACATGAAAAACCATCCAGAAATGGCCTAAACTGAACCATACTGACTGCACCACTGGCAAGGTGCGATGCATACTGAGTATTACACTGGCCAGGTGCAATGCATACTATTTGGGCCTTCTATAGGGTGCGATGGGTGAGGATGGACAAATGTCCGAGACAGTTTGCTAGGTGGTTGCTCATGGAATCTTCTAGAAACTTCTCCTATGACACTTCCCTCTCTGAATTCACCCAGGGATGAGTAAGAGATCCAAGAAATATCCAAGTGGAACCAATTGTAACAAGTGGAATGACACTAATTAAAACCCTAGAGATGACTCACACCCTTGCAAACATCTATAAATGGATCCCTCATCTAAGAGATTGAGAGGCTGGAATATTGTGAATTGTAAGGAAGTGTTGATAGTTTGTATTTGAAGAAACGAGCATTGTATTGTTGGTGTGATCTTGCTATTTCATGAGGTGAAGAGGGCTTGATGTTGGATCAGACAACTGGGTTGTAATTCTCCCTTCTATATAATAAAGTTCTTCAAGTTTTCTTCCATATGATTGTGCAATCGTGAATTTTATCATTTGTGAATGCTATTGTATGTTTATTATATATCTGATTATGTAATGTTTATGTTATAATAGATCAAGATGCTTTGATGGTTCTTTGTTACTGTGTTTCCACAGGTACTCTCCAAGCGGGATAAGTACGGAGCGGAGTTGCAAGCTCTGTCAAGGGGGAGAGAGATCAAGTGGAAGCTCCAGGTTGGTCCCCTCATCTTTCTCTTATCTATTGTGCATAGAAGAAATCATTGAATTACTTTAAATTGTTGTTTCTAGGGTAGCTGCCAAACCTAGAGGGCTAGTCGATCAAAAAGACACTAGTTTTCCCAGAAACAGTCCCCTATCAACCCTCTTGTTTATAATCATGGTATATGGTTTTAGCAAGCTGATAAATCATTATAGTTCAAGGGGTGTCCTTCATGAAGTCAAAGTTTTGAATGTAGTGGCAATATCACATCTATTATTTGTTGATGATTTACTTGCTTGTATAACGAGAGGCTTGAGAGATATATCCTCTCTCTCTTTTGCTAGGTCATAGGGATGGAAATAAATGGTCAAAAATCTTGAATTATTTTTAATGGTATTTTGGTGGATACTAGAGTTTATTTCTCAAGTGAGGGATCTCTTTCCCTATCTTGTGAAGAATTTGGATGATGGTTTAAAATACTTGGAGTTTGAGATCGAGTTGAACAAATATATCAAATAAGATTGGATTTAGAGTGTAAGGATGGTGGAGGGTCACATTTTTCATTAGTCCAATCATTTTCTCTCATGGGGTGGTCATCTAGTGTTAGTAAAGTTTGCTCTTAAGAGCATTCATGTGTATTGGAATTATATTATTGTGGTACTCAAAGGAGTCCTTAATTTAATTAGAAAGAAAAGTTTCCATTTCCTATGCTAGGGAGATAATATCCATAAAGGCTTTGTGTTGATAAGTTGGGAAGATCTTGGAGCCCCAAAGAGTCTTGGGGGGTGGCATCTAAAATAGATCCCCCTCTTTTCCAAAGCGTTGGATGTGAAAAAATTATGGAGATTAGTGAAGGAACCTTCCTTGTGGTTCAAATCTACGCAAGTAAAATATTTTTCTAATATTTCTATCATGGATTGGTTCAGAGTGCCCAACAATTCTACCAAAGGTGCGATCATATGGAAATCTCTAGCTAGAGCCTTCCCTTTGATAGGAAAATGGAATTATGGCTTGTGGGTGATGTCATCTAGGTTCGAGTTAGCCATGATCCATGGTATAGTGTAGGCGATGCATATAGTTTCTATGCTTCTCTCTTACATGACCTTGAAAGGTTCAACATCTCTTTTCTAGCTGATGCCCAAGTACAACTTCCAAAAATCAAAGGTCCATTATGTTGGAAGTCTTCTTCTAAGGACCTGGGACTCCTAGGAGGAAATGTAGTCGACTTGGAAGGATTTATCAACCTACTTGTTGATAACCATGTTTATATTAGAGAAAAACATTCAATATTTTCTAGTTTGGTCAAAAAATACCCTCTTTGGCGCCTACACCTCCAAGTTTGGTTACAATGCATTATTTGAAGGCAATTTATCTAAGAATAGAATTTGATAGTGGAAGTTTATTTTGGGAGTCAATGCCCCTCTAAAGGAAAAATCAATAACTGGTTGGCTCTTGGCAATAGACTTCTCACTTGGGGTAAGCTAACAAGGCATAGATGGTGTGGCCCAAATCGAAGTCCTTTATGCAAAGTACATGAATAATCTCATTCTCATCTCTTTTTATAATGCATTTATGTCTCTCAAGTTTGTGAGATTATTTGGAGATATTTTAGACCAAATTCATAACGGGCAACTGTGACTCTCTCTAATGCTTTTAGAATGTGGTGGTATGATAAAGTAGTTTCCTTATACAAAGGATCACCTTTCTTGTTGATTTCCTGTGTATGGTGCTCTTGGAACCAAGTAGTTTTCCAAGACAATTTTATTCCCTTGGTTGCATGTTTAGCTAAGGTGGTAGCTAAAGCTAAGGAATACAAGTGAGGCCTGCTTAATTTAAGTTGAAGATCCCATGTCTTCCTGATATTGATTTCATATTCCTCTTGGGGCACTTCGATGGAGATAGCCAGGTCCATCCTCGATAGTGTGGCGTCACTACTTATATGTTCGTTATGCTATTTGCAAAGGTTCAAAAAATAAATTTGAGTTTGCATCCTTATGGGTGCTATTGGAAGTGGCCCGAAAAAGAGGATTTTTGAGTCTCTAGACGATTGGCCACTCAAAACTTGTCATAGATTGGGGAAATCATAGGACTAGAGTCAATATTATAGGCCTTGACATAATTCTCTCAGACATCAAGATTGTTCAAATCACCATTCATCGCATAATTTTTTGTCATATCTTGTGTGAGCTCAACGTCAAAACTAATGGTATCTCCAGTGAAGCTCCCCAACTACATTTTGGCTTGATTGGAGACTATGAATTTTCTAATGGTGAAGATATTGAGTCAATGGAGATCAAACTCTCCTTTTAGCTTTCCTTTTTTTTTATCCATAGTAAATATTTTTTGTTGCATGTCAGGTTCAAATTGCGATTACAAGAGACTACTCCCTTAAAATTTTTGGTTTTTTTGGACAGTTGGAAAACAATCTGTGATTTTTTACCACAGTAGACAAATATGTCTAAAAAATATAGTTGATAGAAAAACTATGCATACATTTTCTTCTCATTAATAGATACAACTTTTTTCTTTGAAAAAAACCAAAAAGAAATAATTAACTTGTCTTTGTTATCTTTATTGTTTTTTCAATTACACAATAATAGATTTAATAAATATGTTTTTTTTTGAAATTTTTCTTAATTAGTTATTAATAATTTACATATAAATAAACATATTTCAAAATATAAACATTTTATTTAAAACGTGAATTTTTTATTTGGTACCTAATACATTATTTGCAGAGTAAGGTCATGTAATCTTTGCTTTTTTCTCATGTTATGTTCGCTTTACTCCCAAAAGAACAATATTCATGAACATATTCATAGAAAACTAATGTTTAAGAAATTAATACTTTCATAAACATATTTGCAAGGTGACTCTCTAATTCACATTGTAATTTTTTTAATCCGTAATTATTTGCAGAGTAAGGTCATGTAATCTTTGCTCTTTTTCCCATGTTATGTTCGCTTTACTCCCAAAAGAACAATATTCATGAACATATTCATAGAAAACTAATGTTTAAATCATAAAGTGGATCACAAGAAATTAATACTTTCATAAACATATTTGCAAGGTGACTCTCTAATTCACATTGTAATTTTTTTAATCCATAATTATTTGCAAAGTAAGGTCATGTAATCTTTGCATTTTTCCCATGTTATGTTCGCTTTACTCCTAATAGAACAATATGCATGAACATATTCATAGAAAACTAATGTTTAAATCATAAAGTGGATCACAAGAAATTAATACTTTCATAAACATATTTGCAAGGTGACTCTGTAATTCACATTGTAATTTTTTTAATCCGTAATTATTTGCAGAGTAAGGTCATGTAATCTTTGCTTTTTTCCCATGTTATGTTCGCTTTACTCCCAATAGAACAATATTCATGAACATATTCATAGAAAACTAATGTTTAAATCATAAAGTGGATCCAAGAAATTAATACTTTCATAAACATATCTGCAAGGTGACTCTCTAATTCACATTGTAATTTTTTTAATCTGTAAATAATGAGTTTACTTAGTTGTTATTCGGTTCTAATTTTTTTTTTTTTAACAATATTATCTTCATATTATTTGTTGGAAAGTTTGACTGGTCAGAAATAATTGTATTTTTAATAATTTTCAAGTGTTTCCTCAATCAAGAGAAATGAAAGATTTGCATTTTTTTCTCTAAGTTCTGATCCAAAAAATTCATTAAAAGCTTCCTCTACAAAGGCTGGATCCTATGGAGATAGGTTGGCTTACAAAATTTTCTTTTAGTTCTATTAGCACTCAGATATCGAGGATAACTAAAAGGATGAATAGAGATGCATGAAACTTCATCTCTCATTATTATAATTCAAAAGTTGGAGATAAGTTTCTTTTGATTTCATACTTAGTTTTGAAGGTGCATTAATAAGAAATCTAGAGTGGTAAGATGATAAATAATCATGCAAAATATTATGGCGTACTACAAGTATCTTTTTTGCTAAAGAAAATGAGGTATGGCTTATTATGAGCATCATTTTTGCTAAAGAAATGAAGTTTTCTCTCTCACTGTGTTGGGATTTTCTTATTATCATTCAACACATGGTTAAAAAAGTTATCGCCAAGAGAAGTTTATGGATAATCTCTTAAAATTTGTCAAGAAGGAAACAAAAGATATCCATATTATGAGTTATAAGCACATACTACGGGATAATAATAAGGAAGTAGATAGATGTGCCAATATGAGATGCAACCTGAAATTTGATGAATTGATGGTTAATGTCCAATTAAGGTCATCCTTCATTCTTTAGTAATATTTCCAATGATAAGTCATGCATCATCAAGTTGCACCATAAACCAAGAGTGTATGTACTGTAATTTTTATTTTATTTAGGGTTCCATTGGGAGGTATTCACCTCCCAAAACCCCCTATGTCTGTGTGAATAATGTAACTCTCGAGAGGAAATTTTTGATTTTGGATAAGAGACATAAGTCTAAAAGATTTGAACTTTTGATGATGTATTTGTCATGAACTAGGCATATATTTTGATCTACTACAAAAACTGTCATTATTTTTTAATAAAAAAAACAATATTAGCCTCAATCTAAAAAGGAAAATGAAAATTATTTATTAGTCAGAGAGGTTAATTAATATAGCTTGGTTATACTTATTGAATTAAGTCACATTAAATGGGGTGTGTGAACTCATTGATTAATGTAATGTGACCATACTCGTTCAACAAGTTCTACAAGGTGGTTGGTGTGTAATAATTTATGAAATATAATAATAAGGAGAATTTGGCATGGGCCTTTAGGAATATGCATGAGAAAGCATATATATGCATGCATATCATTATATTAAGCATGTTGAATTTGTGTTGTAATAAACATTGTTTGTGAAATGGTTCCTTTGTTGAGGAGTACTTGTAGGTGCTTCCTTGCCTTAAGAGTATTCTTCATAATATTATGTTGGTTCATTTTGCATGCTAAATCTCCTTAAAGTACATGAAATTGTCAAAATGTAAGAGGAAGTATCTTACTGTCGAATGTGTAGGGAAAATTTTGTCAATGGGATAATTTCCATGTTTTTTCCTACCAAAATTCACTAATTTTCATTTTCATTAAAAATTATTCATGAAAACTCTATTAGTCAAATTATTTTACCTTAAAAAGTGCCAAAATTTCATAGAAACTATATAGAACAAGGATAAATTTGAATTTTTTTACAAAAATGTCACCAACATTTTATAATTTGTGTATTCAGGATTATCAAGATTTTCCAACATTTCTACACTTTTGAATAGATTTCCATCCTTCAAATTTTTCCTCGGAATAGGGATTTCTTTTATTAAATGGATAACTTACAAGTTTTAATATTATATTGAATAACATTAACATGCCAAAAAGCACCTACAAAGAATCACATCAAAACCCTTAATGGCGATATCATTAGAGCGAATGAGTAAGCAAAACCTACAAGCCAAAGAAGGCCCACAAGACATCCTATTGAAACACCCAACAATGATAACATTGGGGTGAGGCAATAAGCAAAACTACTATCTATGAAAATGAGCATAAAGATTCAGAGCCCTCATTTAATGAAATATACTTGTGTGTGTGCACACACACATGTAAGAAAAAACCTTTTGCATCCCACCCCACCCAACAATTGTTGCATTTAGAACAATGACTTGAGTGATCATTGAAATTTTAGGAAAAACTAATCAATGTTTATTACAGATTTTTAATACCTTTAAATATGCTACTCTATCTTACTCGATAACTAATGCCTTATAAACCTTTTTATACTCTAGAAAGTCCAACTATGGTTAGCCCACTAGAAATAGTTTACAAATTTACTCCATATCAAAGGTTGAGTTCAACTCAATTTCTGTTTTGAGTTCAACTCAATTTCTGTTTTGAAATCCTTGTTTAAGGCTCCCTAAGTTTGAATCACTTTTAATTTCCAACTCATTCGAGCTTATTACCATACCTAATAGTACGAGACTAAGCCCTATTGCCATTCAAAGGTATAATAAAGTCCAAATGCTAGATAAAATTGTAAAGATATATAAAGTAATTTCTAATTTTATTGAAAAATTTATATTTTCTAATTATTATAAAAACAATTTAAATAGTTATAAAATTTATTTAGTTCGAGCTTTTCAATTAGATTTATTTTATATATTGTTAAATTATTTAATTTAAATAATGTGAATGAAAGTATTAGTTTAAATTAAATGTAAAGAATTTTTTTTAATAAAGATATTTAAGAAAAATTATTAAAAAAATTAGGAATATTTATAAAATTTGGAATTAGCCTTTGATGAAAAGATTGGTATTCAAAAGTATATAAGTTATCAAAAGTATTAAATAAAAAGGTTAAAAGTCGGTAAATATATACGTTATAAATTATATTGAGAATATTATAAAATAACTTAAAGCTATTTTATGTTAAAGATGTGGAGAAGTAAAATACAATGAAAAAATAAGAAATATTAAAATAAATTTATTTTATAATTATTTATAATATAAAAACTTTTTTATTTCAATTATTTATTTGAGTGTAAATTGCGTGGTAGGGTTTATTTGAGGTCTTTCTCCTTATTTCGTTTTGAATTCCATGTTATGAGATTTTTGACTATGTAACAATCAAAATAGGAAGTAGATATTGTTCGTTAACCTAGCTACTACAATATTAATATAATTAACTACATAAAAAGAATATTAATATAAACAAATATTTAATTTGAAATGAAAATTAATTTATTTAAAATGAGGAAGATAAAGAATAAATAATAAAATCAATTTTCCTAATTTAAAAAAAAAAACTAAAACTAAAATTTTATAATACTATTCTATAATTTAGAGTATAAAAAGCATCAAAATCCTTGATTTTACACTTTTGTGATCCATACTGATTTTGATAATGTTTCGAACCATCTAATATGATTCACCCTAGACAAAGGTGAAAAAAACAATCATAATGTGTGATTCATTTTCAGACAAAGGTGAAAAAATCAATCAACCATAATATAATGTGTGATTTATTTTCAGACAAAGGTGAAAAAATCAATCAACCATAATGTTTAAATAGCAGAGATACATTTGGTTCCATAGTTAACCATTAAGAAGTAACAGAGATGCATCTAATTAGCTGTTAGGAATTAGCCTGCAAAAATTAGTTGAATATATTTATATATTTATTATTATTATCATCATTTTGTTTTGTTTTATTTTATTTTTTAATTAAAATAATATTGAATTCAAATCAATTAAATTAAATTAATAATAATAGAATAAGAAATGTATATTTGTGAATGTATATTCGTAATTAAAAATAAGTTTAATCTTTCTCCTTTTTCTTTTTTCTTCATATCAAATAGTTTTTGAATAAAATTAATAACATTCATCAATTAATTTTAAATGTTAGTATATTAAAATATTGGATTAAATGTTATTATATTAACATATTGGAAAATATTTTAATAGGATTTTTCTTTGTATCAAATAGTTTTAAAATAAAATTAATAATATTGAACAATTAATTTTAAATGTTATAGGATTTTTCTTTGTATCAAATAGTTTTAAAATAAAATTAATAATATTGAACAATTAATTTTAAATGTTATTATGCTAAAAGATTGGAAAATATTTTAATAGGAAAGTTAAACCATATATATATATATATATATATATATATATATATATATTAACAAAAAAATAAAAAATAAAATAATATTTTTTTTTTTTTTACGAAGAAAGGGCAATGATCCAGCTTCAACTTTAGTTGAACATGCAGTGAAATCCAAATACCATGCCTGCATTAAGGATTCTTGGGTCATGATGCAGGAGCATCCAGCTCCGAGGAGACAGAAGGTGGTTGACTGTCTCATGAAGAAAACAAGAACAAGAAACAAGAACAAGCCGAAGACTACATGCATAGCTGGACAGGTTATTAGACTTGTCGTTTTTTTTTGTTTTCTTTATTATTTGTCTTCATTTTTCCAAAAGGCCGTTATTGATCGTAGAATTACTGTTGTAATTGTTTTAGTTTAGGAAATAATTAACAGATAGTTATCATTTTTGTAAAAAGAAACTGGGTAGCAGTTGGACAATTCTGGTTGAACAGTTCAACTGAAAAAGGAAGCAGTTATGCTTTCCAAGTATTAAAAACAAAGAAAAAAATAGCTACAGGGAGAGAGAACCTCCGGCACGAAGAAACGAACAGTGAAACAATCCTCTGTAATAAAAACAAACAAAACATTTGCCTTGCCAACTAATGGTCCATTGTTAATTATTTCATAAGTATTTCATATTTCTTTCTGTTGTGATTAAAAAGCATTTGAAGCGACAAGATATCAAGCTGTAACAGGAAACGAGAAGACAAAGGTGTTGCTACAGGTAACCAATTCCAGCAAGGAGAGAAGAATCATTCAACCGTCGCCAACGAATGACCAGGTAACAAAGATACAACACTTTCATTCTATTTATAAGTTAATACAAGTACAGAAAGCAAGTGAGAAAAGCAGTTTGATTTAATTCATCAAATAATCACCGTCCATTACAAGCCAGAGCACACCACAAGATTTTCTGAGCAGATAGCACTCGCCGAAAAACAAACTCTTTCACAAACGTAGCCATTTAAACTAATACAACAGAACAGGGCTATACGAGCCACAAAAGACAGAAGGGAGCACAGTCCATCTACGACTCAAGTGACTGCAATCATAACGGAACCAGAACCCAGAACATCAGAACCCTCCATAACCTAACAACTGAATTGTGGTCGGAAAGACCCTACCCGTTATATGAGACTGGGTGGGTTTCGAACTGATGACCAAAGACTGAGAGTGAGCAAACCCTCGGCGGCCAGCCACCTTAGCAACCTGCAAGTGGAAGTGGATGAGGGTTAGTGCATAGCCGGGAACGAAAGACGAGCTTAAACAACGGATGAAACAAGCCATGAAACCCAACAGTTCTTACCTGTAGTTGATAAGGCGACTCAGCAAAAACCGAACCCGACGAACAGAGCCTGAGACAAGGAGCGGAACTGTAAGAGACTGTAACAGGTGAGAAGGCAGAGTAAAGCATAGAACCATTGCATACCTTTGGAGGCGAGGACGAACGAACCAAGCCGGAAGCGCAGAAATGGAGGATACCCTGTCACAGTTACAAGCCAACTAATTATCAGAGCCGAGAAACAACCCATGTGACAGAAATTGTCCATAGGAACAACAAACCTACCATCGCACAGAGCAGGGAACCAACAGGGTTATCGCCTTCATAGAAAGTTCACGCACAGAGCCAAGAAAGCACGAAGGCACTAGCAAACCACAACGGAGCAGCGCTCAGAGTCGAGCACAGTGAACCACCAGAACCCACAACGGAGCAGCGCTCAGAGTCGAGCACAGTGAACCTCCAGCAAACCACAACAGAGCAGAGCTCAGGGTCGAGCACAGTGAACCACCTGAAAACCACAATGGAGCAGAGCTCAGAGTCGAGCATGGTGAAATAACAAAGTGACAATAAACGAGAATAGGGTTGTCAAAAGGCGGGAGCGACCAGACCGAGAAGACCGACAGGTGGCGTCCCTTAACCGGTGAGGAGGGACAACAATCAATACCAACATATTGCAAACGAGTTAAGATCTACGGAGGGTTAATATCATTACATATAGACACGACAACTAACCTAACCAAAGGTTAATCACCGAAGGGTCGAGAGGGCCTGTAACGTTTGACACAGTTACCAACTACTACACATTAAATTCCACACGGTTGTAAACGTTGGGGGGCTGGGCCATCAGTTCATCTCTATGGTTGATCACTTAATTATAGGAAGCTAAACATGCGGTGAAATCCAAAACACCATGTCTGCATTGAGGACTCTTGGATCATCTCTAGTGTTGATCACTTCAATCACAGGAAGCTAAACATGCGGTGAAATCCAAACATCGTGTTTGCATTGAGGATTCTTGGGCCATCACTAGGCTTGATCACTTCAATCGAAAGAAGCTTAGAGAGGCGATTGAAATTTAAAATCACACTATTAATCTTAAGAGGGATGGTGTTGGAAGTTAAGTAGAAGCAGATATCTGCCCTCTTTTCATAGATTTTTTATTTTTTTTTTGTAAGTTTGGCAGTACCTTTCTATTAATCATATGTAAAGTAGTTTACATAATATATGCCCAGTGGCCTCAACCTCCCCAAAGGAAACCAGGTCTGTTAACCACCAATCAACATCATAAGTCATCCAAAACATAAACAGTTTGAGTATGTCCATCCAAGATTTATGAGCTACCATATCTATCACTTGTCTATATTTACTACTCACAATAAATGTTATCCAATCAAATCATAAAAACAAAAGACATTAGAAACTTCCAAAAATACCATGACTTCCCAGTGGTGAATCATCAAACGATGCTACCGCGATAGGGTCCTTTGCACTCGACCCTGGAATTTCATTTTGTTGTAGACTTTGTAGCTGTTTTTCCATGCGGCCAAGGTAGACATTCTGATGGTACAGCTGGACTTGTAATGAATCTAATTCCGTTGAATGTCCTCGAGACTCAACTTATCTTGTTGGGTTTGTTGGGGGCCTTCCAAGTTATGAGTTTCGAACATGGATATCACGAGTAAGATTTTCATTATCCAATATAGTTGGATTAATTGTTTGATATATATATATATATATATATATATATATATATATGACTTTCCTATTAAGATATTCTACAATATTTTAATATAATAATATTTAAAACTAATTGTTAAATATTACTAGCATTTGCACGAGAAATGGTAATGGGAAAATCTAACTTGCACTTTTTTTGACATGATGAATATATTGGACTTTGCTAATAAATCATCTAAGCTATTTAGGTTGTCAAATGATTCATGATGTTGATATTAGGATATTTACATGTTTCTAGATGATATAAGATATAATAATAAAATACAGATTTTTGTGGTTGTCTTTATTACATTATGTAGATTATGATCTGAATTATATATATTTTCCAGTGGGCAAGCATAATAAGAAAGTGCAAGCCTCACTTATGGTTGTCTTTATTACATTATGTAGATTATGATTTGAATTATATATATTTTCCAGTGACAAGCATAATAAGAAAGTGCAAGCCTCACTAACTCCCTTTGAAAACCAAAACCAAACCAATATTATATTGGGCAATTGCACTTTCTCCAAATATTTCTTCTTCAAGCATAACTTTCTACACTCGCTATCCTGCGAGAATCAATTGGTGTAATCATAAAAAAACTCCATCCATTATCTTACCACCTGAGAACCATCATGTGCGTTTGTGAGCCATCAAAGATGTGGTGTAGTTATTTTAAAGCTAAGCCTCTGCAAAGTATTACTACGGTTCAATCATTAATACATCTCCAAGTCAAGATAATAGCGTTGTAGGTTAAAGATGAAAGCATTTTACAATTATAGGATATAAGATGGTCAGTGATTATGAGGGCAACATGTATGCTATAAAAGTAATTTTTATTTTGATGTACTCTAGTAGAGTTCAGAATTCTTTTAATCTAGATGTATCATGTACTGACAGTTTTGGATGATATTTGGTATAACAAATTATTTTTCTTAAGCTATTTTGGAGGTTACTCTCTTCATAAGTGTTCTTCATGAGGAGTTTTTCAGCAATTTGAACAGTCAAGGTTGTATACCGTATCACTAAGTATGATTTTTTTTTTTCTTAGTTTTTCTTCTGGAATTGAGTTGTTATTGTTGAATTGAATTTATGCTGAAAAATATGAACAGTCAAGGTTGTATACTGTATCACTAAGTATGATTTTTTTGTTATTGTTGAATTGAATTTATGCTGAAAAATATGAATAGTCAAGGTTGTATACCATATCACTAAGTATGATTTTTTTTCTTAGTTTTTCTTCTGGAATTAAGTTGTTATTGTTGAATTGAATTTATGCTGAAAAATATCAGAAAATGAGTGAATTTTTTACCCTTTCGAGACTATCAAATTCTAGAATATTCCCAAAATCTGCAATCTACATAGAATGCCTAACTTTTCTAAGAATGTTCAAGATTGAATATCATTCAATCAAAATACAAGTTTGTATTTTTTTTTTTCACAATGCTGACAGTAACACTGTGAGTGTTTATGTACAGTGTTCTTTCTTTTTCAGCAAGCAAATAGCTTTAATGTTAAATACATCATACTGTAAAATGTTGCTATCAAAATCAACAGAATCAAGATCATGCAAGACTAGATATAAAGTAAATTTTGATTTGATATTAATCTAATTTTTATATTAGATGGAAAAATAATATACTCAACTATAAAATACTCCTATCAAGATCATACAGACTAAATATCAACTCAAAATGCTGCTATCAAAATCATATCGACACACTAGACTGTCACACTCATTCCACTATAGATATCAACAGACTAAACTATCATACTCATTCCACTGTTATCAACAGACTAATCTATCATACTCATTCCACTATTTTGCACTAGACCATCACATTCATTCCACTGATTTGCATGAGAGTAGTCTATCACACACATTCCACATTTCACTATTTTAAATAAGAACAAATTTTGACTTGATCGTATGTAGTTTGCAAATGAAAAATGGATAAAAACGAGTAAATTGTCAAATCTCTAAAATATATTAAAATCTACAAACTACATAAAAATACCATTAACCAATGTAAAACTAAATCTAAAACCCAACACCACCTCTGAGGCAATTTTTAAATCCAAATCCCACCCCACCCTGGACCCTTTCTATCCCTCCTAGACATACAACTATCCCTCCTCTAACTAAAACTATATCTAGGGAAAGCCCTCATACCCTTTCTATCCCTCCTAGACATACAACTATCCCTCCTCTAACTAAAACTATATCTAGGGAAAGCCCTCGTATATCTCCTGCAACAAAAGCTAAACACGGAAAAAATGGTTGTAAAGACTAACTTCAATTAAAATAAATAATTAATGGTCTAGTGTCACCAAGAAAAAGTATAGTTGTGGAAATGGAATGCTGCCTCCTCTTCCCCGGAATGTAATCACAGAAATTAGTGAAATGAACACACACACCCAGGCTTGCCACCGACATCTGTCCACTCAAGAGTTGGAAGGCATATAATCTAGTACTAAAGAAGGGAAATTCGAGACTATGTTGTGGACAACAAAGGAAGTGGGTTCACTGCCAATGCATTTCTAACCAAAGCCATGGTGAAGTCAAATTCCAATAACACAGATGTTTTCCAAGTGTTGACATTCAGAGGTAATTTTCTGGACATCAGAACCTTATCATTTATGGTTGGTTTTGCAAATTTGATTTGCTCTATTGTTTGGGCTCTGCTTCTTGTATTTGAAGGAGGTACTGTTGAATGGTATGATAACTCCATGCAGCCCTATGAAGCTAGAGTTTCTCTGATAATGACAACCATTCTTATTGCTTTGGTCATGGGTTGCTCGGATTTGATGTTACAGAAACCCGCTGCTTCAGCTACTGGCACATTTATGTCAGAGTCCTGATTTTGAGAGATATGTTCTAAGCTCCCATCATTATTTGCCTTGGGATCAATTTCCTGTGCAGAGTGATTGGTAGAGTTGAAACTCACAAATTCCTGGCAGTGGTCTTCAGGGGAGTCAGTGGTGGAAGTCTCCCTCCTGCAACAAAAGCTAAACACAGAAAAAATGGTTGTAAGAACTAACTTCAATTAAAATAAATAAATAATTAATGGTCTAGTGTCACGAAGCAAAAGTATAGTTGTGGAAATGTGGAAATGGAATGCTGCCTCCTCTTCCCCATTGAAATGGAATGTAATCATAGAAAGTAGTGAAATGAACACTCACACCCAGGCTTGCCACTGACATCTGTCCACTCAAGAGTTGGAAGACATATAATCTAGTACTAAAGAAGGGCAATGTGAGACTATGTTGTGGACAACAAAGGAAGTGGGTTCACTGCCAATGCATTTAAAACCAAAGCCATGGTGAAGTCAAATTCCAATAACACAGATGTTTGCCAAGTGTTGACATTCAGAGGTAATTTTCTAGACATCAGAACCTTATCGTTTATGGTTGGTTCTGCAAATTTGATTTTCTCTATTGTTTGGGCTCTACTTCTTGTATTTGAAGGAGGTACTATTGAATGGTATGATAACTCCATGCAGCCCTCTGAAGCTAGAGTCACTGTGATAATGATAGCCATTCTTATTGCTTTGGTCATGGGTTGCTCGGATTTGATGTTACAGAAACTAGTTGCTTCAGCTACTGGCACATTTATGTCAGAGTCCTGATTTTGAGAGATATGTTCTAAGCTCCCATCATTATTTGCCTTGGGATCAATTTCCTGTGCAGAGTGATTGGTAGAGCTAAAACTCACAAATTCCTGGCAGTGGTCTTTAGGGGAGTCAGTGGTGGAAGTCATAGAAACATTAACTATCTCAGTGGATTCGACCCCACATTCAAATGTGGCAGAGCTTTGAAGAACAACTTTGACACCATGGATTCAACACGATGGATTTAACACCATGGACAATCTCTGGGCTCTGATCATGGAGAGTTGGACGATTCAAAATTGATTAATTAACTCAAAATTAATTAATTAATCAAGTGATTAACTATGGAAGTGAAGTGATTCAACAAAGTTCTTACTACTGGAATTGTGAAGTGATTCAGCAGAGGTTTGTGAAGTGATTCAACAGAGTTCAAAGTTAGTGATTCAACAAAGTTCAAAATTAGTGAAGTGATTCAACAGAGTTGTGACTACTCGAATGGTGAAGTGATTCAACAGAGTTGCTACTCAAATTGTGAAGTGATTCAGTAGAGTTATTCCAACTTGCGGAATCTTGGGAAACTTATTATGGACAAGTTAGACCGAAATGTCTAACCGTACCCGTTTTGGAAACTCCAAAACGTTTGTGAAACTTAGTTTATATACAAAAGTACAAACTACAAACTACAAACTACAAACATAGGGAGTGAGACTTTTTTCCTCTGCATAAGAGTTCATTAGATAATGCATTCTGCAAACCCCTCTCACATACTCAACTGCATGAATGCCCTATTCAAGAAGCCGTCTATTCCAATAAGCATGTGAATGAAAATCACCTATACAATTTACCAAGTACAATAACAACAAACAACCAACCAAAAAAAAAATTGTACTTAGTAGACCAAAGGCAACAAACTGGTCAAGTCATGATCATCAAAAGGGCCAATATACTGGGACTTGCCATTCAACTAGGTATTACCACATATATTTTATTTCGATTTAAGTATATTTCCAGTAACAATTCACCAAACAGTAGTCAACTTATGTGATGAAACACTATCACTAGAAGTTCAAACTAAGCATGTTACCAATAAAACTGTTGGCTAAACCTATAAAAAATCTTAATCATCCACTTCTACCTGCCTTCTTAGTATTAGGCCTTTACCAACATATGTTTGATTAAGTTGTTTCTCATCTTTTATCAGCTACCAGGTTTGACAGACAAGAAGTGCAAAGTTCCTACCTCCACTATCTAACAAATCTGCTAATTTCTGAATCATTCAATACTTGAACAACGCCAATATATTGAAATAACACCATTGAACTAAGAACATGAGAGCCTCAGAACTTGTGCCTCCATTTATAAGCTATCTTAACTAAGCCATTTCTTTTGGTAATCCAAATAACAAAAAAACCATTCCATTTCTTGCCTTTAAAACATATATTTTCATCCAACAACTTCTAGTGGCACGCAGAGGCAGATTCATTGACTTTTACCATTCACGCTAGTCTTGGTATGCAGAGGTAGATTCATTGATTTTTACCATTCACACCAGTCTTGGCATGCAGAGGAAGAACAATGGACTTCTACAATTCACACATCTTCACTCAAGTGACTTAGCAGTATCCTCCTGGAAGAGGTGATTTAAGGAGTTGCTGAGATCACCATGTTGTCACTGTGCCATTGTGAGTGAAATCATTAGTGGATAGACCACAATGATGGAAAATTCATAATGGACCAGTTCAAACCTCCCAAGCCACTATCAGGTTTTCGGCCCTGGGCTTTGGCAACTCAATCAAAATCAAAACAAAGACAAAAGGGGGAAATATTAATATAGAAATTTGAACAACACAGTAACCTTCAATTGGCGATCCCCACCCACCAACCTTCAATTGTCTAGTTTTCTTATTGTAGGACCCCAAAATTCCATCTAACATCCACCCCTCTCTTGGGGGCAGGAGAGCTGATCCATCAACCCTTCATGTATGTGTGAGTCTAAATAAATCTAGATTGTGCACTGGGTTCATTGAATATGGGCATCAGCACAAAGATGTCTGCAACTGGGTTTGATATGCACTTTCTATAAGGACACATATCTCAAATTCACAGATATAGTGAACCAATAAAATATTGGACCTTTGAGTATGTAACCTTGACCTTCACAACCTCGAAGTGAATACCCCGGCTTTAGACGGATCTTTGCTAGTACACATCAAATATCTCAATTTAAAATCAAAACACCAAACATAGTCCATCTCAATCTCTCTTAGAATTCCAAATAAAGTTCTGACAATAGTTATAAACCAATAAAACTACCTGATCAAAACAAACCAAAAAACCCAATTAGCTTATGATTTTTTTGTGTGTAGAAATGAAGATAAAGCATACGAACCTTCACACTATCGAAGCCCGCCAGATGCAAGAGAGCGTACTGCAACATACACCCATGTCCAGCGCTCAGCACAAACCGATCCGGTTAAACCAATAGGGATTCTTGGGATTATACTTCATGACCTCATCATACAATATATGACCCATTGGGGCGCAACCCATAGGCAACCCAGGGTGCCCAGAATTGGCCTTCTCGATAACATCGATGGCCAGAAAACAAATAACATTGATCGATTCCTCTAGGGTCTTAACCGTAGCAGCCTAGACGACCTTGGGGGCCAATGATCTTAGGCGCCTATGGGACGAGCTTTTGGAAGAGAAAGCTGTTGAGATTTTTCTGTTTTAGACAAAATAGACAAAATCCCAGTGTGTGACAACAATAGAAAATTTGTTGCTGGATTATCTCCAGGTTGTTGGGAGCAAATTAATGCATCCTAAATTTGATGTGAGAGCAGTTAGGTTCTCTCTGCTATAAAATAGGTTGTCATACGGATAGCTGGGGAGAGTGTGAGAGTTTCATTGATGTAATCTCCAAATTTGATTAATGAGAATTGCCGATGCCTGTTTGGTGGACGTAGCCCAGATTGGTTGGGTGAACCACGTAAAAAGCTGTGTTCTATGTGTTGATCTTCTGCTGTGTTAATTCTGTGTGTTTTTGTGTTTAATTTACTGTGCACCTGATCCAACAATTGGTATCGGAGCTCGTTGGAGGTGAGGTGTTGGAGAAGCTGACTGGAGGCGCTGTGCGTGACTGCTGATGCGTGGGGACTGCGCTGCGGACTGCGCTGCTGGTGTCTTTGTTGTATGTGGTGAGAAGCAGCCGCTGAGGTGAATGCTGGTGCGTTTGCTGGGCAGCCCTGGCTTGGTGAGCAGCAGAACGGTATGTGGAGCTGCCAAACGGTGCTGAGAACGTGCGAGGAGCAGTGCGTGGAGGTTTCTGGTATGTTTATAATTGCCGTGGAAACAAGTTAACATTTTTACTGTATTCCCGAGTCCCTTCTCTGCTATAAAACGCATTTGAATTTGAGTGGTGCGGTGGTTCTGTACATGCGTGGATCGCTGTTTTTTATATACAGCTGGTGCATGTGTTTTGGTAAATCGCTGGTGCGTATTATTATCTGGTGCCGTATTCTTTATCCTAGACCGATGTGACCAGTTCTGTTCTGATTTGCGTATACCAATGATATTGGTTGCTGAATGAAAATGCGCTATTGTTTTACATATTGGTGGTGCGCATATGGCTGTTGCGTAAGTTGAATTGAGTGGGGCATATTTAAATTGAGTCAATTATTTAAAAAAAAAAAAACGCATGTGAATTGAGGAGTGGAGTACGTAGTTTTAATACCATTAACCACAAAGAGGTGTACGTAAGTATTTTAAAGCCATTAAACAAACAAGAGTTATAAAGGCTTTAAACTATGTAACATGGTTTTTTCAAAAATTAAAAGGCTTTGAAAGTGTGTATTTTTTGTGGGGCGGAATTTGCAGAAGTAACAAAAGGGCAGTGTTTTTTAAGGCAGTTTTTTGTTTTTTAAAAACAAAGGCATAGGCAGAAATTTTTTGTGAAAGGAAGATATTTTTTGCTTTAAAGGCAGAAGGCAAATTTTTTTTTAAATTGCTGGTATTTCACATTGAAATTGGAGATTCTTTGATAAGATGGCCAAAACACAAAGTGCCCGTTTTGAGATTGAAAAATTTAATGGCAAGAATAATTTTGAGATCTGGAAGGTGAAGATGCACGATCTGCTGGTCCAACAAGGTGTGGCAAAAGCACTGTTGGGGAAAAACAAAAGGCCTGCTTCCATGACGGAGGATGAATGGGATGAGATGGACGATAGAGCTCTGAGCGCAATTCGGTTATGTCTGGCGGATGATGTTCTGTTTAACATTGTGTCAGAGAAAACCGCTGCAGGCCTGTGGACGAAGCTTGAGAAGCTCTACATGACGAAATCTTTGACAAACCGAATTCTCTTGAAACGGCAACTTTACAGTTTGCGGATGAAAGAAGGTACCTCAATTGCTGATCACCTGAATGTTTTTAATACCTTGTTAGTGCAATTAAACAGTCTAGATGTGAAATTTGATTCAGAGGATAAGGCGATAACCTTATTATGTTCTTTGCCTGAATCCTGGGATCATTTTGTAACTTCCATAAGTTTTAGTACATCAGAAATTCTTGAATTTGACGATGTTGTTGGAGCCTTGTTGGCTGAGGAGACGAGGAAGAGGTCGAATGCAGATACCTCCACATCAGAGGTAATGATGGCCAGAGGTCACTCACGAGAGAGACACTCCGGGGGAAAGCATAGCGACTCTCGTTCGAAGTCCAAAGGAAAGAAGCCAAAGATGAAGTGCTGGCATTGTGGCAAGGCTGGACATCTGAAAAAGGATTGTTGGAAGCGAAAGCAGGCTGATAAAGAGGGCTCTTCGACAGAAAAGAAGGAAGCCAATACCACAGATGCAGGTTCAGTTTCAGGTATGAGTGATGAAGTATTGTCAGTGAATGTTTCAAAACATGATCAACATTGGTTGTTAGATTCTGGGGCATCTAACCACATGTGTATTCATAAAGATTGGTTTAAAACATATAAATCAATTGATGATGGTGTTGTGTACATGGGTAATGATGTAACATGTAATATTGTTGGGATTGGAAGCATACAACTACAAATGTTTGATGGCACAACCAAAATATTAACTGATGTGAGGCATGTACCAGATTTAAGGAAAAATTTGATTTCATTAGGAGCACTTGATTCAAATGGATATAAAACTGTAATTCAAGGTGGAGTTATGAAAATTTATAAAGGTATCTTACTAGTGATGAAGGCTAAGAAAGTAGGAAATCTATTTCAGTTAGAAGGTAGAACTGGGTCAGATCATGTGTCTGTGTCTGAACATGAAGGTAGTTCCATTCACTTATGGCATCAAAGATTGGGGCATATGAGTGAAAGAGGATTGAAAATTTTGGCTGACCGAAAGTTACTTCCTAATCTAAGATCTGGAAAATTGGATTTCTGTGAACATTGTCTGTTTGGTAAACAAAGTAAACAAAAGTTTAAAACAGGCAAACATACTAGTAAAGGCATACTTGATTATATCCATTCAGATGTGTGGGGTCCAGCCCCTACAGCGTCATATGGTGGCTCATCTTATTTTGTATCATTCATTGATGACTTTTCTCGGAAAGTTTGGGTCTTCATGTTGAAAAAGAAATCTGATGTTTTTACAGTTTTCAAGCAGTTTAGAGCATTGGTAGAAAACAGCACTGGTAGAACTATAAAATGTTTAAGAACTGACAATGGTGGTGAGTTTTCCTCCAAGGAGTTTGACAGCTATTGCAAGGATGCAGGGATCGAGATACATAAGACCACGGTTTATACTCCTCAGCAGAATGGAGTTGCTGAACACATGAACAGGACTCTTCTAGAGAGAGCAAGGTGTATGCTGAGTAACGCCGGGTTGCCAAAGGAGTTGTGGACGGAAGCGGTGGCAACTGCTTGTTATGTGATAAACCGATCTCCATCAACGGCAATAGACTGCAAGGTTCCGCAAGAGGTATGGACAGGACACCCTTGTGACTATTCTAAACTCAGAGTGTTTGGTTGTGATGCATATGCTCTAGTGCCTAAACATCAGCGAACTAAATTAGATCCAAAGTCTAAAAGGTATATCTTTGTTGGGTATGGTGATGGAACAAAGGGATTTAGATTGTGGGATCCTACTACCCGCAAAATCATCATCAACAGAGATGTAAGGTTTAATGAATCCTCTCTTGTACAGTTAGATGTAGATAGAAGATTGAAACAGGATGATGTATCTGATTTCCAGCATATTCAGTTTGACAGCATTTCTAATGATAGTCATAACGACCATAGTTCAGATTCTAGTCATGAACAGGTTTCAGAATCAGATTATGAACAGGGTTCAGATGGAGGACATGAACAGGTCTCAGATGGCAATCATGAAGAAATTCCTACAGTTGATAGACAGCCAGTTGTGGAAGCACCAGAAACATTCTTAAGGAGATCTACAAGGATCAAACGCCGTCCGAGAAGGTATGATGATTCAGTTGCTTTGATCGCTAATGATGATGAACCTTTGTGTTATCAGGAAGCTGTAGAAGGTTCAGATAGTGACAAATGGAAAGCAGCCATGAAGGAAGAAATGATGGCCTTAGGTAAGAATGGCACGTGGGATCTGGTTGAACTTCCCAAAGGCAGGAAAACTGTGGGATGCAAGTGGGTCTTCAAGCTGAAACGAGGTGTGAATGATACGGAAGACAGGTACAAAGCGAGACTGGTTGCAAAAGGGTTTTC
This sequence comes from Pinus tabuliformis, assembly GCA_031772625.1. Lineage (NCBI taxonomy): Eukaryota > Viridiplantae > Streptophyta > Pinopsida > Pinales > Pinaceae > Pinus > Pinus tabuliformis. The sequence goes on from CM062820.1 coordinate 1,396,655,652, forward strand.
TCAGAAAGCTGGCATAGACTTTCATGAGATATTTTCACCAGTGGTTAAAATTGTTTCAATTAGAATTGTGTTAGCATTAGTGGCTTTGTTTGATTTGGAGTTGCAGCAGTTAGATGTTAAGACTGCATTTCTACATGGTGATTTAGATGAGGAAATATATATGGAACAACCGGAAGGGTTTGTTCAGCATCGCAATGCGAAATTTGTCTGCAGGCTCAAGAAGTCATTATATGGCCTGAAGCAGTCGCCTCGGCAGTGGTATAAGAAGTTTGATTCTTTCATGTTGAGTCAGAAATATGTAAGAAGTGAATATGATCATTGTGTTTATTTTAAGCAGTTAAATAATGGCATGTTCATTATCTTAGTGTTGTATGTTGATGATATGCTTTTAGCAAGCAAAAGCATTGAAGAAATCAACAGGTTGAAGACTCAGATGGCAAGGACGTTTGATATGAAAGATCTAGGAGCCGCAAGACAGATTTTGGGCATGGAGATTTTCAGAGACAGGGGCAATGGTAAGCTGTGGCTATCACAACAGAAGTATGTTGAGAAAATACTTTTGAGGTTTGGTATGAACAATGTGAAGCCTGTGTCGATCCCTTTAGCTTCCCATTTTAAGCTTTCTTCGAGTTTATGTCCTAATACAGATGAAGAAAAGGATTATATGTCTCGAATTCCTTATGCCAATGTAGTAGGATGTTTGATGTATGCGATGGTGTGTACGCGACCAGATATTTCTCATGCAGTTGGGGTTGTCAGCAGGTACATGGCAAATCCGGGTAAAGAGCACTGGTCAGCAGTGAAATGGGTGCTTCGATACTTGAGAGGCACAAGTAGTTATTGTATTTCTTACAATAAGAGTAGTGAATATGTTTGCGGATATGTTGATTCCGATTTTGCAGGTGACTTGGATAAGAGAAGGTCAACTTCAGGGTACGTTTTTACTCTTGCAGGTGGAGCTATAAGCTGGATGTCAAAGCTACAGAACATTGTTGCTTTGTCTACTACTGAAGCAGAATACATTGCTGCTTCTCATGCTTGCAAAGAGGCGGTTTGGTTGAAAGGTTTGCTTGGTGAGTTTGGTAGGTTGCAGGATAACATCAGGTTACTTTGTGACAGTCAAAGTGCAATACATTTGGCTAAGAATCCGGCCTATCATAGTAAGTCAAAGCATATTCCAATCAAATATCATTTTGTAAGACAGGTAATCACTGAAAGGGGAGTTTCTCTTGAAAAGGTGCATACAAAGGAGAACTGTGCAGACATGTTCACGAAACCAGTTTTGTTGGAGAAGCTACGCTGGTGTTTGGCTTCTCTTGGCTTGCAGAAAAGATAAAATAATAACAAACAGGGCATCAGGCTAATTGTTGTCAAGGTGGAGATTGTTGAGATTTTTCTGTTTTAGACAAAATAGACAAAATCCCAGTGTGTGACAACAATAGAAAATTTGTTGCTGGATTATCTCCAGGTTGTTGGGAGCAAATTAATGCATCCTAAATTTGATGTGAGAGCAGTTAGGTTCTCTCTGCTATAAAATAGGTTGTCATACGGATAGCTGGGGAGAGTGTGAGAGTTTCATTGATGTAATCTCCAAATTTGATTAATGAGAATTGCCGATGCCTGTTTGGTGGACGTAGCCCAGATTGGTTGGGTGAACCACGTAAAAAGCTGTGTTCTATGTGTTGATCTTCTGCTGTGTTAATTCTGTGTGTTTTTGTGTTTAATTTACTGTGCACCTGATCCAACAAAAGCAACCTTACCATGTGACCGAAGCTTCAATCCTGTGAATTTACTGAAGCCGAACCCCGCTGGTGAGGCAGAGGAGCTCAGGTGCTTAGACTGTGGGGCATTATTCAATGCGGTGGTAGTGACAGAGCCTGTAGAAGCCTGTGAGACAGTCAAGGAAGAGGCCATGGCGAAGGAATCCAAGGACAACCCAGTTCAGATGCGCGACAACTTAAGCTACCCAAATGCTCAAAATTCAAGCTTTGCGTCTGTGACTACCTATAACAAATACCTATAACAAATAGACTATAACGTTCATATATATTCTAAGATTAATAAGAATTGAAAGGCCCTTACAACGATATCCAGACGATCCAGTCTGTTAAGAAGAGGAAAAGTGGTGGAAGCCACAGGAGAAGACACTGGCTCTCCCCTTTGCTTTACGTTGCTGGTTCCATTTCCATTCATAGCCTTATTACTTTCCTTTTCAATTGACTCATATCTCATTTGTTCACTACCTTTCTTACTAGACATCTTTCCACAGCTTGAGTCAACTTGTTCTGTTTCAACAGCATCACCAGCTGCTTCAGCTACTGGCACATTTATGTCAGTCCTGATTTTGAGAGATATGTTCAGAGAAATGTGGATGCCTGGACCTCTGCAGATGCATTGTATTCTTCACAACGACAGAGGTCACAATCTTGCTTGCTCTTAGGTCACAAACTTGCTTGCTCTTAGGATGCCCATAACCCTAAAACAACTGCTTGATTCCCAGTGCCTACTGCCATGTCTGAATTGCATGGAAAAAGGCTGCCATGGCTACAACCAGGAAGTGGACCTGTTGCTTCGGGAGGAGCCAGAGGAGAGATTGCCTGAGGACGTGATACATGTGGAATTCCGTGCTGCTGCAGTTTGTGAAACTCTGAATCATATTCTTTGGAGATCCATGCAAGAAGACCGAATTTGCATCTGCATTCCAATGCATCGCCGTGATGACTGGACAAAGGTACTCATCAGATCTTTGAAGTCTAAATATAAAGAAGAGAGAGGAGTCACAGTCATGGCGGACGATGCCCTAGAAAATTACATGGCTCAGAGTGGAGGAGCACCGTTCTTGGAACTAGAAGAATACAAACAAAATTACACTAAACACTGTAATAAACAATTCCCCATACATACCGAGTTGTTCCTCATGCTGTTTGGTAATGAACAGGCTTAGGAACAGGCTTAGGGTTAGATGCACCCAGCGGAGCCAACTAAGAGAGTTGAAAGAATTGCAAATGAGATTATGGTTATAATAGTGTAAATCAAGATTTAGTTGACTTGACAGTTAATAGTATCTAATGGTGGAAAAACATTTAATCGTCTAACAATGGATCTGACGGTCAAGATTATGACAGAAAGGCAGTTGGGGGAGTTGATTTCAGAGGGAAACGGGAGTTGATTTAAGAGGAAAACTCCTTACGCGTAATTAATCTTTTTTAAAAACTATTTGATATGAAGAAAAAAGAGGAGACCAAACTTATTTTTAATTATGAATATACATTTCTTTTTCTATTATTATTAATTTAATTTAATTGATTTGAATTTAACATTATTTTAATTAAAAATAAAATAAAATAAAACAAAACGAAATGATGATAATAATAATAATAAATATATAAATTTATTCAACAACTAATTTCTAACTTTTAACGTTAATTCATAATACCTACTTTCTAAAAGTTAACAATGGAAACGAATATAAACATTCTAATTAATTGCTTTTTTTACCTTTGTCCTGAGGATAAACTACATTAGATTGGTCGAAACGCAGCTAGCAACTTATGATGTGATTAATCGGAAAAAGATTATCAAAATCAGAATTAATGACTAGCAACTTATGATGTGATTAATCCGAAAAAAATTATCCAAATCAGAATTAAAATCATTAGAAAAAAAAAAAAACTTAGGAACGAGTTGGTAGTAGTGATGCTTTGTCGTGATACTCGATCACTTAAACAGACTTCAAAATGATTTTAAATTATTAAAAATATATAAATAAATTGGGAATGCTATTAAAATAATTTTGTATATAAAATTTAGTTTTATAAAAAATAGTAGATTAATTTTATCGATTTGGATTAATATTGTAATATTTAATTAATTTTATATTAAAAATATTTTTAATAAAATATAATTTAAATTATTTTAAATAAAATATATTGATTTTAAATAAAATTATAAAAAATCTTAAACAAAATACATATAAATAAATAAACTAATTACTGATGAGGAATTATGAATTTTTGAAAAAACCTCTTTGACTCAGGGAGGCTTTGAGGAGGAGAGAGCTCACTCACTAGAACCTTAGCCATCAAAATCCTATTTTTCATGTTGCCGTGCTCGTTGATATCATTATGGCGTAATTAATCTTATTTAAAAACTATTTGATACGAAGGGAAAAAATGAGAGTAAACTTATTTTTAATTATAAATATATATTTCTTATTCTATTATTATTATTAATTTAATTTAATTTAATTTAATTGATTTGAATTTAATATTATTTTAATTAAAAATAAAATGATAATAATAATAATAAATATATAAATTTATTTAATAACTAATTTTAATTTTTAACTGTTAATTCCTAATAGCTATTTTCTAAAAGTTGGCTATGGAAACGAATATCTGTTATTTAAACATTCTAATTAATTATTTTCACTTTTATCTTAAGGATGAACCATCTTAGATGGTTCAAAAAGTCAACTAGCAATTTATGATGTGATTAATCCGAAAGAGATTATCAAAATCAGAATTACAACCATTAAAAAAAACAAATAACTTAGAAACGAGTTGTTAAAATCTTAAATAGTGATGCTTCCTTGTGATGCTCTGCCACTTAAACGGGTTGCAAAATAATTTAAAATTATTCAAAAATATGTAAATAAATTAAGAATGCTATTAAAATAATTTTGTATATAAAATTTACTCTGATAAAAAAAAATAGATTAATGTTATTGATTTTGATTAATATTGTAATATTTAATTAATTTTATATTAAAAATATTTTTAATAAAATATAATTTAAAAATCTTAAACAAAATACATATAAATAAATAAACTAATTATTGATGAGGAATTATGAATTTTTGAAAAAACCTCTTGACTCACGAAGACTTTGAGGAGGAGAGAGCTCACTCACTAGAACCTTACCTATCAAAACCTTATTTTTCATGTTGTATTGTCTTGGTTTCTCCATCGCCTCGATGCCCTGCTCGTCAATGTCATTACTTGTTGCTAGTTGTTGTCGTCAGATGTGGTTATGCATTTTGCTAGAGCTAGGTTCGTTGCCACTTCTTGGCATTGGTCTTGTTCGTGGCTCAATGCTTTTGGGCTTTGATGGTTTTTTGGTGCCCTGCTTTGTCGTAGCTCATGTGCTTCACATGCTTGGGTTTCTATTATCAACTTGCTCTCATCGGTTGGTTTTTCCATTGTTGCTCCTCTAGTTTGGTTTTAATGGTGCTCTATCGTGGCATCTTCTCTTGGTTTGTGGGTGGTGGTTTCCTACCGTTGCTTTCTTTGCTTGATGTATGTGCTTATGCGCACTAGCCCGCTTTGGGTTTTATATATGGATATTTGATGTCTCTCAAGGGGTCTTTTGAGCCATCTATTTTTTGTAAACCCTATGGTTTTATATGCGGGCATTTAGACATTTTTTTTATGCTAAGGATTTCCCGCTTTGGCTTTTCTTTGTGGACGTTTTGATGTCTCTAAGGGGGTCTTTTGAGTCATCTATTTTTTGTAAACCCTATAGTTTTGTATGTGGGCATTTAGACATTGTTTCTATGCTAAGGATTGTTCTATGTCCAGTTTGTCTTCAGGGGTTTCTACCTTGTATTTTTTTGTGTTGTAAGGTTTTTGTGTTGACCTCTTGGGTCATTTGGTAATACTATTGTTTCTATGTTGGGGGAACTGATATATTTTGTGTTGAGTGCTTAGGGATATGGGTAGATCTTATGAAATACACTTTTGTAAAGCATGCATGCAAAATGAAATTTGTTTATCAATCAAAAATAAAATTACCATTTTTTAGGAAAAAAATACTAATTATTATTATTATTTATTCTTATATATAGAATCTCTTTTAATTATTATTTAATCTTAGAATCTGGAAGTACTACTAATAAATCAAATTATTACTAATATGGTATTTGTATATATAGTGAAAGTAACCCTATAAGTATCCCATATAAAATTACAATTTTTCATGGGAAAAAATTCTAATTATTATTATTTAATCTTATTTATAAAATCTCCTTTATTTATTATTTTATCTTAAAATCTAAAATCTGCTTTATTTATTATTTAATCTTAAAATCTAAAATTACTAATTATCCTCTTGTAATGGTTGCCAGTAAAAGAAACCCTTTATGTACTACATATATGATGGAAGTTGTATAATAACACAGATTGTGCAGCCAAAATGAGTTACTAACCTAGTATAGGAAAAGTAAGCCATTGTTAGTATTATACAAATGAGTTAAGAATATGAAAAATCAGCATTTTGTTACAATGATATAAATGAGTTATGCATATGGTACATTGAAAAATCAGTATTTCACTGGATAATACATGAATTATGATGGTAGAACCTTGATAGTATGCATTCACTTGAAGTGATAGATATGTTTAATTGTGGAAAAGTTCAATGAGTTAAGGAGAGAAGTTGCTGCCAATAAAATAAGTGGCCCCTTAATGTGGGAGTAGATCAAGGTAGGCAATATGAGAGTCAGTGGTTGTTACCAATCCAGCTTTGATATTTTTTACTGTATTTGTTTTAACTTAGAAATGTTTTGTGATGTAATCATAATTTGTAATTTATATTTTCTCAATAAAAAATTACATTGTCATTAAAACAAGAGAATTTTTTGTTATGGTAAGCAAAAGCATAGTGAATGACAGATATATAGTTTTTCTATAGCTATCACAAAGTAGATATAAAAAGGGGCATTTCTATGTTTATTCCACAGGGGCATTTTATGTTTTTGTAGATTTAGTATATTTTTATAATTATTGAGTAAAATCAATTATTGATTTTGCTTTAGTAGATTTAGTATATAAAAATAAATGGTTGATTTTGCTTTATGTCAATTGAATGTTGGAATTTGTAATTAACAACATCAACTCAAAAACACAGAGGACGACGGGACATAACAGAGAATGAAGGTTGGAATTTGTAATTAACAACATCAACTCAAAAACACAGAGGACGACGGGACATAACAGAGAATGAAGACAGATAAGGACACTGAAGATAAATAAAGAGTGTAGAGGTGAAGTTTGATGCAAGGATGAACCTCAATTTTTGAATATGGAAAGTTCAATAAGCATGGGAAGTTTGGTGCGATTAGAAGCTGTTCATTATACAACCTGGCATTGATACTGCACGGCAAAGTGCTGGACTATACAATGTCTTTTCCAAGTCTTACACCTCTTGGAAAATGCAGTGTGTCTGGCTCCAATTGTGAGTGTTAAAATGTAATCTATTTTTTAACCATTTAAAAGAAAATATTGTGCACATGAAGCAAAAGCATGAAGAGACAAGACGAGAGACAAAAAGACAGTCACATGGAAAAGGAAAAAGGACAGAGAGATTGAGATGGAGCATCCATTTGCAAAAGTACATATGGATTGAGACGTTATACCAAACTGTATCGTTATTATACTATATAAATTCTAAATATCTTACATTTTTGTAAATTTATAATTAATTAATTATGCAAATCTCTGAAACTGTTTCTTCTTGGTTAAGATCTTATTTTCTTAGGATATAAGGAAATACGTTAATTTCTCAATAGCAGAGCTATCCGATTGGAGGGAAAGTCTAATTTTTTATTGATCATTAGCAAAGTAATTTCAGGTGGTTTTATTTTCATTGAATAATAGTGATGAGTCAGCCTACATTAGCCAATAGTAACCAGATATAACTGTCTCGTTACTATTTTGACAACTGAATTATGATAAATTTTCCCACTAAAAAACAAATAAAATCAGCAAAAATAACAAACATCAAAACAAAAAAAATCATCAACTCAGAGAAAAATACATGGAATTTCAAAAGCTATGAAAGATGAAACATCAATCTGGCAATGTACATAGTGACAATAGCTGTGGATTGAGACCTGAGCAATTTGTGTTGTCAATTATATGTTACAAACTCCTTTCCTTATATCACTTGAATCATGTGAATTGTATGGAGTATTTCTTGATTGAATCTGAATCTTATTGATGTTGCTTCATTGAATTAATGCTATAATGCAGAATATTGGCTGCCTCATTAAATTTAACAGTCATTTCCACGTCCCAGTCAAGTGACTATGACTATCAGAGTTGGCAGCTTTGAATTCACTATGGGCTACAAAGTATGAACATAATTTAATAGGTATAATTCCAACACAAACATGCTAAGACGACTTATTTAAATTAAAATTAAAAATTAAATCCAATTCTAAATGGGACAATGATTTTCTTGTCTTTTAGGTTTTTGCCAATCAAACCAACCGCCGATTGGGTATGAATTTGACCCATTTGTACCCAAATCGCCCAGTTCGCGTGCCAGCTGGTTCAACAATCAAATTATTCCAAAACCATTTCTAACGCCAAACCAGACTGATTTTCAACCAGGACAGTTTCGACTACTACGTTTGTGTGAACTCCACAGTGAAAACCAACGCCACTGAAGTTATTTCTGGCACCAATGCATATTTATTTTCAGCCAAGACGGTTTGAACCAGCGAGTTTTGAATAAGATTAATCTAAAAAATGCACTAAGGGTTTTTGATAGTGTTGAATCTAGTTTTGCCATCAAAAAATAATTTAAACAGTGATACAGTTGGATTCGTTGAAAATTAATTCCCCAGATTTCAGCGGAACTTCACCCACTGGAATCTGCCCTCCACCTGAAATTGTAGCGTTGGTAGACAAGGTCCCTTGGTAATATGCTTTGTTCTTATTTGGATGATACACCTGAATTTCTCACCACACTTTTCAGTTAATGATGTGTTTAAATGTCCCCTAATACCATCAGAAAATTGTCAAAAACCTTAACTTATTTTACAATCAAAATATTTTATAAACATTTTTTAATTTAATTTTATAACATTTTATAATTAAATCCAAAATTAAAATGGTTATAATTACTTTTGAGATATATCTAAACCCTCTATCCTCACACTATTAAAAATATTCACATAGAAATCAAAGTAAGATTTTAATAAAATAAAAAATGAGAATACTTTTATATATAGAGAAGTGAAATTTATATAATATAAATAAGATGATTAAGGACTAACATAGATCCAATTAAGTAAGGATCCAAGCAATGAGAGAAAGCAAAGTACAAGCAATGAGAGAGGAAAGATAACATGTGATTCTTTTAAGCTTTTCATTATTGTATTCTATTTGACATAATTGATCCAAAATATAGGTTTAATATTTACAACCAATTGTTTTTTTTAAAGATACTTTCTAGATTACAATACAATGGGATCAAATTAGGGGGGGGGTGAGGTTGAGCGGGGGTAGTGATAGAGTTGGAGAGAGAGTGTATGTGTGTGTGAGTGATGGGGGGGGAGAGAGACTAGTGGTAAGAGGAAGGGAGAGAGAGGGAGGAAAGAACAAAGACATAGAGAGATAGAGGTGGAGAGAGAGAGGGAGTGACAATGGAGAGATAGCGAGGAAGAGGAAGAAATGACCCCAGGAGTCTAGAAAATTGAATTCGTAACCTCTCAATGGTAAAAGCGGTTTAACTCCAAGGAATCAACTAATTGAGTTACTAAGTCTCAAGGCTAAGTGTTATTATTTAATCTCATATATAAACTTTTTCTTTAATTATATTTCAATTATGTATATAAGATCTTGTTGTAAGTAACAATGGTCAAATAATGGGCTTGGAGTGTGCCCAAAAAATGATTTTGCTTGGCTAAGAGCTAGTTTTCCTTAGACGCAAGGAAACAGGTTAATGGCCCAAGACCCAGATGCATTTGGTAGGAGTGAAAGCCTGCACCCTTACGAACCACTAGTGGGTTATTCTAGGTGGTGTGGTTTTCCTTGAATAACGATGATGAGTCAGCCTGCATTCGCGGTTAACAACTAGAGATGGATGTCCTCACTGCTGGTTTGACAACTGAGTTATGATAGGTTTTCCCACCTGTGTAAAAAAAATGGTCAATTAAGTTACTAATATGGTGTTTGTATATAGAACCTGTTTGTAGGAAGTAATAATTGTCAATACTCGGCTAGTATAAGTAGTTTTATAGATGGTGGAAGTTGTATAATAACACAATCATGTAGACAAAATAGTTACTAACATGGTACAGGGAAAACTAAGAAGTTAATATAACTATACTAATGAGTTATTAATGGGTACATTGAAAAGTAAGCATGGAGTACGCAGTTAATATAATTATACAAATGAGTTATTAATATGGTACATTGAAAAGTAAGCATTGAGTTGGATATTAATATGGTACATTGAAAATCTATTAAAAAATAAGTTATAAATATGGTACATTGAAAAGTAAGGATTGAGTTGGATATTAATATGTACATTGAAAAGTAAGCTTTGAGTTGGATAATACACATGAATTATGAACATGGAATATGGAATTTTAGCAATTTTTAATGGTAGCTAATTATTGGCTTAGTGCATGGCCATGGTGATGTATGACATGGATAGATTCCATACATTTTCCCCGCGAATTTGATGAATTTTCTGGTTTCTTCCACCTCAAGTGATTTCTAACGGACATGACTTGCCAGTTGTTCAAGGAACGATGAAGGTCATAACAATTAAGGAAAACCAGGAGAGTTATTGCTTCCATCTACCAGACTTCTTATTGTGTCATACTTGTTGATATCGACTCTCATCCTTGTGATGAAGCATATGAAAGCAAGAGCAAGAGCATACATAGTAGAATGGAGAACTAGAGTCGAGCATGAAGCATATGTTGAGAAAGGGGCACACACCCATAATTATTCAAGACGCGAATAACCACAAGTGAGTTAGAACAATATCTCATAAAATTTCAAGTTGTTGATATTTCAAACGTTGTTGACATACAAATGCTAGAATTTACCTTCTCTTTAATGTTTGTTAGTTTTACTTCTGAGAACAAAGGAAACAAAATCATAATTCCTAGCCTCACTCAAAATTATACCCTTTAATGCGCTTGAATATTGCAAAAATTCTTATTTGAGCCATGAAAATGAACCTTTCTGTATCTAAATATATAAACATTTCTAAATAACCTTGAATTTAGAGATGTCCCGCTTCAAAGTTTGAAGGAATTTAGGCTTCAATGGTTGGCTTGGTACATGGCCATTAAAAACTGCCATGGAACCTTTAGACAATGAATTTAGTTGAAGTGATAGATATGTTTAATTGTTGAAAAGTCTAGGGTGGCAACTGCTGCCAACAAAATAAGTCACACTTAATGTTGAAAGTAGATTACAGGTGAGAAATATGAGGGTTTACCAATTTAATTTTGATGTTTCTACATTCCATATATTGTTTCTATTTAATTTGGAATGTGAATTGTGTGATGTAAACATAATTTGTGATCTTCTCACTTTTTAACCACTGATATGAGGAGATTTTTTAATGAAAGAATTACATCAAAATATAAGGCGTTCATGTTAGCAAAAGCATAGTAGGTGATAAATATATAGAGTGTTTCCATAAATAAGGTGTTCATGTTAGAAAAATCATAGTAGATGATAGATATATAGGGTGTTTCCATAAATAAGGTGTTCATGTTAGCAAAAGAATAGTATATGATTGATATATAGAGTGTTTCCATAGGCATGGCAAAGGTAGATATAAAAGGGATATATTTATGTCCATTCCTGAGGGTAGATACAAAAGGTTATCTTCATATCCATTGTTGATTCCATGGAGATATAGAAGGATCATTTTATGTCCTAAATATAGAGGGTATTTTATATCCATTGGAGATTTTGTGTATCTCCACTAACATGGAGATTTCATGTATCTCCACTTGACTTTATTATGTAAGTGAATATTGAAATCTGTGATCAACATACAACAAAGATAAAAATGACACCTTATCTACCCATTTTTTTTTGAAAAAGCAGACAACTACAAGGATGGTAGACAACATAGAATGAACACATATAAGGACATTGAAGATATAAATAACTTATGTAAAGGTAAAGTTTGATACAAGGATGAAGCTCAAAATTTGAATTTAAGATGGAAACTTCAAGAAGCATAAAAAGTTTGATGTGATTAGAAGTTGTTCATTATACACGCTAGCATTAACAGTGCAAGGGAAAGTTTTGGACTATGTGTATTTTAAAAGTTAGAATTGTTGGAATATGTAGTGTCTGGTTCTAAATGTGAGTGTTAAAATGTATTGCATGTTTGTAACTTAAAAAAAAATAGTACATATGAAGCAAAATCAAGAAGAGACGAAAGAGTATCAAAAGAGACAAACATATGAGTTACAGAAAGAAGGGAAAAGGACATAGAGATTCAAATTTTCTATAAATGATATTTATTTGTTTAGTCATTTTCCAGTGATCTTTTCCACCACAAAGCAATTACATAGAGGAGCTCAACAGTAAAAGGAAATTTACATAATGATCATAGAGAGACAACCACAAAATAACACAAGAGATTACCCTAGGAAAACCCCCAAGGGGTAAAAACCTAACAATCCTTCGTTTATAGAATCAATCCAACAAGAGGGACATAAAAATCAAGATGAAAGATAACTGACCAACATGAATTACAAGCTCAAACTCTCACCAAGGAACCAAGCTAGTCCTCACAAAACTGTCCACAAAGTATCCTTGAGTATCTCGGTTAAGATCTAAAATAGGTCTGCTTTGAAGGGCCAAAATTTGACCCCTACCTTAGCCTTAGAAGTTCAATCTTAACCACAAATGAACCACAGGAAATTTTAGACTTTGCTTTATAAAGATACCCCCAAAACCCACACTGATCTCAACCTCATGTACTTGCTTGAGCGAGGGAAGAAAGATCACTTATTATACTTTTGTTTTTGGCCTCCTTGAATTGTACTCCTTCTTAGATTGTTGAGATATATTGCTTCTTGTGTAATAATGTGAAGTGTGCCAAGAGGGAGGATGAATGTCTCCTTAATATAGAACCAATGAGGTTGAAAAGGTGACATAAGGGGCTAAGCCGACTTGGTTCCTTGTGGAGGGAAAAATAAAAAATAAAAAATATTCTTTTGTAAAGGTCATGAAGAAATGCATTTCATATTTTCTTTTGATGAAATAATGAGCATGAAGAACATGCGACATAAAAACATATATTGTTACAAATGTATCAATGAGAAAAATTGATAATTATGAAGATTGACCATAGCTATAAAATTCAACAATTTCTTACAGTGGACCTACAAATAGAAGACAGTTTCCATAAGAGTTGTAAATATATTCTTGAATTTGGTTGATATAGCTGATATCTAAATTTGAAAATGACTGGAAAATTTATAGGATCATTTTTTTTAATTATTATTTTGTATTATATCCTCATTTTTCGTGCTCAACGTGGAGTTAACACATGTCCCTTTTTATCTAAAAATAAGTTATCCTTTAAATTAAAAAATAAAGTCAACGGTGATCAAAATAAAAGTAAATATACATATTTGGTTAGTTTTACTTAAATCTATTATAAAATGTAGTCCCACTCTAGGTCTACTTTCTTTATTGATTGTTGGTAGTATAAACTAATATAAGGAGAATGGTAAAAATATTTCACTGTCACTTTGATGAGGCTCATCAATAGGATTTTGAGTAGTTTTGGGCTAATTTAAGTGCAAGAACTCAAAGTAGACAAGCAAGAGGGATTCTATGATATTTGGTCTCCCTCCTTAACTCCCAAATCACTAGAAGATTCCTCCACTAGATCTCATTATCTCCGAGTTACAAGCAGCCAAGTCAACTGAGTTCATTGGAAGCCAAGCCAGCGATAGTTGAAGACAAGTTAATCTCGAGTTTGGGAGCTAAACCTCCCATCCGAAGTTATTGAACTTGTGAACAAACCTCAAAAAATGTAATCTGAAATTATCCTCTTGTACTTCCCGTACCCATCCAAAGTTCAAAGAGAAATCCGAGTTCTGTGTTTTCTGTGGTGGCTTGTGAACAAACCTCCAAAAATGTAATCTGAAATTATCCTCTTGTACTTCCCGTACCCATCCAAAGTTCAAAGAGAAATCTGGGTTCTGTGTTTTCTGTGGTGACCCTGGCAGGGTATTTATAGTTGTTTGTCCACCATAATTAGCTGACATGACAGTGAATCATTATGTCACTTTATTTGAGCCGACATGATTTCTTTTTATATCGTTTTGTTAGCTGGCTTCTTCAAGAGGGTTGTGCTTGTCTTGGAGGGCTAATCTAAATACTAGGTTGGCTCATATACATTTTATATATGCTCATGAAGAGCTCTTTAACATTTTCTTTGACTCTTTGACTTTCACATAGCACTTCAACATGTGCTAAACCTATGTAATGAGCAAGAAACTCATTTTATAATTTACAAAAATAATATTTCTTTTCTTTTACAAGTACAAAGATCAAAAGTACATTTATGAAGACCGAACCTCGTTACACTTTCTTTAAACATTTTTACTTTTAATTTTATCTCATTTTATAAATTATTTTCACTTTTGTTTGATTTTAAAATCATTTTTAAAATTTGATTTTAAAATTCATCTTTATTTTTATTTGATATCAAGAATCGTTTTTTTTTTTCTCATTTTATTTGATTTAAAACATCATTACATTTGTTTTTAAAATTCATTTCTTTTATTTTATTGGATTCCAGAAACAATTTTTAACTTTTATTTGATTTTAAAAATCATCTAATTTTATTTAAAAGTTATTTTTACTTTTACTTTTATTTTCTTTTAATTTTATTTTTACTTTTATTTCATTTTAAAAATCATTTTATTTGATTTTAAAAATATTTTTATTTTTACTTTTATTTCATTTTAAAAATCGTTTTATTTGATTTTAAAAATATTTTTATTTTTACTTTTTATTTGATTTTAATAATCATTTTTTACTTTCATTATTATTATTATTAAATGCTACTCAAAGATGAAAGTTCATTTATATTTTTATGGTTAATTGTTCACTCAATATCATATTAAAATATTATTTCCTCTAAGAGTCATATTAACATTCTGAAATATTTTTATTAAAATCTGGGCATTATATTCTAATCGTTGAATTTAATGGTCTATACATTGCTCTCTCTATTTAATTGTATGCAAAGATTTGATTTGCCATCTTGTCATGACGATGAACCACACTGGATGATTCAAAACGCATCGACAAAACCTCTCCTATTCATTATTGCAGAAAGTTTTGACAATTATTCAAATAAATATTATTTTTAAATTTTAATTATATATGTAATACATATAAATATATAATATATTTCTTTTACTTATATTTAAAAAAATAAAATAAAAATTAAAAGTAATCTAAATAAATAAAAAATTAATTTTCATTGTTAAAGGCCCATTCTATAGCTTAGTATGAAGGAGATTTTGTAAAATTTCACTTTCACTATCAACCATGAATAAAATATGTTAATGTCCATACAAAATAACATAATCTTATACCTACTTTTTTTTAACAAAATAATTATCTTTTATATTATAATAATCTAGATTTCATAGCCATAAATGTTTACATGGTTTTATGACTTTTATTGCTTCAATGTTTCAGTACAATCACAACAAAATTTTCTTGCCTCTACTGACTCTTTGCGCTACTATTTTGTATTGAAGCCTCCCATAAATTATACAAAATTGCCCCAATAGCAGTTCAAACATGCAATACATACAAACATTTTTTAAGATGCCCCAGAGGAGCCAACATCCAATTTTTTTTCCATTGTAATCTCTTTTCCACGAGACTGTCCATCATCAGTCGACATACCAGTCGCGTGAGTTTCGCAAGAGTTGGGTCCCAAATCAAAACCAAGCTTAGAGTCCAAAATTATGAATTCCTGACATCTTCATTTCATTGCACCTTCAACAAAAGGAGTTTCATTTCTAGGCCTGTGAGTTTCCTTTCCATTTGAGTTTGCAACCAATCAAACTTTTTTCCATAAGATTAAATCTTTCCTCCTTCTCATGCTCTATGAGTTCCAACCTTCGAAGTGTAATTTCTGGCATTCCCATAAGCACCTTAAACAACCGCATTACTGACTATTTCCAACCACCCGAATCAACATCTGGAACCTAGATCTCCATGGCATCCATAAGAATAAAACAACTACAAAGCCACAAAATTGAACACAAAGGATAAGATAACCCCATTTCCGAGGAACCCTGCCCATTTAACAATTCTACAACGCTTCTTCCAAATCACTCCCTAAGTAAATACACTAATTCTAACATTATGTGAATTCTCAAATCTGTCGCCTCTATAGTTTGGAATAATTTCGAGTAGAGGGATTATAGCAAAGGCTTCAGAGGAATTCGACCGGATTCCTAGCCTTAGGCGAGATATAAATCCCCAACTATAATAAGTCCCCCCTCCTTTCCATTTGTACCAACTGTATTCACGACCGGATAAAGGGTGATACGTGGGGAACTCACTCCTTCCATGTGGATGGATATATGGGGTGAGAGTTCCAGAGGAGCGGGGCTCCATATGGAAAGAATCATTTAATTCCTTTATTCCCATTACCACGAGATTCTTTTGAGGTGTCAACTGACCCATTTGCACTAAGACCATTCAATTTTCACAGAATTGGGGTGAAATTCCTTCACCAATTGTTTTTATAGTTCCTTGCTCCATCTAAGATCCTTGCTCAGCAAGTGTGTCTGCCTCATCATTTAGGTATCTAAGAGTGTGTGTCTGCCTCATCATTTAGGTATCGAAGAGTATGATAGGGAGAGATCTCATTCAAATTTTTACATTGCATTGCTATCCTTAGGATTACGGAAGGAAAAAGAGAGTCTCTTCCTATTGTCGTATTAGATATTTGCCTAATAATAATCATAGAATCCCTCATAACCTTTAAAATTTTCTTTATTCTTTAGTTTATGGTTATCTCCAAACCTTTCCACAAGACCCAAAATTCATCTTGATTGTTTGTTGTTATTCCCAAGCCACAAACAAAATTATAAACCATTTGTTCCTTGGGGAAATAGATGACCCCTCATGCTCCAATCGCCCCTAATTTTATAACTTAAAAAAAAATAACATAAATAAAATTAAAAGAGTGTAAGAAAGACGTATAATTCTTATATTTTTAAAATATTTCCCTTAATAACTTAAATTAACTATTTAAAGATCATGTTAAGTAACTTATTTCACTCATATATATATAAACTAATTTATTTCATTTGTATATCTATCTATCTATAAAGAGTTAATAATAATAATAATAATAATAATAATTATTATTATTATTGTCATTATTATTATTTAATGTTCAAAGTTAAAAAGTAATTGCAAATAAAAAATTTAATTACTTCCTAGTAATAAAATTCATAAGAGGAAGATTTATAATTCATTTAATTCTGGATATGAATTTATTATGTAGCATTTAAAAATATTAATAATAATAAAATTCGTTGTAATTCATAATAAAATATTGTGAAATAATTTTTTTCAATGTAAGTGTTTGTATACTCTATAAAATAATTGAGAAAATTAAATTGTTATGATTAACATTTCTATTAGTCTTACTATTTTATATTTTGGTACTTTAAAATGTATTTTTTTAAGTTAAATTTATTTAAAATTGAGCAATTTGTTTTTTGAATTGAAACTTAAAATCCAAGAGAGATTTGTTGGAATTGAAGTTTATGTTGTGTGTTGCACACAATTCAAGTGCCAAGAGTATTTTCAAGATGTTGAATCTATTTATGTATTTAAAAATGTAATTTAAACAATGAAAATTTACACACAAATATATAACCAATATAGATCCATCTTAATCAAAGAGATTCTATCAAGCATCCTGAAGGATTAAACCTATTGTGGTGCAAACATTTTTCAAGTTTTACACATTAAAAGAGATTTGTACCTCAAAATATTTGATCATTCTTGACCCTTGCTAAATCCATGGTTAAGATAAATATGTATAGATACAAAATTAAAATAATATATGATACTATTTGAGAACTTTTGATATAAAATATTGTTTCAAAAATATTTAAAATTATTTAAAAAAATATAAGTTGAAAATGAATTATTAAGATAGCTTTGTATATAAAATTTTATTTTATAAAAAAGTATAATATTTAATTAATTTATATCAAATCCAATCTAAAGTATATATTAAAATTTAAAATAAAATTATAAAAGTTAATAATTATTTATGAATTAATAATTATTTATTATATAAATATTTTATTTAAAAAAATAAAAAATAAAAATCAAAAATCAAAACTCCTCAATTAGGGTGAGAGACAACGAATGGGGACTGACGAGATCTATGCCATGGCTAGATGCATGATGAGAAAATATAGTGGGTAGTCGATTGACGAGCCTCGCACATTCTCCTTCTGGTGTAAGGTGGCAAAGTGTGTGCTAGCCATTAAATGGGAGATTAGAGACCAATGGGACAACACATGATTGGGGTTTTATGCAACGAACCTAGTTTGGTTCGAAGGTATTATTATAGGTTCCTCTAAAATCTCTAGGATGCTTGCGAAGGTATCTCAATAGGCTCATCATCCTGGCTTAGACGACTTCATCCCTCTTGCAGTAGACAATGGCTACATGTATGTTTATTATGTTTGTTCCCTGCATGCCCTTATCCCTAAGCTTATGTGTTATTTGATAACTCATTGGAAGCGAGTCTCTAAGATGATGTATTGGGTCAGAAGGGAAACATCCCGTGGAATTAGGGAGGCAAGAGTAGTTTATTTTAATTTGTTGTCTGAATATAATAGAATTATTTCTATCTATTATGGAATTCTACTTTCTAGGATGTGCATGCATTTGGGTTTTGAACAGTGGAACTCGGTCTTCACTTCTTGCATGGGCGTTTTTATTTTTTATTTAGTATCTTTGATGTACCTGTTGCTTCATATGAAAAGGGGATTTCTAGGAAGGGAAACACTTGAATGGATTATGGTTCTTGTTCCAAGAAAGCTCGGGGAGCTACAAGCTGTTATGAAAGGATTGTTTTGGCAAACTCAGTTCAATACCATGGTGAAAAATATGGTTTCTAGATTTCATACTCATAGTCATGTTGTACTATGTTGTCACAGTTCTATAAGTCTAAACCTTTATTGTCTTCTTCAACACCCTTCCTCTAGGTTGTCTTCTTGAATGTCGATTTTCAATCAAGACGAGGTCCCTGGTGTTAGCAGTATTGGCATTTGAATTTTGGTTATTTGCTCACTTTTGTGATTGGCGGAGACATAAAATGGCATGCCCTTCCTCAGGAAGAGATAAAGCAAAAAGGGGAGGTCGTGGGTTGAACTCGGGTAGTGGTCAGAGGCATGGAGGAAGCCAACCCCAACCATGCTAGGCTAGGGTACGGGTCCATAGATCCATCTAGGGTCTAATTCAGGAATTTTCTCAGGCCTACTAGACCAATAATCAACCTCAAATTCGTCAATTAAATTCTGAGTGGAAATATGACTTAAACCATCAAGTAGGGAGCAATGATGTGGATATGGAAGAATGGAGGGATCTTGTGTTAGACCTGGGCCATTCCAAAGGTTAGTATACTCAAATTAAACAAACTATTTATCTTTATTGGTTGATGAAGAATATCATGTCCAAAGCCTTGGCGACATCCTCTATTGGATCTTCCAAGACTGAAACATAATTCCAAAATTCATAAGGAATTTCCGCTGATTCAATTTTGGATTCAACAACAGAATGCCTGCCTAAGTCGCATAGAGAAGCACATCCTCTGCATCCCTTAGAACGAATTGCCAGGATCCAGTGGAAAAGATCCAATGCTCGTGGACTCGTCTTACGAGTAATAGCATGACTTGAACAATTTGGTTTTTAATTTTTGCTATGTATAAATGAATGATATGAAAACTCTGATGTTTTGTCTAAGTTATCTAGTCACCAAGAGAATTAAAGACAATTAGACCTATATAGCAACATTATATAGTCTCAAACTCTTATGTTTTTGGATGGCTTATAGAGCAGTAAGGTGGCCAACATACCCAGTTTCCGAATGGAGAGGTTGATACCACTTACCAAATGGATATGGAAGTAAAATTTTCTTTTTTTTGTTGGAAATGAATAGAAAGGATCTGCCAAAATATATATATAATCTAATTTTTATATAAAATCTTGTTTTTAAGAACTAAAAATTTTCAATCATGTTATTAATATAGCCTATGTACATAAAAATGTGCTTGTGAGAAGTAATAATGGTCCACGCTTGGGCACTAAAAGTAGTCTTATATGGTGAAAGTTGTATAAAGACACATACATTTGGGATAAAAGGAGTTGGGAAAAGTAAGCAGTTACTATATGCAAGGGGCTCTTAGGGGGAGAGCTTGGATTAGGGGGAGAAAACATGACTTCATGGTTGCACTACACTTTGTCGCTCTACATGGCTGGCTTATGTTAGAAGGATTATGGCGATACTATAAAATGGTTTTGGGCCATGCAAAAGGGAATGATGGTGGTTGTAGACATTTACAGGTATATCCTCTACAAGTTTTATTCCTTAACACCTGATTTTTGGTTCCAGATCATTTGGAGTTGGGAGGTCCCTCTGAAGGTCGTCACCTTTTGATGGTTAGTATGGTGAAATAAAGTGCTCACATGAGATAATTTACGCAAAAGAGGCTTCCAGGGACCAGGCTAGTGTCCTTTTTGCATGAGGTAACAAGAATCAATCATACATATCTTCTTGCAGTGTTCTTTGTCCTTGTAGGTTTGGACTTAGGTTCTTGGCTTGTTACAACTTCCCCCCATGGGACATTTATTCTCTATGGAAGCGTGCATCAGATGATGGAGTACCAGTTTGGGAAAGCATAAGTGTGTACCCTTGTATAATATTTGGGAGATCTAGAGAGTGAGGAACTCTTTATTTTTTAAGGTAAACAAATACACATCTCTAGAACCATTTCCAACATCCTTCCATGGTCGTAATTGAAGCAGGGTCAACAAAATATAGTGTTGATGCCTAAACTTAGATTTGGTCTCCTCAGAGACATTTCCCGGCTGGATTCTTTGATGGAGTGGCACGAGATGGCTTTTGTGAGTGTGGAGCTTGGCTGAGATTAAACCCCTAGACACATTTCCTTCTCCAATAGCATGGAGGATCTGGTACAAACTCTTGAGCCAAGATCTTGGCTCTCTAGGGGTTGTTATGGTTTTCTAAAAAATAAAGCATAGATAGCATTACCATATATGGTGGCTCAAAAGGCCTCGTTTATGGGATATCTGGTCATTCCAACTTTGTGCCCCCTTTTTTAAATAACTGGATGCAGCGAATTGAATATTTGGAGCAGGTATTTGTGGATATTCTATTCTTGCATGTTTACAAGGAATTAAATATGGTGGTTGACAAATTATCAAAGAAAGGTCTTCTGGCTTCTCAGGGACCCATGTTCTGGAGATTGTTTTTTGATGGTTTGGTGGTTGAGGAGGGCGAGTTGGCCCTCTTTTAAATGGTCACGCCATATCACATTTTCTATGTTTTATTACTCATCTTATGTGAAAGGATATTGATACTGTAATAAGTTTTTTTTTTTATTATCGGTCGCCTTCTTTAGTCCTATTACAAGAGTATTAAATTATATAACTCGATTTTGTATGAGGATCGGGAAGATTAGCATATATCTTTTTGGCAAATATGAAAAACATATGGTTAATATTTACTGGGTTTTTTCTTAATACCATGCTAGCATTTTTTTCTCTTTTAAGAAATAAGTTTTACAAAAATAAGTTATTAATATGATACATTGAAAAGCAAGCATTTAGTTGGATAATACAAATGAATTATGCAGATGGAATTTTGGAAAATAAGTATCTTGGTTAATGATAGATATATAGAGTTTGGAAAGTAGGTATTTAGTTGGATAATATAAATGAACTATGAATATGGAATCTTGAAAAGTAAGCATGCTGAAAAGTCCATTGAGTTAGGGTGACAAGCTAATGTCAACAAAATAAATGACATTTCAGGTTGAAAAGTCCATTCAGTTAGGGTGACAAGCTAATGTCAACAAAATAAATAGCATTTCATGTTG
Source organism: Pinus tabuliformis (assembly GCA_031772625.1). Taxonomy (NCBI): domain Eukaryota; kingdom Viridiplantae; phylum Streptophyta; class Pinopsida; order Pinales; family Pinaceae; genus Pinus; species Pinus tabuliformis. The sequence goes on from CM062820.1 coordinate 1,396,677,619, forward strand.
GAAGCAGATCACAAGTAGATGATATAGAAGTCCAGTTACCAATCCGGTTTGATATTTCTACACTTGATATACTGTTTTTGTTAATTGTGTGATGCAAACATAATTTCTTATTTTTACATTTTCCCACTCAATATGAGGAGACTTTTTTGTTACTAAAATATCGACATTTAAACCAGAGAAAATGCCATAAAAGTAAGGTGTTAATGTCGGCAAAAGCATATTGGATGAGAGATGTGCAGAGTGTTTTCATAGTCAGGGTAAAGAATAGATTTAAAATGGGTAGTTTTATATTCATTGTAGATTCCGTGTAAAATATAAAGAGACATCTTATTTTATGTATTTTAATAAGAATGAAATAACATTAACCGTTGATTTTAGATGACATCCCATCCATCAAAGAAAAGAAAGTATGAAAACTTTTCTAGAAGTTGTGACAGCAGAGAAGTAAAGGACAGGAGACAGAACAGAGATAAAGACATTGCAGATAGATAAGGTGAAGTCTGATGCTCAAATTTGAATTTAAGATGGAAAGTAAAAAAGCATGGGAAGTTTGGTGTGATGAGAAGTTGTTTATTATACAACGGTTCAAAATATTGATACTGCACGGTAAAGTGTTGGACTATAGAATGCCTTTTTGTAAAAGCCAGTGTAGTGTTGGAATATGCACCGTCTGGTTCAAAGTGTGAGTGTTAAAATGCAGGTCATTAGTACACATGAAGCGAAAGCATGAAGAAACGAAGAAAGAAACAAAAGATGTGTCACAGACAGGAAGGGAAAAGGGCGTAGAGATTCAGATGAACCATTTATTTGCCAACGTACCTATGGAACGACAGGTTGTACCAAATTGTCTCGTTATTTTTTTTTTTTTTAATGTCATGTATTTTTAAATATGTAATAAAATAAAGTAAAATAAAACGAGTTTTACTCTATTACAAGGAAACAGGTTAAAACGAGTTTTCCTTTATTCAAGGAAACAGGTTAATGGCCGAGACTAGGAGGCAGAAGTGAAATTCTGCTATTATTTGCAAGTAATTTCAATAGTCTTTGTTTATATAAGTGGCTTGCTGGAATTTAGCAATTTTTTTAAAAATTTGGTGGGAGTGTTTGAATTATGTTTTTGATAGTGGAAATAGATTCAGCACTATCAAACACTTTTGGGGCACCATAAATTTCATTAGTCTTGTCTATATAGGTGGCCTACTTGAATCTGGCATTTTTTTTTAAAATCTGGCAGTGCTAGTGTTTGAATTATGTTTTAGATAGTGGAAATAGATTCAGCATTACCAAACACCCTTGGGGCACCAAAAAGCTTGAAGCTTGACAGCTTATCCTGGATTTACAAAACTTTCTGCAGTAATTTATCAAAATCCTTCCTGAATTTCCATGGTTTTCTGGGCAAATTTGAAGCCTCCTTTAAACTACTACATTTCAGTGACATGGTTTTCCTTACATAACAATAATGAGTCAACCTGGATAAAAAGGCAGTAATAGTTATCATCACTACTGATTTCACAACTAAATTATGATAAGTTTTTAGATTGTTTAAAAAAAGGGCATAAATAGAAATGAGAAAAGATGAAAGCAAGAAAAACTGAAACATCAATTTGACTATCTACATATAAACAATACTTATGGATTGAAAGGTGAACAACTTTTGTAATAGTTAGCTCAAATATATGAAATTTGTTTTAATTTAACAAGGTTTAACTATATAGATAAAAAATTCGAGCCTAGAGGCTCATTCTACAACCCAGTATGATGTGTAACATTGTCCATCCCCTGACCACCAAATATATGAAATTTGTTTTAATTTAACAAGGCTTAACTATATAAATAAAAAATTTGAGCCTAGAGGCTCATTCTACAGCCCAGTATGATGTGTAACATTGTCCATCCCCTGAACACCAATAGTTAGGTCAAATATATGAAATTTGTTTTAATTTAACAAGGTTTAGCTATATAAATAAAATTTTTGAGCTTAGAGGCTCATTTTACAGCCTAGTATGATGTGTAACTCTAATTTTCCTCATGCCTACCAAAATAAAAGTCTAAAAAAATCTAAAAAAAATATCTATACAAAACATTTAAATAATGTTGACTCATAAAAAAATTTGCAAGTGAAGAAATTGGATCTTGATCCCTCTGTGTTCATGTTAGATCCGTATTTAAGATGGATCTATGCTGGTTATTTTCTACAAAAAAAAATATTAGTATTTATCTTTGCTACTATTGGCTGAGAATTTAGAAATGTTATTACACAATACATCATTACTTTTTATTAATGCAATGTATTCATTCTTGTCATATCAATATTTTTTATAAACTAATAATTATATTAAAAAATTTGAATATATATACATACATATATATATATATATATGGATGAGATTAAAATATAAAATTAAATATTAATAAGAAAAAAAATGCATTTTTCATAAACTAAATAATAAATTAGTGTTATTATTATTTTTTTCAAATAATATATAAATATATTTCTAAATTAATAATTATATTAAAAGAATTTTTTATTGAATATTTTAGTTCAAATTTTAAGAAATAAAATATATAATTCTTGACTTGGATAGACAACTAATGTAGTTCAAATGTAAATGCAAGTATAACATATTATAGTTTTTTAACTCTTCTATGTTTACATGAGTATTGAAATCGGGGCCTTATTTTTTAATTACACAGATCAAGACCTTACCAATTAGTAAAATTCAAATTAACAGAATTTCTAAACCTTAAAATTATTTGAATTTAGTATTTTTTATTTTTATTTTTCTATATTTAAACTAAACCGCAAAAACTAGCCATTATATAACAATAATCATTATTATGTAATACAAATTCTTCTCCCATGTGATGTGAATTGAGTATTCCTTGATTGAAACTGAATCTGGTTGACGTAGCTTCATTGAATTAATGCTAAAATGTAGAATATCTGGTGCATCATTAAATTTGACAGTCATTTCTAAGTGAGTCAAGTGACTATGACTATCAGAGTTAACAGGTTTGAATTTTGATATGGGCTACGGCTTGCTGTCAAGTGTGCATAGATTTATAAAAAGTAAAACCAGTGTAATCAGTATGTCTTGAAATTGTAAAATGAACCTGAAATAGAATGGGTTTTTTTACCCTGTTGGCATGTGGCACAAAATGGATCCAAAACACTCTCGAATTCTTCAAAATATTCTTAAATATCATTCAAAGATAAAAAAAAAATCGCATGCCAAGAGCCCTTAGAATGGCGGAAAAGCACTATCGGGAGGCAAAAAACCAGAGAAAACCATGAAAAAACAGAGTATTGGAGGCGTGAGCAATGAATGCATAGTAGCCGTCAGATTTGGCCGATCAATGGTCCAAATTTGATCGGAAATTGCAATCGGCATAGGCAGACATCAGATATCGGCATAGGAAGACATCAGATATCGGCATAGGCAGACATCAGATATCGGCACAGACTACATACCACTTGCGACGACGACTGACAGAGTCAACTAGGACTGTCGATCAAGCGCGTAGATCTACGACCCACGTTGCATCGCATGATCGCTATCGGAGATTACAAGAGCACTTATAATGGCCCTGGGTTATCGCGATGTGTGATTGCGATCAATCGCATCGTGGTATCGCAATCGGGGCTACACAGGGGAGCGGGCATATACACATACACATCTGTGATCCGATGAACCAGACCCAACAGTTATATAAATATTATTGCATAAGATTTGAGATCCGCTGAAAGGCATTTTCCTATGTATTTTCTCATATTTTGTTATTTAACGAAATACAAAGAAACAACGTTGATGCAATAAGACTCGGACCTGAAAGGGTTCGTGAAGGGAAATATATAATAATTGAAGTCCGGAGGGAGCCAATTTTCACGTTATTTTCACAATTTTTAACGTATTTTTAAAATACAAAGGAGAAACGCTGAAGCGACTTGCGATAGTGATGAGGATGGACTCGATAGAGGAATATACCATATTTAAGGACTTTTGAAGTCCAAAATGAACATAGCTTGGCGAGATTTTCACAGTTGAATGCATTTCTCTGTGTAAAACAGAAAACAATCATTTGGTATTCGAAAGGATGTCAAAAACCCGAAGACCCATTCCATTACAGAATAGAGGTTGGGAGACAGAGGCTGGGAGACAGATTGCCGGGAGACAGATGGTCGGAAGGGAAAAAGCCACAACATGATGCAGCCCACAATATAAGCGATCATGGAGCATCGCTGGCACGAGTGAGCCACCTGATAGTGTGGCAAATTACCAAAATGTGGTTACTCTATTGTTAGAAAAAGAAACCTTCGAGCTCATGCATGTTTAGTCATGGCATCAAGTTGTTAAAGACAGAGGGGATAGATTAAGACCTCTCAAGCCTCAGAAAGCTCGAGGGCATTGTAAAAGGCCTATAAATATTTGAAAATTCAAAGTAGCAAGGGTTCAATTTTTGGAGACTGTGGAGACTCTACTCCTCTTAGCGTCTCATCTTCATTCTAGCAATATAAGATTCTTTTGCTGTTACATATTCAATTCCCATTTTCTCCTCTGTTCTGAGCTTGCACTTGAATAGGTTATTCATGTTTTCTTCTGTGTCTAATGCCAGATAACTATCATCTTATTTTTGCGTTGATAAATTAGATTTGCAAGTTTCATTTAATTTCTGTAGCTAGCTATTCATATGTGTTTATGTATGCATCTGCTGGTACAGTCAGTATTCTCCATCTATCCATTGAATCTATAAACTATTGAACATTAGTGGTCTAAAGCCTTGTAAAGCTGAGGGTGTTCATGCATTTCTTGAGTGAAAACAAAGTTGAAACAATCATCTGACTTGATCCAAACCATCATCCATTCCAATAGTTCCGATAATGATATTGAAGATTTATATGTTACTAGGAATCTCCGAGCTAAAAACTAGGAGAGTTTCCTGGAGTGCTAACATAATTGGTGCCATTGCCGGGGAGAGGAGACTAAAGCTCAGCTTCCCTGGGGGACGACACAGATCCAACTTTGATGATAGACAAAGTCTGGACACTTTTTTGGTTGTAATCATCTATCTGGCGACTCTACTGGAGGACGAACCTCTTGGCGACTCCACTTCATAGTTCTAGCTCAGTTTGTGAGGCATACTCGGAGAAATCCTCAGAAGCCACAAGCTGACCCAGTATCTAACCCTGAAAAAATCATCAAAGAAAGAAAGGCATTGCATAAAGGAGCATCAAGTTTAGGTAGCTCTAAACAATATTCTATATCTCTTCAAGAAAATCCTGTAATAGAACAAATACATGTTGAGAGTATAACATCTAATACTAGCAGTGGAGAAAAAATCTCAGAGATCCATAGAGCTCCTTATTCTTTAGGTTCTCCTTTTGTTGCAAGCCCAAAGGAAACCTCTCCTCCTATACCTCATACTCCTTTAGTCTTATAAGTCACTCCTCAACCCTCTGTCATTCAGACTTCCAGTACCCTTATATCCACCACAGCTATGGCAGGTCCGCAAGCACCTACCAAAATGGAAAGAATCATAGCTGCTAGGTATGGACCTTTAGTACTGCCCACTCCTTTGAATGCCATGCCTACTGGAGAATATCAAAAGTATAGGCCTAAGTTCACTGGGACTGAAGGTGTTTCAGTTGAGGAACATCTTGAATCATTCTATAGCTATGCTGATAACTTGGACATTAGTGAAGATGATGTATGGATGAGAGTCTTTGTCCAAAGTCTAGATGGAGAGGCTAGGAAATGGTTCAGAGAACTAACCCCAAGTTCTATAGCAGATATTGAGGCTTTAGATGATGCATTCCTAAAGCATTGGGTGGATAAGAATGATTTACTCTACTACCACACCGAGTTTGGGAACTTAAAGAGGGAAAATGGTGAGTTGTTGTCTGATTTTAATAAGAGGTTTAACCGCATGTACAACAAGATACCAGCTGAAGTAAAATCCACCACTACCTTTGCTAAACTCACCTATGCCAATGCCTTTGATTATGAAATCTGTCTACTATTGAGGGAGAGAGGGTGTGCTACCTTGGATGATATGCAGGACACAACCTTGCAAGTAGAATTAAACATCATTGCTACAAAGAAGCTTAAGGGGAATGTTGATAGAAGGAGACAGAGGGGCGAATCTTCATCATCTTCAGATCCCAAGATCGATCAAATGAACAAGATGATAGAGTCATTAGCCTCTGAGATATCCAAATTAAAGGTTGAGCAGCACCCTGGGAAAGGAAGAGTTTCTAATACCTTTGCTCCTAGAAATCCAAATACATATAGAAGAGCTAATGAGAAGTTGCAGATTCTGCAAAGAAGCAAAGATGCCAATGAGGACCAAAGGGTAAAGATCCCTTTCCAGAATGTAGTCATGGAAGAAGAGTAATTTTAAGAAGATGATGAGATCCATTGTCTTGAAGACAAAGGCAGTGCCTCCTTTTTGACCTCAGCTACCTATGAAAAGTCATTATCCAATGACCAGATCGGCTAAGAATGGGATGGTGAAGCTGTTCTGCAAACTGAAGATCGACACAAATATGATTTGAGGTCAAAGCTGAATAATGCCAAGGAAACTCCTGTTCAAAGAGCTGTTGTCCCTGCAATACAACAAGCTAAAAAGTAGAAATGACCGACAGTTGATCCCATCATCCTCAAAGCTCCAGCTCATGAGGTAAGAGGCCTTGATAAGTCTCCTTCTCCTTTCAGTTTTGAATCAGGAATTCAGAAGCTAAGCATACCTATACCTATGATCGAACTAGTGAAGAATGAGTCCTTCAAGAGATCTATCCTCGAGGCCCTTGAGCCTAAAGCCATCCAAGCCTCCACTGACTATGTAAATCTACAAGACGACAAACCAGCTGTTGTTCTCAGCCCAATGATTGAAAACTGTGATGATGAATCCCCATCATTCTATGTCTCTTTGACTATTCATGACAAAATCCTCCACAACTGCCTTCTGGACACAGGAGCCAGCCATAATCTAATGCCCAAGGCTGTCATATATGAGTTGGGTCTTGACATTACCAAGGCTTATCATGACCTGCTTTCTTTTGACTCTAGAAAAGTGAAATGTTTGGGATTAATCAAAGACCTAGCCAACACCTTGTCTCAGCTGCCCATGGAGAGCATGATGATGAATATTGTGGTAGCAGATGTACCCCTCAAGTTTGGCATGTTGCTTTCCAGAGGTTGGATCAAGAGATTAGGCGAAACATTGCAAAATGATCTGTCCTATGCTACTGTCCCAGTTTTTGGAGGATACAGAGAAGCTCAGTTGGCTTATATCATCAGTGATGAAAGGAATCTCACTAATCATCCCATCTATACTGTCGACATTCATTTTGGAGCTTGTATTCTTCAGATTGAAGAATCCCAGTTGGCCTCCATGCAGCTTAAGAAACTAGTTTTCTAGATCACAGAGGAAGAAGGCCCTCAAATTTGGGACATGTTCTTTGATGGAGCTTGCTCTAAGGAAGCTGCAGGGGCACTTGTAGTCCTTGTGTCCCTCACACATGAATGAATTCATTTATCTTTCAAGTTAACTTTTCAGGTCACAAATAACATAGCAGAGTACGAAGCCTTGATATTGGGCTTAAATGCTGCTAAAGAAATGGGCATCAAAGGTCTGAAGGTGTTTGGAGATGCAGACCTTATCATTCAGCAGATCAACAAAACTTTCCAAGCAAAGCATCCAAGGATGAAAGCATACAGAGATGAGGTATGGAAGCTCAAGGAATCTTTTATTACTTTTAGCATTTCTTACATCCCTAGAATGAAGAACTAGCTTGCTGATTCCCTTGTTGTGTTTGCTAGCACGTTTATTCCTTCTTTACCTCCTAAATTGAATTATGAAGTTCAGGTGAAATATAGACCATCTCTGCCTGACAATGCCAAATACTAGAAAGTTTTTGAAGATGATGATGAAATTAATAGGTTTTTACAAGTCGTTGATGAATCTTTTGAAATGAACATCGACCAAGAAAATGAAACCATTGAAGAATGCAACCAATCCAAGCTAAAGGACAAGATTGGTCAGGATAGCATTGTCCAGCTGCTTAGTAACCATATACCCAAAGGATTGTGCCCCTAGGGAAGTTGTTTGACCATAATGATGTACCTTATAAGTCTGTCAAAAAAGAAAGTCAGTCTGATGTTCATAAACATAATGTAGGGAGCCCAGCTGTTATCGGGAAATCTAGTGTCTATTCAGAACTACTAGTCCCACTAAGACGAGTAGCTATCTTAGAAACAAACAGATTAAAATTACCTGTTTTTCCTTTACAAGAGAGAGATGAGAAAGAAGCAGAGAGTACCAACCTCAGTCTTTCGCTTGGCTCCTTGCTTGTTTCCTTTCCCCTATGACAGAATCTCACCACTGCTTCCTTACTTGTCCCGCTTCAAAGAGCACCTGTAGATTCACAACAACATAATACCATCAAAGCAAAGAGATATTTCACTGTAAACAACATAGGATCAGATATATATTGACCATACAAATGCAAATATCAACACAATATTCAGAGATACACAAGAATATGGAGGAAAACTCAAATAGCTTTATTAGTAAAAGTAGTAGAAGAGAGGATTACAACCACTTGGTTTGACCCAGCACCATCCTCCAAGCTTGAAAGCCCTCTTCACCTCACACAAAGCAAGATCACCCAACAATGTCTTCAAAGAGAAACCAGCAGCACCTCTTTGCAAATTACCAAATTCCAACCTTTGGATCTCTTGGATGAGGGATCCATTTATAGATATTTGCAGGAGGGTGAGTCATCTTTTGGGATTTTGATTAGTGTCATCCAGGGAAAATTTTAAGAACCCCCCCTAAATTTATAAATATAATAAATGGGCGAATATCCATGGTATATAGGAAAAATGGAAGGCGATTTTATCAATAATATAATATGTATATATAATTTTTTGGCGAATCTCTCACCAGGCATGGCGAATATTTTACTCAATTATAAAATCTTGTAAGATCTTGGCGATTCTTTCACTAAATAATAAAACTTTGTAAAGTCCTAGTGAATCTTAGCATAGGCTACATGCTGGTTTAATTCCCCCATTTAAATAGGCTACATTCCAGGTGAATACCATGGGTCAATACCATGTGCCATTTTGGTGAATACCATGTGCCATTTTTATTTTTATTAATTCTAATATTAGGGTTAATAATGGTTTTTTGCATGGTATTAATAACAATCTAGTCCATGGTATTTGTCCCATAGTATTTTGGCCATAGGTTTCACCTAAATATAACCCATTTTTTGAGTGTTCATAAATATAAGGTGACTTATGGAGTAAATATAAAAAAATGTTTTATTTGTTTACCATACCTCTCGTTTATTTATATTTTTATTAATTTACCATACCTCTTTTACAAGTATGGTATTTGGCCCATAGGATTCACTTAAATAAAACCTCTTTCTTGAGCCTTCATAAATAGAACGAGGGTTATGGATTAAATATAAAAAGAGGTTTTATTTATTTACGGTATGTCTAGTTTATTTATATTTTTATTTATTTACCATACCTTTTGAGTAAGTATAAAAAGATGTTTTATTTATTTACCATACCTCCACTTTACTTATATTTTTATTTGTTTACACCCTTACATGTATATAAGGTGACTTATGGAGTAAATATAAAAAATGTTTTATTTATTTACCATACCTCTCATTTATTTATATTTTTATTAATTTACCATACCTCTTTTATAAATATGGTATTTGGCCCATAGGATTCACTTAAATAAAACCTATTCTTGGAAATGGGCGAATGGATTCACTTAAATAAAACCTATTCTTGAAAATGGGCGAATGGAAGGTTGTAAGTCCTAATTTCAAGGGCTAAATTTACCTTTTTTACCCTCTCCCTTAAAATAAGGTGGCCTATTTGAGGTGATTTGTAAAAATGTACTATGATACAAAATATTCGCCCACTAAAAATTTAAAACCCCTTAATTTCGCTAAAGGGCGAACATTCGCCCCTAAAATTATCCTTGGCGTCATCTCTCTGATAGTTCCTAGTTCAAAATGGAGATTTTAGATCTCTTACTCATCCCTGGGCGGACTCAGAGAGGCAAGTGTCAAATGAGCAGTTTCTAGAAGATTCTCTAGGTTTCCACCTAGCAAACTACTTGTGCCATTGGTCTGCTCTCGCTAGTTGCACCCTATAGAAGGGCTTTCCAGTATGCATCGCACTTTTTTCATGTGGCAGGTGAGATGCATCACACCTTTAGCACTGGATAGTCTATATGGTCTTGATTTGACTAGTTTTGAGTAGCTTTTCATGGAGAACTTCTAGGAGATGATGTAATTAGCTGACCTTACTCCTTTAGGGTATGAAACAACACTTTTAGGGACTTATAAGCCCTTGGTTTTTGGACATATGTGATTGGGGTTATAGTGCCCAAATATGTATATAACAGTTGCCCCCTAAAGCATGAGGTCATAAATCTTTTGATGTTGGGTGAAATTATTTATAATGAGGATCCGAGGTTTTTCGCACTAGAAGGTGACCTGTAATAAGATACAATACAATACATTATATTCATAATATTTTCATCATCTAGCTGGGGTGGGAATTCCCATGCTCAGCAATTCATTTTCATGTACATAGGACAGACACCCGTCTGTGTGCAGACTGATGATTCTGGTAGAGCCATCATCCCTTAGTTTGGATGATTATCTATGCAGCAATGATGTACATTTGATGTCTTTATTTTCCTAATTATATCGTAGCCCGGATGGATGAAACTAGATCTGGGGTCTTCAAAACTCGTTCAATCTTCGCCCAAAAGTACAAGTCGATCCATGTGAAAAGATGTTCTGATGTCAAACATGGAAGGACATCGCTTGGTTACCAGCCAATGACGTAAGTTGTTAACAGACGCAAGAGGAATCACCGATGATGATGATGACCCTCAAGGTACTGCAGTACAATTCACGTGGTGTGAATACATTAGTTTATGTCAAACACCACGCAAAATCTTTCGGTCGAAGGTCATTAGTGTAAACCTGTCGCCGGAAGTGAGAAACTTGCCATTGAGGCATGCAAGCTTCAAAGTATTGGAAGGGTTGTCCCTAGGTCGGCTTCTTGGATAATGAGCCAATGTCGACAAGAAGTGACCCATCATAGGAGGGCATTAATGGATCCCACATCTACGACACGGAACTGAGCAAATGATTTTGTAGAGGTGAAAATGATCTGATGATACAAGGTTCAGGGTGGCGGTCATGAAAGAATGAAGCGTAAAGGTATTGTAGCAGATGAGACACAAGCTGGGTAGGTGAATTCTCTGAGCGACTTCTCTTGAACATATCGGCGACACTGAAATGGATTGGTAGCATTAACCCTAAAAGTGGATGGTACGGTGGAACAATGGTGATATGACCGGTGAACGGAATAACCCAACCAGACTCAATCATGGTGATGGAGTGAACGTGTCATGTTCAAGAGCGACTTGCTACCAATAAAGTTTCTTCAAGTTTTCTTCCCAATTTTCCCCAGTCATTTCTGACCAGTACCTCTTTATTTTTGTCAATCTTGAGGAGGATAAAATATGCTTGTTCTATAATTTTCCCTTCAGGCAAATCCGTTGCTATGTTTTAACGATCCTAGCAACAGTGAAACTCACTCTTGTCTAAATGGACAAGTTTGTCACTATTGTTTTAATGAGTTTAACGACAAGGATAACTCGGTCCTTTTCAATTTTAGATACTCTGAAAAAGGACAGAAAGAAGACTCCAATATTCCGTTTTCGTAATATAATCCCTTAAGTCCGAAAAAGTATAAAAGAATGCGAAAGGGATGACTTTTCGATAGTTTTAACGAGCCGAACAAGACAAACGCTCGATCTTTTTGTGTAATAATCTCTCAAGTTCAAAAAGATTAAAATCTAGAGGAGGGATAGCACTTCCAATCACTTTAACGAGTTGGAGAGGCCAATTGCTCAGCAATCTTTTCATATTTTACGAGTCAGATGAAAAGAGCTTAAAGGAGACTCGTTTTTTAAGGAACGATTGATGTTTTCAGATAGCAGCTGGTGCCAGGTAAGGTTTGGAACTTTCCAATCATGTCAATTGTAAAGAAGGTGGCTAATAGGATCACTTGTCACAGCTGTTCCTCAAAAGTGGTAAACAATCAAATGGAGGTGAATATTCGGCTAAAATAGAGTGGAGGTGATGGAAAGAACACGACCAAGGCTCAAAAGCTGATGATAATCACTCACAATGGTTATTTACCGGATGTGGGTTCATTTTTTAATGATCTTAAACTCTAGTGGAACATATGCTCATTGCTAGGTTTAATTTTTAACGATCTTGAACTTCGTGTAAAACTGCTCATGATAATGGTCATTGATATTGGATTCACCGTTAACACTATGTTCTTTTGACAGTCGTACTACTTGTTCAATTGCTCCATCAAATTGATTAGAAATGAGGACATATGCTTGAAAAATGAGTTCAAAAACCAATTCCCTACTTAAATTACATGAAAGGTAACTTAAAAAGAGTTTTTTACCCCTCATTTTACCATTTCATTTGGAGTTGTGACTGTTGGAGCTCTGGAGGTGTTTTCCCTTTTGATTTTCACTAGCTGATTCTAGGAGATTCTGTGGATGATTTTTGGAGCCATCTAGACTAGGCAGGAGCTAAACCTAATCTCTTCAATTGCATTCTTTCCTTTTTGGATTCCGAGCATGTTTTTTCTGCTTTTCTGGGACCCTGGGGTTTGAACATTTCGTTCTGCCCCCATCGCACTTAGTGTATATCGAAAGGTGCGATGCATCTTAAGCTAGCCACTGGCTAGAATGTATGCATCACACTGAGTACACATATAGGGTGCGATGGGCGCAAGGAGGAAAACTTTTGCACTGATTTTTCATGGAAATTTTGCCTGTTTTTTGTCAAATCAGGACCCTAATTCTTCTCTTGTTTCTTTTTCAGAGATTCATTGGAGAAAAATGGTTGTTATATGGAATGAATGTGAACATGAAGAAGAGGACATGGTTGCCCTACATGATTCGGGTATGGTAACTGCATTGCGGAACAGTGGCTTGCTCAAGTTCTTCTGCATTTCTAGCGTGAGGCAACAAATAAACTTGTTGCAATATTTCCTCGATGCATGGCATCATACCAACCAAGTGTTCCATATAAGAGGCAAATCCATCCCCATGACTATTGAGGACATCTACTTTTTAACTGGTTTATCGAGGCGTGGTGCCCTTCTATCACTATCAGGTTTTGCTTGTGGGGGTGAATCTGTGAGGGATTATATTCGACGATACTGTAGGGAAGGATCTTAACCGAGCAGGGACGGTAAGATCGATATCCGAGATGTCACCGACTGGCCTTTGAGGAATATTTTATTCACCTTTGCTAGATTGGCTGGTAGCGCGGCCCTTCACTTGGCCAACAGGTCCTATATGCAGTATACCTTGGAATGTCTCGAACCCAAGGTATTCAACTGGTGTGATGCAGTACTTCCAGTTATCAAAGAACAACTTACCAAGGTGAAAAACAGAAGATCCAAGAACTTTGGCTATGGTTCTATTCTGACTGCTTTCGCCTTGGAGAAGATCCCACTGATGCAGCCACAATACATTTCACTTGGCCTACCACCACCCACTGAGCCATAGATGTAGAGATGGGTTGACCTTATGGCCAGACATGCTGGTCAACCGCAGGTTTCATTCTCTGATGCCTTCTTTGAGTGGTTTAACCGTCAGCAGATGGTTTATGCCGAGTATCCATATGCTGGGATGGATTTTTGGGGTGACCCGGATTTGGTGTTGTCGGCTGGCGAGCAGTGGGGTGTCATGGGTAAAAATCTCTGACCATATCTCTGTTTATCATTTTCATAATGTTCTTGTGCTTTTTAAATGTTTATCAAGACTAATCAAAACTCATGTGAATTCAAGGAAAATTTTAAGGATGGAAAATTTTCTTGAAGTTTAAAACATTGGCGAATCTCACTAATCCCTAATATGCAAATTATAAATGTTTATTGATATATTTGTAAAATTAATCAAATTTATAATTATTTTATATATAGTCTCTCTATAATGTTGGCAATTTTTAAGGTAAAATAATTTTATATTCTAAAATTTGGGCGAATCGTCTTTTATAAAATTGGAAATTGGCAAATCTTTTTTGTGGAAAAATCATGGAAAATTAGCCCACTGGGCGAACATTAGCCCCTAAAATTTTCCATGCATGTGATTATGTAAATATTGGGCCAGTGTGACCAACAGGGTGTCTGAGAGGAGCAACTGCCATTCCAGCGGGAGAGGCTGTAGGGAGGGCCATTCTTCGTGACCTGGATGTATCCGAGACCCTTGCAGTGTTGCAGGATCAGATCGAGGGTCTCACCCTTGGTATTCTGGATGTGAGGACCGATGAGCTGCCTCTGATATTACAGTGCCATACCACTGGCGTGCCGAGCTGATGGACCAGGCTCTTACGCATGATTGCATAGGCAGTGACTAGTTATCACGAGCACCATTAGATTAGGGTGCCCCCTCGCATTTTGAGTTTTTGGGTCATATGACTGATTTTGTCCTGGACACAGAACACTATGTACAAACTATAAACAGTTATATATATATTTTTGATTTTCAGAGCTTTATTTTGGTTAAGTTATATTATCCTGATGTAGTTTATTGATAAAATGCTTTCCTTTTACAAATGTTGCAAATGTCTATCTAACACATAATTTTCTAATGAATCGGTTAACGTGTTTAAGTTTATGGAAATATGTTGATATTGAATCGAATCGAACTGTCTTTCCAAAATCTTGACCCTTAGGAACATGCGATATATAGCTGGATTCCGAACGGAATATATGCCTATAAGCTATAGAATGACGAGCTCTGAGTCTAGCCTGACGACAAGTCGGCATATGCCATGCGCGATGGCATCAGAGAGGAGTTCTATCAATGCGCTATATTCAACGATGTTGTTCGTTGATTGACCAATACACACCCCTTTGAAACTTACTAACTCGCTTCTTGGATCAAAGATGGCCCAAGCTGCAGAGGATAGGTTCCACGTACTATGACTCGCCCCGTCGGCATATCCAACAAATGATTCCAATGGGTTTGACATCTGCAACAAAATGCAAAAGTGGATTAGCTAACCAAAACGATCAGTCTTAATGAAAACAAAAATGTAACAAAAGCATATGAAGAGGTTACCATGCCGAGTCAAGCATAGTAACACTTAAGGTACAACCCATTTGAGGGTTGCGACAGTGGAATTCCGTCATAATCTACTATCTCATAGGCTCCTTTTGCTAATACACAGTTAACAATATAGGGACCCATCCACAAAGACTGGAACTTACCTGCTCCCAATTTATCGGATTCCTGATCATAGAGCAAGACCAGGTCACCTTTTGAGAAAACGCGAGGTTTGACAATCTCGTTAAATTTCACTTTGACTCGTTTCTTATGCGCTTCGTTAGCCAAGGTGGTGTCACAATGAGTTTCATCCAGTTGGATTCATTCTAAGAAAAGAGCTTCTTCCTCTGAAGTTCTGGGGAGGAGGTCAACTGCGAGCTTGAGAGACAAAATCTCACACTGAACTGGTAAGATCGCTTCTAGGCCATACACCAACTGAAAGGGTGTAAACCTGGTCGTATTTCTCACCGATTTCTGGTATACCCACAAGGCTAAGTACAGGATTAGGTTCCAACTCCGTTTATGGACTCCAATCATCCTTTGCAGCATGCGTTTCAGGACTTTGTTTATCGCTTCAACTTGTCCGTTCGCTTGCGGATAATACGGAGTAGAGCTGTCGTGGGACAATCCTAATTTGGCGGCCAATTCAACCATCATGTGATTGTGGAAATGCGATCCATGATCTGTGACTATAGCTTGTGGAATGCCAAACCTAGCGACTACATGATTGAAAAAGAAAAGAGCGGCCGTTTCGCCGCTGTTGTTTAATGTAGGCAGTGCCTCGGCCCATTTCGTAAAATAGTCAATTGCGACGATGATATACCCATGCCCCCCAGCTGAGGTGGGGTTACTTTGCATGAAATCTATGCCTCATTTGGTGAATGGCTCAACAACAACTCCTAGCTTTAGGGGTGTGGGTGGTATTCTAGTTTTGCGGTCAAAGATTTGACAAGCATGGCAACTTCTGACTGCGGTTATGCAATCTTTGATCATTGTTGGTGTTGGGCAATTTATTGTGCTTAAATTGCTGCATTAAATATCGACCTAGGAAACTCTTAAGCTTTTGATGATGCCAACACTATATGTGCAGGAGTAGGCGACTAATTCTATGTCTAATTAAATTACCTACGATTCAATATAATATGCAAGGGAAGAGGCTCCTAACTAAGGAGGTCTTGGTTGTCCTTCCCTACAGTATCATAGAGAAACCATATAAAACTAAAAACTTGAAATAAAGACAAGAGAATGAACTTTAATTGTTGCTCAGATTCAAGTAGAGAGAGAGACTAACTTAGTGTCTTGATTGTCCTCTCATGCACTAATCCAAACTAAACTAAGATTCATTTATAAACAGAAGAAATGAAATAAAAGCGCAAAAGAATGAATTTCAATCACCATATAAATCATTGGAGAGAGAGCCTAACTTAGACTCTTGGTATCTCCTCATATGATACTTGAAACATAAAAGCAAAAGAATGAATTCCAATTATCATGCAAATCAAATAGAGAGAGAGTCTAAGTTAGACCCTTGGTTGTTCTCTCATATGCTGATAAGATTTTAATTCAAAACTCATTCACCAATCAAATCCTTAAACATCTAAACAATGAAATGAAATAAAATCTAATATGAAATAACATGTTTCTCTCATCCTTTTAGAGTGAGCTCAATTCTCCTAAGAACAAGACAAATTATTCCATATACTACATTAAGCAAACCTATATCTAAAAAACTACATAATGGAAATGTATGAAAAATGAAGCCTTATTCTATTCCATCATCAATTGGATACAATGCTCTAAGAGTCCTCCCTTTGGAATGGAGGAGGTACTCCTATTTATACAATGAGAGGAGATAACAAACTCATAATGATGATCCATTAATCTCTCTTTTAGTTCCATACATTTCTCAACCATCTAGACACATAACCCTATCCTCCATGATCTCCTCCATGAGGTCCATGATCTTCTCCATGATCTTTTCCATGAGGTGTATCTTATCAAATTCGAATTTGATCATTCAAGGCCACAAAAAGGTGTCTTGGAAGCTTCCTTGCAACCTACACATGTCAACAAACTCATGCTAATTGTTAGGTATAAGTTTAAGCATATTATTTTCTAAGTTTTAGCCATAAATTCACTTAGAAATGTTAAGAATTAATAAACTTTGGAAAAGTATTGTTAGAACCCAATAATGAGGTAAATGTAATGATATGGAGGTGGAAGGGAGGTGACATGAAGGTAAAATGTGAAAATATTGGTGAATAATGGAGTGAAAATAGGGACTATTTTGAGGCCCAACATCTCCCCCAAACTCAAGATATTGCATGTCCTCATGCAATCAATGGTATTACATGTCCTCATGCAATCTATTACATTACGTTTTGGTACTTGAGCTTTGGCTCGAACTCTGCATGATATCATTTACTTAACTTTTGCAAAGCATTTTTGATGAATTACAACTTGGTTGGTTCTTGTGTTTCAACCATATTTTGTTTGTTGCATTCAATGTATGACCTTTGCATAATGATAATGTGCTTTTTATTGCAGAGTATTTTTGTTGGAATGCATCATGGTTGGTTCTTGTGTAACAACCATGCTTCTGTTAGCATCCAATTAACTTTTAAATACTTTTGACAAAGCTATTTGTATGCTCATGTAATAGTGAATATAGCTTGAAGGTAAGTGGGGTTAAGAATGTGATATATGAATGTGGATGTTATATGAATGTGATATATGAATGTGGATGTATCCTTCCCCTTAAACGGATGATTTGGGAAATTATGTGAAATGGGGAAAGCAAGGAAAAAGGAAGTGAAGTTTTTCCAAAAATTATTATTCTAACTTTTCAAGGAATTTAATGGTTAAAAGTTAGAAAATATCATACCTTAACTTACCCTTCCAAAATGGATGAGAGTTGTGCACGTGTGGCTGCAAGAACTTTTGTTCATGGTCTTCTTTACTTGGTTGGAAAAATCATGCATGAATCATGCATGTGCAGCTGCCACAATTCTGCTCTAAATCTGCTTCTTCAAGCTGTGGATGAAAGATGAATCTGTGTTATTGTATCGGCTGCTGGATCCTCTGCTGCTGGATGAAAAATCTGAGGAGTCTGCTGAACATGGCTGAAAGTTGTATCTGCTGCTGGATGATGAATCTGATGAGTCTTGCTGAATATGGTTGAAAATATATAAGGCTTGGAAGGTATACAAAATATAGAAGTTACCTTTTCCTCCCAGCCTTATTTATTCACTTGTCCTCAAGTGAAATACAATGTATGCAATGAATGGAAATACAATGAATGGAAATTGGCTTCATTTGCTACAAAATATGGGTCTTCAAGTCTTCAACGCTCGATGGCACAAATCTTACTATGTGATTAAATGTGTTGATGTCGAACATAGCAAGAAGTTGTTGACTTAGTGGCCGTTAATGAATGCCCCTAGCCAACACAAGAGCTCCCACCATTGATTCCAATGGGAGTCAGGATGCCTAACACATCTTTGTAGGTACGAATAAATTTGTCGTAGTCGAGTCACCTACAAGATCCAACGAACAAGGGATATTAATGTACTCCCATTGTTCGTTGGCAAGAGTACTTGCCATTAAGGCATGCAAGCCTCTAGGTGTTTTTTCAATGATACATAGACTCTAGGACTTTGACTCAAGCAGAGTTTTATTGGTGGAAATGAAGGGGAATGGTAATGAGAAGGAAAATGGATGGATGTAAGGAAATGTATGATGTATGAATTAAGAACTCTTGCTGTGAAAAATGGATCTGGAAGTGTCACGTGTTATGGATGTATGATTGGTGGAATTCAAACTTTTTCAGGGAGGTGGAAGGTAGTGGTTGTGGAGATGGATTTGTCTTCAGAATTTTTCATGAACTTAGTCGTTGGAAGACTAATTGTCGTCACAATGTAATCTCCTGAATGATCACTTTGTTATCCTGTAACCTGTAAAAAAACTTGGCAGAAAGGAAACATAAGTTTGTTCAAGAAGAATTGATCATTTCCTTCATGATTCTTACGCAAAAATTTCATACCAAATAAATCAGATTTAGGTAACATCAAAGCGTTAAAAGTAACTCAATTCATGATATCAATTTCAATCCCATCTTAAAAACAATCGTGAAAAATAATACTCCATGGTTATGTTCTTTGCAAAAAGATTGACATGAGAAATATCTATTCGGTTCTGCATATGAGTATGTCACATAAAAGTGTTTAACAGAATGTTGTGATGAGTTAATGCCAACTTGAAGCTTTTGAAATAATTATCGTCTTTAGAATCCTCCACTCGATTATTGAAATGTGTTTCCAAGTATCCTATTTTTTATTTTCAAATCTGTGTAAATTTTATGAATTTTTTATGTTAATTTTACTGTTTTTTAAACAATAAAAAAAAAAAAAAAAAAAAATTAATTTATTATTCAAGTTGAATTTTCTGTTGAAATTGTAAAATCAACAAAATTTATTTAGGAAAACCTAAAAACAAACTATCACTAAAATGAAGTTAGTATATTTTCTTTTAAAAAAAAAAAAAAAAAAATATCCATTTGTTGTTTTGATTTTTTTAACCATATTAATATAATTATAACATATTAATATATTAATATAATTAATATACTAATACAATCATAATATATATTAATGCAAGTTAAACATAAATAGATAAATCAAAACAAAGCAATTATTAAGATATTATAATTAAATATATTCACATACAAATCTAAAAACATATAAATGTAAATCGAACAAATCAAAAAAATAAAAATTATTACTAAAAATATATAAATATAAATCAAAAGAAATCTAACTTTCATAAATCAAAACAAACAAAAATATACAAATCCAAATCATAAGAAATCGATAATATATAAATATATAACAAATAAATACAAAACCAATACAAAACAATAAATACAAATATATTACAAAACATATTTAAACTAAAAAAAAAAGAGAAAAGAAATCTAAACAAAACGTACCAAATTGGATCATATAGTATCCACGAGGCATATGGTATTAACGAGGCATCAACGAGGCATATGGTATTCAATGGGCCAAATTTATGGACGAGCACCTGACTACAGCGAATTAAAAACTCAAGCCCTCAGTTCACGGCCAAAACTCATTGGAACTTGCCATTGCTTCACAATTCGTCAAATAATTTTTTTTTAAAAACGCAGAGCCTCAAGACACAAACAATGCAAATTTCCGCATTCCACTAAGATTTGCAGTCAATATAGCATATATGCAGGCAATCCCACGCATTTCAATGGCACAAATATATTAAAATTTTAATACATAAGCGCACAGTGAAGCATGAATATATTTGACTTGTTTTGAATATGCACCCTACAGCATTCCTCTGTTTTATTTGACAATCCTTCTCGGCATATACCAATGCGCACTCGGTTTAGCAGCCCATACACATATAACAGCACTTCAACAATCTGATTTAATGCATTCACAACGCATATGACAACACTCTGCAATTTAATGCGTCCTCTGTTCTGAGCAAACATGTATTCACATGCATATGACAAACATTCCATGATTTATGCATTCCTCTGTCGGCAGCCAATGACAATTGCGCACAACAAAATGTATTAACATGCATATGACAGAGACTTAGCGCGCAGCAAACAAATGAAAGTTAACAAGCAGGTTAGATGCAACAATGGTTTAACAAGCAGCGCTCATACATATAACAACCCTTAGCGCTCAGCATTCAAACTAACTCTCCGTGTTTGATGCATTAGACTCCACATTTAACTCAAACTCCTCCATCGTGTTATGCATGCAAATTGTAACTTTAAATGCTGGCGATTGACCATGATCTACACACAGATATCTGTTTAACCTATCCATACCTGCTGCAGACTTGGAGTTATCCCGGTTTTAGTGTTACCTGACTGTCACTGGCCGCGTGGGATGCAAACAAATACTTCAAATCCCTCCTTCCTCGGGCAGTCGAACTGGTGTCAAAGCAACGAAATCTTATGAGTTAATGGCGAACTCATCCCTATCTACAGTCGCCGAGCGAAATAAACTCGAGTTCTTACCTTGTTTGCTTGCAAAACTCGGCTTCTTCTACTCATACGACTCAGATTTTGCCTTTAAAATCTCCCTCAACACACTCCTTTTTGCTATGTTTCGGCTTCAAACTCGACTTTCTGAGCTCTGGCAATGAGGAATGGTGGTTTGAACAGTGCAGGGAAGGTTTCTTATGACCGTTTCCTCACAGTACCCTGCGTTTCATTCATTGGTATACGTGGTTACATGGTCGTCCTCATTGACTCAGTCGGGCGACTGAGTCATGAGGATGGCCGTATGGTTGTTTCAAATGCATACCTTCCGCCGCTCCTTCATCCAATACCCACAAACTGCCATACCACCGTGTCACCACCGTACCTGTGTGTTGGCCTGCGTGGCGCTTACTGTTTATCATTTTATTCACTGCTGCAATGTTTGTTGATTACGGCCATCGTCGTGCGTCTTAATTGCAACGACCTTTGCATATGGCGTTTCATTACTTGGCCGCAGCACTGTTGTGTGATTACTATCATATGGCTGGTGCAATAATGTGCCAAAACTATTCCATACGATTTACGTTCAAACCTTATGGTTTTGAATTCATAACCTTTGCATTTGAAACGTTATACCATAGTTTGGTGCGTTTGAAATATATATGCCATATACCTTTCTCTCACCATCGTATTTGAATATGCTTTCGGTTTGGTGATTTTGAAATATATATATGCCATAACTTTGTTTTAAACATCATTCTCTCTCACCATCGAATGAATGCTTACGGCCTCCACTTGTATCATTTCTTTGCAACCCATATTCTTTGTTATAATAACTCTCGGCCCTTTGTAATATTATATGCGCATTTGATTTCTGTAGTTTATGCACATTTGGAAACCCTCGGCCCTTTGCAACTATATGATATTCCTTTTGATATGCGCATTTGGCCCTTTATAACTATGTTATATCCCTTTTTATATACGCATTTGATTTATATATTTTCCTTTTTGATATGCGCATTTTATATTCCCTTTTGTAACATATATGTTAATGATATATGCGTATGTCTTTTTGTAACATATATGTTAGCGCATTTATAAACTTATGATATATATCATTAACATATATCATAAACTTAATGATTTTTGAATTCCATATAGCGCATAATCTTTATAACATAATTTTATAATTTTAAAATGACCATTGGGGTCATTTTTAAAATTATGACCATTGCTAATGCTTTGAGTTTATGTGCAGGTGAAAAGAGTGGTCCCAGTTTGATCCTTTTGATTGAATAAAAGGTGTTGTATACAGTAGGCCCGCTGGAACGAAGCCGAATGCATTGTAAATTTGAACGTGAATGCTTCGCCAAATTTGTAAATCATTTACAAATCTGTCGAACACCTTCTAAATGAATATTCAAAGCTTTAGTCCCCCAAAAGTTTTTTTTTTTTTTTTTTTCTTCCGATTTCGCTTCCGGGCGCTATGATCTACGGATTCCACAAGCATGGTTTTGACCAGATCCAATATTTGAATAACGCCTATTTTGAATTTTATTTATTTTTTTTTTTGTTTTTTTTTTTTTCAATAAACAAAACCAAAAAATGATTAGTGTTTTTTTTTTAATGTTAAAAAAAATGGTTAGTTTTGTTTTTCTTTTTTAAATATCAAAAAAACAAAAGAAATGTTTTTTTTTTTTTTTTTTTTTTTTTTTTTTTTTTTTTTTTTTTAAATCTAAAATTAAAAAAAAACTAAATTTCATCTAAAAATTTAAAAATGTTTTTTCACAAAATTCTTTATTTCTTTTTGCAAATTAATTCTTCAGCAAGAGTTTTTTATTTGAACCAAATCAATGGACTTTCTGATCTTCCTGATCGCACGAAGCGCAGGAAGAGAGCATACTTATCGATTGATTTGTGTTTATTTATGCAGGGGGGGTGTTTTTGAAAAGACAAAATTTAAAACTAGCTAAACACTAAATCATCAGAAAACTCAAATTTAAACTCCTTTGTGAAGATCCTGCTGTCACCAGGTCTCACAAGTTATTTTGTCTAAAGAAAAATAAATACTGAATTAAATTCTAATGCCTAATCCCTTAGCACCATTCCCCGGCAACGGCGCCAAAATGTTGGGCAATTTATTGTGCTTAAATTGCTGCATTAAATATCGACCAGGGAAACTCGTAAGCTTTTGATGATGCCAACACTATATGTGCAGGAGTAGGCGACTAATTCTATGTCTAATTAAATTACCTACGATTCAATATAATATGCAAGGGAAGAGGTTCCTAACTAAGGAGGTCCTGGTTGTCCTTCCCTACAGTATCATAGAGAAACCATATAAAACTAAAAACTTGAAATAAAGACAAGAGAATGAACTTTAATTGTTGCTCAGATTCAAGTAGAGAGAGAGACTAACTTAGTCTCTTGATTGTCCTCTCATGCACTAATCCAAACTAAACTAAGATTCATTCATAAGCAGAAGAAATGAAATAAAAGCGCAAAATAATGAATTTCAATTACCATATAAATCATTGGAGAGAGAACCTAACTTAGACTCTTGGTATCTCCTCATATGATACTTGAAACATAAAAGCAAAAGAATGAATTCCAATTATCATGCAAATCAAATAGAGAGAGAGTCTAAGTTAGACCCTTGGTTGTTCTCTCATATGCTGATAAGATTTTAATTCAAAACTCATTCACCAATCAAATCCTTAAACATCTAAACAATGAAATGAAATAAAATCTAATATGAAATAACATATTTCTCTCATCCTTTTAGAGTGAGCTCAATTCTCCTAAGAACAAGACAAATTATTCCATATACTACATTAAGCAAACCTATATCTAAAAAACTACATAATGGAAATGTATGAAAAATGAAGCCTTATTCTATTCCATCATCAATTGGATACAATGCTCTAAGAGTCCTCCCTTTGGAATGGAGGAGGTACTCCTATTTATACAATGAGAGGAGATAACAAACTCATAATGATGATCCATTAATCTCTCTTTTAGTTCCATACATTTCTCAACCATCTAGACACATAACCCTATCCTCCATGATCTCCTCCATGAGGTCCATGATCTTCTCCATGATCTTTTCCATGAGGTGTATCTTATCAAATTCGAATTTGATCATTCAAGGCCACAAAAAGGTGTCTTGGAAGCTTCCTTGCAACCTACACATGTCAACAAACTCATGCTAATTGTTAGGTATAAGTTTAAGCATATTATTTTCTAAGTTTTAGCCATAAATTCACTTAGAAATGTTAAGAATTAATAAACTTTGGAAAAGTATTGTTAGAACCCAATAATGAGGTAAATGTAATGATATGGAGGTGGAAGGGAGGTGACATGAAGGTAAAATGTGAAAATATTGGTGAATAATGGAGTGAAAATAGGGACTATTTTGAGGCCCAACAGTTGGCTAGAAGTGTCTTGCTCGTAAAATCTTTTGTGCCGTAGCATAACTAGATTGGTGCCCCCCACATGCGCCTGAATGACAATCATTCAGGACCTTTTCAGCCTCCTCATGGGTGAGGCACCTCCGCAGAACAATATCGATACCACGATGGTAAAGCATATCACTGATGATCATGTAGTCTTTTGCTTGGTTTTGAGTACGTTGCTGTTCTGAGTGAGAGGTATTAGACCTATATGTTGGGGTCTGGAGATAAATGATTATATCTCCATACCACGGATCGCTTGAAGATATTAGAAACAAAGATTCATCCACGATTGTTGTTTTGGATGTTGAATTGTTGGACAACGATGGGAAATCACATAGTAACTCTGCAAAAACTAGAGCTTTCTTTGATTTGGATTTTATGAATTCTAGATCAAAATCTTGCAAAATTGCTATCCATTTTGAATATTTGTCCCCAAGCAAGTGTCGTGACAAGATATAAGTCATGGGGTTGCAATATGACAAAACGGTAGTTTTTCGAAAGAGAACATAGTGTCGAAATCTCTGTATTGCTTGAACGACAGCAAGATACAGGTTAAAGTCTCTTTGATAATCAAGACCATACATTAATGATTCTTTTATTAGGAATTCCTTTAGAGCATCAAAGGAAGCTTGCATGACGTGATCCCAGTTGAAGGGTACTTCTTTTTCCAAAAGACGCGTATAACCTTTAGCAAGTTCGGCATAGTTTGGAATGAACCTCCTCAGAAAGTTTTCTTTCCCTTGGAGTTTCTGAATTTGAAGTAAATTTGAAGGTGGAGGAAAATCGATGATTGCCTGAACCTTACATGGGTCGAGATGAATTCCGTCCTTAGAAACTACAAATTCAAGTAAATGACCAGAACCGACGCAAAACACACACTTGGATTGAGTCTTATTTTGTAGCGTCGACAACGTAGAAATATTGCTCTCAAATGCTGCGGATGATCGGTTCGATTTCGCAAGTGAGCCCGAAAGTACAAGTCGATCCATGTGAAAAAATGTTCTGATGTCGAACATGGAAGGACATCGCTTGATTACCAGCCAATGACGTAAGCTGTTAACAGACGCGAGAGGAATCACCGATGATGATGATGACCCTCAAGGTATTACAGTACAATTCACATGGTGTGAATACATGAGTTGATGTTGAACACCACACAAAATCTTTTGGTCGAAGGCCATTAGTGTAAACCTGTCACCGGAAGTGAGAAACTTACCATTGAGGCATGCAAGCTTCAAAGTACTGGAAGGGTTGTCCCTAGGTCAGCTTGTTGGATAATGAGTTGATGTCGACAAGAAGTGACCTGTCATAGGAGGGAATTAATGGATCTCACATATACGACACGGAACAGAGCAAGTGATTTTGTAGAGGTGAAAACGATCTGATGATACAAGGTTCAAGGTGGCAGTCATGAAAGAATGAAGCATGAAGGTATTGTAGCGGATGAGACACAAGCTGGGTAGGTGAATTCTCTGAGCAACTTCTCTTGAACATATCAGCGATAGTGAAATGGATTGGTAGTGTTAACCCCAAAAGTGGATGGTACGGTGGACCAATGGTGATATGACTGGTGAACGGAATAACCCAACCCAACTCAATCATGGTGATGGAGTGAAAGTGTCATGTTTAAGAGTGACCTGCTACCAATAAAGTTTCTTCAAGTTTTCTTCCCAATTTTCCCCAGTCATTTTTGACCAGTACCTCTTTATTTTTGTCAAGCTTGAGGAGGATAACATATGCTTGTTCTATAATTTTCCCTTCGGGCAAACCCATTGCTATGTTTTAACGAGCCTAGCAACAATGAAAATCACTCTAGTCTGAATGGACAAGTTTGTCTCTATTGTTTTAATGAGTTTAACGACAAGGATAAGTCCATCCTTTTCAATTTTAGAGAGTCAAAAAAAGACGGAAAGAAGACTCCAATATTCATTTTTCGTAATATAATCCCTTAAGTCCGAAAAAGTATAAAATAATTCGAAAGGGATGACTTTTCGATAGTTTTAACGAGCCGAACAAGACAAACGCTTGATCTTTCTGTGTAATAATCCCTCAGGTCCAAAAAGGTTAAAATCTAGAGGAGGGATAGCACTTCCAATCACTTTAACGAGCTGGATAGGCCAATTGCTCGGCAATCTTTTCATATTTTATGAGTCAGATGAAAAGAGCTTAAAGGAGACTCATTTTTTCAGGAACGAGTGATGTTTTCAGATAGCAGCTGGTTCCAAGTAAGGTTTGGAACTTTCCAATCATGGCAGTTGTAAAGAAGGTGGCTAATAGGATCACTCGTCGCAGCTATTCCTCAAAAGGGGTAAACAATCAAATGGAGGTGAATGTTTGGCTAAAACAGAATGGAGGTGATGGTAAGAACACGACCAAGGCTCAAAAGTTGATGATAATCATTCACAATGGTTATTTACCAGAGGTGGGTTCATTTTTTAATGAGCTTAAACTCTAGTGGAACATATGCTCATTGCTAGGTTTAATTTTTAATGAGCTTGAACTTCACATAAAACTACTCGTGATAATGGTCATTGATATTGGATTCATCGTTAACATTATGTTCTTTTGACCATCGTACTAACTGTTCAATTGCTCCATCAAACTGATTAGAAATGAGGACATATTCTTGAAAAATGAGTTAAAAAACCAATTCCCTACTTAAATTACATGAAAGGTAACTTAAAAATAGTTTTTTACCCCTCATTTTACCATTTCATTTGGAGTTGTGACTGTTGGAGCTTTGGAGGTGTTTTCCCTTTTGATTTTCACCAGTTGATTCCGGGTGATTATGTGGACGATTTTCGGTGTCGTCTGGACCAGGTAGGAGCTAAACCTGAGCTCTTCAATTTCATTCTTTCATTTTTGGATTTCGATCATGTTTTCTTGCTTTTCTGGGCCCCTGGGGTTTGAACATTTCCTTCTGCCCCCCATCGCAATTGGTGTATATCGAAAGGTGCGATGCATCTTAAGCTAGCCATTGGCCAGAATGTATGCATCGCACTGAGTACACATATAGGGTGCGATGGACGCAAGGAGGAAAACTTTTGCACTGATTTTTCATGGAAATTTTGCCTTTTTTTTGCCAAATCAGGATCTTGATTCTTCTCTTGTTTGTTTTTCAGAGATTCATTGGAGAAAAATGGTTGTTACATGGCGTGAATGTGAACATGAAGAAGAGGAAACGGTTGCCCTACATGATCCGGGTACGGTAACTGCATTTCAGAACTGTGGCTTGCTCAAGTTCTTCCACATTTCTAGCATGAGGCAACCAGAGATTCTACGGAACCAGAGATTTTGCGTTCGATCCCAGTGGAGTCGCCATTTTGTTATCGGGAAATCTAGTGTCTATTCAGAATTGCTAGTCCCACTAATACGGGTAGCTATCTTAGAAACAAGCAAATTAAAGTTACTTGTTTTTCCTTTACAAGAGAGAGATGAGAAAGAAGCAGAGAGTACCAACCTCAGTCTTCCGCTTGGCTCCTTGCTTGTTTCCTTTCCCCTTTGACAGAATCTCACCACTGCTTCCTTACTTGTCCCGCTTCAAAGAGCACCTATAGATTCATAGCAGCATAATACCATCAAAGCATAAAGATATTTCACTGTAAACAACATAGGATAAGATATATATTGACCATACAAATCCTTATATCAACACAATATTCAGAGATACACAAGAATATGGAGGAAAACTCAAATAGCTTTATTAGTAAAAGTAGTAGAAGAGAGGATTACAACCACTTGGTCTGACCCAATGCCATCCTCCCAGCTTGAAAGCCCTCTTCACCTCACACAAAGCAAGATCACTCAAAAATGTCTTCAAAGAGAAACCAGTAGCACCTCTTTTCAAATTACCAAATTCCAACCTTTGGATCTCTTGGATGAGGGATCCATTTATAGATATTTGCAGGGGGTGAGTCAGCTTCTGGGATTTTGATTAGTGTCATCTCTCTGATAGTTACTGGTTCCACATGGAGATTTTAGATCTCTTACTCATCCCTGGGCGAACTCAGAGAGGCAAGTGTCAAATGAGCAGTTTCTAGAAGATTCTCTGGGTTTCCACCTAGCAAACTGCTTGTGCCATTTGTCTGCTTTTGCTCATCGCACCCTATAGAAGGTCTTTGCGGTATGCATCGCACTTTTTTCATGTGGTAGGTGAGATGCATTACACCTTTAGCATTGGGCAGTCTGTATGGTCCTACTTTGACCAGTTTTGAGTAGCTTTTCATGGAGAACTTCTGGGAGATGATGTAATCAGCTGACCTTGCTCCTTTAGGGTATGAAACAACACTTTTAGGGACTTAGAAGCCCTTGCTTTATGGACATATTTGATTGGGGTTGTAGTGCCCAAATTTTTCCATAACACCAGCACATATAAAGTACATAAATTTGTCCACTCATTTGTCTTCTACCTAAAGTTCCGAGTATTGCACCTTGATGAAACAATTGGCTGATATTTTTGCTTGGGAATACAATGATCTTAAGAACTATGACACCAACATCATTCAACATAAGATTCCACTGGAGAAGAACACCATCCCCTTTAAGCAAAAATTAAGACCTATCAACCCTCTCATATTGCCTTTGATTGAAAGGGAAATCAAGAAGCTGTTGGATGCCAAGATCATAGTTCCCCTAAGGTATTCAAAGTGGACAGCTAACCTTGTGGTAGTAATAAAGAAGTATGGAGAAATCAAGCTTTGTGTTGACTTCAGGAATCTTAACAAATGCTCTAAAAAGGACAACTACCCCCTGCCGAAGATGGAACACTTGCTGCAAAAAGTTTCAAGGGCTAGATTCATGTCTTTCTTAGATGGATTTTCAGGTTACAATCAGATTGTTGTACATCCAGAGGATCAGGAAAATATCGCCTTCACTACTCCTTGGGGCACTTTCATGTACTCCAAAATTCCTTTTGGACTGATGAACGCTGGGGCTACTTTTCAGAGGGCCATGGACATAGCCTTTGTGGGAGAGAAGGACAAGTTTGTCCTTATTTACCTTGATGACATAACAGTCTTTTCCAGCACTCACAAGGACCATTTGCAGCATTTGAAGAAGGTGTTTCTAAAGTGCAGACAGTTTGGAATTTCTGTGAACCCAAAGAAGTCACAGTTTGCTCTAGAAGAAGGCAAACTTCTGGGACATATTGTTTCTGTTGAAGGTGTGAAGATTGATCTAGCAAGAGTTCAAGCAATTCAGACATTGTCTATCCTAAGATCAAAAAGGGACATTCAATATTTCCTGGGTAAGATCAACTTTGTCAGGAGGTTTATCCCACACTTTGCAGAACTAGTGAAGCACATCACATCCATGCTGAAGAAAGGATAAAAAATAAAATGGATAGATGCTGCAAGAAGCTCTTTTGAAGCCATCAAACAAGCTATCATGCAAGCTCCCACTCTAATCAGCCCAGATTACACCAAGGAATTTTATATCTCTCTTTTTCCTCTTTTGATACTCTTGCAACATTTCTGTTGCAGAAAAACGATGAAGGCTTAGAACATCCTGTGGCCTTTTTCAATAAAACTCTGAGGGATGCTGAACTAAGGCATGACCTTATTGAAAAACAAGCTTATGCTCTCATAAAATATTTAAAGGAATTCAGAATTTATATTCTACATTCCAAAGTGACTACGTATGTACCGTCAGCCTCAGTAAAAGATGTTCTAACTCAGGCAGATATTGATGGAAAGAGAGCTAAATGGATTGCAAAATTCATAGAGTTCAACATAGAGGTGAAGCCCACCAAGCTTGTCAAAGACCAGGGCTTGGTTAAGCTTATGGCTGAGGAAAATTGCAGCTTGTTAGACATAAATTGCGTGGGTTCAAATTCAGGTGGTCAACGGACAGAGGAAGTAGCAGTAGAGAGAGAGCAGAATCAGTCTTTGGATGAAAATCTAGCCACCTATAAATGGTATTATAATGTAGTTCATTTTTTGCAGAAACTAGAAGTCCCTCCAGGGCTTAGCTCAAGTCAAGCCTAGGTGGTTAAGCTCAGATCAACCAAATTCTACATTAATGAAAACATGCTCTATTAGAAAGACCCGTCAGGGATCCTCCTGAGATGTCTAGACAAAGGAAAATCTGTGGAAGTCACGCACCAGTTTCATTCTAGCATCTGCGGAGGGCATCATTATTGGAAAACCACGACCCACAATATCCTGAGAGCTGGGTATTATTGGCCTTCTCTATTCTCTGATGTGTTTTCTTTTGTGAAGTCTTGTGACAAATGTCAAAGGTTTGCAGAAAGAAAACAACTAAAATCTCTGCCCTTAAAGCTAGTACACGTCAACAGTCCCTTCCAGTAGTGGGGCTTGGACTTCATAGGTGAGATCAATCCACATTCCAGTGGCCATCACAAATGGATCTTGGTTGCCACTAATTATTTCACCAAATGGATTGAGGCCATACCCACTAAAAATGCTAATCATTAGGTTATCATAAAGTTCTTGAATGAAAATATCTTCACTAGATTTGGTTGCCCAACCAAACTAGTCACTGATAATGCAACAACTTTTAGGGCAGAAGAATTGGTGGACATGTGTGAATCCATGGGTATTCAATTGGTGCATTCTACCTCATATTATCCTCAAGGCAATGGCTTAGCAGAATCATCTAACAAAAATCTTGTAAGGATAATCAAAAAAATGTTGGAGGACAACAAAAAGAGCTGGGATCCCAAGTTGAAGTTTGCACTGTGGGCTGACAGAGTTACCAACAAGAAGTCCATAGGAAATTCTCCATTTAAGCTGATTTATTGCGCTGATGTTGTTTTTACTATCCAACTGATCCTCCCTATGGCCAAATTCTTGCAAGAAGAACAAGATGAAGCGAATGATATAGCAAGGAGAATAAGCAACTTGGTTGAATTACACCAAATCAGAGAACAACTGGTTGAGAAGTCAAGAATTCATTAGAAGAGGATCAAAGAAACCTTTGATAGGAAAGCAAATATGGACCGTTTTCAGGTTGGTGACTGGGTTCTCAAATGGGATGCATTGAAGGAAAAGAAGGGCAACCACGGTAAATTTGATGCCTTATGGACATGACCGTTTGTCATTGCTCAAGTTTAGATGAACAACACTTTCATTCTGCACAATTTGGAGGGGGAAGATGTTTTTGGTGGCCCAGTCAATGGGCAATTCTTGAAACTGTATTTCATTTAAGGCCTTAAAGCTTTGATATTGTAAATATGTTTTTCAGTTTTTATTTTTTATGCAAAATAGACTCCATGCCTAATGGAACACTAGGAGATAGATTTGATTTTTGGTGTTACAGGAAAGGAATTGGTCTGTGGTTCTTGAAACCTCACAAGGAGGCTTTCAAACCCAGAAGGAGCTAGTGTTAGCCTTGTTGGCATGTGGCCCAAAATGGATCCAAAACACTCTCGAATTCTTCAAAATCTTCTTAAATATCATTCAAATATCAATACAATCGCATGCCAAGAGCCCTGAGAATGGCGGAAAATCACTATCAGGAGGCAAAAAGCCGAAGAAAACCATGAGGAAATAGAGTATTGGAGGTGTGAGCAATGAATGCACAGTAGCCATCAGATCTGGTCGATCAACGGTCAAAATTTGATTGGCAATCGCAATCGGCATAGGCAGACATCATATATCGACATAGACTACATACCACTTGCAATGGCGATCGACGGAGTCAACTAGGACCATCGATCAAGCGTGCAGATCGATGACCCATGTTGCATCACATGATCGCTATCGGAGATTACAAGAGCACTTACAATGGCCCGGGGTTATCGCGATGTGCGATTGCGATCAATCACATTGTGGTATCGCAATCGGGGCTACACAGGGGGGCAGGCATATACACATACACATCTGCGATCGGATGAACCGGACCCGACGGTTATATAAATATTATTGCATAAGATTGGAGATCTGCCGAAAGGCATTTTCCTATGTATTTTCTCATATTTCATTATTTCACAAAATACAAAGAAACAGTGCTGATGCGATAAGACATGGACTCGAAAGGGTTCGTGAAGGGAAATATATAATAATTGAAGTTCGGAGGGAGCCAATTTTCGTGTTATTTTCACAATTTTTAACGTATTTTTAAAATACAAAGGAGCAAGGCCAAAGCCACTTGCGATAGCGATGAGGATGGACCTAATAGAGGAATAGACCATATTTAAGGACTTTTGATGTCCGGAATGAATAAATCTTGGCGGGATTTTCACAGTTGAATGCATTTCTTTGTGTAAAACATAAAACAATCATTTGGTATTCGAAAGGATGTCAAAAGACCGAAGACCCATTCCATTACAGAACAGAGGCTGGGAGACAAAGGCCAGGAGACAGATTTCCAAGAGACAGATGGCTAGAAGGGAAAAAGCCACAGCATGATGCAACCACAACAGAAGCGATCATGGAGCATCGATAGCACAAGCGAGCCACCTGACAGCACAACAAATTACTAGAATGCGGTTACTCTGCTGTTAGAAAAAGAAATCTCCAAGCTCATGCATGTCTAGTCATGGCATCAAGTTGTTAAAGACAGAGGGGATAGATTAAGACCTCTCGAGCCTTAGAAGGCTTGAGAGCATTGTAAAAGGCCTATAAATATTTGAAAATCTAGAGTAGTAAGGGTTCAATTTTTGGAGACTATGGAGACTCTGCTCCTCTCAGCGTCTCATATTCATTCTAGCAATAAAAGCTTCTTTTGTTGTTACATGTTCAATTCCCATTTTCTCCTCTGTTCTGAGCTTGCACTTGAATAGGTTATTCATGTTTTCTTCTGTGTCTAATTCCAGATAACTGTCATCTTATCTCTGTGTTGATAAATTAGATTTTCAAGTTTCATTTACTTTCTGTAGCTAGCCATTTGTATGTGTTTATGTATGCATCTGCTGGTACAGTCAATATTCTCCATCTATCCATTGAATCTGTAAACTATTGAGCATTAGTGGTCTAAAGCCTTGTAAAGTTGAGGGTGTTCATGCATGTCTTGAGTGAAAACAGAGTTGAAACAGTCATCTGACTTGATCCAAACCATCATCCATTCCAATAGTTCTGAGAACGATATTGAAGATTTATATGTTACGAGGAATCTTCAAGCTACAACCTAGGAGATTTTCCTGGAGTGCTAACGGGTTTGAATTCGGTTAATATTTTATAAATATTCAAAATTCAGTTGCCAAAAAATTTATTCCTATATATTAGTGCAAAGTCAATTGTTAGAACATTTTTAATGTAAAAAATTTCAAAAAAAATTACATACGATATTCAAGTTTAAATTTAAAAAATACATTCATTTAAATCAATATAAAACTAACCGTTAAACCTGAAATATGCAAAGTTTGATCTTCTTTAAATGATTCCAAAAATTTAGAAAGCACTCCTTTATAGCAAAATCTGATAAGTCTGACTTCCTTGAGTTTCAGGGATCTGAAGTTTATTTTGTTTCCATGAATGTTTCAATAACTGCTATCATTGAATGTTCCAAATCAGTTAATTCCGTTGCACATTATATAGGTTTCCATAAATATATCAATCATTGTTGTTATCCTATCATCATTGAATGTTTCAAGTCGATTAACACTAATTAGTTAACATTATTGAGCGACCCATTTCCTTTCTGAGTTTCAATTTTAAAATCCTACAATTTAGAGCATAACTAGGCAAGAGGAAAGGTATACGATTTTTTTATAATAATATGTTCCCTGATTATATATATATATATATATATATATATATATATATATATATATATATATATATATATATATATATATATATATATATTAAAGTATTAAAACATTAAAATAGATAAATTTATAAACTTTGATTAAACTTGCACCTTAATTAATTATTAAAATTAACATTATTTTTAAGAGTTATTTTTTAAATAAATGTATAATAATTTAATTATTTTACATTTATTTTTAATAATTTATTTTTATTTTTCCTACCGGCTAGTTTGCACTAAATATATTTTATTATTTTAATAAACAACTCCCCACCTCTAATAATTAATAATATTGTACTTGCCTTATTAATTAATTATATTCTACTTATTTTAATAACTAATTTAACGGCTAGTTTTCAATAGCTAATTCTGGACAATGGTGCATCCATACTATTTATTCCTTAAGATCGATTGATTATTCACCTTGTCCCGAGGATGGAGCACATTAGTTGGTTCGAAAAGTCGACCAAATCCCGATTATGTGATTAATCTGAAAGACATCTATCTACGTTATGGATCAGAAAAGTCTTAGATCTAACAATATGTTACCTGTTTAGAAAAAAATGTAATGTATATTCCATGTTAGATACATATGAGTCCATCAAAAACATGTTAGAATAATGACCTATTTAAATTAAGATACAATTCTAAAAAGGACAACGATTTTCTGCTTAGTTTTTCCTGATGCAAACCAACCTATTAGGTATGAAAATGACCAATTTGTACCCAAATCAGCTAGTTCAGATGTTAGCTGGTTCAACCACCAAATTATTCCAAAACCATTTATAACACCAAACCAGGCTAATTTTCAGCCTGGACGATCTGAACCAACTAGTTTTGATTATTACAACTTGAATAAAGTCTTATGCATTAACACTTTTCAGTTAATGATGTGTTTGAATTCCCCCCTAATACGATCAGAAGGTTCATCTGTGCTTCCAAAGAAACTATGGAGAAGTCATTATTTTCATTTTCTAGAACATGTTGCTAAAATGGGCCTATGGAAAGGGTCGCTCAAAGCACTTTTGTTAGAACTTGAAGGTGCCTAATAGGAAAATGTAGTCTTCGAGCGCAAATGTCGTTGGGAACACGAACATTTAGTTGTGTTCTTGCCTAATGAATTCAAAAGAGGTGAGAATGAAAAGTTACCTAAATTGGACATCAACTTTGAGGTATGTTTAGGAAAATGAGTCTTCTACAAGGACATAGATGCAGCAAGCAAAAACACTAAAGGGAAATTTTCCTTTCTATATGATGAAAAATTTCCTTTATCACAATAAAGAGATTTTTTTCCCTTTTCCCATAACAAATTTTATTTATTCTCTTTATTTTTTAATTTCTTTAACGTTTTTTTCCTCATTGCACATTAGATCCTAACAAAGATATTTTTCTTGCAATATGTCTTAGCTTTTAAAAAAATATTTTCTTAGTGGTGTTTTGCATGAACTGATTTTTTTTTTGCATGGCACTATGTTTTCTCCTTTTTGGTCTGTCACATACAAACTTCTTTTCCATGTGATACATTGAGTTGTGATAAAAATATTCTCCCTGGGTGATGATGTGGTGTGGGTTCAAAAATCTTCATGGATGATGTAGTATGGGTTCAAAAAGTGGATTATTGGAAAATATCTTTCAGGTGTCACTAATGCCAAGAGGTAAGGCATATACAAATAACCTTTTCTAATTGTGGTCCCCTTGGGCCAACTTAATCCTTCCTTGAACAACATAAGGAATCCCTAGGCATCTTTTATTCTGGCTTTGGTTCATAGGTTTATCACATGGGCTTGGAATCGTAAGTCCCTTCACATTCTATGAGTGGGAGAAATTACCTTTCCTTCAGTAAGGTTTCTTCCCCTTCCCCTTCTTCTTCTTGTATCCCCAATTCATTTTCATTGGTGTTCTATCCCTCTTGATCCATTGAGCCCTTCTTTCCCCCTATAGTGGCTTCCTCCCCTCATAAAAGCAAGGTTATGGTCTCTGTAACCCCTGCTAGTCCTACTCCTACTCCTCCCCCTTCAGCTTTGTATTTCCTCTCCTCTCCCCCTCCTACCTCTCAAGATGAGAAAATGTGTTATGCTCTATGCTTATCGAGGTATCTCAAAGATATCCCTCCTTTTATTGGGGGCCTCTTATTGGATGCACAAAAATTAAGTCTAGTGGGAAGGAAATCGAACTTGCATAAGGCTCAAGGGAAAGAAAAGTTTGAAATCAAGAAAGGTAGAGAAGCCTCCTTAGCTAGGGCCCTTAAAGCATCTGCAACCCTTTCCCTTGGGGCCTCATGATCATCCTTTCCTTCCATTCTAGGGGCATTGGGAGTACCGGAAAAATAATTTTCCCTCAAAAGACTATTCGAGTCCAAAAAACTAAACATAATTATGATCCATGAAACTATGTGCTTAGGCCTCAAAGTGCAAAAGATTCTTGAGGGTATGTTAAATAAATTTCCATTATGTGATGTTGACTTGAAAGGTTTCTTTCGGGAGTTGATCACATGATAGACCCCTAATTGCAAGGCCCTTTCTTTTCTTCTTTTCCATCTTCTATTTTGGTTAAGATGTCTTCCAAATATCTTCAATTTCCTATTTCTCTTTTAAATATATATGGCCCTTATGTTGACCAAGAATCATGTCGAGAAGACTTAGATACTACAAAATCCTTTGCAGATCTACACACTATTGTTGCAGGTGATTTTAATTTTACACTGGGTATTTGGGAAGTTTTGGGGCCTAGCCCCCACCCGGACCCTCTCCATCGGTTATTATCATATTTTCTTATTAAAATTCATCTATGGATTTGAAGCCTATAAATATTTCTCCAACATGGATGACTGGTCGTTCATGTGGAAGTGAAGTCTCCAAGTGGCTAGATAGATTCCTAATTTCTTAGTCACATTTGTCCTTAGGTTTTTATTTTAAGTCTTTAGTGGAAGTTGGTGGGGATTCATATGATATTGTCAGTCATCTGCAGTTTGCATTTAATGATGGGCTCAAGGTGTTACCCTTTTGTTTCAATGCATCATGACTGGATGTGGAAGAGTATCACTTCCTAGTAATTAGTCATTGGAGTAATTCAAGCTCCATTGTTTTTGCTTTCTTTGTGGGTCAATTTGAAAAAACAAATCCTTTCGGTAAACAATCTTCGATGTTATAGAAAAAGGAATATTATTCAAAAAAATAGGGAAGGTTGTCCAAAGTTGAAGAATGGATTGTTGATTCCTTTTCTCGATTTGACTCAAATTCTATCTTGGTTGAGCATTTGGTTTATAATATCCCAAGAAGCATAAAGGCATACCTTACTTCTGGAGGAAGAAGATTGTTGGGTTCTAAAGAGCAGGGCCATTTGGATTTCTTTAGGTGACAATAATTCAAATTTCTTTCATCAATATGCTAAGGGGAGGAAGCAGATTGACTCTATTTGGAGTATCAATGATTCTAGTGGATCCTTTTTTCACCCTTTTGTAGAAAAGTGAAGGGATCTGTTTTTACTAGAATATCTTTAAGGACCCTCAAGGATACATTATTTAAGACATTCCGCAAGTGGTGACAAAATTTCCCAAGGTTATTTCTAAAGAAATGAATGAATTCTTGTTGAAGGAAGTTTTAAATCATGAAGTATTGGTCGCTCTTCATTATATGCAAAAGTGAAAGATCTTGACCCAGACAACCTTTGGTTGAATTTTATTTTGGGCTGTTCAAATTGATCAAATATGATTTGCTAAAAACCATCATAGAATCCCAATCTAGAGGAAAGATCTTGGACTCCTTCAATTCAATATTTTTTATGTCTTATTACTAAATCAAAGGAGGGTACCTCCTTTCCTGATTTTAGGCCTATCACTCGTTGCAATCTATTTTATAAATTGATATATAAGTTTATCACTATGAGTATTAAGTTTTCTCTCAATTCCTATAGCTTTGAATAACTATTCAATGTCTTGCATCATAAGAACATCCATGATGAAATGGTAGTCGCATGGGATGTATTTCATTATGTAAATATATCTAATAAAAAAGAAAAAAATATTAAATTGGATCTATCTAAGGCATATGACAGGGCGGATTGGACATTCTTATGCCTTGTGCTTATCTAGATGGGTTTTTCTCTTGAGTTTGTTATTTGGATAATGGGATGCGTAAAACCTTCCTCCTTTATGGTATAAATTAACAGAGCCTCCTCCACATTTTTTCGAACATTTTGGGGACTTCGACAAGGTTTTCCCTTATCACCCCTCATGTTTCTAATATGGTAGATGCTTTTAGCAAGCTGATAAATGATTATTCAAGGGGTCTCCTTTGTGGAGTCAAAGTTTTGAATGTAGTGGTAGTCTCACATCTATTATTTGTTGATGATTTACTTGTTTATATTATAGGAGACTTGAGAGATCTCTCCTTTCTTAGATCCTTGGACCTCGTTTGCTAGGTCATAGGGATGGAAATAAATGGTCAAAAATCATGTATTATTTTTAATGGTATTTGTTGGGATGGGGTCCCCTAGGTCAGTTTTGGGGTTAAGATAACCCAGGTTTAGGTACAATTTTTGTAAATAATGTAATGTCTCCGCGATTTGTGGATGCGGAATGCGTAGATGAATAGGAGTCAAAGGGGTTTAGCCCCTTGTTTTATGTAAAGTTTGAGTCGGTTTTGAGATTCACCCATGGTCCGCAGACGATGGCATTATATGAAAAAGGCTATAAATAGGTGTGTCTTAGAGAGCCTAAGGCATAATTGAAGTAGAGTAGAGGGGAAGTGAGAGCGAAGAGAAGTGTGTTAGATAGGAGAAGAAAGGATTTTCCGTTGAGTGTGCAGAGGCCTAGGTAGAGTCTGCAACTAAGTGTGCAGACACCTTTAGCTGTGTGCACAGGGAAGTTTTGAGTCTGTAACCTTGAATTGAAGATCAATAAAGATAGTTTTTCGAATAATTCTTGTGTATTTTTGTAATTTTTGTTAATGTTATATACTGTTGATGAATGAGGTGTTTTATGGAATATTGATTGAATGTTACGGGATTCTCTTGAATAAGTGTTAATGATGTATGCAATGCATGTTTAAGTACTTCCATGAAGACTCTGATGAATTCTATGATGTTTATAAATAACTTAAGTTAATCTGCACAAACCCTAATTTAAAACCATTCTCTGATGCGCGTAAGTAGAAAAATTGATTGTTAAAGGTCTGCAAGGATTGATCATAGACCTTCGTGAAGGTCTGAAGGCTATTTGATAGAGTTGCAACAACGAGCCCTAAGAGTGTATCGATTTGCATGGAGGCAGATTTGAGGTGCTGGAAGACATCACACTAGTCTTTGGATGCAGAAACTTGGTTCTTGCATCCCCCCATGCTGCTTCGGATGAGACTGCAGCCTGTGCTACGCAGGTTGTTGCTGAAAAGGCCAATAGCGTAGGGTTTTTTTGGTTGGTGTAGTTAACTCTAAACCTAGGTTAGGACCCTCATAATCCAACAAATGGTTCCATTGTTTGGACTGGGATCTACTTGAAAGAAATGTGTGATGTCACATCATTAGAATTTAACCAAGAAAGAAATTGAAAAGTGGTTGGATGAGAAGATTCATGAGTTCACGACAGAAGAAAATAGGAATTTGTGCCTGTCAAAAGAAGAGTGTTTGAACAGGTATCTGTATATAGAGATACACGAGATCTTCTTTTGCACTTTTCCCATTGAACTGTATGAGTGGTTAGCTAAATTAACAGACAGTCAAGGAAGGTGGAAGCTCGATAATCCTATAGTGTGGACTCTAGAATTAGTGCGACAATTAGAAGTTTCTGAAAACAATATCGTGTGGGCTGTAGATCACTGGCTCGATTGGATTCTAGGAGGATTTGTTACATAATTTTCAGTTGACACCTCGGTCAGCTATAGCGAAGCGGAGCAACGATTTTTCATAGGACCTCGAATTAAGTATTTAATATCATTTGATACTTGGATTAAAATGTTTTTATGTGAAAAACGAGTGATTCCATTGCCTTGATGTTTGGAGCTATGCGAAGTGGAAGACTTTTGAGAGATCAAGAGAAATTAGGTCCAGAATATAGTCCATTAATTGGACCTCCTTAAAGCGACGAAGAAGAAGTGGTGTAGGCTTCACTGTGAAGTGATGTCCAACTGATAATGTAGGGTTTTCCACAAACACATCATTTATCCACTCCACCTCCACCTCCACCTTCACCTCTGCCACATACACCTTTGCCCACATCTCCACCTCCACCACCACCATTCAACATGTTGAACACAATGAAGCTGTCGATCTTCAAAGGCATATGGAGTGAAGATACAAAGTAGTTTTGGTTTGTTGCAAAT
The DNA here is from genome assembly GCA_031772625.1 of Pinus tabuliformis. NCBI lineage: Eukaryota > Viridiplantae > Streptophyta > Pinopsida > Pinales > Pinaceae > Pinus > Pinus tabuliformis. The sequence continues at coordinate 1,396,718,325 of CM062820.1, forward strand.
GTTGTATGGAAAACAAAACATATTATTGATGACAATATAAAGAAGGAATAGTTGGTTACTGCTCTATAGGGTCGTGCACTAACTTGGTATATTAAATATTGCTATGATAATCCTCTGCATCGCTTGCAGAGAATAAGGTGGCTTTAAATAAGGAATTTATTAAGCCTAAGTTTGACTCATAGTTAGTAATTGGATTTAAGGAAATCATGATGAGGCTCGATGAGACACCTTGGGAATTAGATCAAAGGTTGAAGTGTAAAATTCAAGAAGCTAACATGCAGCTCATAGATAGTCAGCACCACGAATGGTTTATAGCTTTGCTTTTGGCCCACCTAAGAATTGCTCTGTCACGATAGAAGATAGGAACACAGGAAGAATCCTTGGAAAGCACGATGAGGTTACATGGATCGCCTATTCAGGATGCCACATTGGGGGTGCATTAGATCCACTCTCAGTTACAGAGCCTACACCTAGAATTACAGAGTTTGAAGAAATACAAGTAGACTAAACTGGAAGTGCACACAGAAGTATGGTGTTTAAAGCGCAAGAGCCAGGGACACGATAAACACCACTATCTCGTGTATGTGAAGTATATTATAGGAGGGGGACCAATTCCCCTGAAGCTAGAAGCCCCGACAGGGGCAAGGGTGGGGGTTGAGTTGTGGTGTGTTATTTGTCAAGTTACTAGAGAAAATGCAATGGATAATTGTCATTTACTTCAAAATTTCATCTAGACACCCCAGTATTTATGCTATAATTTCTGCAATTCTATGGGCCAGGATGAGTGCCACTGTTGAAGATATGAGCTGATGATGGAAAGAACACCTACATACTGAATGCAAGAAGAAACTCGACCTCTAGAACAGGGTGCTAGAGGAGCACATGGAGGTTATCAGGGACGCGGATGGGGCCGAGGAGGAGGAGCACCTAGTAGAGTCTGGGGTTAGATTATTTGTTACAACTACGGACAACCAGGGCACTATGCACAAGAATTCCAGAATCAGACACGCCTGTCATGTCAATATTGCAACCAGTTTGATCATACTATAAAATAATGGTCGGTGCTAATAGCTAAAATGCAAGAGAAGAAAGTGCAGCCTGAGCAGCCTACACAGAACTTACAGATGATGAGAGCTGAGCCCCGCAAGGAGGATCAAAGTGTGGATATAGAGCTGAGAAGTGGAATAACGACTGTCGGTGATAAAGGTAAACAGCCTGAAGAAGAAGGATGGGTCCACAAAGTGCTATAGAAAGAAGTTGGCTTTGATCTAGAGCGCGCTAAGAAAAATTTTATGCAAGCCAAGGAGAGCTTCGCTAAGGCCTCCACCTTAGGAAGCCAAAACAAGGTGCAAGAAACCATCGCGCCTGCAGAGGTTGATCCCTCTTTACTCACTACATTTTGGGAGACCTACATAAAATTGCTGCGTGATAGCAAAGCTACGGAAGGCCTACAACAATTTACAAAATGATGTGCCAACAAAGAGAAGGTCCCTGATGGACTCCAAGTGGTTAGAAAGATTGGCAAACATAAGGCACGAATAGGGCATGAGATGAGACTCACTGTGCAGATAGGTGATTATGAGATGGACCAAGTCATCTTGGATGTGGGGTCCGATGTGAATGTATTACCAAAACAAACATGGGAAAGAATGGGGAGAGTTGCGCTGGAGTGGTCTTTGATTCAGCTCAGAATGGAAAACCAACAGAATATCATCCCCATGGGACAATTATATGGAGTAATAGTTGATACATAAGGTGTGAGCGTGATGACCGAAATTTAGGTTATAGAAATCATCGATGCCAATAATCCATACCCCGTGCTCCTGGGAATTTATTGGGCCATAGATATGAATGGGGTCATCAATTTAAATAAGAGGGCAATGTTGGTTGAAAGAAAATCGCTTCGGTTGTAGTACCGTTGGACCCTACAGAAAGGGCATGATATATTGAACCAGTTCGTGATTATGAGGAAAGTGATGATGAACTGGATCAAATCTACAAAATAACAGTGCGATATCAGGATTGGATCAATCTGACGGCAGATGGGAGGATTGCATGGGATCGAGAGAGTTCCCTCACCTTTGATTCAGGCGAGTTAGGACATTGGCATAATTGCTTGCATCAAGTTTCTACATTGTGATGCAATATGATGACAGAATCGATGCATTGTGTTTTGTCGGAGGTAAGGAAATTACCCTATTATGATGGTTTAACTGACGTTGATCTGTTTTTGGATGAATTTGAGCACGAATTCCCTTAGGGTCACCACTTCCAAGCATTAGAGTTGGCATTGCATGCTATGCCTGCATGACGGTGGGGTACGCATAAGGACAGTTTTGCTACATGGAGAGATTACAGAAGAATGATGAAGTTGCAGTTTGGGCATGTTAACACCAGAATGACTGAGAAATATAATGGAAGTATGATCCACATGATCACCTAGCAAAATGGACTAAAGCATGGGGGATGAAATCGTAGCCATAGTGGGCACACATATTTTGCCATACTTTGGATACAATTCCCATGTATTGGTATCTGGAAACGAAGCTCTAGCATGGCACTGTGGAATGGGATATATTAAAGGAAGGGTTCTTATTGACCTTCAACTTTGAATATGGCTTCGCAATCATCGATGAAGTGCTACAAGAGATTAAGGCGGTTATCTTTAGAATGCTGAAGGAATGAATGGAATGGAGCCAACTAGATTGGATCACCCAGCTGTGTCATGTTCTGGAATGCTATAATGTGACCACTGAAGAGGAAGACAAAGATCCAAGAAACATTAATATTCCAGAGGCAGAAGGGCATCACGAAGTCGAAGGCCCAAAAATAGAAAACCCGGACATCTTCGTGTCGTTAAAGACAAAGCAAGTAAACATTTACATTGAAGCAGAATTGAATTTCACGAAAATTGGAGATTCTTGGGAGGACACTACCGTGGATAAAGTTGTTTAGTTACTACGTGAATACCAGGATCTCTTCCCTACTAAGTTGTTGGATTTGAAGGGCATAATTGGTAATTTGGGTGTTATGAAGATCACTCTAAAGCCGGACGTGGAGCCTATTAAACAGAGGTTGTATCACCTTAATCCTAAATACAAGGAAAAGGTTCGCAACGAGCTAGATAAGATGTTGGAGGCAGGCATCATAAGGATTTTCAGGAGAAGAAACAAAAAGGTGAAATAAAGATTTTCCTAGATCTATGGAAGCTTAATGATGTGTGTGTCCATGACCCATTCCCAACATCATTTACAGATGAAGTGTTAGAAAATGTTGGAGGGCAGGAGGCATATTACTTTACTGATGGGTTTTTGGGGTATCATCAGATTAATATTGCACCCGATGATAGGAGAAAAACAACCTTCACGATGGAGTGGGGTTGTTTTAAGTACACTGTGATGTTGTTTGGACTCAAGAATGCGACTGCAATATTTTACCACATAGTCATATCAGCATTCAAAGAGTTCATTCATAAGTTCCTGGAAGTATACTTTGACGACTGGATGATGTTCGAAATAGTAAAGTACCATGTAGCAAGTCTGCGCCTAATGTTGGATACGTGTCACAGATACCATATCGCATTGAACTTTAAACAAATGCATATTTTGTGTTCCCTTTGGTATCTTGTTGGGTCACATGGTATGCAAGAAAGGAATGGTTTTGGAACCTACGAAGATGGCATTAATATTGAATTTGGAGGCCCATAGGAACGTCAAGCATCTACATGGGACGCTGGGACATACGAGATACTATAGAAAATTTATCAAAGCTTATGCTCAAATTACTACACCTAAGGAAAAACTGCTAAAGAAGGACGCGACATTCTGTTGGGATGATTAACATTAGAGAAAGTTAGATGTATTGAAAGAAAATATGGTCACTGCGCCAATATTGGTATTCCTTGATTGGAAAAAGGAGTTTCACGTACATGTGGATGCCTCCTGCATTACATTGTGTGTCGTGTTAACACAGGTTGGTGAAGGAGAAATGGACCATCTTATTGAAGGCCGAAAATAATTATTCAACGACTGAGCACGAAGGATTGGCCATGGTGTACGCGTTGTAGAAATTCAGGCATTATTTGTTAGGAGTGCATTTCAAGATGTACACAGATCATTCTTCCTTGAAATACCTGGTCAATAAGCCTGTGTTGGGGGGGGGGGCAGGTAGTTGCTATTATTTTAGGAGTATGACTTTGAACTCATTGTGAAGCCAGGGAGGTTGAATGAAGGACCTGACCAACTATCGCGAATCGAAATAGAAGAGGAGCCTAATAATTTGGAGGAAGGGTTGCTTGATGCACAATTCTTTGTGGTGTGCATAGCGGATGATCATTTTGCCGATATTATTCACTTCTTGACTACGGGGATGGCACCAGAAGGATATATAAGTCAACAAAAGAAGGAATTAGTAGTGCACGCGGCAGACTTTTCAGTTATTGCAGGACATTTGTATAAGATGGGTGCAGATGAAATATTGTGAAGATATGTACCAGATTTTGAGCGGGATAGCATTCTCACTTAAGATCATGGAGGAGCTGTGGGAGGTCATTATGTAGGCAAGGAAACCGCGCAAAGGATTTTGTGCGCAGGTCTATCTTGTAAGGCATGCCATGCATGTCAAAGAACTAGAAAAATATTGTGAAGAGATGAGTTGCCACTACATCCTTAAGTATCTTTGAAGCCCTTTGAGAAATGGGTGATTGATTTTATTGAGCCAATTCAGCCCCCTAGAAAGAAAATAGGTGTGTGCTATATTATCACCGCGACGAAATATCTAACCAGATGGGTGGAAGCACAGCTAGTTAAGGATTGTACAGGGGCCAAAGTAGCAAAGATCTTGTTTGAGTATGTCTTAACCAGATTTGGCTACCCGAAAGTGTTGATGAGTGACAGAGGTACACACTTTCTGAACGAAAATATTGACGTGTTGACTGAAGAATTCCAGGTCTACCATCAGAAGAGTACACCGTATCACCCATAGGCCAATGGAACTGTTGAAGCCTTTAATAAGATTTTGGAGAATGCGCTGACGAAGATCTACAATGCGCAACGAAATGACTGGGATGTGCGCGTACCTACAGTACTATGGGCTTATAGGACTACTTGTAAGAAGTTGACAGGGAAAATGTCGTTTAGACTAGTATATGGGGTCGAAATTGTAATTACGATGGAGTGAATTGTGCCTAGTTTACACATAACAACCCTGATATATGTGGTGGATTGCGAGGCCTTGGAGGAATGGCTCGCACAACTGATGGAGCTCGAAGAAGATCGATTTTTGATAAGATTTCATCAACAAGTATAGAAGGAATGTGAAAAAGCATGGCATGATCGCCATATCAAACTTCGTACATTTAAGGTAAATGATCTTGTCCTGTTATATGATAGTAAATTCACTAAATTTCAAGGTAAATTCCAAATGCATTGGTTAGGACCATATATTGTCAAAGAAATTATAGATGGAAGCATAGTTCAGCTCGCGAAGCTGAATGGGGAACCCTACTTGAGAAGAGTGAATGGGAGTAGGTTAAATTTCTATACAGGGGATCCTTCACAATGACTATATGACAGCAAGATACTCTTAGTGATCCATGCAATTGCAAGGGAGTGAGGGACTATAAACTACACTACTAGTTTGAAGGACAACGCATCGAGCAGGCTACGCAAAGAATGATGAAGATACAACCCATAAAGTTGCGCTCAAGAAGTTGCACCATGGAGGAATGTACCTCGCAGCATAGCAGGAAATTGACCGTTGGAGTTACTGTTCATGAATTGACGGCTAGAATATGGTTAAGTGGAGTGGGTTGGCAGCATTTAAGGAAACAATCTTTGAATATCTACCGCCAAAACAACATTTATTGTTATAATTTTAGGGGAATAGTCAGATTTGAATTCAAAACCCCCTATAAATTACACGTGCTAGACCAAAAAATAACACTTTGCACTTTGAGAGTCATTAGTGAATTTCATTGTCTGTTTCCTATGAGCCGAGCATTTTGGGAAGATTTAGTTGTGAGCCCCTTGTTTTCTGAGTTTACTGAGATAAACCAAAAGCTTATCCTTGTAAAAATGTCTGCACCAAGTCCCGCTGAAACCGTTAGTACTGGAGATGTTATCTCTGAGACTGTTGCCCTGGACATTGTAAGTATGGAAGCCTCAACTCCTATGCATACAGAACTATTGGCTTTTAGTTGGTCCTGACCCAGGTTCAGAGTTAGTTGCACCAAACAAATCCCTACACTACTGGCCCTTTCGACATCAATCTGCAGAGCGCAGGCTGAAGTTTCACCCGAAGCAGTATGGGCGGATGTTGGAACCACGTTTCTGCACCTAGAGACCAGCATGATGTTGTTTTATGCCCTAAATCCGCCTTCGCACAAATCGATAAGCCTTTATGGCTTATCGATATATCTCCCTTTAATCAGCCTCCAGACCTCCGTGAAGGTCTACGAATATCTTTTGTGGACCTTGAACAGGTTAGTCTACTACTTACGCACCCCAAAGAGTACTATTAACCTAGTAATTACTCAGATCGGCTTAAGTGTCTGAAAAATTCAACTTACACCAAGATAATCTTCGCGTAAACAGTTAACATCAATTGCATTCATATAGTAGTATAAATCATGTAAAGTCACGCATCATAACATCATTATTTGATAAACCCATCATAACATAAGCACATTCATATAAAACAAAATCAAAGAGATAAAAACGGGTGTTTCTGCAACAATCTTGTTTATTAATATTATGTTCACCTTACAAACTCAAAACTTCCCTGCGCACTTAGCTGCACGGGTCCATGCACTCAGCGAAAGAATTTACTCTAGGCCTCTGCGCACATAGCTATAGAGCCTTCATCCTGCTCTAATACTTCTATGATCTTCCTTCTACTGACCCACTACATTCATCTTCCTCTTCCATTCCTTGCCTTAGACATCCTAAGACACACCTATTTAGATCCTAAAAAAGATGACTTGACTTACATAAAGAAGGGTAAAACCCTTTCTGATTCTTTAACTAACTACACGCTTTGCGACCACAATTTGCGGACACTTTACATATTTATACAACAAAACTTGGGATTTTGCCCCAAAATTGACCCTAGGGGACCCCATCCCAATAGGACCCCAACACAAATATCGTGACTCGCCCTCGAGTCACTCGGCTGGCACGAGGATATTATTGTGAAGATCCCCCAGCTCCACTTGTACAACTACTACCTCAGTCGTGCTCTGCGTGGCTGCTTGCTTGATCTATTTCGCCAACTGCTCTGTGGTTGGTCCTGAACTGTCCTGCTTGATTTTCGGTTGTGTACTATGCAAGTTCACCAATTTCTTCTGAATATTGGCGGAGACTATGTAGGCCTCATCCAACCAAGGCCCCAATCTAGCCTTAAGAACGACCTCTTTCTTTTGCACTACTTCCACCTGTGTAAGCAACTGCTTCACCTCCTGCAGCTTGGCAAGGTGTTATGTTTTAGCAACGGAGCACGTCGTCACCCTCACTTCATCATATTGCTGATGGAGCTCGCGAACTTCTGTATTTAATACCTGTAGGGTGGGATCTTCCTACAGGGTAGTGACTACCTCCACAGCTTGCTCAACAGCATGGTGCAGTCCACCACCACAACATCCACCATTGCGACTCCATCTTGCACAATGGCTTCGTGTTGTTCCCTTACCTCTAGCGGAGTTGAAGGCTTCAACTTGAGCTCCAGTTCTGTTATCTTTAGGTTTAGTTCAAACTAGACTTTAGCATACTCTTCCTTGGTGTCGTGCATGCATGTAGCAAGTTTTCTGATCTCTGCCTCCAACGGTGCGTCCTCTAGGATATGTAGTTCTGACACCATTCTACATGCTTTTTCCACTGCGGCCGCGAGTTGGGCGCTTTACACCTGAATTTTCTCCTTGGCCTGCAACGCCTCTCACTTCAAAGTGAACATTTGTTCGTTGTTCACTCTATATTCACTTATGAGGCTTAGTGCACGCTACTCCTGGGCTCTGAACTCTGTTTTCACACATGCCTGCAGTGTGTGAAGGTACTCATTGGGGAGTGCAGCCAGGTTGAGGCCGATGTTCTTCAAAGAACATACGATGACCTTGTCATCGGCTACCTCTGCGCTCAAGGATCCATCTGGTAGCGCCATTTCCCAAAAATCCAGTGATCGAACCATATCTGTTGCCTGAGTGGTTCCTGGTGCCAAACTCATTGATGCAATACTGATCTGCCCTGCACCTACCTGGATCATACTTGTCTGAATCTGCAGCGCACACAGATCCTTCTGGATGGTACTTAGCACTAGTTGGTGCTGTTGTTCAAACTCCTGGAGAAATTTTGACGTGGTATAAAGCACCTTGTTGCCTATTTTTTCCAGGTCGCCTTCTATCAAGGTAATCAGATCCAACGACGGCTTTGTTGCTTTCGATTTCTCTTGTGGCCCTTCCTTTCCTATTCCCTGTACCTTTTGATTCAGAATGGAGTGCTTTGCGCCTCCTGACCATCGCTACCCTGCTTTGACTACTCATCCTCCTCTGTTTGGGGTGAAGGAGAGTTACCACTACACTCGGAGCCGCACTCTTCTTGTTTGGCCTGCTGCTGGTGTGCTCCTCTTCCACTAGGGCCTTCTCCTCCACCTCTTTTCTCTGCTTCTCAGGCAACTATTGGACCTTCTACTTTGATGCTTACTTCTTTTTCTTTTCTGTAGATTTGCTGGTGCCCATAGCCAGATCAGATGGAGTGTGCCAATCTATCATCCAAGGCTTGATGACCTCCTGAATAGCATCTTCTGTAGTGAGGTAAGGTAGTTCAAACCATTTTTGTTGTTGATCCTTCTGTGCTCGGATGTATACGCAGTGGAAGTCAGCTTTAAACTTCATGTACTTTGGAAGCTGCTCAAACACAGATGGGGAAAACCATGGCTTTTGGTTGATGGCCATGTGAATGCTTGCGTCCATCAACACCAAGAAGACTTTGGTCTTTGTGATGCACGCGATGTCCTTTATTGCCTAGAGGGATGCAAACTATGTAGCCTCCACAAATCCTTATCCATCAGATGAAACTAACTGGCCTCCGACAAATCCCAAGCGACGAGCACAATGGAGAGAAACAACCATGAATAGTGGAATTTTTTAATTTCATCCTGCGCCTCTCTACAGTACACAAGGAACTCGCTACAAAGGTATCATGGCCAATTGAATTGCACACCCTCCGCACACTGTGCAACTAGTGAAATAATTGGTGTCAGAACCTCGTCTGCGTACATTTTCTCATGATTTTGCCAGCAAGTATCTGCATAGCAATTTTAACCGCGAGGTCGGTGACTAAGGTAATAGAGTACCTACGTGACTTCTTCATGAGCTTGAATTTGTCCTTCATTTTCTTTGCGAGGTCGCACTTGCTCATCTTTCCACCAAACTCCTTGGTTGGATTCAACCCTTAGTGGGGCAACTGCATGATTTGATGGATCAGAATATCAGTGATAGGGATCGGCACAGTCATCCACAAGCATCTATCATGCACTAGTGTCAGCAATTGTTTTATTACTATGAGGTTGATGTTGGAGCGGTGGTAGTGGGGCACCCATAACAGGTTCAACAACCCAAACTGATTCGCTCTGTGAATCCACTCCATAGGCTCCAATGCAGTGACATTTGATTCTTTTTAAAAGACCTTCTTCATATAGTTCTATTTTTCCAAGTGGTGGAACCTCTCATGGTCTACTAGATCCCAGTCTTCTAGCTTGAGATGGGGAATCCGCGCCAAGCACAGACCTTCAAAAGTGATGTTCTCCGGTAATAGGGGTGTATTGAGGAGGAATTTTCCTGCATTTGGGTCCTTAGGGACCTTCACTTTTCCCTTGCAAGGAGGGATATAATCCAGAAACTTGGATATAGGATCAATCCCCTTGATGTCTATGTCCTTCGCACCCTCTTCGGCCTCCAAATCCACCACTTTCCCCTTATCTTTAGCGCTTGGCTTTTCTTTCTTCTGGGCCTCAGTATTAGCATGCTTCCTCAATGATTCGTGCACTGGCATGGGCTTCTTCTACTTTTATTTCTTGGGTTTGGGACTTCTCTTACTGGTGTAGGCTTCAGCCTAGGCGACCTCAGCGTCGTAGGCATAGCAGCTGGAGCCTCCCTATTCATTACCTTTGGAGCAACTCCCTCAGAGGCGACAACTCCTCTAGTACTAACAGTCTCTCCTGGTATAGACATCATGTTGAGAATAAACCATTGGGTATCCTTGGGTAACTTATCAAATACAGAACTAGCTACTAAATCAGCGAAAACTTGAGGATTCATAAACAATTGACAGCTCAACATAAAATTTCTAAGGATGCAAAGTGTTTTTCGTTGGATGGCCACACGTAATTTATAGGTGAATTCGAATTCAAATTAAACCGTTCCCCCAAAATCCATCCATAAATGTTGAATTGGAGGCATATTTCCAAATATTTCACTCTTAAATTCAACCTTAAATGTTGCTCTTCTCTCCTCTTAATGTCTCCTCATTGTCAAATCATGAACAGTGATAGTAACAGTCAATTTATGGCTGTGTTGCATGGCCTTTCCCCCTATAGTGCATCTCCCTTCTCACTTCTTCTGGTACTGTGACATCATCCTATTTCGTGCAGCCCCCCTGTCTTGTAGCTCTACAAACCGGGCATTGTATTTTATAGTCTTGTGCCTCCTTACAGCTTCATGGAGTGGTAAGACTGTGCTATTGTCATGTAGTCATTGGGCTAGATCCCTAGTGTATGGCTTCAATCAACTTCCATTTACCCTTCCCAAAAATGGATCTCCATTCAACTTCGCGAGCTGAACTGCTCCACCATCTGTAATCTCTTTGATAACATATGGCCCCAGCCAGTGCATCTGAAACTTTACTGGAAACTTATCAAAATTACTGTCATATAATAAAACCAAATCATTTACCTTGAAGTTGTGCAGTTTGATGTGACGATCGTGCCAAGATTTTTCACGTTCCTTCTAAACCTGCTGATGGAATCCAACCAAAAATCTATCTTACTTGAGCTCTATTAGTTGTGCAAGCCTTTCTTCTAAGGCTCCATGGTCTGCCATTTCTGTGAAATCCATGATGCTTAGACTAGGCACAATATACTCCATAGGCATGACAACTTCCATACCATAGACCAACCTAAAAGGTGTCTGACGAGTAAGCTTTTTACAAGTAGTTCTGTAAGCCCATAACATTGTCAGTACGCGCATGTCCCAATAATTTTGTTGCACATTTGAAACCTTCGTTAATGCATTCTCCAATATATTATTAAAAGCCTCAACCATTCCATTGGCTTGAGGATGATATGGCATACTCTTCTGATGGTAAACCTGGAACTCATATGTTAGTGTGCTGATTACTTCGTTGAGGTGTACCACAATCACTCATTAGTACCTTTGGGCAACCAAACCTAGTCAACACATATTTGAATAGAATTTTTTTTTGTTGTTGCCCCTATACAGTCCTTCACATGCTATGTCTCCACCTATCTGGTCAAATATTTGGTTGCGGTAATGATATACTGTGCACCTGTCTTCTTGCCTAAAGGCTGAATCAATCCTACGAAATCAATTGCCCATTTCTCAAATGGCTGCAATGACACCTGTGGATTCATAGGCATCTCATCCCTCCACGATGGCCTGTTCGTTCTTTGACATGCATCGCATGCCCTACAATAGGCTTTAGAATCCTTATGCAACGTTAGCCACCACAACCCAGAGCGCAAAATCTTCTGCGTTGTTTCTTTTCCTGCATAATGCCCACTTGCAACTCCTCCATGAGATTCAATAAGGATACTGGTTCGTTCAAAATCAGGTACATAACATCAAAGTATCTCATCTGATCCCATCTTATACAAATCGCCTGCAATTACAGAGAAATCTACCATGCGCATGACCGATTCTTTCTTTTACTGGTTGGTATATCCTTCTGGAGCCGTTCCTGTGGTCAAGAAATGGATAATATCCACGAAGTGATTATCTGCTATGTGCACTATGAAGAGCTGCACATCAGGCAACCCTTCCTCCAAATTAGTAGGCTCCTCTTCTATTTCAATGTGCAATAGATGGTCTGGTCCCATGTTTAATCTTCCAGGCTTCACAATTACTTCAAAATCATATTCTTGAAATAATAGTAGCCATCTGCATATCCCCCCCCCCCCCCCAACACAGGCTTATTAGCTAGATATTTTAATTCAGAATGGTTTGTGTACATCTTGAAGTGTCCACCTAGCAGGTAATGTCTGAACTTCCGGAGTGTGTACACCATAGCCAAGCCTTCACGCTCTGTCCAAATAATTATTTTCAGCCTTAGACGACTTCGTGCTCATAAACGCTATAGGATGCTCTAGCTCTCCTTCATTGGCCTGTATTAGCACTGCTCCTAGCATAATGCACGAGGCATCAACATGCACGTGAAATTCCTTCTTCCAATCTGGGAAGACTAGGATCGGCGCAGTGATCATTTTCTCCTTTAATACATCCAGGAATGTAGCATCCTTCTTCAGTACCTTTTCCATAGGTGTGGTAATCTGAGCATAACTTTTGATGAAATTTTGATTGTACCCAGTGTGGCCTAGTGTTGGGCGCAACTATTTAACACTTCTTGGTGCCTCCAAATTAATTATTACCATGATCTTAGTAGGGTCCACCATAAGTCCTTTCTTGCATACCACATGACCCAACAAGATTCTGAAAGGGACACAAAACAAGCATTTCTTTAGGTTTAGCACAATATGATACCTTCAGCATGTATCCAACATTAAGCACAAACTGGCTACATGGTGCTTTACTAGCCCAAACACTGTCCAATCATCAAAATGTACCTCTAAGAACTTGTGAATGAATTCTTTGAATACCGCGACGAATATGTGCGAGAAGATCTTCGACACATTCTTAAGTCCAAAAGGCATCATTGTATACTGGAAACATCCCCACTCCATCGCGAAGGTGGTCTTACTCATGTCTTTTGGTGCAATCTTTATCTGATGGTATCCAGAGAACCCATCAGTGAATGAATAGGCCTCCTGCCCTCCAACATTATCCAATACCTCATCTGTGAAAGGTGTTGGAAAAGGGTCATGAATGCAAGAATTGTTAAGCTTCCCGAGATCTACACAAATCCTTATTTCATCCTTCTGCTTCTTTTCTTGAATGACCATTGGACTCACCGAATCAAATTCCTCCACCGGTTCAAATAATACCTGCTGAAAGCATCTTGTCCAACTCCAAGCGTAACTTTTCCTTGTATTTGGGATTAAGGTGATATGGCCTTTTCTTAACGGGCTTCGGGTCTGATTTCAAAGTTATTTTCACCACTCCCAATCACCTATGATTCCTTTTAAGTCTAAAAATTTGGTTGGAAATAAGTCGTGATATTTGCAGAGAAACTCGCCGACTTTATATATTGTAGCATCATCCCAGTAATCTCCAATATTTTCAAACTTTGGCTCCACCTCTGTGCCAATGTTCACTTGTCTATTCTTCAATGGTGCAGTGATGTCTCGATTCTCTATCTACGGTCCCTCAACTTCACGGTGGCCTTCGGCCTCTGGAATTTTGATATTCCTTGGATCCTCATCATCTTCTTTAGTGGTCACATTATAGGACTCCAATGCATGGCATAGCTAGGTGCTCCAATCTGGTTGAATCAATTCTAAAGGATCCTGTGGTATTCTGAAGATTGCTACCTTAACCTCCTGCAGCACTTCATTAATGCTTTTGAACCCATCCTCAAAGCTGAAGGTCATAAAAAATCCTTCTCTCAAGATGTCCCACTCCATAGTACTGTGGCGGATCTCTGTTTCCAAGTACCAATTCATAGGAATAATGTCCAAAGTGTGACAGAAAATATGCACCCAATCTGTTTGCAGCTTTGTTCCATAGACCTTAGTCCATTTTGCTAAATGATCTCGCAGATCATTTCTCCCATCATATTTTTCAGTTAGCCAAACTTTCGAGTGACCAAATTGCAATCCCATCATTCTTATTTACTCGTGTCATTCATCAAAACTATCTTTAGGCGTACCCCACCACCATGTAGGTGTAGTGCGCAGTGCCAAAACCAGCGCTTGGAAGTGATGCTTCTTAGGTACTTCCCTTTCAAATGCATCCAAAAATTTATCTACATCAGTCAAACCATCATAATAAGATAAATTTCTTACCTCCAATGACACACAGTGCAACGATTTTGTCATCATATTACAGTGCAACGTAGATACTTTGTGCAACCTATAATGCAAGTGCTCCAATTCTTCGTCCTAATCTGATGTACATAAGCTTTCATGGTCTCATTTAATTCATCCATCAGTTTTTGGATTAACCCAATCTTGGTTTCGTACTATTATTTTATAGATCTAGTCCAAATCATCATCGCTTTCCTCATATTCGCAGACTAGTTCAGTGTAGCGTGGTCCTTTTGCAAGGTCCAATGGTACTGCTATGCGGAGCGATTTCCTTTCAAATGAAATTGTCCTCTTCTTCAAATTGATTACCCCATTCATGTTGATAGCCCAATCAATTTCCAGGAGTGTGAGGTATGGATTACTTTCATCAACAATCTCTATCACTTCAAAATTAGCCAACGTGCTCGCACCTTCTATATCTACAATTACTCCATTTTATCTCCCGATAGGGATAATATTCTATTGATTTGCCATTCTCAATTGAATCGGAGACCAATACAGTGCAGGTCTCACCATTCTTTCCCATGTTTGTTTAGGCAAAAAATTCGCATCCGACCCCAGATCCAAAATAACTTGATCCATCTCATAGTCTCATATTTGTGTGGTAAGCCTCATCTCGCACCCTGTTCTTTTCTTTCATTTTCCTATCTTTCTGATTGTGCGGCATCCTTCAGGAGCACCTTCCTTACCAACACACTTATTTATTAGTTCTTGAAGCCCTTTCACAACCTTGTTATTGGGCAATAGCTTCATACAAGTCTCCAAGAAAGTGGTAAGCATGGCGGGGTCCTTCAGATATCTTGTCTTGACTTCTTGAAGTGGAGGCCTTAGCGAAGATTTTCTTTGCTTACATGAACGTTTCCTTCACATGCTCTAGATCAAACCCAACCTCCTTTTCTGGAGCCTTGTGAACCCACTCACTTTCTTCAAGTTTCTTTCCTTTATCATCACCAATCATCATTATGCTTCGTAGCACAATATTCACATTGGGATCCTCCTCACGGGGCTCGGCCCTCATCATCTGTAGATTCTGGGTAGGCTGCGTCTTCTTCTCCTGCATATTATATACCAATATAGGGAATTGTTCTATCGAGTGGGAAAACTGAGTGAAGTACCGCACAATGGTCACATCTGACTTGTACACTCCCGTGCATAGTGTCCTGGCACTCCATAATTGTAGCAAATAACTTTTCCTCGATCTATACCAAGTCCTCCTCATCCGTGCCCCTGATATCCTCCGCGTGCTCCACCAATGCCTTGATCTAGAGGTCGATTTTATGTTTATGGGTGTCCTTTGCATCATTAATTCATAGCTATGATAGTTACGCTCATCGTGGCCCATCGATTTACAGAAATTGCGGAATAACTGTTGCGACGTCTATACAAATTTTTTCAGCAAGTGAAAATTGTTCGTTACATGTTTTCCAGCTACTTGACAGATAGTGCACCATAGCACGGGCCCTACATTTGGTCGCACGACAGCCTCTTGACTCAGGGGCATTGGCCCTCCCCCTGTAATATAATTCGCAAAAGTAGGGCAGTGATATTTATCATGCACCTGGTTTTTACATTTTAGGCACCAAATTTCTTCGTGCACCTCCAGCCAAGCAGATTTTTCCTTCTTCAAGCTCAGCAACTCCAAGTAGAGGTTTTGCAACTCGGCATGAATCTTCTGAAATCCCAAAGAAGCATCCTGAATAGATGTTTCATGCAATCTCATCGCAATCTCCAATGCTTCCACCTGGGTCCCTATCTTTTGTTGCGATAAAGCAACCCTTAGGTGAGGCATAAGAGAGGCTACAAACCATTCGTGGTGCTGACTATCCATGAGATTCATGTTAGCTTCATGGATCTGGCACTTGAGTCTTGGATCCAGTTCCCACGGTGTTTTTCCAGGCCTCATCATTATTTCGTTGAATCCAATGATTGATTGAAATTTAGACTTGGGCCTACCAAGTTCCTTATTCAGAGTAGTCTGAGTATCCGTTAACGATGCTAATGGGTTATCGGTGCCTTTTTTATATGATCATTTGTAATATTTTGTGCCATCCATACAACCTTCACAGTGAAACAAAACTGATCCGGGTCCTCAATTCCCAAGCCCTTGAAAATGGTAAACTTCATGGTATTTGACATATTGAACAGTGGTGGAGGTGGTGGTGGTGGGGTGAAGGTGTAAGTTGTGGAGGTGAAGGTGGAGGTGGTGTTGGCAGATGAGGTATTCACGGAAAACCCTGCTTTATCAACTGTACAACACTTTGCGGTGAGGTATGTATTGCTCCCTCACTGTCACTTGAAGGAGGTTCTATCAATGGACTACGTTCAAGACCCGCTCTTTATTGATTTCTAAAGATTCGTCCACTTTGCGTAGATCCAAACATGAAGGCAGTGACATAACTCGATTTTCACACAAGAGAATTTTAATCCATGTATTCAAAGATTTCAAATACCTACCTCATGGTCCTCTGAAAAAGCGATACTCTGCTTCACCGTAGCTGACTAAAGTTTCAACTGCAAATTCTATCACAAATCCTCTTATGACTCGATCAAGCCAGCGATCGACAGTGCGCACAATCTTATCTTCAAAAGCTTCAAACCTTCACACTAGCTCTAGGGTCTACACTATTGGACCATCAAGCCTCCAGCTTCCTTGGTCATCTGCCAATTTAACGATCCACTCATACAGTTCGATTGGGAAGGTGCAAAAAACGTTTTTGTGTATTTCTATGTATAGATACATGTCCAACCATTGTTCTTTTGTCAAGCATGGATTTATGTTCTCTTGCACCGCGAAATCGTGGATTTTTCTATCCAACCACTTCTCAATTTCTTGCTTTGTCAAATTCCAGTAATGCGACATCACATATCTCTTTATGCAGATCCAGGTCTCGGCAATGGAACCATTTGTTGGCTTAGTGGGTCCTGACCCAGCTTCAGAGTTAGTTGCACCCAAAAAATCCTTACACTACTGGCCCTTTCGGTATTAATCTGCAGAGCGTGGACTGAAGTCTCACCCGAAGCAGTATGGGGGATGCTGGAACCAAGTTTCCGCACCCAAAGATCAACATGATGTTGTTTTATTCTCTAAATCTGCCTTCGCACAAATTGATAAGCCTTTATGGCCGATATAACTCCCTTTAATCAGCCTCTAGACCTCCGCGAAGGTCTACAACTGTCTTTCGTGGACCTTGAATAGGTTAATCTGCTACTTACGCACCTCAAAGAGTACTCTTAACCTAGTAATTACTCAGATTGGCTTAAGTGTTTGAAAAATTCAACACACACTAAGATAATCTTTGCATAAATAGTTAACTTCAACTGCATTCATATAACAGTATAAATCATGTAAAGTCACACATAAATACATCATTATTTCATAAACCCATCATAACATAAGCATATTCATATAGAACATAAGAAAATAGATAAACACAGGTGTTTCTGCAACAATATTCTTTATTAATATTCTGTTTAGCTTACAGACTCAAAACTTCCCTGCGCACTCAGCTGCAGGGGTCTACGCACTCCGCTGCAAACTCTACTTTAGGCCTATGTGCACATATCTACAGAGCCTTCCTCCTACTCTAAGACTTACACAATATTCCTTCTACTAACCCATTACATTCATTTTCCTCTTCCATTGCTTGTGTTAGATATCCTAAGACACACCTACTTATACAATCCCATGGTTCGCGAACCATGCGTAAATCCTAAAAAATCCGACTTGACTTACATAAAGAAGGGTAAAACTCTTTATGATTCTTTAGCTAACTATGCACTCCGTGACCACAATTTTCGGAGACTTTACATCTTTATACAACAAAACTTGGGCTTTTTCCCCAGAATTGACCCTAGGGGACCCCATCCCAACAGGCCTCCGAGATCGCCTAAGCTGAAGCCTACCCCTACCAGAGAAACCCAACCATCCAAATCTAAGAATCCATGAAGGACAATCAGAAGAAGCCAGTGCCAGTGTGTGCTTCCCCAATGAATCATACCGAGACACAGAAGTAGAAGAAAGATAAGCAGTCAGAGAAGTTAGTGGACCTGGAGGCGGAAGAAGCCCAGGGAATAGAAGACATTGATGCTGAAGGAGCGGAACCCATAACAAGGCTGTCCTAGTATATCCCTCTATGGATGGGAAAATAAAAAGTCACGAAGGACCCGGATGCCGAGAAATTCACAATATCCACACCCCTGCTACCTAAGCAGGTCCATTTTGAAGGCATGTGGCTCACAAGGGTCCCATTATTAAAAATGAAGGATTGGGACCTCGTAGACCATGCTAAGTTCGCACACTTGGCGATGGGAAAATATATGAGAAGGGTTTATTATGCAGAATCAGGTGTTACCTGGTGTTGGAAACAGAGGAATGGGCCCGTGGTGTTAAGCACTTAGGGTTGCTCAATTCACTATGGGTGCCACATTACCACCGCACCCCCATCAACACGATATGTGTGTCCCAGTTGCTCACATTGGTGCATGATGGTTGTTTATGGATGGGTTTGCCTATCCCCATTACATAGATGCTAATTCATATAATCACGCACCCACCTTATAAGGGTGCGAAACCGGCTAAGGAGTTTGGTGGAAAGACTGGGGAAAAAGACCTCGTAGAAACGATGAAGAGGGATTACAACCTCCTTAAGAAGTCACGAGGGTGTTCAATTATTTATATAATAGAGTCGACAATCCAATTGGATGCCCAGATTTTAGTAGCTAAGCAAGCTGTGCATACCTTGGTACCATAGAAAAATAAGGAAGCCATAGAAAAGGCTTGTGTGGAGCAAGAACCCACTGCCAAGGAGCAAGCAGAACAAGAACAATGTGAGTCACAAAAAGGTTACAAGTCACTTCGCTGGGGACAAAGGAAGAAGAACTTTTAGGACAAGGCGACAGAGGTGATGAGGGGCAGAGCACCCCATTTATTTTGAAATGACGCGACAAGGAGTAGTAGGGTGGAACACGATAAAAGAAGAAATCGGATAAATCACAGGTTGATCCCATGGTGTTAATAGAAGGAAATCTTGATAATATTAGTGACAAAATTAGGGATACAACAACCGAAGTGCTGCAGCAGTTTGAGAAACAATACATGAAGATGCTGGGGAGCGTCAAAAAGGATTTGTGCAAGTTGCAGATCCAAGCAAGCAGAATACAATTGGGCACCGGACAAGCGAGTGTGGAGCAAGCGAGCCTGACATCAAGGAAAAGCCAAGCAAAAAAGCTAGTAAGGACCATGGATCCCAGAACTATATCGTTGCCTGATGGGTCCATTTTCAGAGTTTGCTGACTATCACATTATCCTAAGTACAATCAGGAACATTGGACTGAATATAGCAGTGCTCTGCAACGAGACCCTCCATGCACTGCATACAGGGGTGGCAGATGAATTGAGAACTAGGGAGCAGTGCACCTTCAACCTCATTAGTGAGTAAAATGTCAATAATGAGAAAATGTTCACTGAAAAGATGCATATTTTGAAGGAAACCAAGGCACTTCAGACACGTAGTTCAAGTTTGGATTCAGCAGTAGCAGAGGCATGCAAGATAGTGCCTGCGCTTCACATCCTGGAGGATGGACAACTAGAAGCCAAAATCAGAAAACTAGCTGTTGGTGTGCGTGAGGCTAAAGAAGAGGTTGGACGAGTCGCGTTTGATCTTAACATGAAGATTAGTGAGCTGCACTTAAAGGTGCAACCCACAACTCTGCCTAAGGTCTGGGAGTAGCGCGGAGCCACGATAAAGGAAGGCATGGCTACCTTGGATGCCATAGTCACTGACTGTGCGACATTGTTTGAACACGCTATAGAGCTCGTGACCAATATGCAAGAGGATCCGAACCTCCAGACACTAAACACAAAGGTAAGGGAGCTACAATGCCAATATCATGAAGTCAAGGTGATTCCATTCTCCTTAGCACTAGCACAGCGCCTTGCAAAATTACAGGAAGGAAAGCAGCTACTAGCACAGGTGGAGGAAGCACACATGAAGGAGGCCTTGCTAAAGGCCAAGTTGCAGCCTTGGTTGGAGGAGAATTATCAAGTCATGACTACCATTCAGGATAATCTTAAAGGACTGCAACATAAACAACAAATGATGAGGTTAGTCGTAGAAGGACCAGCGATGGAAAAATTAGTTGAGGAAGTTCAACAAGCAGCAACGCAAAGTGTTGCCGAAGTTGAAGTGGTCCAAGTGAAGTTGTGGGATCTTCACAGTAATATCGTAACGCCAACAGAGTGACTCGAGGGTGAGTCATGATCTTTCTGTTGGGGGCCTATTGGGATGGGGTCCCCTGGGTCAGTTTTGGGATTAAGATAACCCAAGTTTTGGTACATTGTTTGTAAATAATGTAAAGTCACTGTGATTTGTGGATGTAGGGTGTGTAGATTAATATGAGTCAAAAGGGTTTAGCCCCTTGTTTTATGTAAAGTTTGAGTCGGTTTTGAGATTCACTGGACCATGGCATTATATGAAAAAGGTTATAAATAGGTGTGTCCTAGAGAGTCTAAGGCATAATTGAAGTAGAGTATAGGGGAAGTGATAGCGAAGAGAAGTGGGTCAGATATGAGAAGAAAGGCTCTACAACTGAGTGCATAGAGGCCTAGGTAGAGTCTGCAGCTGAGTGCACAGACCCCTGAAGCTGTGTGCGCATGGCAGTTTTGAGTCTGTAACCTTGAATTGAAGATCAATAAAGATAGTTTTTCGAAGAATTATTGCATATTTTTGTTAACGTTATATGCTATTGATGAATGACATGTTTTATCGAATATTGATTGAACGTTACGTGCTTCTCTTGAATAAGTGTTAATGATGTACACAATGCATGTTTAAGTACTTTCGCGAAGACTTTGATGAATTCTCTAATGTTTATAAATAACTTAAGTTAATCTACGTGAACCCTAATTTAGGACTGCTCTTTGATGCACATAAGTAGACAAATTGACTATTAAAGGTCAACAAGGACTGATCGTAGACCTTCGCGAAGGTCTGAAGGCTATTTGAAAAAGTTGTAGCAACGAGCCCTAAGAGTGTATCGATCTGTGTGGAGGAAAATCTGAGGTGTTGGAAGACATCACAGTAATCTCTGGATGTAGAAATTTGGTTCTTGCATCCCCCCATACTTCTTCGAGTGAGACTGCAGCCTGTGCTACACAAGTTGTTTCCGAAAGGGCCAGTAGTGTAGGGTTTTGTTGGTTGGCACAGCTAACTTTGAACCTAGGTCAGGACCCCCCTAAGCCAACAATATTTTGGTGGATACTGGAGTTTATTGCTCAAATGAGGGATCTCTTTCCCTATCTTGTGAATAATTTGGATGATGGTTTAAAATACATGGAGTTTGAGATCAAGTTGAACAAATGTATCGAAGAAGATTGGATGTAGAGTGTATGGATGGTGGAGGCTCACATTTTTCACTAGCTCAATCATTTTCTCTCATGGGGTGGTCGTCTAGTGTTAGTAAACTTTGTTCTTAAGAGCGTTTATATATATTGGAATGATATTATGGGGTGGTCGTCTAGTGTTAGCAAAGTTTGTTCTTAAGAGCATTCATATATATTGGAATGATATTATTTTGGTAACCAAAGAGTTGGGATGATAATAAAGCCCCAAAGAGTCTTGGGGGGTGGCATCTAAAAGAGATTCACTACTTTGCCAAAGCACTGGCTATGAAAAATTTATGGAGATTAACATAGGAATCTTCCTTGTGGTTCAAAGTTATGCAAGAAAAATATTTTCCTAAGATTTCTATCGTGGATTGGTTAAGAGTGCCCAAAATTCTACGAATGGTGCATTTGTATGCAAATCTCTAGCTAGAGCCTTCGCTTTGATAGGAAAATGGACTTCTTGGCATGTGGGGGATGGCTTCTAGGTTAGAATTTGCCATGATACATGGTATAGTGTAGGCGATGATAGATGTTTCTATTCTTCTCTCTTACATGATCTTGAAATGTTGAACATCTCTTTTTTGGTCGATGCCCGAGCATGGCTTCAACATATTAGAAGTCGATTAAGTTTGAAGTCTTCTTCTAGGGACTTGGGACTCCTGGGTGAAAATGTAGTTGATTGGGGAGGATTTATCAACCTTCATGTTGAGAACCATGTTTATCTCAGATAAAATGTTCCATATTTTCTCTTTTGGTCAAAAAATCCCCTCTTTGGTGCCTACATTTCCAAGTTCGGTTACAATGCATTTTTGAAGATAGTTTCTCTAAGAATAGAATTTGGTGGTGGAAGTTTATTTTGGGAGTCAAGTCCCCTCTGAAGGAAAAATCAATTGCATGGTTGGCTCTTAGCGATATACTTCTCACTTGGGGTAATCTAATAAGGCATAGATGGTGTGGCCCAAATCTATTTCCTCTCTACAAAATATAGGAATAATATCATTCTCATCTCATTTTATGATGTGGTTATGCCTCCCAGGTCTGTGATATTATTTAGAGATATTTTAGACCAAATTTACAATGGGTGGGTGTGATTCTCTCTAATTCTTTTAGAATGTGGTGGTCTAATAAAGTAATTTCCTTATACAAAGGATCACCTTTCTTGTTGATTTCCTATGTATGGTGTTCTTGGAACCAAGCAGCTTTCCAGGATAAGTTTGTTCCCTTGGTTACATGTGTAGACAAGGTGGTAGCCTTGGCTGAGGAATACAAGTCATACCCTGCTTAATTTAAGCCGAGGGTCACGTGTCTTCCTGAAATTGATTTCATATCCCTCTGGAGGTACTTCGATGGAGCTATCCAGGTCCATGATACACAATGCA
The DNA here is from genome assembly GCA_031772625.1 of Pinus tabuliformis. NCBI lineage: Eukaryota > Viridiplantae > Streptophyta > Pinopsida > Pinales > Pinaceae > Pinus > Pinus tabuliformis. The sequence goes on from CM062820.1 coordinate 1,396,741,293, forward strand.
ACGTCAAGGTTGTCTTGTATTTGAGTCACACTCGATACTTATATGTTTGTTATTGATTTGATTAAGAATATTAGTTTTTTTGTGCCAAGATCCTCCTCAGATTATAAACAAATTTTATTCGTGTGCTTAAGGATTCATGAGTTTATTGCAAGTGAAAGTGAGTTTTTATGTTAATTTTATGAGCAATTTTAACATAAATAAGAAATTGAATAGAAACATATAAATGTACAGAACATCACCAACAACACATCACAACAGGAACATGATGAAGGAGTTCACCCCTCCTGGGCTACGTCTCCTTGGTATAGCTTCCAATGGCTTGGGCCTCTCTATTATGCTAAAATGTGTAAAAATGTGTGTTTACAATGTTCAAATGCTTCTATAACCTACTCCAATGAGTCTAGAATGTCCAAAAAATGGCTACCTAGCCTCTTTTTGCACTTAATTTGGTAAACAAACTAGAGAAGTTATGACCTCTCCTAGTTTCTCCACTATTTGCTCCACAAATTGCCCAAAATTCGACATCAAAACCTCATTTTCACCCAGATTTCCACTAACGACCACCAAATATGCTGAAATATGAGTGGATTTGTCAGACAGATAATTTGGCTGTCGGGGCCTAAAAATGTGGAAATTAGGGACATATGGGGGGGCCATGAGACTAGGGGCTAGCCCTCGACGCTGGACCCTTTCCTTCAGTGGTCGTATAATTGTTAGCAGCTAGTGGTAGCGGTGTTCACATGGTGGTTACCTCGACTATCAAGCATTGGTAGTTTTCCCCAACAATCGTTTAAACGTTGGCGGCTTTGAGAGTGTGTTCACATGGGCGGTTAAGTCCGCCCCAACCTCCAAACTATGTGGCATAACTCTTTAAATATAATATGTGGTCTACGTATGTTAAGAACTATTGTGTGGTGCATTGGCAATCGGATTTGTTGTATGTTGGGAGGTCGGGGTTCAACCCCTGTTGCCTCCACCCGGACTATAGCAAAATTTTTGGTGGCCTCCCGGGCTGCCATGTGGCAACCTCCAACTGGGCCACATATCAGCTCGTGGTTGGCCATCATTCCAACCAATAATAACCACTTAAAATTTGACCAATCAGAATGTGCCACTTGGCACGATTTAATTAGTCAAGGAGCCCTTTGACCAAGTCAAAATCTACATCACCTGCCCAGTCAGCACCACGTCAATAGTACGGACTACTGACTAGGTTGTCATTTTTTTCAAAATTCGCATGTTTGGGAAAGTGAATAGAACTTGTTTCTAAAGTCATATGGAGTTTGTTTCATGTGAAATGAGTTGTGCCAGATTCAGGATGACGAGGACTATAAGGTCTCCCAGGTTCCACACCAATATGACAACTTTGAAATTTGAGCTATTTTTTTAGCACTAATCATTCCTCCCCATTGGAAGCCTTTTGGACCCCAAAAGATCACTTTCTGTTGTCCAATAGGTGAGGGTACAGTTCCCTCACCTTTCCAATCACTATCCATTTTTCCTTTGAAGGATTTGTTCCTTTGAGCCCCACTCGAAGGTAATCCACATTCCCTCGTTTTGACGACCTTGTTCTACTGTCAAGAATGGTGTCTTGTTGTAGTTCATCAAGGTATTCAGGAGAAAAATCCTCTATGGAAGGAATTTGGACATTTTCTCCTTGATCTTCAATCAAAAGAGGCTCATACAACCTTAAGTTCTCAACATTAACAACAACATAAATTTTCATATATGAAGGAAAATCCAACCTGAAGGCATTGTTACCAATCTTTTCCAAATTCTAAATGGACCATATCTAATTGGTTTTAGCTTTTTACCTTCTCCTTGGAGCCTCTCTTTTCTAATTTGAAGCCAAACTTCATCACCAACTTGGAACTTGTGATCTACACAATGCTAATCACACCTTGCTTTGTACTTTCCTTGACTCTTTTCAAGTTGTTCTTGAACTCTTTGGTGTATCAATTGGATTTGTTCAATGAACCTTCTTGCTTTTTCTATGTCACTATGACCATCAATAGCAACATCTTTTCCAAAAATTAAATCCAAAGGAGACTTAGGAAAGTATTCCAAACATGCCTCAAATGGGTATGTTTTAGTTGAAGAGTGCTTGCCCCAGCTGTAAGCATGCTGAATATAGTGAAAATGTTTATCCCACAACTTAGGATGCTTGCTACAATACCCACGAAGAAGATGTATCACTGTCTTGTTCACCACCTCTATTTGACCATCTGTTTGTGGATGAAATATTGTACTCTTTTTCAATTTGGTATCCATGAATCCCCACAAGCTTGACTAAATATTCCCAACAAATCGAGAATCTTGATCACTAACAATGGATGTGGGAAATCCAAAATGCACCCATACATTCTGAAAGAATAACTGAGTAGTTTTTTCAGTTGTAACTTCCTTTTTACATGGCATCAAAATACACATTTTTCTGAAACTATCCACAGCTACATACAAATAATCATGACCTCTTTTTGACAATGGAAGACCTCCTACAAAATCCATACAAACACTCTCCCATGGACGTTAAGGAACTGGAAGTGGTGTGTTGAATCCTAACTTCCTATTGCTAGGCTTACTGACTGCACGTAGTGAACATCCTTTAATAAAACATGACACACTTTCAAGCATACAAGGCCAATAATAATACCTAATATGTAGATGTGCCATTGTCTTACTTACACTGAAATGACCAACAATAAGAGAAGTATGTGCCTCTCTTATGATTGTTGACTCTTTCTCACCATGGATTACAAATCTTACCAAGATGGTACAGCAAGTTATCATTCAAATGATAATCGAATTCCTCTACTTGGTTATCTTGACTCAAGCTTGCATACACATCCTGAAAGTCATTGTGTAATGCATATTGTTCAATATAACTTTCATGCAAAACAAAATTATGCTTGAGTAAAGTAGCTGCACTAACAATAGGCCTAGAAATCATATCAACAACTTTATTGTAGATAACTTTATTATACCTGATTACCAAGTGGAATTGTTGAAGAAAACCCATCATTTGGAAGTGCCTTGATTGCTGCAATTTGATTCAGATTACAAGTATTGAAATGGTTGACGATAAGTGTGAATGATTGTTTCCTTACCCATCAAGTAGTGGTTCCATTTTTTCACACTTTGAATGAATGCATACAATTCCCTGTCATATGTAGTGTAGTTAATCACTAAACCATTGAATGTTTCCAAATGAAAATAGATAGGCTTATCATTTTGCATAAGGACTGCACCCATGGTGTAGTCACTAACATCAGTCTAAATCTCAAATGACTGTCTCAAGTCTGAAAGACTGAAGTGAAAGTACTAGAGATGAACTGATATGTTCCTTCAATGCATGAAAGGCCTTTTGTTACTTTCCTCCCCATTGAAAAACTTTTCTCACACTTGTCAATGCATGCACAGGAGCTTCTATAGAAGAAACGTTAGCAATGAATTTCCTCCAATATTAGGTTTCCCAAAAAACTTCTTACCTCAGTAATTGTCTTGCGCCCTGGCCAATTTGAAATGACATCAACCTTGGAGGGATATATTTTCAACTCACCTCCTCCAAAAATATGACCCAAGTAAAGTAAAGAAGTTTTTCCAAACTCACACTTTCACATCTTTAAATACAATTGTTATTTCTTTAAGACGTCAAGTACCTTTCTCACATGCGTGACATGTTCATCACAAGATTTACTGAAAATTAAGATGTCTTCTAAGTCAAATATAACAAATTCATCAAGAAATTTCCTCAACACATCATTCATCACACACATGAATGTAGCAGGAGCATTACATTAAGAAAAAGGCATAACTAGCCATTCAAACAAAACTTGTTTTGTTTTGAATGTTGTCTTCAAAATGTCTCCTTCAGTAATTCTAATTTGATGGTAGCCACTCCTTAATTCCAACTTAGTAAAATACTTTGCATCTTTCAATTGCTCAAGTAAATCATCTATTCTAGGTAGTGGGTAACAGTTCTTTACCATAATATTGTTCAATACATGGAAGTCCACACACATGCACCATGTTCCATCCTTCTTTGGCACCAAGGCAATAGGTGAACCACATGGTGAAGATGGCCTGATGATCCCTTTATCCAACAACTCTTGAATTTTTTTTTTAACTTTTTCACTTTCCATCATTGACATCTTGTACATGCCAATGTTAGGAAGAGGACAAGCTTGTTGCAATTGTATCTCATGTTGGATTCATCTCTTGGGAGGTAATCCTTTTGGTTCCTGAAACAATTCATCGTATTGGTTAACTACATCAACCAATTCAGATTTAAAATTTGAATCAAAACCTTTAAAAGCTTCATTATCAACATCATTTTTGGGTTTGACCATTAGAAGCACAAATTATTGCTTGAATTCATTAGTCTATTCATCTGCCCTGCATTAACAAGTGAAAGATTTAGTTTCTTGCTATGAGCCCTCACAATATATTCTACTCCATATTTGAATAAATGATAATTTTTTTCATGTCTATGGAAGATATTTTTTCTATCATAGAGGTACGGGTTGCCCAAAACTATACCACATATGTCTAATGGCACAACATCAAGCTCCACTTCATCTATGAGATTTGTACTAGTGGCAAATTTCAATTTACACTTTCTAGTAACCTGCAATTGTGCATTGTCACATGCCCATCCAAGTGGATATGGTTTATGATGTGAAATGGTTTTCAACTTTAAACTTTCGACAATATTTTCAGAGACAAGATTGGCTTGAGAGCCACTGTCGAAAAGTGTATCAATTTTTCTATGTTTTGGGATCACCCTCATGTGAAAAATTTCTATCCTCTTCTTTTCATTTGGAGTTTCATTTTGTGAATTTTAAGTATTATTGCTAGCAATGGATTCTTTTCCTTACATACCCGTGGTTGTAATTTTAGTTTCATCACCCGAATCGGATCCCAAATCCTGTTGAGTGGTTGCAATTGCCTTTTGTTTTCCCTTGTTGTTGAATTTTTTTGGTTTCATTTTTACATGAAGCTTCCAACAATGACCTTCATCGTCACCCTCTTTGGAATAATGTTTGCATGTTAATTTATCTCCTTCCTTCTTGATAGATGCATTTTTCTTTCCCTTCCCTTTGAAACCCTTTTCTTTTTCTTTACCCTTAAATGGATTTTTACTACCTTATTCTAGAGTGTTTTTCCCTCTTGCCTCAAGATGAGTGGCTTGCACACACACACATCATCTAGCTTATTCAGATTAAACATTGAGATAGTATGCCTAAGGTAACTGTGTAAATCCCCTATGTACTTCAGCAACGTGTCTTGTGATTGCAAATCTACACCTAACATGAGAGACCTTTTCTTGAATTCTTGGGTGTAATCTTGCACATTTTTACCTTTAAGTTGTCTAAAGTTCTGCCAATTCATGATGGCTTTCTACATATAAGATAGAGGGTATAATTGTCGGTTAATTGCAGCAATGAAATCAAACCAAGAAATTGAGATCTTATTGTGTTTTTTTTTATCTCCTCTTGTGTCTTTGATTCCCACCATACTAGTGTTGCACCCTCCATTCTCAAGGAAGTTAACTGAATGTTTATGTCATCCTCTTGAAGGTTTTGAATTCTACAATAGACCTACAACTAACAAATCCAATTATCAAGCTTATCTGCATTCACTTCACCATTATACATGGGCATCTAAAAAAAACTTCAAGTTTTAATAAGGGTGATTTACCAGTTCCTTTTGAGGTATGTTGATGAGTATGTGCAAGGGTTGTGTTAGTGGAAGAGGGTGAAGGTGCATATGAAGAAGAAGATGAAGAAGATGGTGGAGAGGGTGGAGGTTTACCTCCATTTCCATTACCTCCTCCTGAAGAACCTTCTCCTTTCAGAGCTTTGGAGCTTTCACCCTGCATTTTGGTATTCCACTCTTCATAGAGGACCTTCACCATCCCTGTCATATCCAAGAAAGCCTTCTTGACGACCTTCTCATCTTCTGTCATGTTTGTATGTTCTCCTTCATGAGACATGATCACTGGAGTCTCAACTGAAACTTGAGGAAGAAATAGTGTTGGAGATTGTGGCAACCTTTCCCTCCTTCCCCTTAACCCAACTTTAGGGCTTCCAACTAGCTTCCCTTCTCCTATTTTGAGTTTTAACCTTGTAAGCATGACATAAACTGTTAGGGTCGCACCCTAACCCTCTTATTTATGTAATAGGATTGAGTCATAGTTATAGTTAAGTAAAGAGTCAATAAATCCCATTTTAATAATTGTAAGTGGTTAACCCGCATTTAATGACGGGACCACAGTTAGTTGCAAATGGGCCGTGGTATTAGATAGATGGTATTAATAAGAACCATGGTATTTCCCCATGGTATTGCATGTATGAATCCTATATAAAGGATAGAGACTCCTTGCGAGGAGCATGGTGTCTTATTTTGTAATCGAGCTCAGCTCTATTGGAGGTTACCCCCTCGAAGAGGCAAGTGAAATATGCTTTCTGAATAATAAATACTTGCTGTTATTGATCATTGTTCTATGTTCTGGGTATATTTATTTGCATATTTGGTATTCTGGTATCGTCTTGCAGGTTAAGAGCATAACAAGTGGTATTAGAGCGCTTTCCAAGGCTGGTGGGATCTCCATTTTTTAGCAATTTTTTTTTTGGCTAGAGATGTGTTCCGGCGTCTTTAAACCATGGGATCTGTCATTGAGCACATAAACATGCAGATTTGGGGAGATATGCACACAGGAAATACAAGAGGTGGTCACTCTTCTTGGACTCCCTTGTAACCCCTGTGGGTACCCCTTCGAGTAGTAGTGCATTAGACAAAACTGCGCACGGACTGTCTTCCAAGTACCCTCTAGGTATATCAGAAGCCCCCTAGCTCCCTTAAAACCTCGCCATAGATAAACCGTCGACCGTCTTGCTGCTACAGTGCACTGAGAACATCACTCGGAGAGATTACTCGCCCGTACGATAGGGTAGTCGGGTTGTATGGCTAAGGGTATGGTTGATACTTCTTGGTTAGTGCCCTGAAAAATTGGGTCGAGTACTATTGTCAGACCCTTATGTAGCACCTGACACTCCTGGAGACCATAGTTCCCTTCTCTATCTCGGGATCACGCATAATCTCTGCCAGATGAGATCTTGCAAGTGGGGTTTTGCAGCAGCAGCAACAATCAGTTCTGTCGTTCAGATTTATCCGAACAGCCATTCAGATCTATTAGATCCATCAGATCCATAGTAGTAATCAGTTCCTCCGTTTAGATCTATCAGATCAACCATTCATATTTCTTAGATCCATCAGATCCGCCATCCAGATCTGAGTAGTTGTGTGGGTTCCTATACCGGGGCATGATTTTTGTAGGACTTTTGGTAGGGTTGACATTTCTGGGATTCGACGACTGTAGTATTCCTAAGCAAGGAGTAAAACTCCATTAGGAGTAAAAAAAAAAAAAGAGTCTGAGCCCCCTCGGGGTGCTTATTGTTGACTTAGCCCATAAGAATGGAGACGACAAGCTGAGCAAGGTGGTACCATTCAATTGTTAGTGCCAAAAAATTCGGGCGGTCCCAAATTTCAAGTAAATTGGGTCGGTGCATGGTACAAACTAGAAATCAAGCTATGGCGAATGAGAGGAATGACAACCTTGAATCATCCTTGAAAGAAATCCAAGCGTAGCTGAAGGAAATAACTATATCACTCTTTCAGGGCAAGGTGGAGGCATGCAAGGAGGCATATATTAGCAATGAAAACAATGAGGGTGAGTCTAGCTAGTCTCTTCACCTCTTTGGCACCCCCTAACCATCCCATCTGCGACCTCCCAAGTTGGACATGTATAAATTTGATGGCTCTAACCTGGCTACATGGATAGCACAAATGGAGCAATATTTCACACTGAATTACATCTTGGATAATACGACTCAGCTTAGTGTGGGTATCATGTACTTGGACAATGAAAGATGGCAATGGTGGCAATGGCATCAACGTTGCTATGGATGGCCCTTGACGTGGGATACATTCAAAAAATCTCTTATGGATCGCTTTGACCATGAATCTAATTTTTTGGGCCATCTCACTCAGCTCAGACAGACAGGAATAGTGGATGAATATATTACAGCCTTTGAAGCCTTAGCTTTCTGCACTGGAGGTCTACAAGATGAGTTCTACATGGAATGTTTTTTCAGTGGTCTCAAAGAAGCCATACAAGCCCACGTTCGACTACACCACCCTCCCTCATGGTTGCAGGCTTACAGGATAGCTCGTGAAGTAGAACATGCGTTAGAAGCCTAGTCAAATCACCCAAATTTCACTGCCAAGGATCACCCCCCACAGGCTCACAACACTACCCAAACACTCAAGGTTCAAAAGGTGTCACCTACAGAAATGGTGGAAAGAAGAAAACAAGGATTATGTTACTACTATGATGAAAAATACTCCCCCGAGGATAAATGCAAGGAGCCCAAATTCTTTCAAATTGATGCTACTGATCACAGTTCATCGGAGGAAGCCCCACCACTTGAGGAACTAGAGGAGGAAGAAGAGGACAAACAGAAGGACAATGTACCTGAAGAACCATTTATTTCGCTGCATGCTTGGCAGGGATTTCTTTGCCTCAAACTCTCAAAATCAGAGGTTTTGTTAAGCATCACCCAGTAGTAGTCTTGATTGATAGTGGAAGTACACATAATTTTATCCATCAAAGAGTCGCGGAAGCAGTGCATTGTTTTGTATGAGCCGTTTCTAACTTCCAAGTCCAAATTACTGATGGGGGAACAATGAAATGTGAAAGCCGCTATGAAAATGTCAAAATTCAAATGGGGGATTATTAGTTAAAGACCCACATGTTTGCCATACACATGGGAGGGTGCGACATTGTCCTAGGTGCTGAATGGCTTTACACACTTGGTCCAATCACAATGGATTTCTAGGAGTTATATATGAGCTTTAAGTAGAACAACCACACACATACCCTCTGCGGACTCCAGGCGGGAGTTCCCTCTATCATAAGCTGACATTAGATGGAAAAATTGTTAAAAAAGGGCCATCATGGAGTTATAGCTCAATTTAATGCCATCCAGGCCTTCGAACCCCATTCTCTTCAGATTCATCCTGAGATGCAACAAACCTTAAATAACCATCTGCCAGTCTTTGACAAGCCTCATGAGCTTCAACCCTCGAGAGGGGAACATGATCATAGCATCACTTTGGTCCTAGGGGCCCAACCACCAAATGTGCGCCCATATAGATATCCGTTTGCCCAAAAGAATGAAATAGAAAAAATAATCAAGGAACTTTTGGAAGCAGGTGTCATTCGTCCCAACATTAGTCCTTATTCATCACCGGTGGTCATGGTTCTCAAGAAGGATGGAGAATGGAGTATGTGTCTAGACTTTAGAGCCCTTAATAAGTTGACAGTCAAAGATAAATTTCCCATCCCGGTTGTTGATGATTTGCTGGATGAACTAAATGGGGCTCAATTCTTCACTAAGCTAGATCTTGGCTCAAGCTACCACAAAATTCGCATGAAAGAAGTCGACATTCCAAAGACTACTTTCTGAACTCATGAAGGCCATTATGAGTTCTTGGTCATGCCCTTCGGTCTTTGTAATGCCCCATCCACTTTTCAGAGCCTTATGAACCACCTGCTCAAACCATATCTCAGAAAATTTGTCCTTGTTTTGTTTGATGACATCCTCATCTACAGTCACACTTGGGCCGCACATCTTAAGCATGTAGATTTGCTCTTGCAACTGCTCCACGAGCATAAATTATTGTTAAGATGTCCAAGTGTTCTTTTGGCATGGAAGAAGTTGAGTATTTGGGACACATTGTGGGGTGTGAAGGTGTTAGGATGGACCCCAAAAAGATCCAGGCAATGCAGGATTAGCCTCAACCTAAGACCTTGAAGAGCCTGCAAGGATTTTTGGGTCTCACGGGCTATTATCACAAATTTTTCCACAATTATGGTCGCATTGCAAGGCCCCTCACTCAACTCCTCAAGAAAAATTCATTCCTCTGGATTGATGAAGCACAACAGGACTTTACAGCTCTCAAAAATGCCATGTGTTCCACTCCAGTCTTAGCACTACTCGACTTCACCAAATCTTTTGTCATTGAATTTCATGCTTCGGGTACGGGCATTGGGGCGGTCTTAATGCAGGAAGGTCAAACCTTGGCCTTCACAAGCCAACAACTAAGTGGGAAGAATCTGGGACAATCTACCTATGAGAAGGAGATGATGGTCATCTTACATGCAGTAGATACCTGGCGACCATACTTATTGGGGCGACACTTCCAAATCTGCACAGACCATCAAAGCCAAAAAAACAATTTGGAGCAACGCCTATCCTCACCACAAAAAAATAAATAGCTCGCCAAAATGCTGGGATATGATTATGATATAATTTATAAGAAAGGGTGTGAAAATATTGTAGTAGATGCATTATCTTGCCAATTTGAGGAGGAAAGTACCCTGCTCGCAATTTCCCTTCCCATTCTAGAATGGATTTAAGAGGCTTGCAAGGAATGGTTTTCACATCCCTGGCTCTCCGAACTCATTACTCAATTGCAGGTGGATCCAAATTCCACCGAGGGCTACTCGTGGCAGGATGAGATTCTTCACTACAAGGATAGAGTCGTTATATCACCAACATCCACCCTCAAAAGTTGCATTTTGGCAGAGTTGCACTCATCTCCCACTGCAAGAAATTCAGGCTTTCAGAAGACGTATGCTTTCACTCGAAGATCATTTTTTTGGATAGGCATGAAAAAGGACATTCTTACTTTTGTAGCTGAATGCAACATCTTTCAGTGCCACAAAGGAGAGTCAGTCAAAGCACCAAGCACATTACAACCATTTCCCATTCCGGCATCAATATAGACGGAGGTTTCTATGGATTTCATTACAGGTCTTCCAAAGTCAAGAAACAAGTTATTCATCATGGTGGTTGTGGACAGACTTTCTAAGTATGCTCATTTTTGCACCCTACCCCACCCTTTTACACTAACTTTGGTCGCTTAATATTTCATGGATCAGATCTTCAAATTGCATGGCATGCCCACTTCCATTGTGTCTGATCGTGACCCGGTCTTCACTAGTAACTTTTGGCAGGAACTCTTCCGGCTACAAGGTACCCAACTACAACTCAGTACTTCCTATCATCAACAAACTGATGGTCAAACTGAAGTAGTCAACAAATGTATGGAAACCTACCTTAGGTGTTTCACTTCAGAAAAGCAACATCTCTGGGTACAGTGGTTACTTCTAACTAAAAGGTGGTACAACACCAACTATCATGCCACCGCCAAAATGACTCCATATGAAGCAGTTTATGGTCAACTCCCTCCTTCCCCTACTTCTTATATCAAGGGGTGCTCGAAGGTACAAGCAGTGGATCAAATCCTACAGAACCGAACAACCATGCTGACCCGTCTTAGAGAGAATCTTCATCAAGCTCAAAACCGCATGAAGCAACAGGTAGATCAATATTGCTCAGAATGCTAATTTCAAGAAGGGGATCAGGTATTTTGAGGCTGCAACCATATAAGCAAACATCACTCAAAGACAAGGGTTGTCAGAAAATATCTCCAAAATTCTACGGACCGTATCAAGTACTTCAACGCATTGGAGAAGTGGCCTACAAGCTAGCTTTGCCACCCACTGCAAAAATCCATCCAGTTTTCCATGTCTCATGCCTCAAGAAAGAGATGTGGAACAATTGCAGAATTCAAACCAGTCTACCTAAACTGGATGACGAAGGGTCAATCTGGCTCCAACCTGAACAGGTCCTGGACACATGAGAACGACACCTACGTGGTCGCATGATCAAGGAAGTCCTCATCAAATAGAAAGACACCTCTCCGGAAGATGAAACATGGGAACCATCCACTATTCTTCAGCATTTTCCACAGCTTTAGCCTTGAGGACAAGGCTATTCTTATGGGGGAGGGCATGTTAGGGTCCCACCCGAACCCCCTTATTTATGTAATAGGATTGAGTCATAGTTATAGTTAAGTAAAGAGTCAATAAAGCCAATATTAATAATTGTAAGTGGTTAACCCACATTTAATGACGGGACCACAGTTAGTTTCAAATGGGCCATGGTATTAGATAGATGGTATTAATAAGAACCATGGTATTGCCCCATGGTATTGCATGTATGAATCCTATATAAAGGATAGAGACTCCCTGTGAGGAGCATGGTGTCTTATTTTTTAATCGAGCTCAGCTCTATTGGAGGTTGCCCCCTCAAAGAGGCAAGCGAACTTTACTTTTTGAATAATAAAATACTTGCTGTTATTGCTCATTGGTCTATGTTCTAGGTATATTTCTTTGCATATTTGGTATTCTGGTATCGTCTTGTAGGTTAAGAGCATAACATAAACTTGCAAATAATTAAATCCTTCTTGCACAAAGCAAACCTAGTACTCTGATACCAAAATGATCTGATTAAGAATATTAGTTTTGTTGTGCTAATATCCTCCTCAGATTATAAACAAATGGTATTCACGTGCTTAAGGATTCATCAGTTTATTGCAAGTGAAAATGAGTTTTTATGTTAATTTTATGAGAAATTTTAACATAAATAAGAAACTAAACATTAGCACATAAATGTACATAACATCACCAACAACACATAACAATAGGAACATGATGAAGGAGTTCACCCCTCCTAGGCCATGTCTCCACGATCGAGCTTCCAATGGCTTAGGCCTCTCTATTATGCTCAAATATATAAAAATATATGTTTACAATGCTCAAATTCTTCTGTAACCTACTCCAATGAGTCCAAAATGTTCAAAAAATGGCTACCTAGCCTCTTTCTGCACCCAATTTGGTCAAAAACTGGAGACGTTATGACCTCTCCTAGTTTCTCCACTATTCGCTCCACAAATTGCCCAAAATTAGGTATCGAACCCTCATTTTTGCCCAGATTTCCACTAACGGGCCACCAAATCCACCAAAATTCGAGCAGATTTTTTGGACAGATAACTAGGCCATTGAGGCCTAAAAACGCAGAAATTAGGGTCATATGGGGGGGGGCATGCACCTAGGGGCTAGCCCTCGACACTGACCCCTTTCCTCCAGCAGTCGCATAATTGTTAGCGGCTAGCGGTAGCGGTGTTCACATGGTGGTTACCCTGACGGTCAAGCTGTGGTGGTTCTCCCCGACGGTTGTTTAAACGTTAGCGACTTTGAGAGTGTGTTCACATGGACGGTTAAGTCCGCCCCAACCTCCAAACTATGTGGCGTAACTCTTTAAATATAATCCGCGGTCTATGTATGTTAAGAACTACCACGTGGTGCGTTGGCAATGGGATCAGTTGTATGTTGGGAGGTCGCAGGTTTGACCCCCACTGTCTCTGCTCGGATTATAGCAATAATTTTGGTGGCCTCCTGAGCTGCCACATGAAAGCGTCCGGTTGGGCCACACGTCAGGCCGTGGTTGGCCATCATTCCAACTAATAATAACTACTTAAAATCTGACCAATCAAAATGTGCCACTTGGCACGATTTCATTAGACGAGGAGCCCTTTGACCATGTCAACATCCACATCACCTGCCCAGTCAATGCCACGTCAGTAGTACAGATTGCTAACTGGGATGTCATTTTTGTTTTTAAATTCACCTGTTTGGGAATGTGAACAGAATTATTTTATGAAGTCATAAAGTGTCTGTTTTGTGTGAAACGAGTTGTGATGAATTCAAGATGGCGAGCACTACACAGTAGTTTGGGTTCCACACCAATCCAAAAACTTTGAAATTTGAGCTATTTTTTGAGCACCTGATCAGTTATGCTCTTCGTAGAGGTTCGAAAATAAATTTGAGTTTGCATCCTTATGGGTGCTATTGGAAGTGGCCTGGAAAAGAGGATTTTTGAGTCTCTACATGATAGTCCACTAAAATATTGTCATATATTGGGGAAATCATAGGACCATAGTCAATATTACAGGCCTTGACACAATTCTCTAAGACATCAATGTTGTTAAAAACACCTTTGAGCACATAAGTGTTTTTCATATCTTACGTGAGATCAACGTCAAAACTAATGGCCTCTCTAGGGAAGCTCTCTAACAACATTTTGGCATGATTTGATACTGTGAATTTACTGATGGTGAATATATTGAGTCAATGGAGATCAATCTCTCCTTTTAGCTTTCCTTTGTTTTTCTCCATTGCAAATATTTTTTGCTTTATGTCAGGTTCAAATTATGATTACAAGGGACTACTCCCCTTTAAATTTTGGTTTTTTGGGATAGTTGGGAAACAATAAGTCATTTACAGTGGATGAATATGTCTAAAAATGATTGCTGATAGGCGAACTATGTATATATTTTCTTCTCATTACTATACACAATTTTTTTCTTTGAAAAAATGCAAAAGGAGATAGTTAACTCATCTTTGTTATCATTATTATTTTTTCAATTAAACAATGATAGATTTAACATTTATATATATATTTTTAACTTTTATTCAAAGAAAATTATTCTTAACTAACAATATTAGCTTCATCTTATTTGTTGGAAAGTTTGACTTGCTAGAAAAAATTGTATTTTTAATAATTCTCAAGTGCTTCTTCAATCAAGAGAAATGAAAGCTTTGCATTTTTTCTCTTAGTTTCGATCCAAAAAATCATTAAAACCCTCCTCTACAAAGGTTGGATCCTGCAGAGATAGCTTGGCTTACAACATCTTCTTTTAGTTCTATTAGCAATTGGATATTGAGGATCACTAAAAGGTTGAATAGAGAGGCATGGAAACTTCGTCTCTCATTATTAGAATTCAAAAGCTAGATGCAAGATTCTTCTTATTTCATACTTAGCTTAGATGGTGCATCAAAAACAAATCCAGAGTGGTAAGAGGGAGAAGGTTTATCTATGGCTCTAGTGAAAAACAAAGTCTTAAGAGTACTCATTGGGTTTGGGAAAGATGATAAAGAATCCGGAAAAATCCTATGGCTTACTACAAGGCACCCTCCTTGCCAAATAAAATCAGGTTTCCTCTCTCATTGTGTTGGGGGACTCTCTTATTATCATTCAGCACATGGTTAAAGATTTATCTCCAAGAGAATTTTCTGGATAATCTCTTAGAACTTGTCAAGAAGGAAACAAAATATATCCATTTTATGAGTTATAAGCACATATTACAGGATAATAATAAGGAAGTGGATGGATGTGCCAATATGGGATGCAACCTTAAATTTGGTGAATTGATGGTTAATGGCCAACCGAGGTCATCCTTCATTCTTTAGTAATATTTCCAATGAAAAGTCATGCATCATAAAATTGCACCATAAACTAGGACTATATATACTATAAATTTTGCTTTATTTTGGGGCTCCATTGGGAGGTATTTACCTCCGAAAACCCCCCTATGTCTGTGTGAATAATGTAACTCTCGATATGAAAGTTTTGATTTTGGATAGGAAAGATAAGTCTAAAAGACTTAAACTTATGATGATGTATTTTTCATGAACTAGGCATGTATTTTGATCTAATACAAAAACTATCATTATTGTTAAAAAAAAAACAATATTAGCCTCAATCTAAAGAGGAAAAAGAAAATTGTTTATTTGTTAGAGAGGTTAATTAATGTAGCTTGGTTATACTTATTGAATTAAGTCCCATTAAATATGGCATGTGAAATCATTAACAAATGTAATGTGACCATACTCATTCAACAAGTTCTACAAGGTGGTTGGTGTGTAATAATTTATGAAATATAATAATAAAGAGAATTTGGCATGGTTCTTTAGGAATACTCATGAGGAAGTATATATGCACATGCATATAATTATATTAAGCATGTTGAATTTGCATTGTAATAAACATTGCTTGTGAAATGGTTCCTTTGTTGAGGAGTAATTGTAGGTGCTTCCCTACCTTAAGATTATTCTTCATATTATTATGTTGGCTCATTTTGCATGCTAAACCTCCTTAAAGTACATGAAATTGTCAAAATGTAAGAGGAAGTATATTAGTGTCAAATGGGTAGGAAAATTTTAGGGGCTAAATTTCGTCAATGGAATAATTTCCATACTTTTCCCAAGCAAAATTCACTAATTCACATTTTCATTAAAAATCATTCATGCAAACTCTATAAGTTAAATTATTTTACTTTTAAAAATGCCAAATTTTCATAGCAACTATATAAAAAACTGATAAACTTGAAATTTTTTACAAAAATGTCACCAAAATTTTATAATTTGTATATTAAAGATTATCAAGATTTGCCAAGGTTTCTACACTTTGGAATAGATTTCCATCCTTCAAAATTTTCCTTGGAATAGGGATTTTTTTTATTGGATGGATAACTTACAAATTTTGATATTATATTGAATAACATCAACAAGCCAAAAGGGACCTACAAAGAATCACATCAAAACCCTTAATGGTGATAACATTAGAGTGAATGAGTAAGAAAAACCTACAAGCCAAAGAGGGCCCACAAGGCATCATATTGAAACACTCAACAATGATAACATTGGGGGTGAGAAAAGAAGGAAAACTACTATCTTTGAAAATGAGCATCAAGATTAAGAGTCCTCATTTAATGAAATGTGTGTGTGCGCGTGAAAAAACCTTTTGTATCCCACCTCACCTCACCCAACAATGGTTGCATTTAGAGAAACGATTTGAGTGGTCATTGAAATTTTAGGAAAAACTATTCAATGTTTATTACAAATTTCTAATACCTCTAAATATGCTACCTCTCTCTTACTAGATGACCAGTGTCTTCTAAACCTTCTTTTACCCTAGAAAGTTCAACTATGGTTAGCCAACTAAAAATAGTTTACAAATTTAATACATATCCAAGGTTGAGTTCAACTCAATTTATCTTTCGAAACCCTTGATTAAGACTCCCTAAGTTTAAATCACTTTTAAGTTCCAACTCAATCAAACTCACTACCATATCTAATAGTATAAGGTTGAGCCCTATTGCAATTCAAAAGTATGCTAGATAAAATTGTAAAGATATATAAAGTAAATTCTAATTTTATTGAGATATTTATATTTTCTAATTATTGAAAATAACAATTTACATAGTTATAAAATTTATTTACTTTAAGCTTTTCAATTAGATTTATATTATATGTTATTAAATTATTTTATTTAAATAATATGAATGAAAGTATTAATTTAAATTAAATGTAAAGGAAAATTAAAAATAAAAAAATAAAAAAAAAATATTTATGAATGGTGGAATTAGCTTTTGATTGAGAAATTAAGATTCACAGGCATATAAATTATCAAAATTATACAAACAACTTAAAAAATAATTAATAAAAATAAAAAAAATATTTAAAAATTATTAAATTATTATTAAAATTTATAAATGTAAAATTATAAATAATTTACGTTGAAAGTGGGTAAATACATCACATTGAGAATATTATAAAATAATTTAAAATTATATTAGGTAGATAAATTAAATTAAATTATCATAAATTTGTTTATATCTATATATATTTATTAATTAGGTATATAATATGTATGTAGGTATACACTGTGTGATGCGGCCATTTGTTGTCTTTTTCTCTATTTGGTTTCGAATGGCATGCTATAACAAATTACTTTCTTAAAAAAATATAAAAAAATTAAGAATAATAAAATTAAAAAAAAAACAGATTTCACAATTAAAACAAACCAACAAACTTACTTTATAATATTATTCTACAATCTAAAGCACCTTGAGAAATGAACCAACAATGATGTTTGGCCACCTAAAATGGTTTCAAAAAGATATAAAATCATTAAAAAATACACATATAACTTGGAAACGAGTTAGTAAAATCGTGTTTAAGTAGTGATGCTTAAACAGAGTTAGTAAAATCGTGTTTAAGTAGTGATGCTTAAACTAATTGTATAGAAAGTGTAAAAAATTAGAAATAAATTAGGAATGTTATTAAAATAATTTTGTATGTAAAGTTTTGTTTTATAAAAAATTAGTAGATCAATTTGATTTGATTTATTTTTATTTTTTGTTTTATTTTATATATATATATATTTTAAAGTTTGGTGGTATTTTTCTATTAATTTTTAGAAATAAGGCACGTTACATCTATATGTCCAAGAGTTACCTTGTTTAGTGGGAAATTAGGTATGTTGGCCAC
This sequence comes from Pinus tabuliformis, assembly GCA_031772625.1. Taxonomy (NCBI): domain Eukaryota; kingdom Viridiplantae; phylum Streptophyta; class Pinopsida; order Pinales; family Pinaceae; genus Pinus; species Pinus tabuliformis. The sequence continues at coordinate 1,396,759,378 of CM062820.1, forward strand.
CTAACTGCAAAATATACCATCCATAAGCAAAAAATAATAAGTTTGTCGAGCCATGCTATATATAAGTGAAAGTCTTTATACTTCCTATTCTCTAAATAGCTATAAACATAACTCATAATAAGTCTAAAACTATAGGACCAAAGCATTCAAAATGAAAACCATGGGTGCACTGCCACTGTTCATCAGTAGAATCCATCGAAGCAAGGCCCTTCACAGTAGAACCAGGCAACTCCAAGGGAGGTAAGCAAGAGATGTGCTACTCGAGTCAACTTAGTCAACCACTCTATTGCCGTAGTTGGAACTGAATTTTTTGCAATTCTTTGGTGAAATCTGAATTCATTGATTGCCCCCGATGGGCTGCATGCATGCCAGGTGGAAACTGTTCTAGAGCTTTCACCAGAATGTTCTTCATTATCTAGAATAGGCACATAATCTGCTTGTATTGCATTACTCTTCCATGAGTATGGCCTAGATCCGGGGCCACTTCTTGCCGCTCATCCATGTCCAAATCAAAGTCTTCCACTATCTGTTAGATTTCTTCTTCCCACTCTATGATCAATTGCCTAACTGGGTCGGAGGTGTTGGCATGGTAAGCTTGTGCTGCTTCATCAACTATACACGAGGTTGGCTTACGCCCTCGTTTCATACCAGCCGCCCCATTGGAGGAGATGGGTTGGCTTCTTGGTGATAGGGTTGCCTTTCTCTGCTTCTCCTTCCTTGGTTTCACCTCCATTGTTTTGTTTCCCTTCGCTAGAGCCATCTTGCTATCGCTACCTGTCCAATGCTCTTATTTTCCCTGCACTCTCAGCTTTCCATCAACCCAGGGCCGCAGGTTGGGTGCTCGACGCTGCCAAAGGTTTCACCCCCACTGCAAACCTACTTCAAATTGAAAAGACACCAGCTGAGTAAGGAACCCACTCCACTATCTACAAGTAACACATGATTCTAATGCCACTGTTTTTGCATGACTTCCTCTGCGCAATGAAGATATTAAATGAACTGGCCATACCAACTATTACCATGCCATCAGTGGTATAGCAACAATTTTCAACAATAGTTGATTTCATCAACTATAAATAATTACAGGAATTGAATGGGTTTGAGACGGCCGTAGCACTGAGCCCATATCCAGTTGAACCCCTTGCGTAGAGACCCCATACAAAATGCCCAGGCAGTGGGAATCAAGACCCCTTTGTCCATCGCAGACTTCAATTTCTCGACATTAATACAAACCCACCACCGATACCAAAGATGAATTCCACCCAAACAGAGGTTCCCAACACAGGAAAGTCGACACCAGAGGACCAAGTTGACCCATAAATTGACTGACCAGGCTTCTCTGCCTTCGCCCCTCTGCCACTAGGTGGTATATCTGGGATTTCTTGAGCCCCTAACTCTCCCTACACCACAAAAATTTGAAACACCCCCTCCATTCTCTACAGATCCAACGCCCTACCCATTCTTCCAGCCCCATGGGTGGGGAATTTCCACCTTCCCTATGCTCGACCATCTCAACCATGCATGCACCCATGAGAGACAAACAAATCCTAAATTCCAAAGACAGAGGGACTAGCAGAACTATGAACACGGACCAGACTTGGAGCCCATCAACACCATACCTCTGACCCATCCAGAACCCATCACCCCATAGGCTAGACACATTCAATTCACTGACCTAAGGCTGAATAAACTACTCCATTCTAACTAAACTTATAGGTTGAAGTCTGATAACATACAAGGATTGGCTACCAAATTCTGAGGATGTTGGCTGCCTCTGTTTGTCCCAAATTCCCCTTGCACACTCATTCCACAGGATTGAAAGCACCCACACTGTTCTCCTCAAAAAAAATAAATGAGGTTTTACCCTCTCCAACTGTCCTTAACACGTTGCCTCCATCATGCATTAACCTCGCATGCTTGCCGCCACCCCTCCAAATGTTAGCTGCATGTGGAGGGCAGTCATGATGCTCTTAATGAGCTACACTAATCCTTGGGCCCATACAAGCCCACTAGGGCCGACTCGCACTCCGATCAGGGATAATTTTATTGATTTTGATTAATATTATAATATTTCATTAATTTTATAGTAAAATTATTATTATTATTATTATTATTTTTAACATAGTCGGTTGCTATTTATATTCCAAAAGAAATTGGGAGACTGAGCTCCTGAAGTACAAGATTAAAGCCCGTAGGCAGAGCTTGGAGATGGTTTGTGAAACAAAATTCTCCTAAGCTTTTGTCATTTCTGACTTGAGGAAAACAAGAGCAAGTGAAGATTCTAACAAACTAAGACAATAGAAAACATAATTTTCAATACATATTAATCTATGCTATGGCTAATTTGGTGAGTTGTTGATTCATCTAGCTTGCTGTTGACTTCAACATTCTTGAAGCTTGAAGAGCTAGTGCTGGGAAAAATAAAATTATAAAAAATTTTAGACTATACATATAAATAAAGATACTAATTATTGAGGAATTATGAATTTTTGAGAAAACCTCTTATGGTGAGGGAGGTGATTGGAACTCTAGCCATCACAACTTTTTTTTCATGTTTCCCTCCCGTGGTTTCTTCATAGCCTCGATGGCATGCTCGTTGATGCCAATGCATGTTTCTAGCTTTTGTTGTCAGATGTGGTATTGTGTTTTCCCGAAGTTAGGTTTATTGCCACCTCTTGGTGTTGGTCTTGTTCGTGGCTCGGCTCTTTTGGGGCTTCAATGGTTTTTTGGTGCCCCACTTTGTCGTAGCTCCTGTGCTTTGCATGTCTAGGTTTCTATTGTCAACCCGCTCTCATTTGTTGGTTTTTTGGCCACCGATCTTCTAGTCAGGGTCTAATCGTGCTCTATTGTGGCATCTTCTCTTGGTTCGTGAGTGGTGGTTTCTTGTTGCTGCTTTCTTTGCTTGATGAATGAGCTTATGTGGGACAATCCACTTTGGATTGGCTATGTGGGCATTTTGATGTCTCTCAAGGGATCTCTTGAACCATGTATTTTTGGTAAACCTTATGGTTTTGTATGCGGGCATTTAGACCTTGTTTCTATGCTAAAGAATGCTTTATGTCCAGCTTCTCTTCATGGATTCTGACCTTGTACTTTCTGCTTTGTAAGATTTTTGTGTGGATTGCTAGAGACATTTTGTAATACTATTATTTCTATATTAGAGGAACTAGTATATTTTGGACTAAATGCTTTGAACTATGGGAAAATCCTATGGAATAAGCTTTTCTAAAATATATAAGAAAAATAAAATTTATTTATCAATCATAAATAAAATTACCATTTTTTCTTTAAAAATACTCATTATTATTATTTAATATTATATATAAATTCTCATTTAATTATGGTTTAATATTAAAATCTGAAATTACTAATCCATCCAAGATTATTAATATAGTATTGGTATATCAAACCTCTTTGTATAAATGGTCATCCAAGCCTGGTCATAAAAGTAACCCTATATGTGCCCCATATATGGTGGAAGTTGTATAATACCACTGATTGTGCGGACAAAATGAGTTACTAACATAGTACAGGGAAAAGTAAGCCATTGTTACCATTATACAAATGAGTTATGAATATGGTACATTGAAAAGTAAGTATTTAATTGGATAATACATATGAATTATGATAATAGAACCTTGACCGTCTGCATTTAGTTGAAGTGATAGATATGTTTAACGACGGAAAAGTTTAATCAGTTAGGGGAAGAAGTTGATGCTAACCAGATAAGTGGCACTTAATGTTGGGAGCAGATTTGCAAACAAAATAAGTGACATTTAATGTTGGAACCAGGTCACAACTTAATTTTTAATTTAAAAAATATACAAATTAAAATCATTATAAAACTAACTTTTAAACTTTCTTATTTATTTATTAAACGTGTAAGATGCAAAGTTTATTCCTTTATTTATTTCTCATGTTATTAAACGTGTAAGATGCAAAGTCTGACTCGCTTGAGTTTTAGGGATTTGAACGCTGGTATCATGTGTTTCAAATTAGTTAAGGCCACTGGACATTATATGGGTTTCTATGAATGTTTCAACCACTGTTATCATGCTGTCATTGAACTATTTCAAATCAGTTATAGATTCCTTAGATAGGATAGGAAAAATCAACTCAAATATCTAGTTGCATCAGGAAAAATCAATTAAAAATAAATTGACACCAAACATATATAATTTATTTTCCAAAATAAATAGATATAATTCCAACACAAACATCCTAAAACGACCTATTTAAATTAGAATTAAAAACTATTTAAATTAGAATTAAAAACTAAATCCAATTCTAAAAGGGATAATGAGTTTCTTGTCTTTTAGGTTTTCCCTGTGCAAACCAATCGCCGATTGAGTATGAAATTGACCAATTTGTACCCAAATCCACCAGTTTACGTGTCAGCTCGTTCAACCATCAAATAATTCCAAAACCGTTTCTGACACCAAACCAGACTGATTTTCAGCCAGGACAATCTGAACCAGCTAGTTTCGACTACTACGTTTGAGTGAAGCCTTATTCTTTACCTCCATAGTGAAAACCACCACCACTGAAGTTATATTTCTAACCCCAATGCAGACTTATTTTCAGCCAAGACGGTTTGAACCAGCCAGTTTTGAATACCGTAGTCTAAACAGGTTATAATTTTGTTGAGAAAACAACAGAAATTTTGTTTGGCAGACATTTTTGAAAATCTATTACAACTGTCAAGTTTCAGGATTTTGAGTGTCTCAAGGGTTTTGATAGTACTGAATCCATTTCTGCCATCAAAAAACAATTTCAACATTGACACAGTTTGATTTCTTGAAAAAGTTTCACCAGATTCCAGTGAGAATTTCACCCACTGGAATCTGCCCTCCAGGTGAAATTGTAGCCTTCGTAGACAAGGCCCCTTGGTAATATGCTTTGTTCCTATTTGGATGATGCACCTGAATTTGCCACCACACTTTTCCTTTAATGATGAGTTTAAAGTTTGATCATAAAGTTGTCTGAAGTCCTAACTTATTTCACAATTAAAATATTTTATAACATTTTTATAATTAAATCTAAAAGAAAAAAGTTATAATTACTTTTGAGATATATTTAAACCCATATATCCTCACACTATTAAAAATATTCACATAGAAATCAAAGCAAGGTTTTAATAAAATTAAAAATGAGAATACTTTTATAAATAGAGAAGTGAAATTTATATAATATAAGTAATATTATCAAGGACTAACATAGATCCACTTAAGTAAAGATCCAAGGGATGAGAGCAAGCAAAGTAACACGCAATGATAGAGGAAAGATAGCATGTGATTTTTTTAGGCTTTTCATTATTGTATTTTATTTGACATAATTGAGCCAAAATATAGGTTTAATATTTACAACCAATTGATTTTTTTTAAAGATACTTTCTTAATTACAATACAATGGGATTAAATTTGAGAGAGAGAGGGAGAGAGCGGGGTAGTGACAGAGTTGGGGAGAGAGAGAGTGTGTGTTTGTGTGTTTTGGGGAGTGAGAGGAGGGGTGAGAGGGAGGGAGAGAGAGGGGGTAAAGAACAAAGACAGAGAGATAAAGGTGCAGAGAATGAGGGAGTGACAAGGGAGAGAGAGCCAGGGAGAGAGGAGAGGAAGGAAGAGAGAGAGAAAGAATAAAAAAAACACCATCAAACTTACAAAAAAAAATTCAATAAAATTAATCTACTAATTTTTTATAAAACAAAATTTTACATACAAAATTATTTTAATAACATTCCTAATTTATTTCTAAATTTTTAGACTTTCTATACAATTAGTTTAAGCATCACTACTTAAACACAATTTTACTAACTTGTTTCCAAGTTATTTGTTTTTTTTTGGTTTTTTTTTGTTTTTTTGTTTTTTGTTTTTTTATGATTTTATTTGAGGAACGATGAAGGTCATATCAATTAAGAAAAATCAGGAGAGTTATTGCTTCCATCTACCAGACTTCTTATTGCATCTTACTTGTTGATCTCGACTCTCATCCTTGTGATGAGGCATATGGAAGCAGGAGCAGGAGCATACAGAGTAGAATGGAGAGCTAGAGTCGAGCACCGAGCATATCCCGAGAAAAGAGGACACCTCCAGAATTATTCAAGACGTGGAAGGCCATAGGTGAGTTAGAACAATATCTCGTAAAATTTCAAGTTGTTGAGATTTCAAACATTGTCAGCCTACCAATGCTAGAATTTACCTTCCCTTTAATGTCTGATGGTTTTACTTCTAAGAAAAAAGGAAACAAAATCATAATTCCTAGTCTCACTCAAAATTATACTCTTTGTTGCACTTGAATATTGCAAACATTCCTATTTGAGCCATGAAAATGAAATTTTTTGTATCTAAATATACAAACATTTCTAAATAACCCTGAATTTAGAGATGTCCTGCTTCAAAGTTTGAAGGAATTTAGGCTTGAATGATTGGCATGGTACATGGCCATTCAAAACTGCCATGGAACCTTTAGATAATGCATTTAGTTGAAGTGATAAATATGTTTAATTGCTAAAAAGTCTAGGGTGACAACTGCTGCCAACAAAATAAGTCACACTTAATGTTGAAAGTAGATTATAGGTGAGCAATATGAGAGTTCACCCATTCAATTTTGATGTTTCTACATTCCATGTATTGTTTCTATGTAATTTGGAATGTTAATTGTGTGATGTAAACATAATTTGTGATCTTCCCACTTTTTAACCACTGATATGAGGAAATTTGTTAATGAAAGAATTACATCAAAAAATGAAAATGCCAAAAAAATTAGGTGTTATTGTTAGCAAAAGCACAATAGATGATAGATATATAGAGTGTTCCATAAATAAGGTGTTCATGTTAGCAAAAGCATAGTAGCTGATAGATATATAGGGTGTTTCCATAAATAAGGTGTTCATGTTAGCAAAAGCATAGTAGATGATAGATATATATATATATATATATATATAGAGAGAGAGAGAGAGAGAGAGAGAGAGAGAGAGAGAGAGTTTCCATAGCCATGGAACCGGTAGATATAAAAGGGATATATTTATGTCCATTCTTGAGGGTAGATATCAAAGGTAATCTTCATATCCATTTTTGATTCCGTGGAGATATAGAAGGATCATTTTATGTCCTAAATATAAAGGGTATTTTTATATCCACTGCATATTTCGTGTATCTCCACTAACATGGACATGTCATGTATCTCCACTCAACATACACAAAAGATAAAAATGACACCTTATCCACCCAAAAAAATGTTGCAAAAGAAGACAAATACAAGGATGGGAGACAACACAGAATGAAGACAAATAAGGACATTGAAGATATAAATAACTAGTGTAAAGGTAAAATTTGATACAAGGATGAAGCTCAAAATTTAAATTTAAGATGGAAAGTTCAAGAAGCATAGCAAGTTTGGTGTGATTAAAAGTTATTCATTATACAAGCTAACATTAATACTGCAAGGGAAAGTGTTGGACTATGTGTATTTTAAAAGTTAGACTTGTTGGAATATGCAGTGTCTAGTTCTAAATGTGAGTGTTAAAATGTAGTGCATTTTTGTAACTTAAGAAAAAATAGTACATATGAAGCAAAAGCAAGAAAAATTCAGAGAGTATCGAAAGAGACAAACAGATGAGTCACAGAAAGAAGGGAAAAGGACATAGAGACTCAGATTTTCTATAAATGATATTTATTTGTTTAATCATTTTCCAGTGATCTTTTCCATCCTAAAGCAATTACATAGAGGAGCTCAACAATAAAAGAAAATTTCCATAATGATCATAAAGACACAACCACACAATAACAAAAGAGATTACCCTAGGAAAACCCATAATGGGTAAGAACCTAGTAATCCTTCTTTTATAGAATCAATCCAACAAGAGGGCCATCAAAATCAAGATGAAAGATAACTGACCAACATGATGTACAAGCTCAACCTCTCACCAAGAAACCAAGTCAACAATCACAAAACTATCCACAAAGTATCCTTGAGTATCTCGGTCAAGATCTGAAATAGGTCTGCTCCAAAGTGCCAAAATTTGACCTTTGCCTTAGCCTCAAAAGTTCAATCTTGACCACAGATGAACCACAGGAAATTTTAGACTCTTCTTTAGAAAGATACCCCCAAAACATGCATTGATCTCAACCTCTTGTACTTGTTTGAGTGAGGGTATAAAGAGCACTTATTTTACTTCTGTTTTTGGCCTCCTTGACTTGTATTCCTTCTTATATTGTTGAGATAGATTTCTTCTTGTGTAATAATGTGAAGTTTACCAAGAGGGAGGACGAATGTCTCTTTAATATAGACATCATGAGGTTGAATAGGTGCCATAATGGGCTAAGCCAGCTTGAGCATTTAGAGGAGCTGACTTGGTTCCTTGTGGAGGGAAAAATACAAATTCAAAATTCAAAATTCTTCTTTTGCAAAGGTCATGAAGAATATGCATTTCATATTTTCTTTTGATGAAATAATGAACATGAAGAACATGCTACATAGAAACATATATTGTTACAAATGCATCAATGAGGAAAATTGATCATTATGAAGACTGGCCATAGCTACAAAATTCAACAATTTCTTCTAGTGGACCTGCAAATAGAATGAAGTTTCCATAAGAGCTGTAAATATATTCTTGAAGTTGGTTGATATAGCTGATATCTAAATCTGAAAATGATTGGAAACTTTATTTATAGCATCATTTTTAAAATTTTTTGTTTTGTATTGTATCCTCATTTTTCGTGTTCAACGTGGAGTTAACACGTGTCCCTTTTAAAGTAAAAATAAAATATCCTTTAAATTAAAAAATAATGTTAGTGATGATCAAAATAAAAGAAAATATACATATTTGGTTAGTTTTACTTAAACTATTATAAAATGTTGTTAGGCCCCTATACTACTAGTGTAACCCCTTATTGTTATTAGTACAACCCACTTATTATATTGACGTACCCATATAGAGCCCATATTGTTACTATTGTGCCACATAGAAGCCCACTATTGTTATTATTGTGCCCTTACATTATTATTGTTATGTTGGCTCTGATTATGTTATGACCCCTTAGACTCCTATATATAGAAAGGAGGTCTTTTCATTTGTATCATCCAAGAATTGTTCATTTGTGTAATGTAAAGGAGGTTGCCCCCTCGAAGAGGCTGAATTATAAGGTGTTGATCTCTCTTTTCTATATTTTTGTGAGCTCGTTTCATAACATTTGGCATCAGAGCTTTGGATTCTAGGGTTTCGCTGCTCCAAATAGGTCATCGTGGCATTTTCGCTATAACTTTTTTTTCTGCAACATTTCAGAAGCTAAAAAAAAACCCACTTGAGAAGAAATCGCCATGAATCTCGGGTCTGAATTTCAGAGCTTTTCGCACTATATTTATGGAGATATGATCTACATAAGTTGGTCTTTTTGCAGACTCCTGAATTACATTCCAAACAGGTGACCTGGGGAAAATCATCATAACTTTCTCTCTGAGCATTGGATTGAAATTTTGTAAGAAGGTATATAAAGAGGACGGACTTTAGTTTATTTTATATATTTTTCAGAGCCAAAGGTGGAAACAGTGACACGTGACATTTCATAAAAGTTCGCTCTTCTGGAAAGGTATATAATCAGGTCATCTAGGGAGATTGTGTATAACTCTTTCTTGGAGAATCCAATTTGGATTAGACTAGTGGCATTGGAAAGAGGATGTAGAGGGCTACTATAGGGCGCAATTTTAGAACTTAAAGATATGAAAGTACAGAGTTACAGTCGTTTCAAGATCAAGCTCCTAAAATCAAGAAAAAGCAAGATGAGGAAGTTTGATGGCAAGGATCCGGTAAATTGGATACTTCAGATGGAGCAATGTTTTGATCTACATGGTATACCACTGTTACAAAAGGTATGTATTGCATCTTCATATTTAGAACCAGATCAATTTTTATGGTATGAAGGGCTTTGTTCTCGTAAACAACTTGTTACGTGGTCAATTTTTACAGAGGAAATGATAGCACATTATGAGGATACAAAGAGCAACACCTTCTTTAGAGCAACACCACAACAATTGGAAAGAGTAAAAGGGCTTTGTGACATAGTGGAAAGAAAAATTATGGAAACTAGGAAGCATACCCCTCACAACTATAAAGATGGAAGTGTTGTTTCTCCCAGCCTTCCACAACCTACAAGGGTTACACCACAACAATTGGAAGAAAAAAGAGAAAAAGGGCTTTGTTACAATTGTGATAGAAAATGCACTAAAGGTCATAAGTGTGCTGAGAAGAAATTATTTTACATAGAATATGAAGAGGAGGAAGAAAAGGATCAAGAAACATCAAAATAAGAGGATATACGCCAGGACCCCACCCTAGAGAAAGAAGAAATGAATCAGACCATATCTTGTAAAGCATTGGCAAGAATTACCACTCCTCAAACTCTCAAGATAGAAGGACATATCAATAAGAAAAATGTGCAAGAAGTGAAAGATCACATCGAGAAAGAATAAATGAATCCAACCATATCTTGTAATTCATTGGTCAAAATTACCACTCCTCAAACTATCAAGATAGAAGGACATATCAAGAAGAAAAATGTTCAAGAAGTGAAAGATCACATCAAGCATCAAGAAATGAATCCGACCATATCTTGTAAAGGATTGGAAGAAATTACCACTCCTCAAACTCTAGAGATAGAAGGACATATCAAGAAGAAAAAGGTTCAAGCAGAGAAAGATCACATCGAGCATTAACAAGAAGTTCTCCAACCTTTAAAGAATAACGCCACTTCAGTGCAAAATCAAACAAAACAACAGGTAGATCAACATTGTAGTGAAAAGTTTTTTGATGTAGGTGATTGGGTATTTTTACTACTATATCTCAAGCACGCTATTTATGAGAAGGAAATGTTGGAAATACTACATGCACTTAAAAAATGGCGACCTTACCGAATGGGAAGACTCTTCAAGGATGAGGATGTGGAAGCATTGTTTTGTGCTATTTCTATTATCCAACCAGATTGGATAAACGAAGCAAGGGATGAATGGAAGAAGGACGAAGAAGTATGGCCACTTATTCAAAAGTTGCAAAATATCCCAATTCAAACAATATTGCAATAAATTGAAGAGGAAGGAAAAATCATATTGGAACCTGGAGCAGTCACAGAAATGAGAACTCGACAGCGACGAAATCGATCAATTTCAGAGTATCTCATCAAGTGGAAGAACTTACCCGCTGAAGATTCCACATGGGAGGACAAGAATTTTATACAGAAGCATCAAGAACTACTCAAGTGTTGAGGACAACACTTTTTGAAGGAGAGGGGCATGTTAGGCCCCTATACTACTAGTGTAACCCCTTATTGTTATTAGTACAACCCACTTATTATAATGATGTACCCACGTAGTGCCCATTTTGTTACTATTGTGCCACATAGAAGCCCACTATTGTTATTATTGTGCCCTTACATTATTATTGTTATGTCGGCTCTGATTATGTTATGACCCCTTAGACTCTTATATATATAAAGGAGGTATTTTCATTTGTATCATCCAAGAATTGTTCATTTGTGTAATTTAAAGGAGGTTGCCCCCTCGAAGAGGCTGAATTCTAAGGCGTTGATCTATCTTTTCTATCTTTTTGTGAGCTGGTTTCATAACAAATGTAGTCCCACTCTAACTCTACTTGCTTAGTACAACCCAATACAAAGGAGAATGGTCACTCTAAGTTATAAATAAAATATTATATGACAACCCAATACGAAGGAGATATGATAAAAGTATTATTGTCACTCTCAATTATAAATAAAATATTTCCATGTCCATAGGAAATAAGATAATTTTATATGGACTTTTAAAATTCTTTTAAAGTAATTAAAACAAAAAACAAACAAAGCTGATATTATTTATATTTTCATATTTCAATTGATACGTGTATAATCAATTTTAATATTCATGTTAGCTAATTTATTTTAATATCAACTTTAGAAAAAGCATAAACATTTATTTATATATATGAAACACAATAAAATACTTTAATGTGTATAGAGAAGAAACAATTGAAAGTAATATTGAATGTATTATTGTCACTCTCAATTATAAATAAAATATTTCCCTGTCCGTATGAAATAAGATAATTTTATATGGACTTTTAAAATTATTTTAAAGTAATTAAAACAAAAAACAAACAAAGTTGATATTATTTATATTTTCATATTGCAATTGATATATATGAAACACAACAAAATATTTCAATGTGTAAAGAGAAGAAACAATTGAAAATAATATTGAATTTATTAAAAAAACAGGTACATGCTTTTTTATGTAAAAAATTAATCAATAATTTTAAATTATATATATATATATATATATACACACACACGCTAAACATACTTTAATATAATTTTAAACTAACATAATATTAAAAACTGATATAAAAATTCAATATAATAAAAGTTTAATAAACTTCAGATTACATTCGTTTACTCTTTTTCCCTATCCATTTTTTTTATGTAATTTCTTGCTTAAATTATGGTGGGCAGTGATCTACATGGCATCATGGTGGAGGTGCAATTTTTTTAAGTTTTGCACTATAAAAAGGATTTGCACTTCAGGAGATTTGATCCCTTGAATCATTGACCAGAGAATCCACAGTTTTAACATTTTTGTACCAACGTTTCAAATCCCAAATGGGATCCATCTTCAGGATAAGAGAATGATGATGACAGAAGAGCAACGGAGAAATAATAATAAATAGTGATGATGATAAAACATTTGGAATAACAAACTGTCGGCTGAAATAATAATTTTTTATTTTAATTAATTTTTATTTTTATATAATTTAATATTAATTTGTATTTTTAATTTTTTTTATAAATATATTAATTTGTTTTATTAATATTATATATATAATCTTAGTTTGTTTTTAAAAATTAATTTGTTTTAATATATAATATTATTAATTCTAACAAGAAATTAATTTTATACACAGGGAAATATTAATTTTAATATGAAATTGATTTTTAACCTAGGGAATATTAATACTAATATGAAATTAATTTTGAAACCAGGGAAAAATTAATTCTAAATAATTTAATTAAATTATTAATATTAATTATATTATTATTATCAATTAATTAATATATTAATTAATAATAATTATATTAATTATATTAATTATTATTATTAATTAATTATATTAATTATATTATTATTATTAATATATTAATTATATTAATTAATATTAATTATATTAATTATATTATTATTAATTATAATATTATTAATACTAATTATATTAATAATATTAAAAGTAATACACCCTATCCTATTCTCCTTATAGAAGCAGGTCTTTCTTCTATTGAGAGCCTAGCTATGCTCAGGTTTCTGATGTACAAGCACAAGCTCAATAACATAGACAATCATAGACTTCCTAAGCTAGCTTTAAATTCCAGCCAAAATCACCTAAGATTTAACCAAGGATGGCATAAGGACACAAGGGCCTGGTTAAACTATTGGGAGATCAATGAGAATGATGCTTTGCAAAACATAAATAACATTAAAGATATTGTTATTTCTAAGTTCAAAGAAAAATTGTGGTGTGAGAAAGATTTAGCGTCTAAAAGAAAATTAAGTTATTATAAGAAGGTCATCAACCCCACCCTTGAAGATCAAAAGTATCTCTCTATTCTAACTAGCTCAAAAAAGAAAATTAATATAACAAAGATTAGAACGAATTCTCATGAGCTCCATAGCGAAACTGGCCGCTGGGTAGTTCCTAAAACGCCATGGATGGAAAGGATCTGCCATATTTGTGAGAATGAGAGCATCGAGGATGAAAACCACTTCCTCTTAGAGTGCCCTGCATACAACCACATTAGATCTCAATTTCAAAACCTTTGTTACAATACTGACCTTCCTAGCCTTTTACAATGCCAAAATTATAGTGAACTCGGGAGGCTTCTCTCCAAGCTTTTTGAGCATAGGAATAAAATCTTAAATCAAAATAAATAATTTGTCTTTTTAGGTCCGATAGATCATTATTCGGTCTCAGCGGACGTTAAACATCATCATCATCATTAATAATATTAATTATATTATTAATATTAATCTGTTTTAGTATATAATATTAATTCTAATATGAAATTAATTTTAAACCTAGGGAAATATTTAATTCTAATATGAAATTGATTTTAACCTAGGGAATATTAAATTATTAATATTAATTATATTATTAATATATTATTAATATTAATTATATTAATTATATTATTAATATATTAATTAATATTAATAAAATATTAATTAATTAAAGATGATATCGACAAGCAGCAGCTTAAAGGAGTTTATAAAATAGAGTGTTCCTGTGGAAAATGCCACATTGATGAAACATGTCGCTCCCTCCAGACAAGACTTAAGGAACATGGCGCGGATATTAAGAACGAAAGATCTCGTACTTCAGCCCTGGCAGAGCACTCCTTAAAAACTAAACACCATATCTGTCTGGAAAGCGCATCAATTATCGCTAGGGAAGAGCAACATCAGAGACGAAAGATCAGAGAAGCGCTTGAAATTATCAAACATCCTCATAATCTAAACAGAGATAATGGCGTGGAGATTAGCGGGAGCTGGCTTCCCTTGATCAAGGAAATAAAAATCGCAAGCGCATCCCCTGGTAAAGGCCTCAGCAGGTAAGTTATCCCTCTCCTTTCTTGTGTCTTCAGTCTTTGTTTTCATTTAGATCTAGGTATAGAATTTCGGTTAAATTCTAGAATATATTAACCCTAGATATTAAATTAATTTCCTACTAGTATTAATATTCCCTAGGTTAAAATCAATTTCATATTAGAATTAATATTTCCCTAGGTATAATATTAATCTCATATTAGAATTAATATTATATATTAAAACAAATTAATATTAATAATATAATTAATATTAATAATAATATAATTAATATATTGAGGAATAATAATATAATTAATAATAATAATATAATTAATATAATTAAATAATTAATAATAATAATAATAATTAATATAATTAATAAAATTAATTTTATTAATATTAATTAATAAATTAATAATAATATAATTAATATAATTAATTAATACTAATAATATATTAATAATATAATTAATATAATTAATATTAATAATTTAATATTCCCTAGGTTAAAATCAATTTCATATTAGAATTAAATATTTCCCTGGGTTTAAAATTAATTTCATATTAGAATTAATATTATATACTACAACAAATTAATATTAATAATATAATTAATATAATTAGTATTAATAATATTATAATTAATAATAATATAATTAATATAATTAATATTAATTAATATAATTAATATATTAATAATAATAATATAATTAATATAATTAATATTAATAATATATTAATAATAATATAATTAATATATTTAGGAATAATAATATAATTGATAATAATAATATAATTAATATAATTAATTAATAATAATAATTAATATACTTATTATTAATTAATATATTAATAATAATATAATTAATATAATTAATATAATTATTATTAATTAATATATTAATAATAATATAATTAATATAATTAATATTAATAATATAATTAATATAATTAATATTAATAATTTAATTAAATTATTTAGAATTAATTTTTCCCTAGTTTCAAAATTAATTTCATATTAGTATTAATATTCCCTAGGTTAAAAATCAATTTCATATTAAAATTAATATTTCCCTGGGTATAAAAATAATTTCTTGTTAGAATTAATAATATTATATATTAAAACAAATTAATTTTTAAAAACATATTAATATTATATATTAAAACAAATTAATTTTTAAAAACAAATTAAGATTATATATATAATATTAATAAAACAAATTAATATATTTATAAAAATTTTTAAAAATACAGATTAATATTAAATTATATAAAAATAAAAATTAATTAAAATAAAAAATTATTATTTCAGCCGACAGTTTGTTATTCCAAATGTTTTATCCTCATCACTATTTATTATTATTTCTCCGTTTCTCTTCTGTCATCATCATTCTCTTATCCTGAAGATGGATCCCATTTGGGATTTGAAACGTTGGTACAAAAATGTTAAAACTGTGGATTCTCCGGTCAATGATTCAAAAGATTCAAGCCACAGATTTGATCCCTCTAGGCTCTTTAGATTCGTGGTCAAGATGGATCTATACTGGTATAAAATAAAGTTATGAAATGATCATAGAGTAAGGAAGTGATCGATGAAACAAAGCTTTATTTCAAAACTAACTTAACCATTGGGGAAATTTCACGAGTCTTATGTGAAGGCAATTCTGGGATCAAAACAGGTCAGTAAAATATTTATTTGATTTGAATCATTTTCAACTTTTGGGTTTTGAACACAATTTCAATTTGTGAGAAAACAAGATAATGGTCACTGCCATACAATATGATTATAAACAACCTATTTATAATTTATATTGTTTTTATTGTAGAAATCTACAAATTTTTTCAACAACAATTCTAACTTTTATTGAACAAATAATTTATCACTATAGGGCACCTCATGCTTTGATTCAAATGGTCCCATTTTGGAATATTTCCGTCCTCTTGAATTTGTTCCTGGAGAAGAATAAATAAGGTTTTATAATATTGAATTTAAGCAACTAATTCAAATAATTTTCAACGTTAGGGTATTACATTTCAGTCAGGTTTTGAGATGTGTTTCTTCTGAGAGATTCTATTTTTCCTCATTTGCATTCTGGATCTACATTTTCCTCTTAAATTTTTCTACAGTACAGTGCATACTCCATATGGACCAAATAGAGCTACATTTCACCAATTATTTCTAGCCTTTTAATTTTAACCATTGATGAAATTGCATAAACCGATCTCATAATTCTTAGTTTATTACTCATTATTTACTGGAATCTTAGAAGGGAGAATTCAAATAAGGCCATTGTATGGGGTGCCAGTAAAATTCAAATATAGAAATGATGGGTAGTAGAGAGGCATTTGTCATTTCAATTCTTTTGGTAATAATTGTTTTCGTTAAACTTTGGGTTGGTTTGGTTTAAGAGTGTTAGTGTATTGAATTTAATTTTATTGTAAAATTTTGAAATATTTTGAAAAATAAATTTATTATTTACGTCATTACTACCCAACAAATTTGAGAATATTTTCAAAATATATAATTGAAATCATGAGAATGTGCATTGAACAACCAGACCAAGCTTTATATTGGTTACATTTAAAAAAAGAATTGAATTGAAGAATTCAAAGAGTCCCAAGAGATTGACCCATGGGTTTCTGAAAAATGAAAACTAGAGACCTTTTCTCAATATTATAAAATAATTAATTTATTTTACTTTTAAAATAATTTATTTTTTATTTTAAGATTTATATTAATTATGTCGAAGGCGTTTTCTCTGTGGGCTTTCTATGTCCAAACATTGTCCACTCTAGTGAATGAGAGAACCTTCTTTTCGTCCTCCTTGCACCTATCCAAATTTGACATGTGGTTGGTTTTCATTACTCCTTTTGCTATTACACGCAGTTGCTCCTCCAAAAAGGCAACACTGAACTGTTCATTTGACTCAGTGTCAGGGACCTGTCTAAGTGACATACATAGGGTGTAATGGTTCCTTTCCGTATTTGTCATAGGGCATAACCTCAAGTGGATGCATAAAAAAGTAGATGCATGAATAGGTGCCTATCCGAGGAATTGATTCTCTTTGCCTATTGGAGCGATATCTTGCCCATCGTACCTCCCCTATTTTTCTTCTTGTTTCACTATGTTCCATATAGTCTTATAACTATGAAATTAGACCCCAAGAACAAGTCTCCATTCAAATAGTTACCCACTCCTTAGCTGGAAGGAGAGGGTGGAAGAATAGACTCCTTTTATATGAACAATATTCTTTCTATGATATCCTAGAACAATTTATGATGATTCAAATAGAGGGAAAAAATCAGTATCCTGGTATGTATCAGTTGAGATCTCACGAGGACAATTGGTGGAAAGAATTGAGATCGATCGATAGCTTCTTAAGCTTTCAGAATTCATTTTCACTGAGAGGTGCAATTTCTGGTATAAATATTCTATTATATTTTTTTTATCTACACTTACATCTATTAAAAAATATTTTTCCTTTTCTTAATCATTAAACGAAGAATTGCCCCTTGTTTGGACAAAAAACCCTTATTTAAATAGAGCCAATTTGGAAATCGAACCCATTATATAATTGTAAACTTATCCATACACTGTCACTGACATGTCATAGCCATTGCCAATGATACTTTTGGCTGCGTGGACCTCGTGGCTACACCATCATGGGCACAACTTATTGTTTGTCAAGTCAACGTCCGCATTGGCCTAGCTTCTATCCAGTGGTTAATGATGTTTGGGTGTTTGAGGATTACTATATGAAAATGATTAGTAAATTGTTACCTGTTCTACATTATTAGTAAATTATTACATTTTTTTTCTTAGCATTTATGACCTTTTGATTTCTCTTTAAATTCAATTCTTTCATTTATTTTCTCATTTATTATTGTGAACATTTTGTTTAACTCCCTTTTAACTTTTTTAATATTTAACTGATCTGAACTTAAACAATAACGCAAAAAATTATAGATATAACCATAAATACATAGATGCAACAAAATTAACACTTCATTTCATTAATATCAAATACCGAAATATGCTTACAAACGTAATGAAATAAGACTAGCTCAGGCGATGGTAGCTTATATATGAGAAGAGATTTGGCGGCTACATGCCTCTGAACTATGTTACAATGAGGCTCAAGGGCCTATTTATTATTGAAAAACATGAGAAAACCCTAAACACCGAAAACCTTAACCCTAGGAGATGTAACACCAAGAGTTTGTGGGCCCCGTTGGAGTTAGTTGGGTAGCCAAATTCTCGGGGTCATAACTTGGTTATATTATCTCCATTTGGCGCATACGATACCTTGTTGGAAAGGTCTCTCCGAGTACTACAGGATTTGCCACAGGTGAATGCCAATGGAAATGAGCCTGCAATGGACCTCAAAAAAACATAGTTTAGGGGGTCAAAACTGCTCTAGAAGTTCAGGACCCAAAAGATTGCTAAAAATAGTAAATGTTGAAATAAAAAAGGAAACAAATGAAACTGAATGGAAGTCTAGGTGGAATAGGTGGGTGGCCACCAATTTCCACATGGATCATTCCTCCTCTCTTAGGAAGTAATGGTACCCATTGTGTGTAGAGCCTCCATGAGGTGAGGAAATTTTCGTTGAACTTGGTCCCTGGTAAGCCACTTGCCTTGGTGCAGGAGTTGGCCAGCTTTGACAACCTGATATAGTTATATCTTCTATTGGCGAGTGTTCTTGATCTGTGTGTCCATAATTCGATCAATTGTGGACTGATCCATGCAGTTTGGGTTTAACTCTGTTGGTGTGAGTTGTTCTTCAATGTCTGATGTGTCTAGTAATGGTGGAAAGTATGGTTGAAGGTGATCCACATTAAACATTGGGTGTAGGCCAAGGAATGGGGGAATGTTGAGCTCAAAATAATTGTCTCCCACAAACTTGGTAATGGTCTAAGGACCATATCGGAGTGGTATGAGCTTCTGATGGCCTTCGGAAAGGCGTTATTTCTTCAAATGCAACCAAACTTTATCGCCCACCTAAAACTTGTGTGGCACCCGATGTTGATCATGTCACTGCTTGTACTTGGCATTTGACTTCTCCAAGATGTCGTGAATCTAGTGGAGGGTGTGTTCAATAAATTTGGTCGCTTTATAAGCCTCGAACAATACATGTGTGGATTATGTCTATGCAGTCGAATGCGACATGGAAACATCAATCAGATAATGGTTGAAATCCTAGACCCACTTGAATGGGATTGCGACTAGTCGAGATATGGAGAGATCTATTGTAACTGTGTTTCACATATGGAAGGCTCTCAACCCAGGGTTGAGGATGCTTGGATTTGTACATGTAGAGTATGTGCACTATCATCCTATTGACGACCTTTGTCTGGCCATGAGTTTGGGGATGGAAGGTAGTCAAATTCGTGAGCTTGGTGTCCAATAGTGTCTAGAGGCTTGAACCAAATGTGCTCAAGAACCTACTACCCGATCTGATATAATGGTCTGCAGGATCCCTAAATGTACCCATACTCATTCAAAAAAGAGTTTGGTAGTGTCCTCTGATGTGACACTCTTCTTGCAGGCCGCCAATATAGCCATCTTAGAAGATTTGTCCATGAACACAAATACACAGTCATTACTATACTTGGTAAAAGGGAAGTCAAACATATAGTCCATGGAGATGGATTCCCATGACAGGATGGGAGTAGGCACAAGAGTGTATAGGCCTTGCTTCTTGATGGTTGGCTTGGTGATGGCACAGGCAGTGCAGGATCGTATATATTTCCCAACATCTAGTCGAAGTTTGGGCTAATAAAAGTACTTTTGTAGCAAATCCACAGTTTTCTCCACACCAAAGTGTCCTGCAACCCAAATATAGTGTGTCTCCCAAATGAGATTGGCACGCTCACTTCAAGGAACACAAAGGTTGCCTAGGTAGCATAATAATGTGTCCTGGAGGTGGAAATCGGGAAATTGCTTTCCATCTACTAGAATATGGTATGTCGAAGCGAATTATGGGTCATTTTTGTATAGTTTCGGCCATCCAGAGGTCTCATGACCACAAGAGTTGAGAATAGTAGTCAGTGTTGCAACTACGGGCCGGCTAAGGCAGTCTGCAACATGATTGGTGCTGACCTTTTTGTATTTAATTTTCAAGTGGAATTGTTGCGGATATGTAGACCACTTCTGATGGTGATCGTTCTGCAACTTCCCCTGTGTTTGTATAAACTGAAGAGGTTGGTGATTGGTGTGAATGACTGTCTCCTTCTCCAGAAGGTAATACTTCCACTGTCAGCAAACTTCCATAATGGAATACATCTCTTTATCATAGGTGGGCTACTTATGAATTGTATCAGAAAGTGTTGCACTATGATAGGCCACTGGATGCACGTTTTGGGTGAGGACTGCACCAATAACATAGTCTGAGGCATCTATCTCAATTTCAAATGGTTGTTGCAGGTCAGGTAGTGTGAGTACCAGTGCAAAGCAGAGGCAACGGTTCAACTCAAAGAATGCCTTATGTTTAGAGTCGAGCCAGGAAAACTTTGATTTCACCCCACCCTTAATAATCTAACTCAAAGGCCAAGTAATATGGGAGAATCCCAACATGAACCTTTGATAAAAATTTGCAAGGCACAAAAAGCTGCGAAGCTCCATTAGAGTGGTTGGGGCTGTCCAATCCAAAATAAATTGGATATTAGTCGAGTCCACATGAATGCCACACTCATATATGATGTAACCAAAGTATTGGACCTGACTCATGCCAAAGGTGCATTTCTCCAAATTGGAACACATTTTTTTCTGTTGAAGGGTTTGAAGGACCTACTGAATGTGTTGCAAGTTTTCTTCCCAACTCTTGTTGAAGATGAGGATGTCGTCCAGATAAACCACCATGAACGAGTTTGTGAAGGGCCGCAAGATTTCATCCATTAGCCTCATAAAAGTAGTAGGGGAATTTATCAATCCGAAGGGCATAACCAACCATTCAAAAATGCCTTCCTTGGATTTAAAGGCAGTCTTCCATACATCTGTGGGCTCTATTAGAACCTGGTGATAACCAAACTTTAGATCGATCTTACTGAAGTACTTGGCCCCCTTGAGTTGGTCCAGCAGGTCATCAATCGGTCGGATTGGATACATGTTCCTGACAATGATTTTGTTTAATGCCCGATAATCAATGCAGAGCCTCCAGGTCCCCTCCTTCTGTACAAGTACAACCGGGCTCCCACAAGGCGAGGAACTTGATTGGATCTTCCCCTTTTGTAGCAACTCCCAGATTTTCTGCTTAATCTATTATTTTTCCATAATGGAGCAGCAATATATCGGCCCATTGGGTAGAGGTGCTCCGAGAGTCAAATCGATGGAATGCTTGACCTGACAATGCAAGGGTACCCTTGTGGGTGAGGAGAAGATGTCCCTGTATTCTTCCACAACCGTGTCCACTTGATTCTACTACTTGGAGGAACCCTTCCCAGGGGCCATGGACGTGGCTACAGACTTCCCCTCACTTTGAGAGTGAATAAGAAAGAAACAAATTTCCTAGTCTGGGAGATAACCTTATTGCGTTGCTTAGTACAAATCAAAGAGATGGTGGTAGGTGGGGCTACCTCAGGTATCTTGTATAACTTACTAAACAAAGAAATAATAACAGAGTGAGGTCTAGACTCATATACAACATTTCGATGAACCATAAATATGGTTATCCTAATAATACATCACAAACTTCAAAAGGAGAAACATCACACAATACATCATCCGTGAAGGGCTTGATGTTGTATGGAATGCCACACTGCTAGCTGACGTGGAAATCACGTCCTTGGTGAAGCCACCCAATGGTGTACGGTTTCGGATGCATTGTAGTCGGTAGGCCTAGCTGCTTCATGACCTCTACCGAAATCAAGTTCTTTTGGCTCTCACTATTGACAATGAACTAAAGAAGAGAACCCTTCACCCACATTTATGAGTGGAATAGGTGTTCTCCCTCTTTTGGATCTTCAGGCTCGATCTTTTGGATCTTGGTGGTGGCCATAGTGGTACTGGGCTCTGCATAAAAATTTCTTCCCTTTTTCATTCCCCTTGTCGAGTTCTAACTTAGAGTCCAAATATGCATATGACTCGAAAGCCTTCAGCTTGGCCATCAATGACTACTTGTCATGACACTCACTTGTGTTGTGAGTGGAGCTATTATTGAACTTACACCACTTTCCTGTGTCCTTCTTTGTCTTCATGGTGTTCTTCTTTGCTTTCAGCTTCAGCGAGTTATCCTGGGTCACCCTACCTTACCTTTCCCTTTTGTTTTGTGGTTTGGGGGCACCTTTCCCTTTCCCTTGTGGTCCACTTGATGTATTTATCCTCATAGCTCCCGACAGGGTAGTATTGCTCCTTGCTGGCATCCCAGAACAAATTCCAAGTGGGTGTGGTTGAAAACAGTGAGGGTGTACTTTCATCTATCTTCTTATAGTAGGTTTCCCACCAATCATTAACGTGGGCGACAACTTTGAGGAGTGCAAAAGTAATTTTTTCTCGGTTGGAAAAATCATGAACAGAAAAATATCCTTCTAGCAAATTTAACCATTTATCTATGGTGTTTGCATCTATTTGACCTTCAAATATAGGGATGTCAAAGTTAACTTGTACCTTAAAGGGTGTGGCGCTTCCAGAGTATTTTCCAGAAGTAGATGTGTTGCCTTTAGGTACTCGCTAAAAGATCTGGGCAAAGTTGTCCATCATCACATTCCTTTGTCACTTGAGGGCTTCTTCGAGCAAGATTTTGAAAGGATCTCCTGCCCCATCGTCTTTCTTCTCTTCCACCATGGGAGGTTGTTAGGATTTGTGAGGCTAGTCTTGAAAAGGTTCAACCAACTCGAGCCCTAACTTCGTATATGCCGACCTCGTTGGGGACATGCAAAGAAAAACAGAGAAAGAGCAGACTGCTCTGATACCGTTTATCTGAACTGAAACATGAACGCAAAAAATTACATATATAACCATAAATATAGAGATGCAATATAAATAACACTTAATTTCATTAATATCAAATACTGAAATATGTTTACAAACAAAATGTAAATATACGAGCTCAAACGATGGTAACTTACCTCTGAGAACATATGTGAAGGCTATATGCCTCTAAAATATGTTACAATGAGGATCAAGGGCCTATTTATTATTGAAAACATGAAAAAACCATAAACAACCAAAACCCTAACCCTAGGAGATGTAACACCAAGAGTTTGTGGGCCTTATTGGGATTAGTTATGCAGCCAACTTCCCGAGGTCATAGCTTGGTAATATCATCTCTGTTGGCGCATACGATACCTTGTTGGAAAGGTCTCTTCAAGTACTACAAGATTTTCCACAGGCCCCTGCCTATTGATATTGAACTGCAACAGACCTAAAACAACACCGATTAGGGGATCAAAACTGCTCCGGAAGTTCAGGACCCGAAAAATTGCTAAAAATAGTAAATGCTGAAATAAAAAAGGAAACAAATGAAACCAACTGGAGATCTAGGTGGAATAGGTGGGTGGCCACCAATATCCACCTGGATCATTAACCTCCTAATGTTCAACTAACCTAATGTATTTTTCTCCCTGCATCTTTCACCTATTTATCTCTCAATGTTGGATCATATTTCATATCTTTGTCCTTAGGATGAGCCACACTTGATGGCTCGAAACGTCGACCATAAAAATTCGATGTGACTAATCCAGAGATTCTAGTACAAAATTTTGTAAATGGTTAATTTTTTTATTTTTTAAAGGTTAAGTTTTGTAAATAATTAATTTTCTATATTTTGAGGGGTTATATTTTGTAAATGGATTAAAATGATAAAAAAATTAGATTAAATTTTGTAAATTGTTTATTTTTCATATTTTCGAGGGTTAAATTTTGTAAATGAATTAATCTTTCATCTTTTATTAAAAAAATTGTTAATTTTTAATTTTTAACCAAATTTTATAGTATAATGTTATTTTATCGTGCCCACATGTGCTCTTTGACCCAATATGGAAGAAGTGTTAATGTCTCGCCTTGTTTGGTTATATATTCTACTAGCCTAGATCTATCTTAACTCCATATCTATAAGTGTCTAGAGGGATCAAATCTCTTGAGATGTAAGCGATTTTTATCTCTCTCAGCTCCAGAGTCAAGATGGATCTAAAATTAGTTTTTTAGAATGAATAGCATGGAATATGATTCATTATAAAATCAATCCTTTAACTCTTATCTATATTTGAGAAATAAAATAAAATAAAAGTGTTATATATATATATATATATATATATATATATATATATATATATATATATAAAATAAAATAAAAGTAATATATATATATATATATATATATATATATATATATATATATATATATATATATATATATATGTATATGTATGTATATGTGAATTTATTTTATAATTATTTATATTTAAAAATTAATATTAGAAATTATATATTATTTTTAAATTATAATTATATATATAATACATCATAAGTATATAATACATTTATTTTACTTATATTAAAAAAAAAAGAGTAATCTTAATAATAATAAAAAAATTCATTGTTAATTCTACAGCTCAGTATGAAAGAGATTTTGTAAAATTTCACTTTCACTCTCAACCATGAATAAAATATGTTAATGTCGATACAAAATAACATCACTTTACACCTATTTTTTTTAATAGAACAATTAACTTTTATATTATAATAATCTAGATTTCATAGCTAGAACCATTTCCAATCTTTTATGACTTCTACTGCTTCAACTTTCAAGTACAACCAAAACAAAATTATCTTGCCTCTACTTGCTTTTTGCACTACTATTTTGCATTGAAACCTCCCATAGATTTTACAAAATTACCCCAAAAACAATTCAAACTTGCAATACATATAAACATTCTTTAGGATACCCCAAAGGGGGCAACTTCAAATTTGTTTTCCACTGCAACCTCTTTGCCACGAGAGAATCCATTACCTGTCATGATACCAGTCATATCATCTTCCTAAGAGTCAGGTCCCAAATCGAAACCATGCTTGGAATCCAAAGTTCTGCATTCTTGGCATGTTTGTTTGACTCCATCTTCAACAAAAGGAGTTTCGTCTCCAGGCTTATGAGTTTCCTTTCCATTTGAGTTTGCAACCAATTAAAATTGTTTCCATGAGATTATATGTTTCCTCTTTCTCACGTTCTATGAGTTTTAGCCTTCAGATTGTAATTTCTAACATTCCCATAAGCACATTGAACAACCACACTACTGACTATTTCAAACGATCTGAATCAACATCTCGAACCTAGCTCTCCATGGAATCCATAAGAATAAGACAACTACAAAGCCACATAATTAAACACAAATGATAAGATAACCTAATTGCCTAAGAACCCTGCACATTTAACAATTCTACAATGCTCCATCCAAATTGATCCTGGAGGAAATACAATAATTATAACATTATGCAAATTATCAAATCAATCACCTTTATCATTTGAAATAACTTTGAGCAAAAGGATTATAGTAGAGGCTTCATAGGAATTTAACCAGATCCATAGCCTTAGGTGAGATATCAATCCCCAAATATAATATGTCCTCCCTCCTTTCAATTTGTATCGACTGCATTCACGACCAAACAAAGAGTGATATGTGGGGAGCTCACTCCTTCCATGTGGATGGACATGTGAGGTCACAATGCCAAAGGAGCAGAGCTCCATCTGGAAAACATCATTTGATTCCTTTATTCTCATTACCACGATCTTCTTTCGAGGTGTCAACTGACCCATTTGCACTGAAGCCATTCAATTCCATGGAATTGGAGTGAAATTCCTTACTCCACCAATTGTTTCTATAGTCCCTTGCTCCATCTTGGATCCTTTCTTAGCAAGCTTATATGCCTCATCATTTAGGGATCTAAGAGTATGATAGAGAGATATATCATTAATTTTTTTACATTGCATTGTTATCCCGAGGACTATTGAAGAGAAACGAGAGCTCGGTCCTGGTGCCGCATTGCAGATTTGCCTAATGACAATCATATAATCCCTCAGAACCTTTATTTTCTTTATTCTTTTGCTTATGGCTATCTCCAAACCTTTCCACAAGGCCTAAAGTTCATCTTGATTATTTTTTTATATTCCCAAGCCCCAAGCAAAGCTATAAACTATTTGTTCCTTGGGGAAATAGATGACACCCACTACTCCTACTTCCGCTAATTTTATACCAACTTTAAAAATAAATAACATAAATAAAAATAAAAGAGTGTAAGAAAGATGTATAATTCTTATACTTTTTAAATTGTTCCACCACATAACTTAAATTAACTACTTAAATATCATCTTAACTAATTTATTTCACTTGTATATAAACCCCCAGACACAATAAACCCCAGACACATTTCCTTCTCCACTAGCATGGAGGATCTGGTACCAACTCTAGAGTCGAGATGGATAGCATTACCATAGATGTTAACTCAAAAGGCCTCATTAATGGGATCTCTGGTCGTTCCAACATTGCACCCACCTTTTTAAATAACTAAATGGAGGGAATTGAACATCTGAAGCAGACATTTTTGGATATTTTGTTCTTGCACGTTTATAGGGAATCAAATATGGTGGCTGGAGGATTATCGAAGAAAGGTCTTCTGGCTTCTTAGAGATCAATGTTTTATAGATTGTTTTCTAATGGTTTGGTGGTCGAGGAGGGTAAGTGGGCCCTCTTGTAAATGGCCATGCCATATTGCATTTTCTATGTTTTCTTAGTCTTGTCTTATGTGAATATGTTTTATTTTTTAATTTTTGCTTGCCCTCTTTGGTCAAATTACAAGAATATTAAATTATATAGACATATGGTTAACATGTATTGGTCTTTCTCTTAATACAAAGCTGACTTTTTTTTCCAATGAAGACAAAAAAGGAGGAAAGAAATATTAAGAGTTATGAAAATAAGTTATTAATATGGTAGAATGAAAAGTAAGCATTTAGTTGGATAATACAAATGAATTATGAAGATGGAATCTTGGAAAGTAAGTATCGAGTTGAGTTGAAATGATAGATATATAGAGTTTGAAAAGTAAGCATTTAGTTGGATAATACAAATGAATTATCAATATGGAATCTTGGAAAGTAAGCATGTTGAAAATTCCATTGAGTTAGGGTGACAAGATCATGTCAACAAAATAAATGGCATTTTGTGTTGGAAGTAGTTCATAGGGAGGGATATGGAAGTCAGTAGTTACCAATCCTGTTTTGATATTTTTACACTTGATAAACCTAGAATGTTAATTTTATGATGCAACATGATTTGTGTGTGCACGCACAAGAATTGTTTTTTGCATCCCACCTCACCCAAAAATTGTTGCATTTAGAGCAATGATTCGAGTGATCATTGATATTTTAGGAAAAACTAGTCAATGTTTATTACAATTTTTTAATACCTTTAAATATGCTAAGAAAAACTAGTCAACGTTTATTACAAATTTTTAATACCTTTAAATATGCTACCTCTCTTATTGGATGACTAGTGCCTTCTAAACCATTTTGTACCCTAGAAAGTCCAACTATTATTAGCCAACTAGATGTAGTTTACAAATTTACTCCATATCCAAAGTTGAGTTCAATTTAATTTCTCTTTTGAAACTCTTGCTTGAAGCTCCCTAAGTTTGGGTCACTTAAGTTCCAACTCAATTGATCTCACTACCATACCTAATAGTATGAGGTTGAGCCCTATTGCCCTATTGCAATTCAAATGTATGTTAGAGTCCAGATGCTAGATAAAATTGTAAAGATATATAAAGTAATTTCTAATTTTATTGAGAAGTTTAAACTCTCTGATTATTAAAAAGAACAATTTACATCGTTATAAAATTTATTTAATTTGAGCTTTTCAATTAGAATTATTATTACAGGTTGTTAAACTATTTTATTTAAATAATGTGGAGAAAGGTATTAGTTTAAATTAAATGTAAGAGAAAAATTTAAGAAAGATATTCAAAAAAATTATTAGAAAAATTAAGAGTATTTATGAAATGAAATTATGCTTTGATTAAAAAATTGGGATTCAAAAGTATATAAATTATCAAAATTACAGAAATAACTTCAAAGATCATTAATAAAATAAAAAAATATTTAAAAAATATTAAATTGTTATTAAAATTTATAAATGTAAAATTATATATAATTTATATTAAAAGCCTGTAAATACATACATTATAAATTACATTGAGAATATTATAAAATAATTTAAAATTATATTATGTCAAAAATGAGGAGAAATAGAATACAATGAAAAAATAATAAATATTAAAATAAATTTATTTTATAATTATTTATAATATATATATTTTATTTATTTCAATTACACATATAATATGTATGTATTATGTGAGTGTAGGTTGTGTGTTGGTTTTTTTTTTTTTGGTTCAAATCTTATGATATGATATTTTTGACTATGTAACATTATTATTTATCTTGAGATTTCTCAAAATAAGAAATAGATTTTCTTCTTTAACAAACTAGAAATAAGAAATAGATATTGTTTCTTAATATTACTACTACAATATTAATAAAATTAACTACATAAAAATAAAATAAAATAAAAATAAATAAATATTTATATTATAAAATATTTAATTTAAAATGTAAACTAATTTATTTTAAATAAAAAATATTTAAAAATAAATGAAATAAGAAAACCAAATTTCATAATTTAAATAAAATAAAACTAAATGAATATTAGTGTAAATAAATACTATATTATAAAATATTTAATTTGAAATGTAAATTAATTTAATTTACTAAAAAAATGAAATAAAAAAAGAATTTTCACAATTTAAAAAAAAATAAAACAAGCAAACAAATTTTATAATACTATTCCACACCCTGGAGCATAAAAGAAATTAAAATGATTAGAAAAAAACAAATAACTTGGAAACGAGTTGGTAAAATCTTGTTTTAAGTAGTGAAGAAAACACTTTATAATACTGTTCCACAATTATGAGAATAAAAAGAATTAAAATCATTAGAAAAAAACGGAGTTGTCTATAATGCGATTTTTTGGAGATTCCGGTGACGGAATCCGGCGGAAGAAATTGAGGTTAAATCTTGATTTGTTGTAGTTAAAATGGTTTTTTAATTGCATATTTGGATTCAACACCCTAAAAAACCACTGGGACGCTTTCATTGTGCAGAAACTAGCTATCAAACTTGCGATTCCAATAAATTCCTGCCGGATTTCGACTGGAAAAACCCACCGGAAAGACTTTCAAAAAGTCGCGTTATAGACAACTGCGAAAAAAACGAATAACTTATAAACGAGTTGTTAAAATCTTGTTTAAGTAGCGATGCTCGGTCACTTAAACTGGTCGTAGAAAGAGCTAAAAACATTTAAAAATATATAAATAAATGGGGAATGTTATTAAATTAATTTTGTGTATAAAATTTAGTTTTATAAAAAATGAGTAGATTAATTTGATTGATTTTGATCAATATTATAATATTTAATTAATTTTATAATAAAATTATTTCTAATTATTTCTAATAAAATATAATTTAAATTATTTTAAATAAAATATATTAATTTTAAATAAAATTATAAAAAGTTTTAAACAAGATACATATTAATTAATAATTAATTATTGAGGAGGAATTATGAATTTTTGAGAAAATAAAATTACTAATGGAGGTTTTGAGGAGGAGAGAGCTCGATGACTAGAATCTTAGCTATCACAACTTTTTTCATGTTGCCTTGCTTTGGTTTCTTTGTCACCTTGATGGCTTGCTCATCGATGTCATTGTTTGTTACTAGTTGTTGTCGTTAGATGTGGTTCTATGTTTTCCTAGAACTAGGTTCGCTGCCACCTCTTGGTGTTGGTCTTGTTCGTGGCTCGGCTCTTTTGGGTCTTCGATGGTTTTTAGGTGGCCCACTTCGTCATCACTCTCGTGCTCTGCATGCCTGGGTTTCTATTGTCAACCTACTCCCATCTGTTGGTTTTTTCATCATCACTCCTTTGGTCAGGGCCTAATGGTTGTCTATCGTGGCATCTTCTCTTGGTTTGTGGGTGGTGGTTTCTTGTCACTCCTTTGGTCAAGGTCTAATGGTGGTCTATTGTGGCATCTTCTCTTGGTTTGTGGGTTGTGGTTTCTTGTCGATGCTTTCTTTGTCTGATGCATGTGCCTCTGCGCAGCAGCTTGCTTTGGGTTGGCTATGTGGACATTTTAATGTTTTTAAGGGGGTCTTTTGACCCATGTATTTTTTTTGTAAATTGTATGGTTTGTGTGCGGCATTCAGGCATTGTTTTTATACTAAGGATATTTCTATGTCTCGTTTGTGGGTTCTGACATTTTATTGTTTGCTTTATAGGGTTCTTGCATGGACCCCTATGGTGATTTTGTAATACTATTGTTTCTTTGTTGGGGTAACTAGTATATTTTGTGCCAGGTGTTTGGGGATATGGGTAGATCCTGTAAAATACACTTTTCTAAAGCGTATATGCAAAATAAAATTTGTTTATCAATCATAAATAAAATTACCATTTTTTCTTTGGAAAAAAATACTAATTATTATTATTTAATTTTATATATAGAATCTTTTTTAATTATTATTTAATCTTAGAATCTGGAATTACTAATGATCAATCAAATTATTATTAATATGATCTTTGTTTATAGAGCCTCTTTGTAATGGTTGTCAAGGCTTGGCTAGTAAAAAACTCCTATAAGTATCCCATATAAAGTTACCATTTTTTCATTGGAAAAATTTCTAATTATTATTATTTAATCTTATATATAAGATCTCTTTTATTTATTATTTAATCTTAAAATAATTGTTTAATTTTATATATAGAATCTCCTTTATTTATTATTTAATCTTAAAATCTAGCATTACTAATGATCAATCAGATTATTAATAAAATCTTTATATATAGAACCTCTTTGTAATAGTTGTCCACCTCTAGCCCCTAAAAATAACCCTATATTAACTGTATATGTGCTGCATATATGATTGAAGTTGGGTAATAACACATATTGTGTGGACAAAATTAGTTACTAGGCACATATACGATAGAAGTTGTGTAATAACACATATTGTGTGGACAAAATTAATTACTAACATAGTACAGGAAAAGTAAGTAGTTGGAATTACACAAATGAGTTAAGAATATGGTACATTGAAATGTCAACATTTGGTTAGAATTATATAAATGAGTTATGAACATGGTACATTAAAAAATCAACTTTTTATTGGATTATATATTTGAATTATGATTATGGAACATTGACATTATGCATTTAGTGTGATAGCATTTGGTTAGAATTATATAAATGATTTATGAATATGGTACACTGAAAAATCAGCTTTTTATTGGATTATATATATGAATTATGATTATGGAACCTTGATACTATGCATTTAGTGTGATAGATATGTTTAATTGCTGGAAAATTCAATGAGTTAAGGTGAGAAGTTGCTGCTAACAAAATAAGTGGCACTTAATGTTGGGAGCAGATCTGCCAAAAAAAAAAAGTCGCACTTAATGTTGAAAGCATATCATAGGTGGACAATATGAGAGTTAGTAGCTGTTATCAATCCAGCTTTGATATTTCTACATTTGATGTACTATAATGTATTGTATCTGTTTTAACCAGAAATGATTTGTGATGTAACTATAATTTGTAATGTGTGATTTTTCTTAAAAAAAAAATGTTACAGTGAACAAAAATAGTCCTCACAAAATAGATATAAAAAGAACTTCTCTATGTCCATTGCAAAGGGACATTTTGTCTTTGTAGATTTAGTATCTTTTATGATTAGTGAGTAAAATCAATTATTAATTTTGATATGGTAGATTTAATATATCTCCATAAACACTACGTAAAATCAATTGTTGATTGTGCTTCATGTCAATTGAATAACAACATAAACTCAAAAACACAGCAAAAAATGAGGACGACAGGACATAACAGAGAATGAAGACATATAAGGACACTGAAAATAAATAAAGAGTGTAAAGGTGAAGTTTTTTTTTTTTTTTTTTAACTATAAAGGTTATGAATTTTATTTATTTGAAAAAGAGAGGAGGGGTCTTTGCCAAGGCAGCCCCATTTACAAAGAAAACAGCCAACAAATTCAGCTTTTAAGTTACAGCATTTTCAAGGAATTTGAAAGGAATTGTCGTTGTTTATAAATAGTTGCCCTTTCATGAGAGAGCATCCTTTGTTTGCCATCTAGTCCGCTTCACCATTCAGGTTTCTGAGAATGTGATAGAACTTGTAGGAGGTGAATCCTTGCAGGTCTCTTTTCAGTCTGCCCAGAATTTTGTTAAGACTAGCATTACTGAAGAGGTCCTCCGTGTTTAATTTTTTTATTAGAATCTTTGAGTCTCCAAAGACTTGGAGGTCTTTAACCCCCTTTTATCTTGATATAAGACAATCTTTGAGAAGACCAAAAATATCTGCTTGGTTGTTGGTTTTTTGGCCTAAACCCCAGTAGAAGTAGTCTCTTGAATTCCCATCTGAAGAATAAATGACCCCTCCAGCACTAGCGTTCCCGGGGTTTCCTTTGGAGGCCCCGTCGAAAAAGATTGTGGTAAGATTTTTGGACCTCCACCAGTTTATGAAAAAATCCTAGGGGTCTCTTATACGCCATTCCATGTATGCTATTTGAGGAGTGAGGAGGAACTTTCAAGGAGAAGGCTCAAGGGGGCAAAGCCATCTCCTTTCTTCAGGAAGGAGCAGTGAATCTTCTTTGAAAAATTATTGATGGGTTGCTTCCAAGAGGAATGCTTTAGCTTTAACTGTGACCTGAAGAGGGGATGTCGAATTCCATTAAAGATTTGATCATTACGAGCCAACCATAGCTGCCAGCAAACAAAATTGGGAATTGCTGTCCAAACTTTACGCCAGAAGGATTTGATTGGGATGTTATGAGGATAGAAATCGCTCCATGAGGCGAACAGCTCAGCAACAATGCTCTGAGGGAAAGCGGGAATTTGAAGATCCAAAAGAGTGAGTCCCCACACTTCCTTAGCGAAATTGCAATCCAGGAATAAATGTTGGGCAGTTTCAAGGTTGCTTCTGAATAGCTCGCACCTATGAGGCCCTGCAATGTTCCTTTTCTCTAGATTGTCTCCTGTAAGACGTTTGTTGTGAACCAACATCTAAAAAAATAAATTCACTTTAGGAAGAGCTAGTTTGTCCTAGACTAGTTTCCAAAAGGCCAGAGAGTGACTGTTGCTCTTTGGGTCCTGAAGAGCTCTATAACCTGCTGCTGTGGAGTATGTGCCTGACTATCCCCAAGCCCAACTGTCTTTCATATAACAGTTTTCAGGTGTGGAGCCTTCCAGCAGCTCGGCAAGCAGATTTTTTTGGGGCATTAACCAAGCAGGGACACCATGGAAGTCCCAACCGGCCCATTCTCCCTGGTGATCCCAAACAGAGAGATCGTATAAGCTGTTTATGCCTGCACGTATCAACCAATCTCTAATGTCTGCAATATCCTCGTTCCCCTCCAAAGGATCGCGCCCCATTATTCTGTCCTGCAACAATTTAGTTCACTTGCCATTGCCCGACACTCTATACATAATTTTTTTAAAGAAAATACTTCCTTTACAACAGAGACTCTAGACCTGCGTGCTGTTGACTGGGGGGTCGAAATGCAGGTTTTTGAAAGACGAATTGTGGGCATATTTTGACAACAGAGTAGTGCTGATCGGATGGTTGGGCTTGTGTGCCATTTTCCACAGACGCTTTCCTCCCAACGCTAGGTTAACGAGGGAGGGGTCTTAGATTTGGAGGCCACCCTCTGCGATCGGCCTTTTTACTAGATCCCAATTAGCCAAATGCATTTTGCTTTCATTACCTTTCCCTCCCTGCCATAAAAAGTCTCTTAAAAGTTTAGATATCTGCTCCATAATATTTCTGGGGCCTAGCAAGAATGCAGGTTGATAAATTGGGAGCGCGGACAACAGTGACTTGTTTAATATAACTTTGCCTCCTTTAGTTAACCAGAAGCCACCCCAAGTTGCTATTTTTTCTTTGATTTTACATATAATGTCTGTCTAGAGTGACCTTCTGTTAGCTCCATTTGTGATGGGGAGACCAAGGTATTTGATCCGATCCCAGTGAGCATGTCCTCTGAAGCCCAGGAGGTTCGAGATGATTATGAGCTCTTGTTGACCTGTGTTCCAACTGTAGATTTCACTCTTACTCTCATTGAAAAGTGCTCCTGAAACACTACAGTAGCTTTTTAGGACCGAGTCAAAGGCTTTGGCAATTCTGGTGGCCGCACCTCCGAGGAGAAGTGGATCATTTGCAAAGAGCGCATGGTTCAGAGGATCAACCTCTGAGGAGGGTTTGAGACCAGGGAGGGAGCCAGAAATTCTTTCAGCTGTGAGTTTTATATTGAGGGAGTCGGTCATTAAGATATACAGTTAGGGAGAGAGGGCATCCCTGCCTGATGCCTCTCCGAGCTTGAAAAAATTTGAGGGACGACCATTGACAAGGGGGGCGATCCATGGGTTATCGATGCAGGCATTTATAAGCTAGACAAAATGGGGAGAGAAGCCGAAGGAGAGGAGAACCTTAATGAGGAAAGAGCGACTAACTTTGTCAAACGCGTTCGCCATATCTAATTTAATCAACATACCTTTCTCTTTTCGCTTTTTGCTGGAATGGATTGTCTCCTGGACTTGAATGACATTGTCGATGATATGCCTGCCTTCCACGAAACCACCTTGGGGACTAGAGATCAGCCTTTTGAGCAGAGGCTTGATCCTGTTTGCTAATAGTTTGGCCAGAATTTTATAAGATGCGTTACAAAGCGATATGGGTCTGAATCTAGCAAATGTTTCTTGATTGGTATCTTTGGGGATTAAGGCTAGATAAGTGGAGTTGGTTCCTCCACCGATCTTAGCTTTTATCATGAACTCCTTTATCATTTTTTGGAGATCAATTTTAATGATATTCCAGCATGCTTTATAGAAATTAATTGTGAATCAGTCTGGACCTAGAGCCTTGTCTGATTCCATGGACCAGATAACTTTGATGATTTCCTCCTCTGTTACCTCGCTGGTAAGAGCAGCATTATCTTCAGATCTGATGAGATGTGGAATGTTAGAGAGGAAATCTGTTGTTTCCTCGGAGACCTGAGTTCCCTCACTATATAAATTCCTGAAGTGGCTATCCACAACAACTTTGGCTTGGGTGAAGCCTTTACTGACATGGCCCTCTGTTGTCTTTATTTCTGATATGTGATTCCTAGACAACCGAGCTCTATATTGTCTATGGAAGAACGAGGTGTTCCGATCCCCTGCTTTTAGCCACAAACTTCTGGATTTGATTCTCTAGTATTCTTCTTCTTTTCGGAAGGATCGGTAAGTTGAGCATTGGGCCTTTATTTCTTGTTCCAAAAGGTCCGTTGTGATCTCTTTGGTTTCCATATCTGTTTGCAGGGTCTCCAAAGTATACACTGCTTCTTTTCTTATGTTGGTTGGAGTAGGGACTGGTTTCCTTATCCACTCCTTCAAAGCATGTTTTTTGGCCTTAAGTTTTTGCTCCCAAACAAAACTTGAGGACCCTGAGAAGGTTTTGGCCCAGGCTTCTTTCACAGTATCGGTGAAGCCTTCTCTCTCAATCCATAAGGGGCTGAAGCGGAATGGAAGAGGGCCAAGATCTTCTTCATCTTCTAGGAGAAGCTGAATTGGCTTGTGGTCAGAGGTCAGCTTAGGTAGAATTTTGGTCTTGATTATCTTTTTATTCGACATAAGGGAGCCTTGGACTAGGAATCGATCCAGGCGAGCAGAAATATGATCTAGCCCAGATCTATTATTGGACCAAGTGTAAAGGCCACGGACGAGATTGAAGTCTAAAAGGTCCCATTGCTGAGTGAGTTCTTCCACAAGGCCAACATAGGATCTCTGCTGTTGGAGCCACCCCTCTTCTCTTTTGTTTTCAAGACTATATTAAGATCACCTACTATGATAATATTACTTGGATTATGCTGTTCTAAAAATGCTGAGAGGGAGTTCCAACATTCTCGTTTTTCTGAGTATATGACAGGGACATAAAGATTAAACAGAGAGATAGTCAGCTTACTTGTACAATGTGTTAGCTCCGTGAAGATTCAGTGCTGGGTTTCATGAGATTTTTTTAACAGAAATAAATCTTCTGTCCAAAGAGTTGCTAGCCCTCCAGAAGATCCCCTTGAACTTACTGCTTTGCTTGCGCTTTTCTTCCATTTTGACTTGCTAATATCTAGAAGAGCTTGCCCTTCTATCTTCGTCTCTTAGAGCATGAGGATGTATGAGGGTTCTATTTTCAGGAGATCCATGACTGCTTCAGTTTTAGAGGCGTTCCCCAATCCTCTGCAGTTCCAAGAGGTGAGCTTCATAATTTACTTGGGGGGGGGGGGGGGGATAGGGCCTCCCTTAGAAGGCCTTGGTTTGGTGTTTCTTCCAATGGACATTTCTATAGTGGACTGGCTTCCTTGAACTTTGAGTCGTTCAACCTCCTCTTCCCTTAGTTCTTTGCGGGATTTCCTGCTTGCTCTTTTGGAAGGATGTTTGCAGGTTTCGTCCTTTGAAGAACCCGAGCTATCTACTGTTTTTTTCCTTGTTACTTCAGCATAAGATGGGTTGGAGGGGCTACCTTGTGAGGTCTCGACTTGTATAGCTTCTTCTCCATATTTGTTGGGAGGAGGGACTTCTATGTGTTCCAGATTTTCCTGGATCGAGCTTGCTGGTTTGATTTGGGATTTTTCTGTGTCGTTCGGGGTTGCATCCTTTTCTTGATTGAGCTTGGAACTTCCTGGAGCTCTGGACGTGTTCCCTTTGCCATTTCCCTTTTTTTGATGGGAATTTTTTTGGACTACTGTCCATTGTTCCTCGTTTATTTTGTATGCCTGCTCCTCTACCTTTTTCTTGCAGTGCTTTGCAAAATTACCATGACCATGACAGTGTCTACATTTGAAATGGAGCTGTTCGTAATCCAGTTCCTAGACGTGAGTCCACCCAGCAACAGGGAGCTTAATTGCTTCAGGCAAACCC
Source organism: Pinus tabuliformis (assembly GCA_031772625.1). NCBI lineage: Eukaryota > Viridiplantae > Streptophyta > Pinopsida > Pinales > Pinaceae > Pinus > Pinus tabuliformis. The sequence goes on from CM062820.1 coordinate 1,396,797,005, forward strand.
TCTTCTAGATCAACTTCTACATAGATTCAGGCACATGAGTACTGGTCTTTTCTTGCAGCTTGATCTATGTATTTTCCTAGAGCACTACCAATGATCTGGAGAGTTTTTTGGTTCCAGCAGTGGAAAGGCAAATGGGGAAGTTGCACCCAAACCGGGACAGCAGAGGGAACGTCCTGGGAGGGATCAAAATCAGGGGACCATTTGTTTAGATACAGGCCTTGTGGTCCCATAAAATAAGGACCATTTCTAAAGATTAGGCTTCTATCATCCGGGTTTTCGAAAACGAATACGAAGAATCCTTTGCCCACAAAATAGCTTTTGACCCCCTCTTTAATCAAGGGAGACCAATTTCTTTGAGTTCAGTCCTCCACCGACTTGGGGGAAGGCCAGAGGCCCATAAACTGGCCTATTAACCCTCTCTCAACAAGATTCAGAGTAGCTTTGCAAGTTTCATCTTCAGGAAGGGCAACTGTGGAGATAGAGTCTAATTTCTTGACAAATTTTTGCTGAATAGCCGAGGGAGGGCGCTTCGAACTTGCGGAAATCATTGCTTTGAACGCAGAAACCTTTGGAGGCGGGTTAGGGGGGGGGGGGGGCAGGGTCCCCATTGAACTCCATGAGAGGGGCATTGTTGGACTGAGTGAAGAAGTGCTACAGCCGCAGGGCCACACAGGTAGACACCCGATAGCCAGAAGCACACTGCTCTCTCCAGCAAGCAGATCTTTTGGGCGAAGCGCCTCGAAACACCGTCCCCTAAGATAAAGGCAGAGCCCTCCAATGCAGCACCAGAGGGCTGAGGCTGGCCTGTGGCTAGGTCTCCAGAGTGGGGAAAAATGCTTCCTCTCTTGTAAAGGTGAAGTTTGACGAAAGGATAGAAGCTCCAATTTTGAATTTAGGATGGAAAGTTCAAGAAGCATGGGAAGTTTGGTGCGATTAGAAGCTGCTCATTATACAACCTAAAATTGACGCTGCACGACAAAGTGCTGGACTATACAATGTCTTTTGGGATTTGTAGGTTTCCATCACTGCTATCAAATGTTTCAAAATAGTTAAAGCCACTTGACATTATATGATTTCAATAAATGATTCAAGCCATGAGAGCAAGTAAAGTAACAAGTAATGATAGAGGAAAGATAACATGTGATTCTTTTAAGTTTTTGTTATTGTATTTTATTTGACATAATTGATTCAAAATATAGGTTTAATATTTACAATGGATTGAATATTTTTTTTAAGATACTTTCTTAATTACAATACAATGGGACCAAATTTGAGAGAGAGAGGTGGGAGAGAGGGAGAGAGAGGATGGGTGAGAGAGAGGGAAGAAAGAACAAAGACATAGAGAGATAAAGGTGGAGAGAGAGAAAGGGAGTGACAAGGGAGAGAGGGAGGAAAGAACAAAGACATAGAGAGATAAAGTTGGAGAGAGAGAGGGAGTGACAAGGGAGAGAGGAGAGGAAGGAAGAGAAAAAGAATGAGAGGAGAGAGATAATGAGAGAAGGGAAAGAGAGAGAGAGAGAGACACACACACACAAAGATGGGGGGAGAGAGAGAAGGAGAGGAGTGAGATAGTGATAGAGTTGGAGGGTAGAGAGAGAGAGTGATGGGGGGAAGAGATAGAGGGAGGTCGGGGATAGAGGAAAGAAGAGAGAGAGAAGGAGAGCGAAAGAGATGGAGTTGGGGGGGGGCGTAGGGGAGAAGAAGGGAGGAAAAAAGAGAGAGAAGGGTGCAAAGAGATGAATCAAATCTCTCGAGGTGCAAACCTTTCCTCAAATTTTGTACTCAAAAAAGAGTTCAAATTATATACTCAAAAAAGAGTTTGATAGATCCTTGTTAAGATGGATCTAGGTTGGTTTAAATAAATATAAATAAGTTGAAAATAAATTAATAAAATATCATTTTGGGGAATGAGTTATTAAAACCATTTGTATTTGTTTTATAAAAATTAGTATGTAATTCTATTAATATTATAATATTCCCTTAATTTTATATTAGATATAATTCTAAATATTTTAACTAAAATATATTAATTTTAATTAAAATATAAATATATATTATTTTTTATATAGTTTATGGACTGTATAGATGGGCGGGTTACTACATCCACATTTTATATTAAATATAATTCTAAATATTTTAACTAAAATATATTAATTTTAATTAAAATATAAATATATATTATATTTTATATATTTTATGGACCGTATAGACTGGTGGGTTACTACATCCACATAATATTGTACGACAAAGGTGAGAGGATTGAGAGAGTTGAACCTATGGCTTCTCAATAGGCAAAGGTGCTTTTAACGATGGGCACTTGGCCAATTAAGCTAGTCTTTGAGGCTTAAATAATGCAATGGACTTTAAATGTTTTTTCTATGTGGTTCATGGTCCCCAAAGATCAATGACTTCTATGAAATATTTGTATCATGCAGATCCACCCAAAGGAATCACTTCCTACCAGCTCAACTACAAAGCCTTACCCCAAGAGTCTAGAAAATTGAATTCATAACCTCTCAATAGTAAAAGTGGTTTAACTACAAGGAATCAACTAATTGAGTTAACAAGTCTCAAGACTAAGTGTTATTATTTAATCTCACATATAAACTTTATCACTTCCTACCAGCTCAACTACAAAGCCTTACCCCAAGAGTCTAGAAAATTGAATTCATAACCTCTCAATAGTAAAAGTGGTTTAAATACAAGGAATCAACTAATTGAGTTAACAAGTCTCAAGACTAAGTGTTATTATTTAATCTCACATATAAACTTTTTCTTTAATTATATTTCAATTATGTATATAAGATCTTTTTGTAAGTAACAATGGTCAAATAATGGGCCTATAGTATGCCCTAAAACTGCTTTTTCTTGGCTAAGATCTCATCTTCCTCAAACGTAAGAAAACATGGTAATGGCCCAAGACCCAGAGGCATCTGGCAAGAGTGAAATCCCGCCCCCTTAAGAACCACTAGCGGGTTATTCCAGGGTGCGTGGTTTTCCTTGAATAATGGTGATGATTTAGCCTACATTCACGGTTAACAGCTAGAGATGGATGTCCTCATTACTAGTTTGACAACTTAGTTATGACATGTTTTCCCACTTGTGTAAAAACAAAACAATGGTCAATTATGTTATTAATATGGTGTTTGTATATAGAACCTATTTATAGGAAGTAATAATTGTCCACAGCTAGCTAGTATAAGTAGTTTTATAGATGCTGGAAGTTGTATAATAACACAATCGCGTAGACACAAAAGTTACTAACATGGTACAGGGAAAAGTAAGCAATTAATATAACTATACAAATGAGCTATTAATGTGGTACATTGAAAAGTAAGAATGAAGTACGCAGTTAATATAACTACACAAATGAGTTATTAATATGGTACATTACAAAGTAAGCATTAAGTTGGATATTAATATGCTACATTGAAAATCTATTAACAAATAAGTTACAAATATGGTGCATTGAAAAGTAAGCTTTGTGTTGGATAATACATATGAATTGTGAAGTTACATGGGATATGGAATTTTAGCAATTTTTAATGGCAACCAATTATTGGCTTAGTGCATGGCCATGGTGATGTATGGCATGGATAGATCCCATACATTTTTCCTGTGAATTTGGTGATTTTTCTAGTGTCTTCCACCTCAACCGATTTCTAACAGACGTGACTTGCCAGTTATTCTAGGAACGATAAAGGTCATATCAATTAAGGAAAATCAGGAGAATTATTGCTTCCATCTACTAGACTTGTTATTGCATCTTACTTGTTGATCTCGACTCTCATCCTTGTGATGAAGAATATGAAAGTAGGAGTAGGAGCATACAGAGTAGAATGGAGAGCTAGAGTCGAGCACCAAGCATATGCCAAGAAAGAAGCACATGCCCAAAATTATTCAAGATGCGGAAGGCCATAGGTGAGTTAGAACAATATCTCGTAAATTTTCAAGTTGTTGAGATTTCAAACATTGTTAGCCTACAAATTCTAGAATTTACCTTCCCTTTAATGTCTAATGGTTTTACTTCTAAGAAAAAAGGAAACAAAACCATAATTCCTAGTCTCAATCAAAATTATACTCTTTGTTGCGCTTGAATATTGCAAATACTCCTATTTGAGCCATGAAAATGAACCTTTTTGTATCTAAATATACAAACATTTCTAAATAACCTTGAATTTAGAGATGTCATGCTTCATTGTTTGAAGGAATTTAGGCTTCAATGATTTTCTTGGTACATGGCCATTAAAAACTGCCATGGAACCTTTAGACAATGCATTTAGTTGAAGTGATAGATATGTTTAATTGCTGAAAAGTATAGGGTGACAATTGCTGCCAACAAAATAAGTCACACTTAATGTTGAAAGTATATTACAAGTGAGAAATATGAGAGTTTACCCATTCAATTTTGATGTTTCTACATTCCATGTATTGTTTCTATTTAATTTGGAATGTTAATTATGTGATGTAAACATAATTTTTTATCTTCCCACTTTTTAACCACTAATATGAGGAGATTTACTAATGCAAGAATTACATCAAAAAAAATTGCCAAAAAAATAAGTTGTTCCTGTTAGCAAAAGCACAGTAGATGATAGATATATAGAGTGTTTCCATAAATAAGGTATTCATGTTAGCAAAAGCATAGTAGATGATAGATATATAGGGTGCTTCCATAAAAAAGGTGTTCATGTTAGCAAAAGCATATTAGATGATAGATATATAGAGTGTTTCCATAGCCATGGAAAAAGTAGATATTAAAGGTATATATCTATATCCATTCTTGAGGGTAGACATAAAAGGTTATCTTTATAACCATTGTTGATTCCATGGAGATATAGAAGGGTCATTTTATGTCCTAATTATAAAGGGTATTTTTATATCCACTGTAGATTTCGTGTATCTCCACTTGACTTTGCTTTATGTCAAGTGAATATTGAAATCTGTGATCAACATAAATAAAAGATAAAAATGACACCTTATCTACCCAAAAAAAATCTTGAAAAAGTAGAAAACTACAAGGACGGGAGACAACAGAGAATGAAGAGAAATAAGGACATTGAAGATATAAATGACTAGTGTAAAGGTAAAGTTTTATACAAGGATGAAGCTCAAAATTTGAATTTAAGATGGAAAGTTCAAGAAGCATAGAAATTTTGGTGTGATTAGAAATTTTTCATTATACAAGCTAACATTAAAACCGTAAGTGAAAGTGTTTGACTCTGTGTATTTTAAAAGTTAGACTTGTTGGAATATGCAGCATCTGGTTCTAAATGTGAGTGTTAAAATTTAGTGCGTTTTTGTAACTTAAAAAAAAATATTACATATGAAGCAAAAGCAAGAAGGGATGAGGGAGTATCAAAAGAGACAAACATATGAGTCACAAAAAGAAGGGAAAAGGACATAGAGACTCAGATTTTCTATAAATGATATTTATTTGTTTAATCATTTTCCAGTGATCTTTTCCATCATAAAGCAATTACATAGAGGAGCTCAATAGTAAAAGAAAAAATTCCATGATGATCATAAAGAGACAACCACACAATAACACAAGAGATTGCCCTAGGAAAACCCATGAGGGGTAAAAACCTAGAAATCCTTCTTTCATAGAATCAATCCAACAAGAGGGCCCTCAAAATCAAGATGAAATATAACTGACTAGCATGAGTTACAAGCTCAACCTCTCACCAAGAAACCAAGTCAACCCTCACAAAATTGTCCACAAAGTATCCTTGAGTATCTCCGTCAAGATGAAATATAACTGACCAGCATGAGTTACAAGCTCAACCTCTCGCCAAGAAACCAAGTCAACCCTCACAAAATTGTCCACAAAGTATCCTTGAGTATCTCAGACAAGTTCTGAAATAGGTCTTCTCTAAAGTTCCAAAATTTAACCTCTACCTTAGCCTCAGAAGTTCTATCTTGAACATAGATGAAACACATGAAATTTTGGACTTTGCTTTAGAAAGATACCCCCAAAACCTGCACTGATCTCGGCCTCTTGTACTTGCTTTAGTGAGGGTAGAAAGAGCACTTATTATACTTGTGTTTTTGACCTCCTTGACTTGTATTCCTTCTTAGATTGTTCAGATATATTTCTTCTTGTGTAATAATGTGAAGTGTGCCAAGAGGGAGGATGAATGTCTCTTTAATATAGAACTCAGGAGGTTGAATGTGTGCCATAAGGGGCTAAGCTGAATTTACATTTAGAGGAGTCGACTTCATTACTTGTGGACGGAAAAATATAAACCAATTCAAAATTCTTCTTTAGAAAAGGTCATGAAGAATATGCATTTCATATTTTCTTTTGATGAAATAATGAGCATGAAGAACATGCTAGATAGAAACATATATTGTTACAAATGCATCAATGAGGAAAATTAATAATTATGAAGACTCGCCATAGCTACAAAATTCACAATATCTTCTAGTGGACCGCAAATAGAAGGGATTTTCCATAAGAGTTGTAAATATATTCTTGAAGTTGGTTGATATAGCTGATATCTAAATCTGAAAATGACTGGACAATTTATTTATAGCATCATTTTTTAAATTCTTCTTTTGTATTGTATCCTTGTTTTTCATGTTCAACGTGGAGTTAACATGTGTCCCTTTTAAAGTAAAAATAAAATATCCTTTAAATTAAAAAATAATGTGAGCGATGATCAAAATAAAATCAAATATACATATTTGGTTAGTTTTACTTAAAACTATTATAAAATGTAGACTCGCTCTAACTCTACTTGCTTTATTGATTGTTCATAGTACAAACCAATACAAAGGAGAACATTGGTAAAAATATATTAGTGTCACTCTCTATTATAAATAAAATATTATATTACAACCCAATATGAAGGAGATATGATAAAAATATTCTTGTCACTAATTATAATAGAATATTTCCATGTCCATATGAAATAAGATAATTTTATATGGACTTTTAAAATTCTTTTAAAGTAACTAAAACAAAAACAAAGAAATTATATTTTTATATTTCAATTGATATGTATATAAACAATTTTAATATTCATGTTAGTTAATTTGTTTTAATATCAACTTTAGAAAAGACATAAACATATATGTATGTATATATATGAAACACAATAAAATATTTCTATGTGCAAAGAGAAGAAACAATTGAAAGTAATATTTAATGTATTAAAAAAACAAGTACATGCTTTTTAATGTAAAAAAGTAATTAATAATTTTAAATGATAATTATATATATACACACACGAAACATACTTTAATATAATTTTAAAATAATATAATATTAAAAATTAATATAAAAATTTAACATAATAAGAGTTTAATAAACTTCATATTACACTTGTTTACTTTTTTTTCCTATCCATTTTTTTATGTAATTACTTGCTTAAATTATGGTGGGCAGTGATCTACATGGCATCATGGTGGAGGTGCAATTTTTTCAAGTTTTGCATTATAAAAGGGTTTGCACTTCAGGAGATTTGATTCCTTTAGGATCTTTAGATTCATGGTCAAGATGGATCTGTACTGGTATAAGATCATAGGGTAAGGAAGTGATCAATGAAACAAAGCTCCATTTCAAAACTAAGTTAACCATTGGCGAAATTTCACAGAGTCTTATGTGCAGGGAATTTTGGTATCAAAACAGGTCAGTAAAATATTTATTTGATTTGGATCATTTTCAACTTTTGGGTTTTGAACGCAACTTCAATTTGTGAGGAAACAAGATAATGGTCACTGCCATACAATATGGTTATAAACAACCTTTTATAATTTATATTGCTTTTATTGTAGAAATCTACAAATTTTTTCAACAACAATTGTAACTTTTATTGATCAAATAATTTATCATTATAGAGCACCTCGTGCTTTGATTCAAATGGTCCCATTTTGGAATACTTCTCAAATAATTTCCAACCTTAGGGTATTACATTTCAATACACATTGTTGAAATGTCTAGTATATTCAGGTTTTGAGATGTGTTTCTTCTTACTAAGATTCCTTTTCTCCTCATTTACATTATGGATCTACATTTTCCTCTTAAATTTTTCTACAGTGCATACTTCATATCGAACAAATAGAGCTCCATTTCACCAGTTATTTCTAGCCTTTTAATTTTAAGCGTTGGTGAAATTTCATAAATCGATCTTATAATTCTTAGTTGATTACTCATTATTTACTGGAATCCTAGAAGGGAGAATTCAAATAAGGTCATTGTATGGGGTGCCAGTGAAATTCAAATATAGAAATAAACTATAGTTTTCTTTAATAGAACTAGAGAGGCATTTTCCACTTCAATTCTTTGATGGTGGTAGAGAGGCATTTGTCACTTCAATTCTTTTGGTAACAATTGTTTTCGTTAAACTTTGGGTTGGTTTGCTTTAAGAGCGTTAGTGTATTGAATTTAATTTTGTTATAAATTTTTAAAATATTTTGAAAAATAAATTAATTATTTACGTCATTACTACCCATAAAATTTGAGAATATTTTCAAAATATGTAATTGAAATCATGAAAATTTACATTGAAACAACTAGACCAAGCTTCATATTGGGCACATTTTTATTTTTTTTTAATTTGAACATAAAAATTCAAAGAGCCCCATGAGATCAACGAGTCCCAAGAGATCGACCCACTAGGTTTCTGAAAAATGAAAACTATAGACCTTTTCTCAATATTATAAAATAATTAATGTATTTTGCTTTTAAAATAATTTATTTTATATTTTACTATTTATATTAATTACACCAAAGTTGGTTTTTTATATGGGCTTCTTATGTCCAAACGTTGTCCACTCCAGCAAATGAGAGCCTATTTTTCGTCCTCCTCGCACCTATCCAAATTTGACACATGGTTAGTTTTCATTACTCCTTTTGTTCTTACATGTCGTTGCTCCTCCAAAAAAAACAACGCTAAAGTGTTCATTTGACTTAGTGTCAAGGACCTGTCTGAGTGACGTACATAGGGTGTAGTGGTTCCTTTCTCTATCTATCATAGGGAATAACCTCAAGTGGATGCATAAAAAATCATATGCATGAATAGGTGCCTATCTGAGGAATTGATTCTCTTTGCCTATCGGAGCACTCTCTTGCCCATCGTACCTACCCTTTTTGTCGTCTTGTTTGAATGTGTTCCATACAGTCTTATAACTATGAAATCAGATCCCCATCACAAGTCTCCATTCAAATAGTTACCCACTCCTTAGCTGGAATGAGAGGGTGGACGAATAGGCTCCTTTTATGTGAACGGTCTTCTTTCTACAATATCCTAGTATGATCTATGATGATTCGAGCAAAGGGAAAAAATTGATATCTTGGTAGGTATTAGTTAAGATTTCACGACGACAATTGGTGGAAAGAATTGAGATCGATAGGTGGCTTCTTAAGCTTTCAGAATTCCTTTGCACCGAGAGGTGAAATTTCTAGTATAAATATTCTATTATATATTTTTTTATCTATGCTTACATATATTAAAAAGTATTCTTCTTTTTCTTAATCATTAAACCAATAATTGCCCCTTGTTTTGAGAAAAGGCCCTTATTTAAATGGAGCCAATTTGGAAATCGAACCCATTATATAATGGTAAACTTGTCCATAAACTGTCCCTGATATGTCATAGCCATGACCAATGACACTTTTGACCACCTGGAGCTCATGGAAATGACATCATGGGCACAACTTATTATTTGTCAAGACAACGTCCGCGTTCGGCTAGCTTCTATCTAGTGGTTAATGATGTTTGGTGTTTGAGGATTATTATATGAAAATGATTAGTAAATTATTACATGTTGTAAGTTATTAGTAAATTATTACATTCTTTTTCTTAGCATTTATGACCTTTTGATTTCTCTTTAAATTCAATTCTTTCATTTATTTTCTCATTTATTATTGTGAACTTTTTGTTTATCCCATTTTAACTTTTTTAATATTTAACTGATCTGAACTTAAACAAGAACACAACAAATTATAGATATAACCATAAATACATAGATGCAACATAAATAATACTTCATTTCATTGATATCAAATACTAAAATATGCTTACAAAGAGAATGGAAATAAGGCTAGCTCGAGCAATGGTAGTTTATCTATGAGAAGATATGTGGCGGCTACATGCCTCTGAACTGTGTTACAATGAGGCTCAAGTGCCTATTTATTATTGAAAAACATGAGAAAACCCTAAACAACCAAAACACTAACCCCATGAAATGTAACGCCAAGAGTTTGTGGGCCCCGTTGGGGTTAGTTGGGCTGCCAACTTCCCGAGGTCATAACTTGGCCATATTATCTCCATTTGGCACCTACGATGCCTTATTGGAAAGGTATTTCCAAATATTATAGGATTTTCCATAGACCCTTGCCAACAGCTTTGGGTCTACAACAAACCTCAAAATAACATCGTTTAGGGGGTCAAAATTGCTCCAGAAGTTCAAGACTTGAAAACTACTAAAAATAGTAAATGCTGAAATAAAAAGGGAAACAAATGAAACCAACTAGAGGTCTAGGTGGAATAGGTGGGTGACCACCAATATCCACCTGGATCATTCCTCCCTCCTTAGGAATTAATGGTCCCCATTGCATGCAGAGCCTCCATGAGGTGAGGAAATTTCTGTTGAACCTAGGCCCTGGTGAGCCACTTGCCTTGGTGCAGGAGTTGGCCAGCTTTGACAACCCGTTATAGTTAGATATTCTGCTGGCTAGTGTTATTGACCTATGTGTCCATAATTCGATCAGTTTTGGACTGACCCATGTAGTTTGGGTTTAACTCTGTTGGTGCAAGTTGTTCTTCAATGTCTAATGTGTCCAGTAATGGTCAAAAGTATGGTCGAAGGTGATCCACATTAAAAATTGGGTATAGGGCAAGGAATGGGAGAATTTTGAGCTCAAAATCATTGTCTCCCACAACCTTGGTAATGTTGTAAGCAGCATATCGGAGTAGTATGAGCTTCTGATGGGCTTCGGTAAGGTGTCTTTCTACAAATGCAACCAAACTTTGTCGCCCACTTAAAACTTGTGTGGCACCCGATGTTGATCATGTCGTTTCTTGTACTTGGCATTTGACTTCTCCAAGATGTCATGAACCTACTGGTGGATGTGTTGGATGCATTCAATACATCTGGTCACTTTATTAGCCTCAGACAATGCATGTGTGGATTATGTCTGTGCAGTCACGTGTGACATGGAAACATCAATCAGATACAATGGTTGAAATCCTAGACCCACATGAAAGGGACTTTGACCAATGGAGCTATGGACAGCTCTATTATAACTGTGTTGCACATATGAAAGACTCTCATCCTAGGTTTGAGGATGCTTGGAGTTTTACATGTGGAGTATGTGCACTGTCATCCTATTAACAACCTTAGTCTGGCCATCAGTCTGGGGATGGAAGGTAGTCGACTTCGTGCGCTTGGTGTCCAATAGTGTCCAGAGGCTTGACCAAAATGTGCTTAATAACCTACTATCCCGATCTGATATAATCGTATGCGGGATCCCAAAATGTACCAATACTAGTTCAAAGAAGAGTTTGGTGGTGTCCTCTAATGTGATACTCTTCTTACAGGCTACCAATACATCCATCTTAGAAAATCTATCCACGAACACAAATACACAGTCATTACTATGCTCTGTAGAAGGGAGGCCAGAAATATAGTCCATGGAGATGGATTCCCATGGCAGGTTGGAAGTAGGCAAAGGAGTGTACATGCCTTTCTTCATGATGGTTGGCTTGGTGATGACACAGGCAGTGCAGGATCCGATATATTTCCAAACATCCTGTCGGAGTTTGTGATAATAAAAGTACTTTTGTAGTAAAGCAACAATTTTCTCCACACCAAAGTGTCCTGCGAGCTGACTGTAGTGTGCCTCCTAAATCAGCTTGGCATGCTCATTTGAAGGAACACAAAGGTAAACAATGTAAACTTTGAAATGGGAACTGATACTCTTACCTGTTTCGTAGAGATAGCAAAAAGTGACCTGATTTTGAAAAGGGGTGATGCAGAACGAACATGTTTTTTTTTAGAGCATAGTTTTTGGAAGGAATGTCATGGGAAGGATAGTTTTATGTACATTACGTTTTTGAATGGTAGTGATTTTCATGCTGATTTTAAAAAGTGAGTATTCTGCATCACCCCCTTTTTTTAAAAGACCTGTTTTTTGGCTTTAAATTTTCTAATGTATAAAATGTAAATAATTATTTTGTAAATTTGATCATTTTTGAAGTGGTCGTTTTCTTCACATTTTCTTGTTTTTCATTTTAATTTTAACTTTTTTTTAGTGAGGTTTTTATTGTTTTGCATTTTTAAATTAGGAGGTCGATATTTAGAATTTTCGATATTCTACATATTTATACATCCTTAATTAATTTTTCACTCCACATGAAATAATTGTTTCTAAAAAACAATATTTTTTAACAATGGACATAAAAATAACCATTTTTAACATAAATATAACTAAAAAACTACACGTTTTGATAACTTTTTGCTAGAATTGACATGTCAAAATCACAATTTTTATACGATAATTTTAACTAAAAATGGTTAAATAATAGTTTTTTTTTATGAATTTCATGTCAAAAAAATAATAATAATCACTTTTTTTTTTCAAAAAATAATGATAAACTTAAAAATCAATGCGAAAATCACATATTACAAATATTGAATGTATAACAACCCTAATTGAGTGTTTATTCTTCTCATAAAATGTCAAAGTCAAAACATTGCAAAGCTTTATTTCCAAGCATAACTTAAATTTAATCAACAATGTCACGTAATCCAAACTCTTCTTCCTCTAGAGTTTCATCATTGTCTTCTTCCACAATATTTTCTGTTTCCTTTTGCTCATTTTCCTCTTCTAATGGGTCTTTGATGTTTGTGAATCTCCCAATGTATGTTTTTCCAAACATTCCATGTAATGGTGGTTGGGGTTCCTTTGCCTTTTTTGCCACACGTGATTCACTAAAGTCCCCTTTCTTCAACCCAATTTCTTGCATTGCATTTGGAAGAAATTGAAGAGAATTAATTCTTTGCTGAATGAAGAACTGAAATGTTAAGAAATTTTCTTGAATAACTATTTCAAATACCATTTGAGAAAAGATGGTAATGCAAGCACATACTCAACGCCCATGTCACCTCCTCAACGCCCATGTCACTTTTATAAAATAGAATGTATTTATAATTCTACTCAACATTCATTTTTATCAAAATTCAATATTTTCACAAAGATGAAATCACTTTAAAACATTTTATACCAATTTTGAAAATTAATAAAACAAACTCAACTAATTTAATAATGGTGAATTGTAATATATAAAAAGAACTCACTACATATCATCCACTACCAATGTTAATCAAGTGAAGAAAAAAACACTATACTTCATCCAAACACAATTAATTTTATATTTATTAGAAAAATCAAAATTATATATGTTCAAGTCTACATGTGAAATTCATTTATATGATTAAGACTTGCTTACACACATGTTTCCCTTGTAATCAATTCATCTCAACAGAATTATCAGCGAAAACAAATCTTATCTATGCAAAGAGATAAAAGATAAGCTTCTTCAAAAAACTTTTTTATTTCCACCAAGTGATTTGTCTATTTATCAATTTAATAATGATGTGTGGAATTAAACCATATCAATTTATTAGAAATTATTGAAATTTTTATTTATTAACACCAATCTAGTCAAAACGATCCCAAATCTCCCAAAAACGACTGTTTTAACCTCATGCATTCAAACAAAATGAGCCTAACAGACCCTAAACAAAATGGATTAAGTGAGTTGTTGACTCAGCCTAACAAACCCTAACTGACATAGCCTGATCACATTCCAACTTCAAGTCATTAACTAAAATAGTCGAAAGACCCTCACCCTATATCTCAAGTCTTGAAGCACTTGGTTGCCTTCATTTACCAAACATTGCTTGCGTACGTTTGGACTTGATTTGGTTTATAACAATTTTCTTAGCCAAAGAGAGCAGGGAATCCATTTGTGATTATTTACAGATTTGCAAATGGAAAATGCAAACTATTTTATGCAATCAACGAAGAATTGCAAATTACAAATTACAGATTTGCAAATGAAAAATATAAACTATTTTATCTCATCAGAACAGAATTGCTCAAATTAAAGTCATCTATTATGATCAATTTACCAAAAATTTGTGTCATCCATTATGTTTAATCTATCAAGAAGTTTCAAAATTTTAAACTCAAGTCATACATCATGTTCAATCTATCAAAAGTTGTTTACTTCAAAATTTATAATTTATGTATCAATTTTCCCTATGTTTATTTTTTATATAACATAACATATAAGAATATTTTACAAAGCTCCCAAAATCCAGGTCTGACTACTTTGATTATTAATCAAATGTAAAACCAAAATATATTGTTTTGTTTAAAACTCGATCTCGTAGCAGATGTTTCCATCAGAATCGACCTTAATTTCTCGAATACACTCATCGAATTCTGACGGCTCCAGCTTCTCCCCGACGCTGGTAAGAATATGACGGAGTTCCCTGGCAGAAATCTTGCCGGTGCCCTCTTTATCGAGGGCTTTAAAGGCATCCCTGAGTTGAACATGGAAGCTCCCTCCCTTCAAGTTCCATTTCATCACGTCCACGAAGCGAGGGAAGTCGATGGTGCCGCTGATCTCTTCACGTTTAATGATCTCTTTAAGCTCCGCCTGAGTGGGATTCTCCCCCAGGGATCACATCACGGTTCCCAGTTCGGCCGCCGTAATGTACCCGTCACGGTCGGTGTCGAATAGGCTGAACGCCTCCTGCATTGGAGCGATCTGCTCTTCACTCTAGATCAAAACTGAACTTTTACTAAAAAACTATTTTGTTTGTTCCTGCCAAAATTAATTAACATCAAAATTCCCTCTAAAATCCACTTAATATCATATTGGATGCCCAGTAAGCATTGTTTGGGGCGATTCGTAGCAGATGGGGCGATTCGTAGCAGATGGGGTGATTCTGAGAATCGCCGGGTGGTGGGGCGATTCTCAGAATCACCCCGCCACTGCCCCGCCACCACCACTGGTGGCGGGGCGGTGGCGGGAGAATATCCCTTTTTTTGTTTCTCCTATTATGTCCAATTCCATCAATAACCTATTTTGTTGAAATATCCACAAATTTTTTTTCCCCAATTGAGATTTGATCTAATGAATCTTGGATACTAATGGGTTGACAAAAGAGTTACCCTATTATTATGATTCTTCAAGTATATATTTCTATAGAGAGAGATAGCATGTAGTGTAGGTTCCCATGGAGCATCTTTCTTCTTTCACTGCCACTAGTTCTATCACTGACTCGCTATGAGACTTTTCATGGTGCCGACGGAATCATAGCCCTCAAACTCTATACCTAAACCTCTTCCTAGACAGTGACCCTAGGTCTCGACAGAAACATATACCTTTACCCTCGACCCTATACCGCTACCAAATTAACGGGTCCTACCTCACTTACGTATATGCAACACACGGTTACTACAGCACCTAACGTAGAGAGGTATATAGCCCTGACATACATAGATAGAAGGTCTTTCTTTTATAGCTGATCATTCGGGGCGATTCTCAAAATTGCCCCATCTGCTACGAATCGCCCCAAAAAATGCTTACTGGGCATCCAATACGATATTAAGTGGAGAAATCCTAGCCCTGCGAAAGATCTGCTGTGATGGCACTGCTGGGAATTGAACTGGGGTTGCCTTGGGTGTTATTGCAATAGGGGGCGATGTTAGTGCTGGTGCTGGAGAGGCTAAGCCCATCAATACCGTGACGAAAATGAATATGAATCTAACCCTAATGACTTCACAACACACCCTATTACCAACTATCTTATATCTGACATTTAGTCAGTAATTTGATCTTATATCTATCATTTAGTCATTAATTTGATTATTTTCTTATTATTCAGTTATATAATTATATCATATTATGTTTGATCCTAAATCAAATATTTATCAGAGTGAGGAAAATCGGTCAGTAAAAGATATATTACTTAGTTTTTTAAATTGAGGACAGGATTATCCATTAATTCAATGTAAAAGATATATTACTTAGTTTTTTAAATTGACTTCCGCTTAATATTCATTCGCAGTTTCCATAAAGAAAAACTTAGCAGAGGTACCTACAACAAGTGGTGAATTGTGAGAAGAATATGTACAAGATCTACGGGAGTCTTATCTTGCTGAACGGACACACCGTAAGATGTATCACACCTCATCTCTTTTCTCATTGAACGTCATTGTCAGTATTAATATGAAAACAACATACAAACAATTATATCCACAAACAATCAAATTGCCAGCCACATACTGCCATGTCATTTCCCGAATATTATTACTGTGATACCATTTCTGCCTCAACTTTATGCTTAAAAATTCCATGGCATTTCCCCAATATTATAGATATGATACCATTTCTGCCTCAAATTTAAAGGCACACACTACAAAATATCCACCTCAGTCACCCTTTCCCACAGCAGGCCCATGATTGTTAAGTATTAGCTTTGGTCATTCAATTCCATACGATTTGATTTCAAATTCATAACGTGCCAAATGACACCAGCAGTAACGTGCACTTGTTAACTGGTTCAATTTCCACATTGTAATGAGCTTTCAAATTGATCACTAAATTCTTAAGTCTAAAATTCCAAACCAAGAGAATAATAATGAATCTTGAGAAAAATATTATCTCCTACTGAAAACAACAATCACATTTCCACTGCAGAAGACAGCAGTCTTGCTAAAAAACTAACAAATGAACCAAGTAAATAGAAGACCAACTGCAACTTCTTTAATCTGCTCGTGGCTGGCCAGCTCGAGAAGAAAGTATAATACCAACTATAAGGCCGTAGAGTGCAAGTGCTTCTGCAAAGATCAATATGAGGATCATACCAACAAAGAGCTTTGGCTGCTGTGCATTTGCTCTGACACCGGCATCACCAACAATACCAATAGCCATTCCCGCAGCAAGACCCGAGAGCCCGCAAGCCAGTCCCGATGACAGATGCGCATAACCATCAAATAGATAATAGGACTTTGCCTTGGGGTTAATTCCTGTGCTGATAATCACAGCAATAATCAAACCATAAATACCCAACACTCCAGCCATGACGACTGGAACAATCGATTTCATCACAAGCTCCGGCCTCATCACACCCATGGAGGCCACGCCCACGCCACTCTTCGCAGTTCCATATGCAGCTCCCATGCAGGAGAACACGAGCGCTGCGGCGGCCCCAAGGAAGCCGAAGAATGGAGCAGTCTCATCGCCGCTGAATACGTCCACCATTTTAACTGAGATTTGGGATGAGATTCAAGCTAGAACTTCGAAGGTTTTTCAGAGTTTCAGAGCCTCCAAAGAGATCGAACCTCGAAGCTGGAACCTGCAAGTGCCTAGCCCAATCCAGATGCAATCTCAGAGCATTAAAAGAGTCATTCAATTCCATGTCAAACTTGTAAATGGAATTAGGTATTAGGAAATGGATTCTGAACTGCACATTGAATTAATGGATAATCCTGTTGTCAATTTAAAAAACTAAGGTGGTGGGGCGATTCTGAGAATCGCCCCATCACCGCCCCACCACCACCACTGGTGGCGGGGCGATTCTCAGAATCGCCCCACAACCCGATTGCTCGAATACTCTAATAGGTGCTGCTGTAGCAAAGGGTTTTTGCAGTGGAATGTAATTGATTTTAAATACAAACGACGCTGATAAATGGGTATGTGGTACTTTAAAGTAAATCAATTGGCTGCCTGTACTATTTTTCCCCTGTTTTAACTATTTTTTGGTGGCGGGGTGATTCTCAGAATCGCCCCACAACCCGATTGCTCGAATACTCTAATAGGTGCCGCTGTAGCAAAGGGTTTTTGCAGTGGAATGTAATCGATTTTAAATACAAACGACGTTGATAAATGGGTATGTGGTACTTTAAACTAAATCAATTGGCTGCTTGTACTATTTTTCTCCCGTTTTAACTATTTTTTAGTGGCGGGGCGATGGCGGGGCCCCACAACTCGATTGCTCGAATACTCTAATAGGTGCTTCTGTAGCAAAGGGTTTTTGCAGTGGAATGTAATCGATTTTAAATACAAACGACGCTGATAAATGGGTATGTGGTACTTTAAACTCAATCAATTGGCTGCTTGTACTATTTTTCCCTTGTTTTAACTATTTTTTGGTGGCGGGGCGATTCTCAGAATTGCCCACAACCCGATTGCTCGAATACTCTAATAGGTGTCGCTGTAGCAAAGGGTTTTTGCAGTGGAATGTAATCGATTTTAAATACAAACGACACTGATAAATGGGTATGTGGTACTTTAAACTAAATCAATTGGCTGCCTGTACTATTTTTCCCCTATTTTAACTATTTTTGAAGTGTATTCTCTAGTACTCTTGTGAAAATTGATTAAAGATCTGGCAATGGAGCAAAAGATTCGGCTCTGCCGTCAGGTAAAATTCAGCTCTGCTAAACTGCCGATCCTCTTTCTTTCCTGTTAAAAGGCTATAGTTATCATTCCTCTTTTCTATTTTTGAAGTGTGTGCGCTGTTGTGACAATTGATTAAAGATGTAGCAATGGAGCAAAAGATTCGGCGCTGCTATCAGGTAAAAGTTAGCTCTGCTAAAGATGCCGCTACTCTTTCTTTCATGTTAGGTTAAAAATGCATAGTTATCATTCCTCTTTCTTTCCTACTCTGTTCATTTTCTGTTCAAGTTTAGGTTAAATTAATTGTTATATTAATGAAACTGTAACAGGTGAATTCTGGTTTGATTGACCCAGATCACGGGATGCTGCCGTAGTAAAGGGTTGTTGCAGCGGATGATGATTTATTTTAGATAAAAAAAATGGTTATGTAACATTTTAAGAATTCCTGGGTTTTACAAATTGATAGCGAGCTATAAAAGAAAAAAATAGTGAGATGATATAAAACAGAAAATATACTCGGCATTGTCGTATTCTTGTAGCCCTATAAGCGAAATAACATCCAATGCGTTTTACAGTATTTCCATGCTTTCCATGGAAATCTAATGTGGTTGATGTAGGGAAATGAAAAACTTACAAATGAAGGTAGCCAGAGAACATTTTCGCGTCCAACAATATTATTTAACGTCCTTTAATAAAGCAATGAGCCAGCCAGAACTTCAACCTTTCCGAATTTATTTCATTTCTTTTTCTCCGAGGATCAACTGTATTTTAAAGTATTTTGTTGATTTAGATTAAAATTTAAGATTGTGTATCGCAGAAAGTGGTAAGTTTACAAATGAAGCTGTGAGATCAGGAGGGAGTAGTAAGTTCATGGATAAGAGGTTAGTCTGAGGTTTGGTAAGTGTGCCTTAATTATTATTAAAGTGAGCCAGCCAGTATGCTGGTTTGTTATTAGTGAAATGGGATTAATTGTATTTATGAGTAGTGAAATGGGATCAACTGTATTTATAAAGTATTTTTATGATTTAGATTAAAATCTAGGGTCATGTATTTAATGAAATGAAAAACTCACAAATAAATAGGTTGCAGTAAGTTTATGGACAAGAAGTTAGTATGAAGTTTGGTAATATTAAAGAAAATTAGTACGAGGTTCAATATATAAATGTATATTGTCAAATTTCTATAAAATTATAATTTTATTCCTAATTTTTATGATTTTTTTTAATTTTAGCAATCTGAGATGTATATTTTAATGTTTATTGACATTTACCAACCATTTAATTTATCTGACTATACTAATTATTATTATTGATTAAAATTTAGAAATACCTCAAAACCATTATCTTTTAAATCCCATCATTAAATTTTTTTTGAAAAACATTTTTCATTTACTAAAAATACCAATTTACAATCAATGATTTGTTTCATTACATTATAGTATTTTTATATATTATATATTTTACTCTTGCATTATAATATTCTTACATGTTATATAAAAAGATATATAAAATACATTACAATTTTTTTTAGATATTATATAAATATAACTGAACTTAAAAGTATTAATAATATCTTTTAAATATTTCAGATTTAAAACTTGCCCATTAAATATTGGAGGTGTTTATTATTATTAAATATACGTTTAAAATGATAAATTAATGTATTGATAATTAATTTTATACTAAAAGCATCATTAATGTCGCCAGATTTTTTTATAAGCATTCGAATCTCTTAAAATTAGATTCTTAATTAAAAAAAAATTGTATACAGAGAGCCGGTGTACTGAGTAATCAACCTTAGTCTGGGAGAAAGGATAAAGATATACAAATATATTACCATGTAAGTAATTATTTGATGTTTAAGAAAATATAAAAATACATTATTACTTGATATAAATAATTATTTAATCATCTGATAAATGTTGATAAAGAAAGTAATTCAATGATAATGATTGGATAAACTTACTAATTTTAAATACAAACGACGGTGATGTGGTACTTGAAACTAATTCACTCGCTATATGTTGTGGTTTTTTTGCCTGCTTTAACTATTTTGAAGCTGGTACTGTTGTGATAATGATTAAAGATGTAGCAATGGGCAAAAGACTCCGCGCTGCTGTCAGGTAAAAGTCAGCTCTGCTAAACATAGATCTCCTTTCTTTCATAATATGTTATAGCTATTATTCTTCTTTCTTTCGTGCTCCGTTCATTTTTTGTTCAAGGTTAGGTTAAATTAATTGCTATGTTAATGAAACAACAACAGATTAAAGATCCGGGAATAGAGCGAACAATTCCGCGTACCTTCAGGTAAAGTTCATCTCTGCCAACGCCCTTCCTCTCTATTTCATGTTAAGTTAAAATACTATAGCTATCGTTCCTATTTATTTGATGTTAGGTTCAAAATTAGATTCAATTATTGTTATGTTGAGGAAATAATAAGCGTTAAATATTGTTATGTTGAGGAAATAATAATCGTTAAATATTGGTTTGGTCGATGTTGATCAGGAGGTGCTGCCGTAGAAAGGGTTATTGCAGTGGAATATGATTGATTTTAAATACCAATGAGCGTAATAAATGGGTATGTGGTACTTTAAATGGGTATGTGGTAATATGTACTAACTATTTTTGAAGTGTATGCACCGGTAATCTTGTGACCCCTGGCAATGGAGCAAAAGATTCGGCTCTGGCCTCAGCTAAAAGTCACCTCTGCTAAACATGTGGATCATCTTTCTTTCGTGCTATGTTAAAAGAGTATAGTTATCATTTCTCTTTCTATTTTTGAAGTGTATGCGCCGGTACTGTTGTGACAATTGATTAAAGATCTAACCATGGAGCAAAAGATTCCGCGATGCTGCGATTAGGTAAAAGTCAGCTTTGCTAAATATGCCGATCCTCTTTCTTTCCTGTCATGTTAAAAGCTTATAGTTATTAGTCATGCTCTGTTCAATGTTACGTTAGATTAAGTATTATGTCAATGAAACAATAACAGGTAAATTCTGGTTTGGTTGATGTTGATCACGGGTTGTTGCCGTAGCAAAGGGTTGCTGCAGCGGATGGTGATTTATTTGAGATACAAACGCTGATAAATGGGTATGTAACACTTTAAACATTCCTCTCTTAGTTTCAAAAGCTCAGATATGTGCTCCATAAGGTTATCGAGATTGACATCCACTTTTTTCCCGTCGATTTCCTCAATATCTTTTTCTAGAAAGAACGATTTCCTCAATATCTTTATGTAATATGGTGTTAATGACATCTGATTTAGTTGCACTCCTGGAAGAGGAAGAGGACGGATTTTCATCACACCAGGGGGCTTCTGAAACGTTAAGATTGACATCCACATCTTCTCCCTCATATTTCATTGAAGCATTAGACGAGGATGAAGCTTCATTGCATTGGGGGGCTCCTAGTACATTGAGATTGACATTCACGTTTTTTCCCTCAAATTTCCGCAGAAGATTCAGAGATTCAAAGACTGGAGCTTTATCGCATTGATGGGTTCCTGAAACATTGAGATTGACATCAACATGTTCTATCTCATATTTCATTGAAACAACATTAGAAGATCCAGGGATTGGAGCTTCAGTGCGCTTGGGAGCTCCTGGAAGAGTTTCTGCACAATCACAATCGCCATCAGCATCAGTATTATAATTTGCAGAACCATGTGCTGATGGTCAAAGTTCTTTGTGCATGTATACGGCATTTCAAAAGATGAGCTCCGCACACCCATTTCCTGTTCTCTTTTCTTCTACTTTGAGGCGAGTTGCTTGGGCTATTAGAGTATTAAAGCAATCGGGTGGTGGGGCAATTCACCCGATTGTTCGGGTACTCTAATAGCCCAAGCAACTCGCCTCAAAGTAGAAGAAAAGAAAACAGGTGGTGGGGCGATTCACCCGATTGCTCGATTACTCTAATAGCCCAAGCAACTCGCCTCAAAGTAGAAGAAAAGAGAACAAGAAATGGGTGTGCGGAGCTCATCTTTTGAAATGCTGTATACATGCACAAAGAACTTTGACCATCAAACAAGAATACGCTGTCCGCACAGATGGCATGACTCCAAACCCTCCAACGCACACACCATAATATAATGAATCAACATACTAAAGTGAATAATTTTGGAGTTGTATGCAAATAAGCCAACAGACGCATGACACACTCACTCAATACAACACATTGCATATAGTATATATCTCCATTGCACATATATACTACGGCTTCAATTGTATACACAGATTTTGACAACAACTATAGAGTTTTAATTGACAACAACTGCGATACAAAAACTTCACAATGCATACCACTATGTCAACGCTCCATTCCAAGTTTTCAATGTTGCTAACCAGATTCACGATGTTCAACACAATTCGATGTATACAACCCACGTATTACGCATATACATAATGGGGAAAATATTACGCATCCAAAGGACACGTAATGGGGAAAATAAATATTCAATCAACATTTGGACTATTGGAAAGTTCTTTTTAGATGATTGATTGATATTTCATGGCACAATATTTTAAGAGGTGTATTACCAAAATAAGGAAATATGGGTATGATAAAATAAGGGGTGGAAGCCTAAGAAAATTTAGAAGTGCTAATATTTAAGGAGAAAAAAGAGGATGGGACAAAACCAATGTTCAAGATTCAAAAAGAAGGTAATGAAATAAGAATAGAGGAGGGCGAAAATTTGATTGTCATAAATGGTGAAAATGTCAAATATTTATTTATTCAAGAGAAAATGAATTTGAAGAGCCCATAAGCATCTTAAAAGGAAGCTAGATACAATAAATCAATGAAACACAATATGATTTATTAGTCTTCTAAATCCATTCTTTGTTGATTTCGGAATATGGTGAGAATTTCATGGATAAACCCATAGATTATACAACATGGGAAATCGATTTGGATATTTTAAAGATTACACACACCTACTAATTTCTCAGTAAGTGTAGTCTCAATCTAATTGCAAGGTAGTTTTGTTTTATTTTGATGAGTTAAATTGCATTTTAGTTTTATTTTATTTTGATCAATTAAATTGCATTGTAGTTTTGTTTTATTCATGTAGGTTTACCATTTATTTACTGTAGTTTCTGGTGAGTATAGTTTGGAGTATCTTTTCCTCACTCTGATAAATATTTGATTTAGGATCAAACATAATATGATATAATTATATAACTGAATAATAAGAAAATAATCAAATTAATGACTAAATGATAGATATAAGATCAAATTAATGACTAAATGTCAGATATAAGATAGTTGGTAATAGGGTGTGTTGTGAAGTCAATAGGGTTATTATTGACTCCTTAAATATGACTCAAGGATTTCTAAAAGTATTCTTCCAATATTAATGAGTTTCTATGTCTACAATGTAATCACCACAATGAAATAATAAGCATTTACTACCAACTAGATGTTCATAGTCCCATAAAAGGTTTTTATATCCCTCGTTACTTCCCCCATTGGGGTGCTTTTCATTTATTTTATTTCTCCCTTTTCTTTTATTTAGATATGAGGATGGGTAACATCTAATTGATAATAGTGGGGGAAGCAACTGAATAACCATATTAATAGGGGTGTCTCCTTATATTCAGTGTAAATTCTTGACCTAATTGACTTTTTAGAATTGTTTCCAAGGGAGATGTTTTTATGCTCTTGTTAAGATATTCGCAGTGAATTTGATAAATGTAATCTTTTCTCAGTGGTAATTGATGTTAATGGAGGTCCAAACTTAGTTTGCTAATTTTGGTTGTGTTTCCCATTGTGGTATTAGTGTCCATGTGCTCCTCATGAGTCACCTGCAACAAAATAAGACAAACACAAAATACCATGTAACTATATTTAAAACGCCATCAAAGTTATTATTGTGGTTCATAAGATGACAATGACAGTGACCTTCCTTTAAAGGTTTGGAAAGAAATTAAAATAGATTATTATTATGGCCTTAGATACTCTAATCAAAGTAAATCGAGTGGTCGTAGGTAGCTCATCATATTCTCCCTACATGTGGGGTATGATTTCACTGATGATGCATTATTAGGATTTTGATTGACACTAGAGTTATCTTCTGGGAACTTGTTTGTTTTTTCCAATTATTTCATTCTTGAGAGAAAATCCTTTGGAATCTAGGTTTGGGATTTATTGATAGCAAATGAAGTTATCCTACCTTCATTTCTCGGGAACACATTTATGAGGGAGTAATAAGGTTCTTGAGGTGTAACTGAGTTGCTTTAGAACAAATGAAACTTGCTTCTGGGATTCCTTGTGAACCTTTTATGAACATATTTTATAGAGAGGGTGATCAGTTTAGCGAGGGTCATTAGAGGAGATTCAATGTAATCTGACTCCAGTTCCTCTTTTTAGCGAAATCCTGGCCTCCTATGAATTTGTCATGCTCAAAATTAAAATAAGGATAATTAGGAAAATGTGCTTGATGTGATATGGTAAATTTGTCCATCTATGTTTAGGTGTAATAACCATGGCGTGTAATGGTTGAAAACATGTTGAATTTATACTTAGGAAAGAAAAATGATATTCTACCAAAAACATTAATGTGTTTTTTTCCTCATAAAAACTTTGTTTGGCACATAAAAGTTTGGTTTTACTAGCATTTTTTAAAAAGTTTGAAAATTGACCCTAAAAAAAAAAATCATCGTTCCAACATCATCACTTTTTCATTTTGAAGCTATATTTTGCACAAAAATTTTATATAAATTTCGTAGTCACTGCCATTTTTAAAACATGTTCAAAATTGACCCCTAAAAAATAAAATCATCGTTCCAGTATACACACTTTTCGTTTTTAGCACTGTTTTTGATGTTTTTTTGGGATTTTTTGGCCAGAGTTCCCATTTTGAGTTTATAGTTCCCGTTTCAAAGTTTACATTGTTGGTAGCCTAGGTAGCATAATAATGCATCTTGGAGGTGAAAAATCAGGAAATTTCTTTCCATCTACTAGCATATAGTATGTGGAGGCAAATTCTGGATCATTTTTGTATAGTTGTAGCCATCCAAAGGTCTCATGACCCCAAGAGTTGAGAATAGTAGTCAGTGTTGCAACTAGGGGTCAACTAAGGCACTGTGCAACATGATTGGTGTTGACCTTTTTGTATTTAATGCTTAAGTGGAATTGTTGTAGATATGTAGACCACTTCTAATGGCAACTATTCTACAACTTCCACTGTGTCTATATAAACTGAAGAGGTTGGTGATTAGTGTGAATGACCGTCTCCTTCCCTGAAATGTAGTGCTTTCATTGTCGGCAAGCTTGCAAAATGGAATACATCTCTTTATCATAGGTGGGGTACTTCCGAATTGTATTGGAAAATGTCTCACTATGATAGGCCACTGGATGCACGTGTAGGGTGAGGACTAAACCAATAGCATAGTCTGAGGTGTCTGTCTCAATTTCAAACAATTGTTGCAGGTTAGGTAGTGTGAGTACCAGTGTAGAGTAGAGGCGACACTTCAACTCAATGAACTCCTTATGTTCTGACTCGAGCCAGGAAAACTTTGCTTTCGCCCCACTCTTAGTAATCTGACTCAAAGGCCAAGTAATATGGGAGAAAACCGACACGAACCTCCAATAAAAATTTGCAAGGCCCAAAAAGCTGCAAAGCTCCGTTAGAGTTGTCGGAGCTAGCCAATCCTGAATGACTTGGATCTTAGTCGGGTCGACATGAATGCCACACTCATCTATGATGTAACCGAAGTATTGGACCTGGTTCATGCCAAACGTGCGTTCTCCAAATTGGCACACAATTTGTGATGCTGAGGGGTTTGAAGGACCTGCTGAATGTGTTGCAATTTTTCTTCCCAACTCTTGTTGAAGATGAGGATGTCGTCTAGATAAACCTCCATGAATGAGTTGGTGAAGGGCCACAAGATGTATTCCATTAGCCTCATAAAAGTAGCAGGGGCATTTGTTAACCCCAAGGGCATAACCAACCATTCGAAAAGGCCTTCCTTGTATTTAAAGGCGATCTTCCATACATCTGTGGGCTCTATTAGAACCTATTGATAACCAAACTTCAGATCGATCTTGCTGACGTACTTGGCCCCCTTGAGTTGGTCCAGTAGGTCATCAATCAGTGGGAGTAGATACCTGTTCCTAACAGTGATTTTGTTTAATGCTCTATAATCAATGTACAGCCTCCAGGTCCATCCTTCTTATATACAAGTACAATCGAGCTCCCACAAGGCGAGGAACTTGGTCGAATCTGCTCTTTTTGCAGAAAATCCTATATTTTCTGCTTGATCTCTTCTTTTTCTAGAATGGAGCGGTGATATATCATCTTGTTTGGTAGAGGTACTCCGGGAGTCATATTGGTCGAATGCTTGACTTGCCAATGCAAGGGTACCTCTATGGGTGAGGAGAGGATGTCCCTGTATTCTTCCACAACCGTGTCCACCTAATTCTGCTACTTGGAGGAACCCTTCCTGGGGGCCATGGATGTGGCTACAACCTTTCCCTTACTTTGAGAGTGAATAAAAAAGAAAACAAATTTCCCAGTATGGGAGATGACCTTACTACATTGCTTAGCAGATATCAAAGAGATGGCGGTAGGTGGGGCTATCTCCAGTATCATGTATAACTTACTAAACAAAGAAATAATAACAGAGCGAGGTCTAGACTCATATACACCATGTCACTTCCATAAGTATGGTTGTCCTAATAATACATCACAAACTTCAAGAGGAACAACATCACACAATACCTCATATGTGAAGGGCTTGATGTTTTAGGGAAGACGACATTATTGGCTGACACGGAGATCTCATCCTTGGTGAAGTCACTTGATGATGTATGGCTATGGAGGTGTTGTAGTCGGTAGGCCCAGTCGCTTAATGTTCTCTACTAAAATGAAGTTTTTTGGCTCTTGTTGTTGACAATGAACTACAGCAAGGAACCCTTCACCCACATTTGTGACTGGAATAGGTGCTCCCCCTCTTCTGGATCTTCAGGCTCAATCTTCTAGATCTTGGTGGTGGCCACAATGGCACTTGGCTCCGCATCAATGATATGTTTCCCTTTGTCATTCCCCTTGTTAGGTTCTAACTCAGAGTCGAAACATGCATCTGACTCGAAAACCTTCAGCTCAGCCACTAGTGACTGCTTGTCCCAACACTCACTTGTGTTGTGAGTGGAGCTCTTATGGAACTCATGCCAATTTCCATGTCCTTCTTTATCTTCATAATGTTTTTCTTTGCTTGCGGCTTCAATGAGTTATCTTGGGTCACCCTTCCTTGGCTTTTCCCTTTGTTCTACGGTTTGAGGGTTCCTTTCCCTTGCTTCGGATTCACAGATCCAAAGCCTCGCTTTTTCTGTTTAAACTTTTGTTCAATCTTGACAATGTACCGATACACCGAGCTGAGCGAGGAGATATCCAGGAACTCCATCTCATCATGGATGTACTTATGTAGGTAGTCGTGGGACTTGAGTACCAAATGTTTCTAAGAATCCTTGATACCCAACTTTGTGCGAAGGGTATGGAATACATTAGTAAACTTGGGCACGTCTTGGTCTCTTCCCTACTACAGCGTGGTCCACTTTATATATTTATCCTCATAGCTCACAACAGGGTAGTACTACTCCTTGATGGCATCCCAGAATGAATTCCAAGTGGGTGCGGCTGAAAAACAATGAGGTTGTACTTTCATCTTCCTTCTCACAGTACGTTTCGCACTAGTCCTTGACGAGGACAACGACTTTGAGAAGTGAAAAAGTAATCTTTTCCCGGTTGGAAAAATCATGAACAAAAAAATATCCTTCTAGCAAATTCAACCATTTATCTATGGTGTCTTCATCAATTTGACCTTCAAATATGGGGATGTCAAAGTTAACTTGTACCTTAAAGAGTGTGGCGCTTCCAAAGTAGCTTCCAGCAGTAGATGTGTCGCCATTAGGTAGTCGTTGAAAGATTTGTTCAAAGTTGTCCATCAGCACATTCCTTTGTCACTTGAGGGATTCTTCAAGCAATATTTTGAAAGGATCTCTTGCCCCCTCATCTTTCTTCTTTTCCGCCATTGGAGGTCATTGAGATTTGTGAGCCTAGTCTTGCAAAGGTTCAACCAGTTTTAGCCCTAACTCCTTATATCCCGACCTTGTCAAGGAGATGTAAAGAAAAATAGAGAAAGAGTTGACTGCTGTGATACCACTTATCTGAACTTAAACATGAACACAACAATTATAGATATAACCATAAATACAGAGATGCAATAGAAATAGCACTTAATTTCATTAATATCAAATACTAAAATATGCTTACAAACAGAATGGAAATATACTAGCTCGGGTGATGGTAGCTTATCTTTGAGAAGATATGTGGTGGCTACATGCCTCTGAACTATGTTACAATGAGGCTCAATGGCCTATTTATTATTGAAAAACATGAGAAAACTCTAAACAACCAAAACCATAACCCTAGGAGATATAACACTAAGAGTTTGTGGGCCTCATTGGGGTTAGTTAGACAACCAACTTCTCGGGGCCATAACTTGGTCATATCATCTCTATTTGGCATGTACGATATTTGGTTGGAAAGGTCTCTCCAAGTACTATAGGATTTGCCATAAGCCCCTGCCTACGGCTAATGTCTTGCAACAAACCTAAAAAAAACATCGTTTAGGGGATCAAAACTGCTCCGGAAGTTCACGACCCGAGAAACTGCTAAAAAGAATATATGTTGGAATAAAAAAGGAAACAAATGAAACCAACTAGAGGTCTAGGTGGAATAGGTGGGTGGCCGCCAATATCCACCTGGATCATTAACCTCCTAATGTTCAACTAACCTAATGTCTTTTGCTCCCCACATCTTTCAAATATTTATTTGTCAATGTTGGATCATATTTCATATCTCTGTCATATGGATGAGCCACACTTGATGGCTCGAAACATGGACCATAAAAACTTCAATATGAGTAATCCATATATTATAGTACAAAATTTTGTAAATGGTTAATTTTTTTATTTTTTAAAGGTTCAGTTTTGTAAATAATTATTTTTCTATATTTTGAAGGGTTATATTTTGCAAATGGATTAAAATGAGAAAAGAAAAATTGGATTAAATTTTGTAAATTGTTTATTTTTCATATTTTCGAGGGTTAAATTTTGTAAATGAATTAATATTTCATCTTTTATTAAAAAAATTGTTATTTTCTATTTTTTAACCAAATTTTATAGTATAATATTATTTTATTATGCCCACATGCGCTCTGTGGCCTAGCATGGAAGAGGTGTTAATTTCTTGTCTTGCCTGGTTATATATTCTACCAGCCTAGATCTATCTTAACTCCATATCTATAAGTGCCGAGAGGGATATAAACCATTTTTATCCCTCTCATCTCCAAAGTCAAGATGGATCTAAAATTGATTATCTAGAATGAATAGCATGGAATACAGTTCACTATAAAATCAATCTTTTAACTTTTATCTATATTTGAGAAATAAAATAAAAGTATTATATATGTGTGTATGTATTTTATAATTATTTATATTTAAAAAATTAATATTAGAAATTATATATTATTTTTAAATTGTAATTATATACCTAATACATCATAAATATAATGCATTTCTTTTACTTATATTAAAAAAAATTAAGAGTAATCTTAATTAAAAACATACTTTTCATTGTTAATTCTACAACTCAGTCTGAAAGATATTTTGTAAAATTTCAATTTCACTCTCAACCATGAATAAAACATGTTAGTGTCCATACGAAATAACATCATTTTACACCTACCTTTTTTTAATAGAAAAATTACCTTGTATATTATAATAATCTAGATTTCATAGCCAGAAGCATTTCCAATATTTTATGACTTCTACTGCTTCAATGTTTAAGTACAACCACAACAAAATTTTCTTGCATCTAATAGCTTTTTGCACTACTATTTTGCATTGAAACCTCCCATAGATTTTACAAAATTACCCCAAAAACAATTCAAACTTGCAATAGGTATAGACATTTTTTAGGATACCCCAGAGGGGGCAGCTTCAAATTTGTTTTCCACTGCAATCTCTTTGCCACGAGACCATTCATTTCCTGTCATGATACTAATCACATCATCTTCCTAAGAGTCAAGTCCCAAATCGAATCCATGCTTGGAATCCAAAGTTTTACGTTCTTGGCATGTTCGTTTGACTCCAACTTCAAAAAAGGAGTTTCATGTCCAGGCCTATGAGTTTCCTTTCCATTTGAGTCTGCAACCAATCAAACCTTTTTTCCCACGAGATTAAACCTTTCCTCTTTCTCATGCTCTATGAGTTCTAACCTTCACAGTGTAATTTCTAAAATTCCCATAAGCACCTTGAACAACTCCACTACTAACTGTTTCCAACGATTTGAAACAACATCTGGAACCTAGTTTTCCATGGCATCCATAAGAATAAGATAGCTACAAAGCCACATAATTAAACACAATGAATAATATAACCCAATTGCCCAAGAACCCTGCCTATTTAACAATTCTACAACGCTCCATCCAAATTGATCCTCGAGGAAATACGTTAATTGTAACATTATGCAAAATCTCAAATCAGTCACCTTTATCATTTGGAATAACTTTGAGCAGAGGGATTATAGCAGAGGCTTCAGAGGAATTTGACCAGATCCATAGCCTTAGGTGAGATATCAATCCCCAAATATAATATGTCCTCCCTCCTTTTAATTTGTATCGACTGCATTCACGACCAAACAAAGAGTGATATGTGGGGAGCTCACTCCTTCCATGTGGATGGACATGCGAGGTCACAATGCTAGAGGAATAGAGCTCCATCTAGCAAGCATCATTTAATTCCTTTATTCTCATTAGCATGAGCTTCTTTGAGGTGTCAACTGACCCATTTGCACTAAGACCGTTAAATTTTCATGAAATTGGAGAGAAATTCATTACTCCGCCAATTTTTTCTATAGTCCCTTGCTCCATCTCGGATCCTTTCTTAGCAAGCTTATCTGCCTCATCATTTAGGGATCTAAGAGTATGATAGAGAGACATATCATTAAATTTTTTACATTGCATTGTTATCCTAAGGACTATTGAAGAGAAACGAGAGTTTCTTCCTGGTGCCGCATTGGAGATTTTCCTAATAACAAACATATAATCCCTCAGAACCTTTATTTTCATTATTCTTTTGCTTATTCCTATCTCCAAACCTTTCCACAAGGCCCAAAAGTCATCTTGATTGTTTGTTGATATTCCCAAGCCACAAGCAAATCTATAAACTATTTGTTCCTTGGGGCAATAGATAACCCATCCTACTCCTACTTCCCCTAATTTTATAGCAACTTTATAAATAAATAACATAAATAAAAATAAAAGAATGTAAGAAATTATACTTTTTAAAATGTT
Source organism: Pinus tabuliformis (assembly GCA_031772625.1). Classification (NCBI taxonomy): domain Eukaryota; kingdom Viridiplantae; phylum Streptophyta; class Pinopsida; order Pinales; family Pinaceae; genus Pinus; species Pinus tabuliformis. The sequence goes on from CM062820.1 coordinate 1,396,828,787, forward strand.
CCATGGCACAACTTAAATTAACTATTTAAATATCATATTAACTAATTTATTTCACTTGTATATAAACCCCCGGATACATTTCCTTCTGCACTGGCATGGAGGATCTAGTACCAACTCTAGAGTCGAAATCCTGGCTCTCTAGGGGCTGCTATGGTTGGCTAAGAAACAAAGGATGGATAGCATTATCATATATGGTGACTCAAAAGGCCTCATTGATGGGATCTATGGTCGTTCCAACTTTGCACCCCCTTTTTAAATAACTAAATGGATGGAATTGAACATCTGAAGTAGGCATTTGTGGATATTTTGTTCTTGAACGTTTATAGGGAATCAGATATGGTGGCTGACGGATTATCAAAGAAAGGTCTTCTGGCTACTTATAGATCCATGTTTTATAGATTGTTTTCTGATGGTTTGGTGGTCGAGGAGGGTGAGTTGGCCCTCTTGTAAATGGCCATGCCATATTGCATTTTCTATGTTTTCTTAGTCTTGTCTTATGTGAATAAGTTTTGTTTTTTATTTTCAGCCGCCCTCTTTGGTCCTCTAACAATAATATTAAATTATATAGACATATGGTTAACATGTAATGGTATTTCTCTTAATACAAAGCTGACTTTTTTTTCCAATGAAGAAAAAAATAGAGGAAAGAAAGATTAAGATTTATAAAAATAAGTTATTAATATGTTAGAATGAAAAGAAAGCATTTAGCGGGATAACACAAATGAATTATGAAGATGGAATCTTGGAAAGTAAGTATTTAGTTGAGTTGAAATGATAAATATATAGAGTTTGAAAAGTAAGCATTTAGTTGGATAATACAAATGAATTATGAATTTGGAATCTTGGAAAGTGAGCATGCTGAAAAGTCCATTGGGTCAGGTTGACATGCTCATGTCAAAAACATAAATGGCATTTCATGTTGGAAGTAGATCACAGGGAGGCGATAAGGAAGTCAGTAGTTACCAATCCAATTTTGATATTTCTAGACTTGATAAATGTGGAATGTTAATTTTGTGATGAAAAATAATTTTTGCGTGTGTACGCGCAAGAAAAAACTATTTTCATCCCACCTCACCCAACAATTATTGCATTTAGAGCAATTATTTGAGTGATCATTGAAATTTTAGGAAAATCTATTCAATATTTATTACAAATTTTTAATACCTTTAAATATGCTAAGAAAAACTAATCAATGTTTATTACAAATTTTTAATACCTTTAAATATGCCTACTTCTCTCTTATTAGATGACTAGTGCCTTCTAAACCATTTTTTACCCTAGAAAGTCCAACTAATGTTAGTCAACTAGAAGTAGTTTACAAATTTACTCCATATCCAAATTTGAGTTCAACTTAATTTGTCGTTTGAAACTCTTGTTTATGGCTCCCTAAGTTTGAATCACTTTTAAGTTCCAACTCAATCGTGCTCACTACCATACCTAATAGTATGAGGTTGAGCCCTATTGCAATTCAAAGGTATGCTAGATTCCAAATGCTAGATAAAATTGTAAAGATCTATAAAATAATGTCTAATTTTATTGAGAAGTTTGTATTTTCTAATTATTAAAAAGAACAATTTACATTGTTATAAAATGTATTTAGTTTGACCTTTTGAATTAGATTTACTATTATAAGTTGTTAAATTATTTTATTTAAATAATATGAATAAAGATATTAGTTTATTTTATTTAAATAATATGAATAAAGATATTAGTTTAAATTAAATGTAAGGGAAAATTTTAAGAAAAATATTCGAAAACAAATTATTAAAAAAATAATATTTATGAATTATCAAATTAACCTTTGATTAAGAAATTGAAATTCAAAAGTATATAAGTTATCAAAATTACGCAAATAACTTAAAAGATAATTAATAAATACAAAATAAAAAATATTTTAAAAATATTAAATTGTTATTAAAATTTATAAATGTAAAATTATAAATAATTTAAATTGAAATTCCATAAATACATACCTTATAAATTACATTGAAAATATTATAAAATAATTTAAAACTATACTAGGTCAAAAATAAGGAGAAATAAAATACAATAAAAAATAAAAAATATTAAAATAAATTTGTTTTATAATTATTTATAATATATATAAATTATTTATTTCAATTATGCATATAATATGTATGTGAGTATAGGTTGTGTGGTGGGGTTTTTTGATTTTTTTTTTTAATTCAAATCTTATATTATGATATATTTTTACTAAATAACATTATTACCTATCTCTTGATTTCTCAAAATAAAAAATAAATATTGTTCATTAACATAATTAATACAATATTAGTAAAATTAACTACATAAAAATAAATAAATATTTATATTATAAAATATTTAATTTGAAATGTGAATTAATTTATTAAAAATAAGAAAGATTTAAAAATGAATGAAATAAGGAAACCAATCAAATAAAAAAAATTTAAGAATAATTGAAAAAAATAATACACCAAATTTCAGAATTTAAAAAAACAACTTTTTAATACTACTCCACATTCTAGAGCATAAAAAGAAATAAAATCATTAGAAAAAAACAAATAACTTGGAAAAGAGTTGGTAAAATCTTGTTTAAGTAGTGAAAAAAAACCTTTATAATACTATTCTACCATCTAGAGAATTAAAAGAATTAAAATCATTAGAAAAAAAAAAAATAACCTGTAAACGAGTTGTTAAAATCTTGTTTAAGTAGTGATGCTCGGCCACTTAAACTGGTTGCAGCAAGATTTAAAATTATTTGAAAATATATAAATAAATTGGGAATGTTATTAAAATAATTTTGTGTATAAAATATAATTTTATAAAAAATGAGTAGATTAATTTTATTGATTTTGATTAATATTTAAATATTTAATTAATTATATAATAAAATTATTTTTAATAAAATAGAATTTAAATTATTTTAAATAAAATTAAACAAAATACATATAAATCATAGTTATACGGGTATCACTCTCAGGTATTAGGGAGTATGTACTCGAGGCTCCCCAGTTCGTGGAGGTTGGGCGCTGATTGGAAATGCTCTAAAACTGTCGTGAGCTTGAACAGGTACTTTGGAGCTTTTCGCGAGCTTCACTGTAACCAATTTTTGAAGTTTTGGGAGCTTCACTGCAATGAATAAGTGAAAACTTAGGTGTATTTGATATTTGTGCTGCTTAAACTGATGGACCTGTGGGAAGGGAAGGGTATGCTGCCCGGTTTAGATTTGTTTATCGAAAGCCTTTCTATCCAAATGAAGATGAGGGGCCTAGCCAATCATGAGAAACAACCCATTTATAGAAAGTCCTTCTATCCAAATGAAGATGAGGGGCCTAGCCAATCATGATCTTTGTCATTGGAAAACTATTCATTCTCCTCATATAAGCGGATGGCGGATGGATATAAAAGAATGTAGGAAGATTGATGGCCACAGGAAAAACCATCATTATCACCCTAACTGAATGGACAAAAGATGGAATACTAAAGAAGAAAAAAGAGTTGAAATTATGAAATATAAATATTATTAAAAAAATATTTTTTAATTTAATTTTCATATTTATTTAAGTAAAAAATATATATTAACTTGGAAATTTATAATTTTATTATACAAACCCTTTTTAAAATAATGTTGGATTTAAACTCTATTGTTTTTATTTTTGTAATTAGTATTAATATATATTTTATGTTTTCTTATCTTTATTACAAATAGATGTAATATATATAATATTGGTGAGGTTACAACAAGGGCGAAGAATTGAACCAATAGCTTGAAAGAATTTGATTGAGAAATTGTGAATTAATATTTTTTTTTTTTTTAACATATTTCTTTGCAAGATGGAATTTGATTGGAAAGTTTTAAATGAAAATAAATTAATTATTGTATTTTTATTTTTAATATATATTAAATTTTAATATATTATATCATTGTCACTCCCAATTTGACGTTTCTTGTAAATTTGGCCAATACTCTAGCCGTACTAGATACTCGTTCCGCATATCGAAAGTATCCGCCTATGAGAAACTTGTGCAACATAGATATGAATAAATAAACTAATTATTGAGGAGGAATTATGAATTTTTGAGAAAAAAAATTCTACTCATGGAGGTTTTGAGGAGGAGAGAGCTAGGTGACTAGAACCTTAGCCATCACAATCTTTTTTTTCGTGTTAGCTTGCCTTGGTTTCTTTGTCGCCTCGGTAGCTTGCTCATCAATGTCATTTTTTGTTGCTAGTTGTTGTCATCAGATGTGGTTATATGTTTTCCTAGAACTAGGTTCATTGCCACCTCTTGGTGTTGGTATTGTTCGTGGCTCGAATCTTTTGGGGGTTCGATGGTTTTTAGGTGGCCCGCTTCATCGTCACTCTTGTGCTCTGCATGCCTGGGTTTCTATTGTCACCCTACTCTCATGTGATGGTTTTGTCATCATTGCTCCTCTGGTCAAGGTCTAATGGTGGTCCATCATGGCATCTTCTCTTGGTTCGTGAGTGGTGGTCTTTGTCGATGCTTTCTTTGCCTGATGCATGTGCTTCTGCGCACCAACTTTCATTGTGTTGGCTATGTGGACATTTTGATGTCTCTTAGGGGGTATTTTGACCCATGTATTTCTTTGTAAATTGTATGGTTTGTATGCAAGCATTTAGGCATTATTTTTATACTAAGGATTTTTCTATGTCCAGTTTGTCTTCAGGGTTCTAACCTTTTATTATTTTCTTTATAGGGTTCTTGCATGGACCCCTAGGGTCATTTTGTAATACTATTGTTTCTTTGTTGGGGTAAGTGGTATATTTTGTGCTAGTTGCTTGGGGATATGAGTAGATCCCGTAGAATACACTATAAAAAAAAACCCTATAAATATCCCATATAAAGTTACCATTTTTTCATTGGAGAAAAAATCTAATTATTATTATTTAATCTTATATATAAAATTTATTTTATTTATTATTTAATCTTAAAATCTAACATAACTAATGATCAATCAAATTATTAATATGATATTTGTATATAGAAACTCTTTGTAATAGTTGTCCACCCCTAACTCGTAAAAATAACCTTATATTAACCATATATGTACCCCATATATGATAAAAGTTGTGTAATAACACATATTGTGTGGACAAAATTAGTTACTAACATAGTATAGGAAAAGTAAGTAGTGGTTGGAATTACACAAATGAGTTAAGAATATGGTACATTGAAAAGTGGGCATTTGGTTAGAATTATATAAATGAGTTATTAATATGGCACATTAAAAAGTCAATTTTTTTATTGGATTATACATATGAATTATGATCATAAAACCTTAACACTATGCATTTAGTTGAAGTGATAGATATGTTTAACTGCTGAAAAATTCAATGAGTTAAGGTGAGAAGTCACTACAAACAAAATAAGTGGCACTTAATGTTGAGAGCAGATCTGCCTAAAAAGTAAATGGCACTTAATGTTGAAATAATATCATAGGTGGGCTGTAATGCCCTGGGAAAATGTAAATATTTGACTTTACTGTGGTAAAAGAAAAACTGAATATGACATTATTAGCTGTTTTGAAATTTATTAATATTTTTATTATTATTTTTTTTAAAAGGATAAGAAATGTTTTCTTGGAAGTGCTAGCAACTTCTTGAGGGGGAAGTTGGAAAAAAACGGTTGCGGTGACTGCAACCCTAACTACCTCCCCTAACTGGAAGGGTTTCCAGAGAAAAGGAAGAGAGCGGAGGCAAAATCTGTGCTGTAAGGACAGACAGAAAAAAATGGAAAAAAGAAAAGATGGCTAAGTCTAGTGATTACCAGATAGCCAAGCACTACGTGAAAATATCTTGCACAGGACGGTGGTCCTGCAAGAGAGCAAGGGGGGAGATTCTGGTCCCGAAAGATGAATATCAAGGTTGGGTGGTAGATTGGAAGCTAGAGGCAGAGAGAAAGCTCAGCTTCTGGAGAACTTCCCGAGTCATAGCATTACAGGGAACAAAGGGGAACGGTTTGGTTGAAGTAATACTTCGAACGTCGAAAAAATAGGTACTGAAATTTATAACTGCTGTGTATAATTGAGTTTTGTGTCATTAATAGAAAATAAAAATAAAAAAACAATGTAGCGGTAAACTCTGCACAGATATGACTCTTTAAAAATAATAGATTGATTAATGATACTTTTGCTTTTAGAGAAACAGGAAAAGTGATGGACACATAGAACCCTCTTAAGTTCTGGAAAACTTACAAGTAAACGTTAACTATAGTGAATCTGTAGGGTTCTGAAAAGAATTCTGGATCATGCAAAATCCTAGCATGAGGACAGAGAAATCCCTTAGGGGTGTGGTAAGTTTATGGTGTGGCAGAGACGTTTCAACCTATTAACCAAACCCTAGCTGGCACGTGAAGATTGAAACTGCAATTATAGGTTTTTACGCCAAGGGAAAACTGAATAAGGTTATACATGTTAATAGAAATAAATTACCAAAAATGCTGGAAACTGGAAAGTTGCAGACAACCATGGCATGCAATGTACGGAGGAACTCCTTCCTCAGTTCGCAAGCCGAGGATGGGCTCCAAGGAGTCATAATAGGTGAATACCCTGAATCGTGCGAGTGAGCATGTCAAGGAATTATTGAAGTGCGACTTTCCAAAACCCTACGGGTAGGAATCCCACAGCGTTCGAATAACTAAGAAATTTACAAGCAAGATTTAGCTATTCAGACAACAAAACGTAAATAGCTAGGAACCAGTACTAAACATTATCATAAATACAAATGCAGGAATATTGATAAACAGTGTTGCTCTTTTTATATTCTTGATAAACTGTAAAAAGACGAGGAAATATTCACAGATAGTGTGGTTCTCTTTTGAATTTCTGATAAACCATAAAAAACGAATGGAAAATCCTGATAGAGGCTATCATGGCCATATATTCAAATCATCCGAATAGAAAGCAAGATTTAGGAAAAATCTCATTATATTATGCAACAGAATGTAGCTTGCAAACGATATCCAACCAACAACAAACCTTAAATTTTAAAAGGTCATGCCAAATGGAATACTTGAAGAAATTAATAAGTTAATAATACAATATGACTGGCTTCTCTCAGGCTAATCCCAGAGGAATGTTTCCAACACATTTCCAATTCACATGAGACAACCAAATAGGCCACGGGATTAGACCATGGCATAGTTAAAACACATAAGTACATCTGAGTAGCCACTATTCAAACCAGACGCTGGAAAGACAAACCCTCTACACGAATGCAATACAAAGATCTTAACCACTACAACTTTCAGCTGATAAAATATAAAACACTTCTAACTCAGTAGGACTTTGAACTAACTGAGGAACAGAAGCAGTAAAACTACTGGAAGTCAAAAACCTAGTTCCAGATATCCAGGGGGGTCAAGCTCAGCCAAAAAGCCAACAACTGAAGATAAATCCCTTACCCGAGAATCTTGGCGACAAAGTCTAGCAAGATGCTTACCACGCAACAGCAACAAATAGCCCCAGAACCCTAGAGAAGGACCCTACAAACAGAGAGCATCGCAGCAATCATTAGCCAACTGAGTTTGGGGAAAACGAATAACAAAAGTAGAATTTCGGTGGCAAAGAATTCCAAAAATGACATTATAGAGCACTTACTCGGGTTCCACCAAATGATGAGGACACCATAACCTGCATCTGTAAGCCTTCCAACTCATTCAAGGCCGTGGAACGATAAACAGAGCAGGGCCGCGAAAAAAACAAGAGGAGAAATGGAGCTGGTGCCCAGGAGTGGAAGTGAAAATGCAACAAGGCAACCGAGAACTGGAAGACCTAACCTAGGAAGGAGTTGGACCATAGAATCACAACCCATTCTGACCTCCATTGATTTGGTGTTAAGCTCAAGGAAGGTGGCTGCGGGGGAATGGGTCTGCTCGTGCCACGTACAGGGTAGAGCAGTAAAATTAACAGATAAACCAAAAAAAGAATTCACCAAATGTACAACTTATCTAGTCGTATAGTTATTGAAGTTGCCAGATGTAAACAAGTAAATGCCAAACTTACAGATCGCGAAGAGGTGGGAGTTTCCCAAAGAGCGAGTATAGTTAATGAAACCAGTACGGGTAGGAACAAGCCTTTAATCATCACCACAAAACAATATTTAGATTGCCAAAAATGTCATAAACGATTGAAATAGTTAGGTATTGTATTAAATTGCAAAGTTACGTTGACAAGAAGTCCGTTTTTTTTTATATTTTGCATTAGTAATACCATAAAAAAAAATTATTACTATGGTATTCACCTTATGTGTTAAGTTATGGAGACATGAAAATTGGTATCAGAGCCAAGTTATAAAAAACTGTGGCCTCTGGGAATTGAAAACTGATAAACAGATAAAGCACATACAATTTATTTTCGTCTTTATTGAGCAGTTCAAGAAAAACAGTTAATGCGTTGACCTTTTTTCTTTCTGTCACTTTTCTTCTGTTAAGTACAGGAAGACAGAAGACTGACAATATGAGAAGAGCAGACAGTGCGTCACGCAGGTTTGTGGTGGGTCAGGGACCTGCAATTGGTCCTGAGAATAACCTCGAGTTATGGGTACAGCTTGGAGAGGAGGCTCGCAATACAAATATGGCAATTTTGGAAACAGTACAAGAGTTGAAAAATGAAATGGCCCGATTATAGGAGGACAATGCAAGGTTAACTATGGAGCAGGAAAGGATTATAAAAAGCCTGTCCGATAAACAGAATCAGCATCCAGCAAATCCCAGTGCTGAGCAGCAAAGAATGTCAGAAGAGCAGAATCACCACACAGAACCTGAAGAGTTAGAAGGAAGGGAGGAGGAACGATCTGATAATGCTTCCGAACAACAGACATCAAAAAGGCAATGGATAGAGTTGCAAGGGGAATTCCGTAAGATCAAACCGCCACACTTTGATGGAGAATAGGAGGAAGCAGCTGAGGCATGGTTGATTAATATGAACAAATATTTCCAGCTATATGAATACGATCACAACCTCAAGGCATGGTTGGCCATTTTCCAATTACAAGGAAAAGCCACCCTGTGGTGGGAAGAAGTTAAGATTGTAAGAGGAGTAAGCGAACATAACATAACTTGGGAGAAATTTCAAAGATACTTTAAGGAAAGATACCTGACTGAGCGTTTTTATGACGAAAAGGAAAGAGAATTCCATGACTTGCGGTTGGGGCAACAAACCATGGACGAATTTATCACTTGTTTTACTTCATTTTTTCATTATGTGCCTTATATTAGGGAGGAAAAAGCTAGAGTGCAGAGGTTCGTTAGTAGTTTACCTCTAAATTTGCAGGAAAGGATTGAGTTTGACAATCCAAAGACAATGGATGAAGCAATACATAAAGCAGGATTTGTTACCAGCAAGGTAAACAGAAGGAAGAAATTTGAGGTAAAAGATGGAATGATAAGAGAAGTAATAAGTTGGTTGGAAACAATAAAGGGAATCGTGGTAGTGGTAACAAGGGTTTCGTCAAGGGGAAAAATAGTAGAAATGTATAGAAAAATTCGCTCAGGTCCAAGCCAACCAATGAGTCCAAAGTCGGTGAAAAACCTGTAAAGCTAGACAGCGAAGGGACAACAAGGCTTCTAGTGCAGCGTTGGGGTTGTGGTGGACCTCACTATGTTAAAAATTGTCCTCAACGAAAGGGAACCGAACAGGTATCCCAAATCCATGAAGCATCGACAGTCGGCGATATAGGACGTAGTCTACCAAGGATTAATGCAGCCCTGGAAGATCGTCAGGCAGAGTACCAGCTGACCATGGTGGAATTCGAAGGTAAAATTTCAGACCTTACTGTAACTATTTTAATTGATCCTGGAGCCACATTAAGTTATATTAGCCCTAAGGTTGTAGAGCATTGTAAATTGCAACCTGTTAAATTCAAGAACCCTTGGCTAGTACAGCTGGCTATAGGGGCAAAGAGAAGAGTGCTTGCAAAAGTCAATAACTACCCTTTAAAGATAGCAGGACAGCCAGTGATGGCAGATTTAAATGTGCTTCCCCTTGGTTCATATGATGTTCTAATCGGTATGGACTGGTTAGAAAAACACTGGTCCATAGTCAACTACAAAACAAAGACTATTTATTACAAAGATGAGCTTGGAGCAAGGCAAGAGATGCAAGGGATTAAGTGGCCAGTACAAGTTCGGCCAATAACCGCCTCTTAGTTAGCAAAATGCATTAGGAAGGGATGTCAGATCTATGCCATCCAAGTGGGCTATGCTAACTCAAAAGACAAAACAGCCACATTGGAAAACATCCCAGTGATACAAGAATTTGCAGATGTGTTTCCGGAAGAGATTCTCGGGCTACCACCTAAAAGAGATATAGAATTTACAATCAAATTGGGGAGCCCCGGTATTGTTCGTTAAGAAAAAGGACGGGACCCTTCATATGTGTGTAGATTATTGTCTGTTGAATAAATTGACAATCAAGAATAAACATCCCTTACCTTGGATTGATGAGCTTTTTGATCAAGTAAAAGGGGCAACGGTATTCTCCAAGATTGATTTGCGATCAAGATATCACCAAATCCGAATTAAGGAGGAATACATAGCTAAGACTGGTTTTAGAACAAGATATGGACATTATGAGTTTGTGGTGCTACCCTTCGGGTTAACCAACGTGCCTGCAACTTTTATGTGTTTAATGAACAGCATATTCCATCAGTATTTGGATAGATTTGTGCTGATTTTTATTGATGATATACTGATATATTCCCGAACTATGGAAGAGCATAGGGAACACCTCAGATTGGTACTGCAAACCCTCTGAGAACATCGGTTATATGCCAAGTTCAGCAAGTGCGATTTCTTTAAGGAACAAATACAATATTTGGGACATATAATCACTAAAGAAGGGATTGCGGTGGACCCCGAAAAGATAAGGACCATAATGGAATGGCCGGTACCAAAGGATGTGGCAGACATCAGATCCTTCATGGGCTTAGCGGGCTATTACAGACGGTTTGTAGAGGGATTCTCGAGAGTAGCTTATCCTATCACTTCCTTACAGAAAAAGGGAAGGACTTTTAGGTGGACCCCCGAATGCCAAAAAAGTTTTGAGCAGCTTAAGCATCTGCTCACCACCACACCCATTCTAAGCATAGCTGATCCTAGTAAGGACTATGTGGTGTGCACTGACGCAAGCAAAGAAGGTGTAGGAGGCGTGTTGATGCAAGAAGGGAGGGTAATTGCTTACGAGTCAAGGAAACTAAAAGAACATGAGCAGAAATATTCCGCTTATGATCTAGAGTTGGCAGCCGTCATTCACGCTTTGAAAATGTGGCGACATTATCTTATGGGAAGAAAATTTTTATTATTGACAGACCACCATAGTCTAACCAATTATTTTAGCCAGCCCACTTTAAATGCTAGGCAAGCACAGTGGGTGGATTTACTAAGTGGTTTTGATTTTGAAATTAAACATTTGAAGGGGAAAGAGAATCTGGTGGTAGATGCTTTAAGTCGGAAATTATAATGTTTATATGAAATTTCCTGTAGCGAATGGAAAATCCCCTTCGAAGAGATGATTAAAAAAGCAGCAGAACAAGATACTGTATATCAGCAAATAAAATAGCAAGTATAGCAGTCAACCAGCAGAGAAAATCAGCAAAGTTATGCGGTGGATGTTGCTGGAATGTTGTATTACAAGAAAAGGTTGTATGTGCCCAATCAAAATAGAATTAAAAACTTGGTTTTGGATGAATTTCATATAAGTCACTATGCTGGACACCCATGATATCAGAAAATGATCACTGCACTCCGAAAAGAATATTACTGGCTGGGTATGAAGAGAGATGTGGCTAAGTACTTGGCACATTGTTTAGAGTGCCAACAAATTAAAGCAGAACACCAACACCCTGCTGGGTTATTACAACCATTACCCATTTCAGAATGGAAGTGGGAAACCATTTCTATGGAATTCATAATAGGTTTGCCCAAGACAAGGAAAAAGAATGACTCCATCATGGTGGTAGTGGACAAATTAAGTAAATCAACACAATTTATACATGTGCAATCTACTTACAGAGCTATATAGATCGCTCATATTTTTATGCAGAACATATTTAGGTTGCATGGGTTACCAAAAACAATAATTTTAGATCGTGATGTAAAATTTACATTGGTCTTTTGGAAAACATTGTTTGTAGAATTGGGAACTCAAGTGAATTTCAGTACAGCATATCACCCTCAGACTGACGGACAAACAAAACGGGTGAACCAAGTGGTGGAAGACATGTTAAGGGCATATGTAATGCAGCAACCAACCAAGTGGGAAGATTACTTGCACTTGGTCGAGTTTGCATACAATAATGACTATCATAAATCACTGCAAATGAGCCCATTTGAAGTACTGTATGGGCGGAAGTGTCACACACCCTCAAGTTGGGGTGGACCGGAAGACAAATTGATGTTAGGTCCCAAAATTTTTAAGGAAATGGGGGAAATGGTTAAGAAGGTACGGTCCAATTTAAAAGCAGCTCAGGACAGGCAAGAGAACTTTGCTGACCGGAAAAGAAAATTCAAGGAGTACCAAGTCGGTGACCATGTGTATGTAAGGATTAGGGAAAAAAAGAGCACACTACAATGGAACAGTTGCACTAAGTTGGCACCTCGATTTTGTGGACCATTCCAAGTCTTAGCAAGAATTGGGCCGGTGGCTTACCAGCTCGCTTTTCCAAGTCACATATGAGTCCACAATGTCTTCCATGTTTCTATGTTGAAAAAATATGTCTATGATCCTGAACATGTAATCAGATGGCAGGATATACAGGTGGGAATGATCTTCGGTAAATCAGTCTAAGTGTTGTTCCTCTAAAAGAAAACTGATTTAGGATGTTGTATGTTGCAGGTCGAACCAAAAGGAGAAATATTGGTCGAACCGCTGAACATCCTCGACTAGAGAGAAGTAATGCTACGGAAGAGAGCTATTACCCAAGTTAAAGTGTAGTGGCAGCACTTTGGGCCTAATGAGGTCACCTGGGAAGATGAAGAGCTCATGAAAAAAGCTTACCCAGGGCTGTTCATGGTCAACAAACATCGAGACAATGTCCAATTTTAGGAGGGAGAGATGTAATGCCCCGAGAAAATGTAAATATTTGACTTTACTGTGGTAAAAGACAAACTGAATATGAAATTATTAGCTGTTTTGAAATTTAATAATAATATTATTATTATTTTTTTTAAAGGATAAAAAATGTTTTCTTGGAAGTGCTAGCAACTTCTTGAGGGGGAAGTTGGGAAAAAACGGTTGCGGTGACTGCAATCCTGACTACCTCCCCTAACTAGAAGGGCTTCCAGAGAAAAGGAAGAGAGGGGAGGCAAAATCTGTGCTGTAAGGACAGACAGAAAAAAGAGAAAAAAGAAAAAAGAAAAGATGGCTAAGTCTGGTGATGACCAGATAGCCAAGCACTAGGTGCAAATATCTTGCCGAGGACGGTGGTCCTGCAAGAGAGCAAGGGGGAGATTTTGGTCCCGAAAGACGAATCTCAAGGTTGGGTGGCAGATTGGAAGTGAGAGACAAAGAGAAAGCTCAGCTTCTGGAGTACTTCGCGAGTCATAGCATTACAGGGAACAGAGGGGAACGGTTCGGTTGAAGTAATACTTCGAACATCGAAAAAACAGGTATTGAAATTTATAACTGCTATGTATAATTGAGTTTTGTGTCATTCATAGAAAATAAAAAAAACACTGTAGTGGTAAACTCTGCGCAAATATGACTCTTTAAAAATAATAGATTGATTAATGATACTTTTGCTTTTAGAGAAAAAGGAAAAGTGATGGACACATATAACCCTCTTAAGTTCTGGAAAACTTACAAGTAAACATTAACTATAGTGAATCTGTAGGGTTCTGAAAGGAATTTTGGATCATGCAAAATCCTAGCATGAGGATAGAGAAATCCCTTAGGGGTGTGGTAAGTTTATGGTGTGACAAAGACATTTCAATCTATTAATTAAACCCTAGCTGGCAGGTGAAGATTGAAACTGAAATTATAGGTTTTTACGCCAAGGGAAAACTGAATAAGGTTATACATGTTAATAGAAATAAATTACCAAAATTCCAAAAACTGGAAAGTTGCAGATAACCATGGCTTGCAATGTACAGAGGAATTCTTTCCTTAGTTTGCAAGCCGAGGATGGCTCCAAGGAGTCATAATAGGGAATACCCTGAATCGTGCGAGTGAGCATGTCAAGGAATTATTGAAGTGCGACTTTCCAAAACCCTACGGGTAGGAATCTCACAACATTCGAATAACTAAGATATTTACAAGCAAGATTTAGCTATTCAGGCAGCAAAACGTAAATAGCTAACAACCAGTACTAAAAATTCTCATAAATACAAATGCAGGAATATTGATAAACAGTGTTGCTCTTTTTAAATCCCTGATAAACTGTAAAAAGTCGAGGAAATATTGACAGACAATGTGGTTCTCTTTTGAATTTCTGATAAACCATAAAGAACGAATGGAAAATCCTGACATAGGCTGTCATGGCCATATATTCAAATCATCCAAACAGAAAGCAAGATTTAGGAAAAATCTCATTATATTATGCAACAAAATGTAGCTTGGAAACGATATCTAACCAACAATAAACCTTAAATTTTAAAAGGTCATGCAAAATGGAATACTTGAATAAATTAATAAGTTAATAAGACAATATGACTAGCTTCTCTCAGGCTAATCTCGGAGGAATGTTTCCAACACATTTCCAATTCACATAAGACAACCAAATAGGCCACGGGATTAGACCATGGCATAGTTAAAACACATAAGTACATATGAGTAGCCATTGTTCAAACCAAATGCTGGAAAGACAAACCCTCTACACGAATGCAGTACAAAGGTCTTAACCACTACAACTTTCAGTTGATAAAATATACAACACTTCTAACTCAGCAGGACTTCAAACTAACTGAAGAACAAAAGGAGTAAAACAACTGGAAGTTAAAAACCCAGTTCCAGATATCCAGGGGGGTCAAGCTCAGCCAAAAAGCCAACAGTCGGAGATAAATCCCCTACCCGGGAATCTTGGCGACGAAGTCTGGCAAGATGCTTACCACGCGGCAGCAACGAATAGCCGCAGAACCCTGGAGAAGGACCCTCCAAACAAAAAGCATCACAACAAGCATTAGCCAAACGAGTTTGGGGAAAACGAATAACAAAAGTAGAATTTCAGTGGCAAAGAATTCCAAAAATGACATTATAGAGCACTTACCCGGTTTCCACCAAATGATGAGGACGCCATAACCTGCATTTGTAGGCCTTCCAACTCATTCGAGGCCCTGGAACGATAGACAGAGCAGGCCCGCGAAAAAAAAAACAAGAGGAGAAACGGAGCTGGTGCCCAGGAGTGGAAGTGAAATGCAAACAAGGCAACCGAGAACTGGAAAGACCTAACCCAGGAAGGATCTGGACCATAGAATCACAACCCATTCTGCTCAAAGAATTCACCAAATGGTACAACTTATCCAGTTGTATAGTTAATGAAGTTGCCAGATGTAAACATGTAAACGCCAAACTTACAGATCACGAGGAGGTGGGAGTTTCCCAAAGTGCAAGTATAGTTAATGAAACCAGTACAGGTAGGACCAAGCCTTTAATCATCACCGCAAAACAATATTCAGATTGCCAAAAACATCATAAACAACCAAAAGAGTTAGGTACTGTATTAAATTGTAAAGTTATGTTGACAAAAAGTTCGTTTTTTATATATTTTGCATTAGTAATACCATTAAAAAAAAGTATTACTATGGTATTCACCTTATGTGTTAAGATATGGAGATATGACATGGGCAATATGAGAGTGAGTAGTTGTTATTAATTCAGTTTTGATATTTCTACCTTTGCTGTAGTGTAATGCACTGTATCTGTTTTAGGGGGAAATGTTTTGTGATATAACCATAATTTCTAATTTCTAATTTCTTTAAAAAAAATATTATTATTATAGACAAAAACATAATGGATAACAGATATATAATGTTTCTATATCCATTGCAAAGTAAATATAAAAAAGCATCTCTATGTCCATTGCAAAGGAACATTTTATGTTTTTGCAAATTTAGTATCTTTTTATGATTCTTGAGTAAAATCAATTATTGATTTTGCTACGGTAGATTTAATATATTTCTATAAACACTACGTAAAATCAATTGTTGATTTTGCTTTATGTCAATCGAATGTTGGGATTTGTAATCAACTCAAAAACACAGCAAAAATAGAGGACGACGCGACATAACAGAGAATGAAGACACTCAAGATAATAAAGAGTGTAAAGGTGAAGTTTGATGCAAGGATGAACCTTAATTTTTGAATATGGAAAGTTCAAGAAGCCTGGGAAGTTTGGTGTGATTAGAAGTTGTTCATTATACCACCTGACATTGATACTGCACGGCAAAGTGCTCGACTATACAATGTCTTTTCCGAAGGTTACAACTCTTGGAATATGCTCTAAGTGTGAGAGTTAAAATGTAATTTATGAGTTAAAATGTAATTTATTTTTTAACTTTTAAAAGAATATATATACAGTGCACATGAAGCAAAATGTAACATCCCTACCAGGTAACTATTCATAATTAACAGTTATGAACTGATCCTTAACTTTCGAAACTGATTCTTGATATTAGAATTACTTTCAGTTAACGCATTTAAAAAGACAGCGTCAGATAAGCAGCGGGGTTGGTTTTGATATAGAAAACCGTAGTGTAAAACATCGCCGGTCATGCTAGTCGTAAGAAAAGGCGGAAGTTTCTCGTTGCGAGGGCAAGAAAGAGTGGGGCAACTTAATGGAGGAATTTTTAGGTTTACGCTCGCTGCTCATCCGGGGAAAGTGTATCATCCCTACCAGAATGTGATGAGATCGAAGATGGGAGGTGAAGGTTAGGAAGGGTATGGCAGTTCTACATTCGGGGATTAGCATCTCGATGGAGTGCTCAGGTTCATGTGGTGCAACCATTGGCGGTAACTGCATCCTTGCGTTCGAGTTGCAGAAGGCCAGTTAATCTAGAAAACTCTACTTTCCTGAACATTATGTCGCCACTTCCGATTCTGTGATCCATTACTTATGTTTGCAACGTAATGGTAGGGAATACATGTTAGCAGAGTTGGGTTTGTTACCCTTGTGTGCCATGCCGATTTCTGCAACATGGACGCATCTTGGAGGTTGCTTTCCTCTACTAACATCCTCGGAAACGCGGTGAGTACCTCCTTGAGGTTCGATGAGAATTGGGTTGAGGTTTTTTCCGGATTCATCCTTCCATGGGCCACATGAGATTTTAAGATTCCAAACCAGACAAATATTGCTGAGTCCAAACGCAAAATGAGAGGTAGCTTCTCTCGGCAGTTTTCCTGAAAATTAGAAACGCAGAGCCATGGAATGGTTCTTCCTCTGCAAAACCGGTAAGTTCTCATGCGCCTTTGACTTTGAAATGAACTACTGGTACAAGATTTCCAGCCCTTCAATCCCGCGGATGTCTATTATTACTGCAGCAGGCAGCGTTTTATGTTTGGGAAATCTCGTGACAGAGTGCATACTTCAGGTTTGAGTTCTATGCAAGTTATATGCATGTTAGCCAAACTATGTGTTCTATGCATGTTATATGCATGATTAGTAAAACTATGTGTTCTATGCATGTTATATGCATGATTAGTAAAACTATGTGTTCTATGCATGTTATATGCATGATTAGCAAAACTATGTGTTCTATGCATGTTATATGCATGTTAGTAAAACTATGATAAACTGTTGAAAAATAACTTTGTGAAAGGGATACATGCGCAAGGGCGCAGAACAATGGTTATTTACTTGTGTATGTATACATAAGCATGATGTTATATGTTTTTAAAAAGGGAATACAGACTTTCAATACTAATGAAAAATCTCTTTAGAGGTTGATTAATGTTTGAATAATATTGTAACTAATCTTGTTGCCAAGATTGTTGATGACTGCATTGACAGGAAACGATGGCAGATGGTGCTAAAGGAAAGTGTTGTTTAACATTATGGCAGGAAAAGGATTATTGCTCCATGCGGATAAGTTCGAGTTGCAGGAACATACATTGTTAGAACAATCATGCCACAAGGATTATTGCATGTGGCGGTATGTAAGTGAAAGATTTACATGGAAATTGTATTAGCTTGTAGCTAGTTATGTGATAACTTAATGATAACTTATTGTAATGATTTTATAACAATGGTTAAGGGATGGAATCCCTTATAAGCCATTGAGTGAGGGGTGAAATCCCTCACGAGCGTTTAATAAGAAGATTAAACGTTTGCTGGTTTTCACCCTACGGGGTTTCCAGGGTATATCCGTGTTCTATGGTGTGAATGATGTGATTGCCTTATGTGTCCGTTGATGAAGATGGTCCTTAATGATGATGGTTCTTTATGTTATGTGACAACCATAATGTCTTAGTACATGATTATCTAACCTGGTTAAGGATATCAAGAAATGAATGCATGGATTCATTACACAGTTTATGTTATTACAGTGATGGTTAAAGGTCATGCCATGGTTATGAAACTTATTGTCTTGATGGAAATTTATTTGATGTGTTAATGAACACTATGTTTAATGGTAATTATGATTGTGGAGTAATGAATTGGTTATTTACTTGTGGTAATTTGTAAAGAAAAATTCTAACTCCCTACTTTTACATGCGAGGTTACCGGGGTATGTGACAAGTGGTATCAGAGCTAAAGGTTGCAGTACTGGCGCCTTTGGGAATTGGTAAGAGGAAAGGATATTGAGGTACGCCATCAGTAGGCATTAACTCAGGTACGAGTTTAATCATTCACATATTCATTTATGTGGTACACTACTTTTGGCATGATAGGTGATTCATGTTTATAACTGCTTTGAGTAGTAAGTAATAAGTTGTTGCATAACTACGTTCATAACGTTAGATTCCTGATGAGGGAAAAGACAATGAAACTTTTGTCGCACTTACGAACAATATTAAACACTCATTACACGTAAGAACAATATTGAACACTCATTGAGGGAAGTGATAATCAACTACCAACTTTTGATTTGCACATATGACAATAACAATAATGCATTTATTGAACTAGATTGAAATTACAATGAACGAAACATAATGAGCCAATGCATGAATATAAATTAGGGGAACATCCTTGAATAGGATGAAAAATTGTTTTAAAAAGGACATTAGAAGAACCCCTTTAGATATTGAAAACATGCAATGAGTCAAGCAGCGAGACTTGATTGTCATAACTAGCTTTGATTCAGTCTTGTCATGGATGCATGAAGACGATTGGTAGTTGAGATTGGTTAGTGTTGTATGACTAACCCATAGAACTTATATGCATTAATTCAATTGGACTAAGATTTTTACAATAGTGGTAAACAAGTGAAGGTTGATTGATGTCACATGCATGGAGTGTGTGTATGAAGATTTTTACTCTCTTTGTGCTATAGTCCAGTTGTGCATGAGAAGAGTTCTTAATTTTATTCACCATGAGAATGCATGATGAATAGTATATGCTTATGTCTTAATAGATTTAATGATGATTACCCTCTAATTAATTGAAATCCATGAGCATGGTATGTGCTTATGTTAATCATTACTTGTTGGGAGATAAAAACCATTGGAGCCTCGATCTAATCATGGTTGAATTTATATCTACTATGGGAATGATGGATTTTTTTTATGTATGTTGCATTCCAGTGTGAAGTTAATTGCAGAGGCATGTTCAGTGGGTAAAATTTCTAGGACCCATTCGTGGTATAATTACATATGATAATTACTCATAAATAGACTACCTGTGTTAATACAGTTGTCAGTGAACTCTAACTACCTTCCCCAGCTATAGATGCTTCCAAAGGAAAAGGAAGCAAGGAGAAGGAAGAAGACCGTGCTGTAGGGACAGACGGAGATGGGAAAAAGAATCGCTAAGTCTGGTGATGACCAGATAGAGCAAGCTTTGGGTATCAGAATCTTGCAGAAAACTCTAAGTCTGGGAATGACTAGATAGCGCTTGATGTGCATGTGAGTATTCCCTTGACCATGCTTAAGGGGTTGGAAAATGATAACTATAGTGTGTTGATGTTAATGATTTCGTAATGTCTCCTGGAACTCATTATTCTGAAATGGTCACATAGTAGTGTTATGATATTTGTTGCATCTAGCACCAAGTAGTAGCTCTGGTGCATGTGTAACACTTAGGAGATTATGCTTCTAATTGCATAAGCGGAGAAATTGCTTCCGGTAAGGGTGGTTTAACTTGTTAGTTATGCATGTTGACCCAAGGATAAGATAAGTGTCTTGTTCACTTACTTGAAGAACACGTATGAATGCTTTATATGATTTCTTAGTAGAGAAAGTATTTGAATGCATGCAATAAAAGAATGGTTCTTTTATAGATTTTCTTGGTAAAGAAAATGGGTTAAGGCATGCAGTTAAAGATTGATTGTTTATATGTTTTCTTGGTAGAGAAAATATGATAATACTTGCAGTAAAAGAATTGGTTATTTTATATGCTTCTTAGTAAAGAGAACAGGTAGTTCCTCCTAGTAGGACTACATGCGAGTCTTGTGAGAGAAATGTTTGTCTCTTGTTGTTTCTTTTTGGAATAAAATCCTTGCTAAATATAGCCAAAGTATCTTCTTGAGAAAAGAGGATGAGGCATGTAAATGTCCTCAGGACATAGCATGGAAGGTGGCCAAGTTTTAAATATGTATCTTTATTGATAAAAGCTTCTTGGAATATATATATATATGTTAATTGCATTATGATACTAGCTAGTTTCTAAGTTCTAGTGAAATGATTATGCATTACATGCATGATAAAGATAGCTAAAGATGTGCTTCTAGGCACATAGATATTCACTTCTAACTTTTTGAAGGAAGAGTATAATATATATATATATATATGCATAAATATAGTTTCATTCTAAGAGTGTGCATACTTCATGCATGAAGATAAAGGATTTTATGATAGTTCTTGAAAATGGAAATAGAGGTTCTTTCCTTAAAGACACATTAGAATAGTGTTCATACAAGAACCAAAATCCTTACTTGTTTCATGAAAAGAACTATGTGCATTAAAGTAAGGTAACCGGGTTAGGAGAACACATGTTGCATATTGGTAGCTATTGTGACTTTGGAATTATGAGTCTGGTTGTACTTAGAGGAAGTGTTCATGTTAGATTCCTTGAAAATAATAATCTCATGGAGAGATTGTCTTGTTGGATAAGCTGTGTTGATTGCTTGATTTTGATGCATAAAGGATAAGTAAACCTTGTTCTTGTATCTTGATTTTTATGCCGAGAGATAGATATCTTTAATAATTTCTTGAAAGGGAATCTTGAGAAATCCTCACATCGGAAGATAGAAGAATGAGGATTAAAATGACTTCCTTTAAGAAAGAGGTATGTGGTTTGTCGTATGAAATGATGGTGGTCTTCTAGTGAAGGGAATAAGTGTTGCATACATTAAAGAAGGGCTTATATGATAAGCGATAGTATGCACAAAGATCAGTCATTGTGACATAAGGGATATGTTCTTGTATGTTAGAGAAATTATGTTTAATTACACTAACGATGCATGACTAAAGCTAGCCATAATAAATGTAAGATAATACTCCAGTAATGACGATTTGGAGTAAGACCACAAACTATGGCAAAATTGGAAATGTTTAGATTATTAACTCAACTGTTGTTGACATTTAAGCATTAATGAATATTTGCATATGCTTTTATACATGACAATATTGTATGCATGAGAATTTTTGGAAATTGAATATGTGATAACTGATGCATATTTATAACTAACGTTGCTGATGGGATTAAGTAGGGGTAGCTTAATGGCAACAAGGAAACTCATCACGTAAATTGTTGCAATGAGAATTGCAATCATAGATGAGAAAGAATGTTGTTATATGATATGCATGAATTATGTTATTTGGAAAATTTGCATGCACACAACGTGTATGAGGGATATGTTTCCCATCAATCTTGATGTTGTGGACTCATGTTGGGGGTTAAGTGTAAATGCATGGTATACATGCATGTTTGTTGTGCTAATGATAATGTTCATATGGTTCATTGTGTAAATTACTTTGAGAAAGAGTAATAAAAGAAGAATTTAACATGCCAGACAGTTGCGGATAGTTGGGTTGATGACAGTTACCTGCCTGGAGGGTTGATGGTACTTGTCTGCCCGGATTGTGAAAGGCTTGAATGCCTTGGGTTGATGATAGTTACCTGCCTGGAGGGTTGATGGTACTTGTCTGCCCGGATTTGTGAAAGGCTTGAATGCCTTGGGTTGATGACAGTTACCTGCCTGGAGGGTTGATGGTACTTGTCTACCTGGATTGTGAAAGGCTTGAATGCCTTGGGTTGATGGCAGTTACCTGCCCGGAGGGGTTGATGGTACTTGTCTGCGTAGATTTACTCTCCCTGGGATTCTTGAGCTGGTTGGCCAGTGGAATTCCATGTTGGACCTGGTAAGGTCTCTATCAAGGAAACTGTCTGGATGTGAAAATGACTCGGTTTGGTTGTGGGAACTAGTTCCCATGGGTTGGGAATTCTTTAGTCTATTGTGATTCTCATGGCTAAAGGAATTAACTAATCAGCTATATGTTATGTTAAAAATGAATTTTACATATAGTTGTGTTATGCACATTTAACAAGAAATGAGCTTAGTGCTCAATAAGGAGTAATTGGGAATTTTAATTCCTTTATTGTATTATTAATGTTGTGAACATCTTAGTGGGAGCTAAGATAGTTCTTGCTTGATGCAGTGATTGACTGTTTTGATGATTAGAGAGCTAGGTGCTCTTTTGGTACATCTAGAAGCACTTGCGAATGTATTTAGTGAGAATTCGTTCAGTGTGCACGAGAGCAGTGATTCATCATTTGATGATTAGTGTTAGTGCTCTTTAAGTACTTGTAAAAACCCTGTGATTTAGAAATCATCTAGCATTGCACAATTGATGGCTAGTCAAAAGTATTTCATTTGACTCAAAATATAGTGACTAATGTGATTGAATTGTTAGTCATATATTACAGGAATTACTTACCATGGAAGGTTGAAGAATTGTCCAACCACTATTAAATGTTTACATGAAGGTATTCATGATTCTCAAGAATAGATGGTAAGTAATGGTAAGTTGACACAGAGAATTGTTTCTTATGAATGAATAAGGGCCAAGTGGTGGTGATTAGAAGTTGCATATTTTTGCAATTATGGACGCTTATGACTATTGATGCTTATAACTAATGATATTTCTTATGACTATATCATTACTATTTTGTTTGTCGTCTTTCCTTGGAATGAAATCGTTGATTTCAAAGAGAAAAGATCACATTTTGTGTGGTTTAGATGATTAAACCAGGAGTAAAATATCAAGTTCCCAATGAGAGATGAACACCGAGGACGGTGTTCCTCTTAAGGGGGGGAGTATGTAACATCCCTACCAGGTAACTATTCATAATTAACAGTTATGAACTGATCCTTAACTTTCATAACTGATTCTTGATATTAGAATTACTTTCAGTTAAGCATTTAAAAAGACAGCGTCGGATAAGCAGCGGGGTTGGTTTTGATATAGAAAACCGTAGCGTAAAACACTGCCGGTCACGCCAGTCGTAAGAAAAGGCGGAAGTTTCTCGTTGCGAGGGCAAGAAAGAGTGGGGCAACTTAATGGAGGAATTTTTAGGTTTACGCTCGCTGCTCATCCGGGGAAAGTGTATCATCCCTACCAGAATGTGATGAGATTGAAGATGGGAGGTGAAGGTTAGGAAGGGTATGGCAATTCTACATTCGGGGATTAGCATCTCAATGGAGTGCTCAGGTTCATGTGGTGCAACCATTGGCGGTAACTACATCCTTGCGTTCGAGTTGCAGAAGGCCAGTTAATCTAGAAAACTCTACTTTCCTGAACATTATGTCGCCACTTCCGATTCTGTGATCCATTACTTATGTCTGCAACGTAATGGTAGGGAATACATGTTAGCAGAGTTGGGTTTGTTACCCTTGTGTTCCATGCCGATTTCTGCAACATGGACGCATCTTGGAGGTTGCTTTCCTCTACTAACATCCTCGGAAACGCGGCGAGTACCTCCTTGAGGTTCGATGAGACTTGGGTTGAGGTTTTTTCCGGATTCATCCTTCCACAGGCCACATGAGATTTTAAGATTCCAAACCAGACAAATATTGCTGAGTCCAAACCCAATATGAGAGGTAGCTTCTCTCGGCAGTTTGCCTGAAAATTAGAAACGCAGAGCCATGGAATGGTTCTTCCTCTGCAAAACCGGTAAGTTCTCATGTGCCTTTGACTTTGAAATGAACTGCTGGTACAAGATTTCCAGCCCTTCAATCCCACGGATGTCTATTATTACTGCCGCAGGCAGCGTTTTATGTTTGGGAAATCTCGTGACAGAGTGCATACTTCAGGTTTGAGTTCTATGCAAGTTATATGCATGTTAGCCAAACTATGTGTTCTATGCATGTTATATGCATGATTAGTAAAACTATGTGTTCTATGCATGTTATATGCATGATTAGTAAAACTATGTGTTCTATCCATGTTATATGCATGATTAGCAAAACTATGTGTTCTATGCATGTTCTATGCATGTTAGCAAAACTATGATAAACTGTTGAAAAATAACTTTGTGAAAGGGATACATGCGCAAGGGCGCAGAACAATGGTTATTTACTTCTGTATGTATACATAAGCATGATGTTATATGTTTTTAAAAAGGGAATACAGACTTGCAATACTAATGAAAAATCTCTTTAGAGGTTGATTAATGTTTGAATAATATTGAACTAATCTTGTTGCCAAGATTGTTGATGACTGCATTGACAGGAAACGATGGCAGATGGTGCTAAAGGAAAAGTGTTGTTTAACATTATGGCAGGAAAAGGATTATTGCTCCATGCGGATAAGTTCAAGTTGCAGGAACATACATTGTTAGAACAATCATGCCACAAGGATTATTGTATGTGGCGGTATGTAAGTGAAAGATTTACATGGAAATTGTATTAGCTTGTAGCTAGTTATGTGATAACTTAATGATAACTTATTGTAATGATTTTATAACAATGGTTAAGGGATGGAATCCCTTATAAGCCATTGAGTGAGGGGTGAAATCCCTCACGAGCGTTTAATAAGAAGATTAAACGTTTGCTGGTTTTCACCCTACGGGGTTTCCAGGGTATATCCGTGTTCTATGGTGTGAATGATGTGATTGCCTTATGTGTCCGTTGATGATGATGGTCCTTAATGATGATGGTTCTTTATTTTATGTGACAATCATAATGTCTTAGTACATGATTATCTAACATGGTTAAGGATATCAAGAAATGAATGCATGGATTCATTACACAGTTTATGTTATTACAGTGATGGTTAAAGGTCATGCCATGGTTATGAAACTTATTGTCTTGATGGCAATTTATTTGATGTGTTAATGAACACTATGTTTAATGGTAATGATGATTGTGGAGTAATGAATTGGTTATTTACTTGTGGTAATTTGTAAAGAAAAATTCTAACTCCCTACTTTTACATGCGAGGTTACCGGGGTATGTGACACAAAAGCATGATCAAGATCTTATTTTCTTTGGATATAAGAAAATAGGTTAATAGGTTAATTTTTCAATAGCATGATCAAGATCTTATTTTCTTAGGATATAAGAAAATAGGTTAATAGGTTAATTTTTCAATATTAGAGTTGTTTTGTAGGAGTGAAAGTCTGTCTCTTTATTGACCATTAGCAAGATAATTCCCGGTGGCTTTATTTTCTTTGAATAATAGTGATGAGTTAGCTTACATCACTGAATAGCAGCCAGATATCACTGTCCCATTGCTGTAACTGTCCCATTGCTGTTTTGACAACTAAATTATGATAAATTTTTCCACAAAAACAAAGAAAACAGAAAAAATACTAAACATCAAATCCAGAAAAAGAATCACACGAAAAGGAGAAAAATACACTGAATTTCAAAAGCTATGAAGGATGAAATATCAATTTGGCAAAGAAAACAGCAAAAATACTAAACATCAAATCAAGAAAAAGAATCACACGAGAAAGAGAAAAATACACGGAATTTCAACAGGGACAATAGTTGTGGGTTGAGACGTGAGCAATTTGTGTTGTCATGATATGTTACAAATTCCTTTCCTTGTATCACTTGAATGATGTGAATTGTATAGAGTATTTCTTGATTGAAACTGAATCTGATTGATATTGCTTCATTGGATTAATGCTATAATGCAGAATATCGGCTGCCTCATTATATTTAACAATCATTTCCACGTCTCAGTCAAGTGACTATGACTATCAGAGTGGGCAGCTTTGAATTTACTATGGGCTACAAAGTATGAGCGGAATTTAGTAGATATAATTCCAACACAAACATCCTAAGACGACCTTTTTAAATTAGAATTAAAATTAAATCCAATTCTAAAAGGGACAATGATTTTCTTGTCTTTTAGGTTTTTGCCAGTCAAACCAACCGCCGACTGGGTATGAAATTGACCAATTTGTACCCAAATCGGCCAGCTCACGTGTCAGCTGGTTCAACAATCAAATTATCGGCCAGCTCACGTGTCAGCTGGTTCAACAATCAAATTATTCCAAAACCATTTATAACGCCAAACCAGACTGATTTACAACCAGGACAGTTTCGATTACTACGTTTGAGTGAACTCTATAGTGAAAACTAACTCCACTGAAGTTATTTCTAACACCAATGCAGATTTATTTTCAGCCAAGACGGTTTGAACCAGCCAGTTTTGAATACGATTAGACTAAAGAGTGTACCAAGCGTTTTGACAGTGTTGAATTTATTTTTGCCGTCCAAAAATAATTTAAACATTGATACAGTTAGATTTCTTGAAAATTAATTCCCTAGATTTCATTGAGAATTTCAACCACTAGAATCTGCCCTCCAGGTGGAATTATGCTTTGTTCTTATTTGGATAATGCACATGAATTTGTGAGGACACTTTTAGATTAATGATGTGTTTAAATATTTCTTAATATAATCAGAAAGTTGTGAGAAACTCTAACTTATTTTACGATCAAAATATTTTATAAATATTTTTCTTTTTAATTTAATTTTAAAGATTTCTATAATTAAATCTAAAAACAAAATGGTTATAATTACTTTTGAGATATATTTAAACCCTCTATTCTAATACTATTAAAAATATTCACATAGAAATCAAAACAAGGTTTTAATAAAATAAAAAATAAGAATATTTTTAAATACAGAGAAGTGAAATTTATATAATATAAATAATATTATTAAGGACTAACATAGATCCACTTAAGTAAAGATCTGAGTGATGAAAGAAAGCAAAGTAACAAGCAATGAGAGAGGAAAGATAGTATGTGATTCTTTTAAGCTTTTCATTATTGTATTTTATTTGACATAATTGATCCAAAATATAGGTTTAATATTTACAACCAATTGAATTTTTTTGTTTTAAGATAGTTTCTAGATTACAATACAATGGGATCAAATTAGCGGGGTCGGAGGTGAGCGGGAGTAGTGACAGAATTGGAGAGAGAGAGAGAGAGAGTGTGTGTGTGTGTGTGTGTGTGTGTGTGTGATGGGGGGGAGAGACACGAGGGGTGAGAAGGAGGGAGAGAGAGGGAATGACAATGGAGAGAGAGCAAGGGAGAGAGGAGAGGAAGGAAGAGACAGAGAAGGAGAGGAGAGGAAGGAAGAGACAAAGAAGGAGAGGAGAGACATAATGAGATTAGGGGAAGAGAGAGAGAGAGGGGGGGAGGCACAAAGATGAGAGGGAGAGAGAATGAGAGGAGGGAGATAGTGACAGAGTTGGAGGATAAAGAGAGAGAGTGTGATGGGGGGAAGAGATAGAGGGAGGTGGGGGATAGAGGAAAGAAGAGAGAGGGAGGGAGGAAAAAGGAGAGAGAAAGCTGCAAAGCAACGGATCAAATCTCTAGAAATACAATTTTTTCCTCAAATTCTATACTCAAAAATTAGATTGCATTAATTTTATATTAAATATAAATATATATTATGATGTAACTTATCTCTCTCTCTCTCTCTCTCTCTCTCTCTCTCTCTATATATATATATATATATATATATATATAGTTTATGGACCATATACATTGGTGGTTACTACTCTCAAAGGATTGAGAGAGAGTTGAACTTATGGCTTCTCAATAGGAAAATGTGCTTTAACGATGGGCACTTTACCAATTGAGCTAATCTTTGAGGCTTAAATAATGCAATGGACCTTAAATGTTTTTTCTATGTGGTTCATGGTCCCCAAGGAGCGATGACTACTATGAAATATTTGTACGAGACAAATACACCCAAAGGAATCACTTCCTACTAGCTCAACTACAAAGCCTCACTCCAAGAGTCAAGAAAATTGAATTCGCAACCTCTCAATAGTAAAAGTGGTTTAACTCCAAGGAATCAAGTAATTGAGTTACTAAGTCTCAAAGCTAAGTGTTATTATTTAATCTCATATATAAACTTTTTATTTAATTATATTTCAATTATGTATATAATATCTCGTTGTAAGTAACAATGATCAAATAATGGGCTTGGAGTATGCCCAAAAAATACTTTTGCTTGGCTAAGCACTAGTTTTCCTTGGACGTAAGGAAATAGGTTAATGGCCCAAGACCCAAAGGCATGTGGTAGGAGTGAAAGCTTTCCCCCTTACAAACCGCTAATGGGTTATTCCAGGTGGTGTGGTTTTCCTTGAATAACAATGATGAGTCAGCCTGCACTCACAGTTAACAACTAGAGATGGATGTCCTCACTGCTGGTTTGACAACTGAGTTCTGATAGGTTTTCCCACTTGTGTAAAACATAAAAATGGTCAATTAAGTTTTTAATATGGTGTTTTCATATAGAACCTGTTTGTAGGAAGTAATAATTGTCCACAACCAGCTATTATAAGTAGTTTTATAGATGGTGGAAGTTGTATAATAACACAATCGTGTAGACAAAATAGTTACTAACATGGTACAGGGAAAACTAAGCAATTAATATAACTATAATAATGAGTTATTAATGGGTACATTGAAAAGTAAGCTTTGAGTTGGATAATACATATGAATTATGAACATGGAATATGGAATTTTAACAATTTTTAATGGTAGCCAATTATTGGCTTAGTGCATGGCCATGGTGATGTATGGCATGGATAGATTCCATACATTTCCCCGCGAATTTGATGAATTTTTTGGTGTCTTCCACCTTAAGTGATTTCTAGCAGACATGACTTGCCAATTGTTCAAGGAACGATGAAGGTCATATCAATTAAGGAAAATCAAGAGAGTTATTGCTTCCATCTACCGGACTTCTTATTGTGTCTTACTTTTTGATCTCGACTCTTATCCTTGTGATGAAGAATATGAAAGCAAGAGCAGGAGCATACAGAGTAGAATGGAGAGCTACAGCCGAGCACCGAGCATATGCCGAGAAAGGAGCACACACCCAGAATTATTCAAGACGTGGAAGCCCACAAGTGAGTTAGAAATATATCTCATAAAATTTCAAGTAGTTGAGATTTCAAACGTTGTCAACCTACAAATGATAGAATTTACCTTCTCTTTAATGTCTGTTGGTTTTAATTTTGAGAACAAGGGAAACAAAATCATAATTCCTAGTCTCACTCAAAATTATACCCTTTGTTGTGCTTGAATATTGCAAAAATTCCTATTTGAGCCATGAAAATGAACGTTTTGTATCTAAATATACAAACATTTCTAAATAACCCTGAATTTAGAGATGTCTTGCTTCAAAGTTTGAAGGAATTTAGGCTTCAATGATTGGATTGGTACATGGCCATTAAAAACTGGCATGGAACCTTTAGATAACGAATTTAGTTGAAGTAATAGATATGTTTAATTGTTTAAAGGTCTAGGGTGGCAACTATTGCCAGCAAAATAAGTCACACTTAATGTTGAAAGTAGATTACAAGTGAGAAATATGGGAATTTACCAATTCAGTTTTGATGTTTCTACATTCCATGTATTGTTTCTATTTAATTTGGAATGTGAATTGTGTGATGCAAACATAATTTATGATCTTCCCACCTTTTAACCACTGATATGAGGAGATTTGTTAATGAAAGAATTACATCAAAAAATAAGGTGTTCATGTTAGCAAAAACATAGTAGATGATAGATATATAGAGTGTTTCCATAAATAAGCTATTCATGTTAGCAAAATCATAGTAGATGATAGATATATAAGGTGTTTCCATAAATAAGGTGTTCATGTTAGCAAAAGCATAGTAGATGATAGATATATAGAGTGTTTCCATAGGCATGGCAAAGGCAGATATAAAAGGGATATATTTATGTCCATTCCCGAGGGTAGATACAAAAGGTTATCTTCATATCCATTGTTGATTCCATGGAGATATAGAAGCGTCATTTTATGTCCTAATTATAGAGGGTA
The DNA here is from genome assembly GCA_031772625.1 of Pinus tabuliformis. Classification (NCBI taxonomy): domain Eukaryota; kingdom Viridiplantae; phylum Streptophyta; class Pinopsida; order Pinales; family Pinaceae; genus Pinus; species Pinus tabuliformis. The sequence continues at coordinate 1,396,859,210 of CM062820.1, forward strand.
TTTTTATATCCACTACAAATATTTTGTGTCTCCACTAACATGGAGATTTCGTGTATCTCCACTTTTTTTTTTTTTTTATGCCAAGTGAATATTGAAATCTGTGATCAACATACAGAAAAGATAAAAATGACACCTTATCTACCCAAATTTTTTCATTTTGAAAAAGCAGATAGCTACAAGGAGGGGAGACAACATAGAATGAAGACAGACAAGGACATTGAAGATATAAATAACTAGTGTAAAGGTAAAGTTTGATACAAAGATGAAGCTCAAAATTTGAATTTAAGATGGAAACTTCAAGAAGAGTAAAAAGTTTGGTGCAATTAGAAGTTGTTCATTATACACGCTAACATTAATATTGCAAGGGAAAGTGTTGGACTATGTGTATTTTAAAAGTTAGATTTGTTGGAATATGTAGTGTCTGATTCTAAATGTGAGTGTTAAAATGTAGTGCATTTTTGTAACTTAAAAAAAAATTGTACATATGAAGCAAAAGCAAGAAGAGATGAGAGAGTATCAAAAGAGGCAAACAAATGAGTTACAGAAAGAAGGGAAAAGGACATAGAGATTCAAATTTTCTATAAATAACATTTATTTGTTTAATCATTTTCCAGTGATCTTTTCCATCATAAAGAAATTACACAAAGGAGCTCAACAGTAAAAGAAAAGTTCCATAATGATCATAAAGAGAAAACCACACAATAACACAAGAGATTACCCTAAGAAAACCCCCAAGGGGTAAAAACCTAGCAATGCTTATTTTATAGAATCAATCCAACAAGAGGGCCATAAAAATCAAGATGAAAGATACCTGATCAACATGAATTACAAGCTCAACCTCTCACTAAGAAACCAATTCAGTCCTCACAAAACTGTCCACAAAGTATCCTTAAGTATCTTGGTCAAGATCTGAAATAGGTCTGCTCCAAAGGGCCAAAATTTGACCCCTACCTTAGCCTCATAAGTTCAATCTTGACCACAAATGAACCACATGAAATTTCAGACTCTACTTTAGAAAGATACCCCCAAAACCCACACTGATCTCAACCTCCTGTACTTTCTTGAGTGAGGGTAGAAAGAACACTTATTATACTTCTGTTTTTGGCCTCCTTGACTTGTATTCCTTCTTAGATTGTTGAGGTATATTGCTTCTTGTGTAATAATGTGAAGTGTGCCAGGAGGGAGGACGAATGTCTCCTTAATACAGAACCAATGAGGTTGAATGGGTGCCATAAGGGGCTAAGTTGACTTGAGCATTTAGAGGAGCTGACTTGGCTCCTTGTGAAGGGAAAAATAAAAATTCAAAATTCAAAATTATTCTTTTGTAAAGGTCATGAAGAAATGAATTTCATATTTTCTTTTGATGAAATAATGAGCATGAAGAACATGCTATATAAAAACATATATTTTTACAAATGCATCAATGAGGAAAATTGATAATTATGAAGACTGAACATAGCTATAAAATTCAACAATTTCTTGCAGTGGACTTACAAATAGAAGAGAGTTTCCATAAGAGTTGTAAATATATTCTTGAAGTTGGTTGATATAGCTGATATCTAAATTTGAAAATGACTGGAAAATTTATTTATAGCATCATTTTTTAAAAATTATTCTTTTCTATTGTATCCTCATTTTTCATGCTCAACGTGGAGTTAACATGTGTCCCTTTTAAAGTAAAAATAAAATATCCTTTAAATTAAGAATTAATGTCAGCGATGATCAAAATAAAAGAAAATATAGATATTTGGTTAGTTTTACTTAAAACTATTATAAACTGTAGTCCCACTCTAACTCTACATTCTTTATTGATTGTTGGTAGTATAACCCAATACAAAGGAGAATGGTAAAAATATTTCACTTGAGGCTCATCAATAGGATTTGGAGCAATTTTGGGCTAATTTAAGTGCAGGAACTCAAAGTATACAAGCAAGAGGGATTCTAGGAGTTTTGGTTTCCCTCCTTAACCCCTAAATCACTCGAAGATTCCTCCACCAGATCTCATCAGCTTGGAGTTACAAGTAGCCAAGTCAACCAAGTTCATTGGAAACCAAGCCAATGATAGTTGAAGACAAGTTAATCTCGAGTATGGGAGCCAAGCATCCCATCCGAAGTTACTAAACTTCTGAACAAACCTCCAAAAAAGTAATCCGAAATTGTCCTCTTGTACTTCCTGTACCTGGCATCCAAAGTTCAAAGAGAAATCTGAGTTCTGTGTTTTTATGGTGACCCTAGCGGGGTATTTATAGTTGTTTGTCCACCATAATTAGCTGACATGATGCTGACATCACTTATTTTTATATCATTTTGCTAGTTTTCTTCTTCAAGAGGATTTTGCTTGTCTTAGAGGGCTAATCTAAATATTAGGTTGGCTCATATACATTTTATATATGCTCATGAAGAGCTCTTTAACATTTTCTTTGACGCTTTGATTTTCATATAGCACTTCAACATGTGCTAGACCTATGTAATGAGCAAGAAACTCATTTTATAATTTGCAAAAATAAAATTTCTTTTCTTTTACAAGTACAAAGATCAAAATTACGTTTATGAAAACTGAACCTAGTTACACTTTCTTCAAACATTTTTACTTTTACTTTTATCTCATTTTAAAAATTATTTTCACTTTTGTTTGATTTTAAAATCATTTTATTTTATTTAAAAATTATTTTTAGTTTTAATTTTATTTGATTTTAATTTTTTTTTTTACTTTTATTTCATTAAAAAAAAAAATTATTTGATTTTAATTTTTTTCTTTTAAACCTTTTATTTAATTTTAATAAATTTTTTTTACTTCCATTATTATTTTTTTTTTGTAAGCTGCGGTGTTTCTATTATATACAAACTTTTCTACAAATACAAAAACTTAGGGTCCTCAGACTTCCCCGAAGGGGAAACAACTCTGAGGCCCCTAAACTTCCAACACTCAAAAACAAGATCTAACTGGACTTCCTGGACCTGAAAGGGGAAGGCTGCCCACCACGCAGGGCGGCAGAACCCCAAAACAGAAAGGGCAGCCGGAAAGGATACAAAATCCACCTCGGTTCCCAAGAGAAGAAGAAACGAGAGCAGAGCTAAACCAACAGAACTAGAAGAAGGGAGTCCGAACCAAGCCAAAGGAACTACCCACCAAGTGTGGGAACACTTGGTCGACTTTTTTTCCCTTTCTTCTTGCCGACTTTGACCCATCCACTTGGGCCAGGTTGATTGAGAACAATTTGAAGACTGTTTTGGGCTGGAGGCGAAAGCTCCTTGTCTGAATCCGAATGAGACGACTCATGAGATCGTTTCTGAGCGGTGGGAGTGACTGTTGCTTCCGCAGGCCGCCCATCGGGAGATACCTGATCTGTCCTTTCTTCTACGACTGCCACATCTTCCTCCACGTCCTCTTCATCCGAGCTGAAAACAAAGAAATCGTCCATTGAGGGGGGTTCTTGCGGTGTCCAGCTTTTATCTTTTGGTTTGGATTTGGCTTTCTTTTTTTTGAATGGCATTGATGGACACGAACTTTGAAGGTGCCCTGTGAGATGGCAATATCGGCACCGAAATGCTGTATTCTCATAATCCAGAGGTTGAGACCAATGGAAATCACCTACTTTGATATTAATCTGATCAGGAAGGCCCTTGCTTATGTCTATTTCTGCGCAGATTCTGGCATAGGTATACATTCCTTGTAGCCCTCTTGACTGATCTGTTTCAATGTGACGACCTAAGGAATTGCCGATGGCTTCAAATACAACAAAACTCCATAAGTGTGCCGGAAGGTTAGGGAGTCTAACCCAGATTGGGAGTTTGGTGATGACAGCTGTGGAAGGATCAAACTCTGGGAACCACGGAGTAAGGAACAGACCCGCAGAATTCCAAAACCAAGGGCCTTTCGTTAAGACTCTTTGGTAATCCTCATTGTCAAAAAACACTGTTATAAAGAAGCCTTTGGAGCATAAGAAAATCCTGCAATTGACGGTCCAATTTGCATTAATCCATTGGTGCAGATCTGTTGTACTAGGCCAAAGCCCATTGAACCTGCAGATGATGCCATTCTCTGCATAACACTGATAATGCTGGTCCAAAATGGGATGAGCTACTTCAATGGACGGAATGTCCTCCGACTTGTCCACTAAGAAGGGTTTGGGAGTTGGAGCAGGGGGAGCTTTTTCCTTGGGCTTCTTTGAGTGGACTGCATCTTTATAGGAGAAGGCTGCAGCTGAAGCTGAAGATGGCTGTCCTACAGCACCCCCTCGCAGACGCATGGACAGGGTAATGGAGACATTTCTTTGAATATTATACCAGGACAGGGGATAGGTATCTTCCAATTGTTTACCTTCATAAAGAAGACGCTGATACATTGGTGGAATCCCCGTCCTTTTTCCCATGAGTAGCTTGAGCTCCTGCACCAGATCTGTAGATCTCACCCATTGCAGTATTGACTTGCCGGAGATGTGTGCGATCAGTATCTGGAATGGTTTTGACATTTCTGGTTTCTGCTGGCTGCCGTACTCCTTTTTCACGCTCTCCGTTTGAGCTGAGACAGAGGACGATCCCCTGTTTGGGCTAAAAACGCTCTGAGGCGTTTTGTCAAACATGTCATCTGCATCCTTTTTCTGTTTTCTTTCCCCGTACTTGTGAAGTAGGGATTCAGTCTTGCCCCTGTTAAGAGAGGTGAGACCACCGCATTTGATATTCTTACTGAGCTGAACATCAGCAATGATCCTGGGAGCTATGTAGTTCAGGTCATCTGCCTTGTCTCTGCCTGCTGTTGCCAGTGCTCCTGCCCCTATGACATCTCCATCCCTGTGTCTCGCATTGGCATACACATTTGCGTCAACATTCTCAGGTCTCGCGGTCTGTTTCTCCCTTCCAGGTATCAGTTGCGTAGAGGGAGGCGCTTTGTCCGTTTCTGTTACAGGAGCCATCAGAACCCATGCCGTGGTATTCTCGTTTCTGTTTCCTTTATCTCTGTTTTGCGTCCAGTTTGGGAGAGCGTCCGAGGGTAAGATACATCCTGCAGAGAAGGGAGCTGCAAAGAATGCGACCTGCGAGTGTAGCCGCCCAGGGAGCAAAAGATCTGGAGCGATGCCCGCCTTTGATGCTTCAGAGCCTTCGAAAGCGGCAGCCATGGTTGTCGAACCCTTGTTTTCTGAAAATCGCCGGAGCTCCGATTTCTATTTTACTTCCATTATTATTATTATTATTATTATTATTATTAAAAAATGTGACTCAAAGATAAAAAATCATTTATATTTTTATTGTTAATTGTTCACTCAATATCATATTAAAATATTATTTACTCTAACAGTCATATTAACATTCTAAAATATTTATATTAAAATCTAGTCATTATATTCAAACCATTGAATTTAATGGTCTATACATTTCTCTCTCTACTTAATTTTATGCTAAGATCCGATTCGCCATCTTTTCGTGACGATGAACCACACCTGATGATTTGAAACGCATCGACAAAACATCTCCTATGTGATTATTGCCGAAAGTTTTCACAATTATTCATATAAATATTATTTTTAAATTTTAATGATATACATAATACATATAAATATATAATACATTTCTTTTACTTATATTTAAAAAAATTATAAAAAAAATAAAAGTAATCTAAATAAATAAAAAACTAATTTTCATTGTTAAATGTCCATTCTATACCTCGGTATGAAGGAGATTTTGTAAAATTTCACTTTCACTATCAACCATGAATAAAATACGTTAATGTCCATACAAAATAACATAATTTTATACCTACTTTTTTTTAACAGAATAATTATCTTTTATATTATAATAATCTAGATTTCATAGCCATAAATGTTTACAAGCTTTTATGACTTTAATTGCTTCAACGTTACAGTACAACCACAACAAAATTTTCTTGCCCCTACTGGATTTTTGCACTATAATTTTGTATTGAAACATCCCATAGATTTTACAAAGTTGCCCCAAAAGCAGTTCAAACTTGCAATACATACATGCATTTTTTAAGATGCCCTAGAGGGGACAACTTCCATTTTTTTCCCATTGCAACATATTTTCCACGAGACTGTCCATCATCAGTCGACATCCCAGTCGTGTCAGCTTCCCGAGAGTTGGGTCCCAAATCAAAACCAAGCCTGGAGTCCAAAATTATGCATCCCTGACATCTTCATTTCACTGCACCTTCAACAAAAGGAGTTTCATCTCGAGGCCTGTGAGTTTCCTTTCCATTTGAGTTTGCAACCAACCAAACTTTTTTCCATAAGATTAAATCTTCCTCCTTCTCACGCTCTATGAGTTCTAACCTTTGAAGTGTAATTTTTGGCATTCCCATAAGCACCTTGAACAACTGCATTACTGACTATTTTCAACGACTTGAATCAACATCTGGAACCTGAATCTCCATGGCATCCATAAGAATAAAACAACTACAATGCCACAAAATTGAACACAAAGGATAAGATAACCCAATTTCCCAGGAACCCTGCCCATTTAACAATTCTACAACGCTTCTTCCAGATCACTCCCTAAGTAAATACACTAATTCTAACATTATGTGAATTCTCAAAAACGTCGCCTCTATAATTTGGAATAATTTTGAGTAGAGGGATTATAGCAAAGGCTTTAGAGGAATTTGACCGGATCCCTAGCCTTATGCGAGATATAAATCCCCAAATATAATAAGTCCTCCCTCCTTTCCATTTGTACTGACTGTATTCACGACCGGATAAAGGGTGATACATGGGGAGTTCACTACTTCCATGTGGATGGATATGCGAGGTGAGAGTGCCAGAGGAGCAGAGCTCCATATGGAAAGAATAATTTATTTCCTTTATTCCCATTACCCCGAGCTTCTTTCGAGGCGTTAACTGACCCATTTGCACTAAGACCATTCAATTTTCATAGAATTGGGGTGAAATTCCTTACTCCACCAATTGTTTCTATAGTTCCTTGCTCCATCTAAGATCCTTGCTTAGAAAGCATGTCTGCCTCATCATTTAGGGATCTAAGAGTATGATAGAGAGAGATCTCATTCAAATTTTTACATTGCATTGCTATCCTGAGGACTATTGAAGAGAAATGAGAGTTTCTTCCTATTGTCGCATTAGAAATTTGCCTATAACAATCATAAAATCCCCCATAACCTTTAAAATTTTCTTTATTCTTTAGTTTATGGCTATCTCCAAACCTTTCTACAAGACCCAAAATTCATCTTGATTGTTTGTTGTTATTCCCAGGCCACAAGCAAAGTTATAAACCATTTGTTCCTTGGGGCAATAGATGACCTCTCATGCTTCAATCACCCCTAATTTTATAACTTTAAAAAGAAATAACATAAATAAATTTAAAAGAGTCTAAGAAAGAGGTATAATTCTTATACTTTTTTAAAATTTTCCCTTGATAGCTTAAATTAACTATTTAAAGATCATGTTAAGTAATTTCTTGCTCTCTCTCTCTCAAACATATATATAAGAGTTAATAATAATAATAATAATAATAATTATTATTATTATTATTATTATTATTTTTTAATGTTCAAAGTAAAAAGGTAATTGCAAGTTAACAATTTAATTATTTCCTATTAATAAAATTCATAAGAGGAAGATTTATAATTCAGTTAATTCTTGATACAAATTTAATATGTAGAATTTAAAAATATTATTAATAATAAAATCCAATGTAATTTATAATAAAATATTGTTAGATAAACTTTTTCAATATCAAATGTTTTTATACTATATAAAATAATTGAGAAAATTAAATTCTTATGATTAACATTTCTATTACTCTTACTATTTTTATATTTTGGTCATTTAAAATGTATTTTTTAAAGTCATTTTTATTTAAAATTGAGAATTTTTTTTTTGGAATTGAAACTTAAAATCCAAGAGAGATTTGTTCGAATTGAAGTTTATGTTGTGTGTTGTACACAATTCAAGTGCCCAAGAGTATTTTCAAGATGTTGAATCTATTTATGTATTAAAAAATGTAATTTAAACAATGAAATTTACACACAAATATATAACCAATATAGATCCATCTTAATCAAAGAGATTCTATCAAGCATCCTCAAGGATTAAACCTATTGAGGTGTAAACTTTTTTCAAGTTTTACATATTAAAAGAGATTTGTACCTCAAAATATTTGATCATTCTTGGCCCTTGCTAGATCCATGGTTAAGATAGATCTATATAGATATATAATTAAAATAATATATGATACTATTCGAGAACCTTTTAAATAAAATCTTGTTTCAAAAATATTTAAAATTATTTTAAAAAAATATAAGTTGAAAATGAATTATTAAGATAGCTTTGTATATAAAATTTTATTTTATAAAAAATTAACAGAATAATTTTATTTATATTATAATATTTAATTAATTTATATCAAATCCAATCTAAATTATATATTAAAATTTAAAATAAAACTATAAAAGTTAATAATTATTTATAAATTAATTATTACTTATTATATAAATATTTTATTTAAAAAAATGAAAAATCAAAATCAAAACTCCTCGATCAGGGTGAGAGACGACGAATGGGGACTGACGAGATCTATTCCATGGCCAAATGCATGACGAGAAAAGATAGTGGATAGCCGACTGACGAGCCTCGCACATTCTCCTTTTGGTATAAGGTGGAATAGTGTGTGGTAGCCATTAAATGGGAGATTAGAGACCAACAGGACAACACATCGTTGGGGTTTTATGTAGCGAACCTAGTTTGGTTCGAAGGTATTATTACAGGTTCCTCTAAAATCTCTAGGATGCTTGCGAAGGTATCTCAACATGCTCGTCATCCTGGCATAGATGACTTCATCCCTTTCGCAGTAGACAATGAATACAGGTATGTTTATTATGTTTGTTCCCTACATGCCCTTATTCCTAAGCTTATGTGTTACCTGATAACTCATTGGAAGCAAGTCTATGAGATGATGTATTGGGTCAAAAAGGAAACCTCCCATGGAATTAGGGAGGCAAGAGTAGTTTATTTTAATTTGTTGTCTAAATATAATATAATTATTTCTATCTATTATGGAATTCTTATTTCTAGGATGTGCATGCATTTGGGTTTTGAATAGTGGAACTCAGTCTTCACTTCGTGCATGGGGGTTTTTATTTTTTATCTAATATCTTTGATGTACCCATTACTTTGTATGAAAAGGGGATTTCTAGGAAGGGAAACCCTTGAATGGATTATGGTTCTTGTTCCAAGAAAGCTCAGGAAGCTACATGCTATTATAAAAGGATTGGTTTGACAAACTCAGTTCAATACCATGGTGAAAAATATGGTTTATAGATTTCATATTCATAGTCATGTTGTACTATGTTGTTATAGTTCTATAAGTCTGAATCTCTATTGTCTTCGTCAACACCCTTCACTAGGTTGTCTTCTTGAATGTTGATTTTCAATCAAGACGAGGTCCCTAGTGTTAGCAGTCTTGGCATTTGAATTTTGGTTATTCCCTCACTTTTGTGGTTGGTAGAGACATAAAATGGTGTGCCCTTCCTCAGGTAGAGATAATGCAACAAGGGGAGGTCGTGGGTTGAACCCAGGTAGTGGTTAGAGACGTGGAGGAAGCCAACCCCAGCCACGCCAAGCTAGGGTACGGTCAATACACCCATCTCAGGTCTAATTTGGGAATCTGCTCAGGCCTACTAGACTAATACTAAACCTCAAATTCGTCATTTAAATTTTGAGTGGGAATATGAATTAAACAATCAAGCAGGGAGCAATGATGTGGATATGGAAGAATGGAGGGATCTTGTGTTAGACTCGGGCCATTCCAAAGGTTAGTATACTCAAACTAAACAAACTATTTATCTTTATTTATTGATGGAGAATATTGTGGCCAAAGCCCTGGCGACATCCTCTATTGGATCTTCCAAGACTGAAACATAATTCCAGGAAATTCATAAGGAATTTTAGCTGATTCAATTTTGGATTCAACAACAGAATGCCTGCCTAAGTCACATAGAGAAGTGCATCCTATGCATCCCTTAGAACGAATCACCAAGATCTAGTGCAAAAGATCCAATGTCCATGGACTCGTCTTATGAGTAATAACATGACTTACACAATTTGGTTTTTAATTTTTGCTATGTATAAATGAATGATATCAAGACTCTGCTATTTTGTCTAAGTTATCTAGTCACTAGGAGAATCAAAGACAATTAGACCTATATAGCAATGTTATATAGTCTCAAACTCTTCTGTTTTTGGATGGCTTATAATGTAGTAAGGTGGCCAATAGACCCAGTTTCCCAATGGAGAGGTTGATACCACTTACCAAATGGATATGGAAGTAAAAGTTGCATGTTTTTGTTGGAAATGAATAGAAAGGATTTGCTAATATATATATATATATATATATATTACCTAATTTTTATATAAAATCTTGTTGTTAAGAACTAAAAATTTTCAATCATGTTATTAATCTAGCCTATGTACATAAAAAAGTGTTTGTGAGAAGTAATAATGGTCCACACTTGGGCACTAAAAGTAGTCCTATATGTTGAAAGTTGTATAAAGACACATACGTTTGGGATAAAAGGAGTTGGGAAAAGTAAGCAGTTACTAGATCCAAGGGGCCTCTTAGGGGAAGAGCTTGGATTAGGGGGAGAAAGCATGACTTCATGGTTGCACTACACTTTGTCACTCTACATGACTGGCTTATGTCAGAAGGATTATGGCGATACTATGAAATTTTCTTGGGCCATGCAAAAGGGAACCATGTGGGTTGTAGAAATTTACATGTATATTCTATACAAGTTTTATTCCTTAACACCTGATTGTTGGTTCCAGATCATCTGGAGTTGGGAGGTCCCTCTGAAGATCATCACCTTTTGATGGATAGTATTGTGAAATAAAGTGCTCACATGAGATAATTTAAAAGGGGCTTCCAGTGTCCAGGCTGGTGTCCTTTTTGAATGAGGTCATAGGAATCAGTCATACATATCTTCTTGTAGTGTTCTTTGTCCTTGCAGGTTTGGACTCAGGTTCTTGGCTTGTTACAATTGCCCCCCATGGAACATTTCTCCATTATGGAAGCGTGCATTAGATGACAGAGTACCAGTTTGGGAAAGCATAAGTGTGTACCCTTGTATAATATTTGGGAGATATAGAGAGTGAGGAACTCTTTAATTTCTTAAGGTAAACAAATACACATCTCTAGAACCATTTCCAACATCCTTCCATGGTCGTAATTGAAGCAGGGTTAACAGTGCATAGTGTTGATGCCTAAACTTAGATCTGGTCTCCTCAGGGGAATTTCCCTGCTGCCTTCTTTGTGGAGTCACACAAGATGGCTTTTGTGATTGTGGAGCTTGGCTGAGATTAAACCCCCAGACCCATTTCCTTCTCCAAGAGCATGGAGGATCTGGTACAAACTCTTGAGCCGAGATCCTGTCTCTCTGGCGGTTGCTATGGTTTTCTAAAAAATAAAGCATAGATAGCATTACCATATATGGTGACTCAAAAGGCCTCATTTATGGGATATCTGTTCATTCCAACTTTGTGCCCCCCTTTTTAAATAACTGGATGCAGTGAACTGAACATTTGGAGCATGTATTTGTGGATATTCCTATCTTGCATGTTTATAGGGAATTAAATATGGTGGCTGATAGATTATCAAAGAAAGGTCTTATGGCTTCTCAGGGACCCATGTTCTACAAACTGTTTTTTGATGGTTTGGCAGTCAAGGAGGGCGAGTTGGCCCTCTTTAAATGGCCATGGCATATCAAATTTTCTATGTTCTATTAGTCTTATCTTATGTGAAAGGATATTGATATTGTGATAATTTTTGTTTTTAATTATCGGTTTCCTTCTTGGGTCCTATTACAAGAATATTAAATTATATAACTCGACTTTGTATGAGGATTGGGAAGATTAGCATATATATTTTTGGGAGACATGAGAAACATATGGTTAATATTTATTGGGTTTTTTCTTAATACCATGCTAGCATTTTTTTTCTCTTTTAAGAAAAAAGTTTTACAAAAATAGGTTATTAATATGGTATATTCAAAAGTAAGAATTTAGTTGGATAATTGATCAGGTGCTCATGTCCCAAGTGTTGTAAAATGCTCAAAAATTAAAGTGCTCAGAACTAGTTCAAAATTGAACGACTAGAAATATCTCGTCCTCCTGATTCTGGTGCCGCAAACGGTTCAAACAACGGTCTCCGTATGCAGAAGTTATGCCAAAAACAAAATCGCCCAATGACTCTTAATTTTTGAATTTTTTCCAAAAAAAATTAAAAAAAGAATATTCCATAGAATATTCCTTGGAATATTCCAGGGAATATTCCTTTTGGGCAGCGAATGGTAGGATGCCACGTGGCAGGCCCGGAGGCTGCCACGTGGCCCAAGGTGACGTCAGCAAGGTATGTGTGTTGTTTAAAATTTTGGTCGGATTGTGGTTTGAACACACGACCTATGTTATAACACTCCCACGCCTTACCGTTAGGCCACTAAAGCACTTCTTGTTATATGGGTGGAGAAAACTTTATATGAAGTTTAAATTTGCTTTAGGCTGGGCACGAAAGGGGCTAGCCCCTAAGGGCCATCGCCCATACCATATGCCCATCCGCCGGGACCATGGCCCTCCACCCTAAACCGTCGGGTATTAAACCATTCAACTATTGTAATATACACGTGGTCACATATCCCACTAAGCGCGGGTTAACAAACAGTTCAAACTACCCGTTTTTGCACACTATTCAATGCAGACCACCAATTCCCAAGATCATGTTCACATGCGGGGGTAACATGACAGTTAGGTGGCAGATAAGATGGCGAGAATAATGGCGGAGAGCCAAATTTGGGCGGTCCCGCCATAATTGGCGGACCTAACTGGCCCCAACTACAGTTCGCTGGAGTGATTCTAGGCCAAATTGGAGGAAATCTTCAATGAGCCATAACTTTGGCTAGGAAAGGCCTTTTTGGACGAATTTTTATTTTATTTTGGGTATCTTCGACCTTATGAAGCCATTGGCACAGGTCTTACAGCCATCTGAGGTCATTTGCAAGGTTTTGGAGTCGTGGAAGTTCTAGGAGCCACCAAGACCTAGTATTGGGAGAACTGTATAGGGTTGCAGGTACCCATTGGAGGTGAATCAGTAGTCAATCATGAAGGATTCAAGTGTTCTGAATTCGTTTTTACAGTCTATTCCACCTGTAGAGACTTTTATTCAACTGTATATTCATTTTGAGCATTTAATTAAAACGAGGACAGGCCCATTTGGGAGCCTTGGACCCAACAGACGTAACCGAGGAGGGGTGAACTGCTTTATCAACTTCTTTTGCTTCTGTGGTTGATTTATTTTGTAGAACAAATTCATTTTAATGTGTTAAACAGTAAAAGGAAATAAATCTGCTATACTTAAATGGGTCATGAACAGCTGAAAATTTCATTTGTTTTTTTCCTGCAAGACGTGGACATCTTTTAAACATGTATATTACTGAATTGAATACCTTGCAAACCATTTACAAGTAGTTTCAAATTCAGATCAAGTTGTTATCAGAGCTATGTTGTTGTTTCTTTGTATCAAAAGCAGTCAAATAAGCTACAGATAGAGCCTGAAACGAGCCAGGAAGCCTTCGAAATTCTCTTGTTATACAATTGCAAAGTAGATAAATTCTCTTTCAGCCAATCTCTGGTGTAATTGTCTTTTGATTGTTTTTGTGCAAAGATCTTCTAGCTGTCTTGCAAGTATTGATGCTTACGAGGTTGAAACTTAAAAGAGGGGAAGGACAGTTGACTAGAGAACGAGAGAATCCTCAATCAAGGAAGGCTAGAGAGCCATCACCTCCACCTTCAATTTCACCCTCAAGAGTCTCAGCAGAAGCTTCAAGAATGTCTGAACATGAAGGAGAAATTCCTGCAGACATGGATCCAAAAGAAGAAGAAAGAGTCTTCAGAAAGGCTTTCTTGGACCTCACTGAAATCGTGAGGATATTGTACCAAAAAAGAAATGAGAAATTGGCTGGAGAAAGGTCCAAACATCCACATGAATGAGAGGGATCTTCAGGAGGTAAGAAGGATGATGATCATTCCAAGAAAGGACATGGAGGTAATGGTGATCCACCACCCCCATCGTCACCTTCTTCCTCTTCATCCTCGTCTTCCTCTTCTGTGCATAAGCACAGATCCTTTGGAAAAAGTCCTTTTTTGAAGCTTGATGTAAAATTCGAATTACCTACGTTTAATGGTGAAGTGAATGCAAAAAAGCTTGACAACTAGATTAGGCAGTTGGAAGTTTACTTGAGGATCTAGAATATGCATGATGATGCCACCAAGATTCAGTTGGCTTCTTTGAGAATGGATGGAGCAGCATTGGTCTGGTGGGAGGCCAAGACTAAATAGGAGATCAAGAAATTTGGTAAGGTTACTTTAACATGGCCTGAATTTCTGTTAGCCATTAAAAAATAGTCTTATCCTTTTGCTCACATGCAGAAAGACATTATGAACTGGCAAAATTTCAGACAACTTAAGGGTCAGAGTGTCCAAGACTACACCCAAGAATTAAGGAGAAGAGCTCTCTTGTTAGGGGTAGATTTACAGACCCAGGAAACCTTGCTGAAATACATTAGTGGCTTGCATAGCTACCTTAGACACACCATCTTGATGTTTAACCCTACTAGCCTGGACGAGGTTTGTGTCCAAGCTACCCATTTAGAGGCAAGGGGAAAAAACACATTTGAAGAGGGTAGAAACAAGCCCCCCAAGGGGAAAAACAAAGAAAAAACCTCCAAGGGAAAGGGCAAAAAGAGTGCATCTGTCAAACAGGAGAGTGAGAAAATGATCTGTAAACATTGTTCTAGACCAGGCCATGAGGAGAAAAACTGTTGGAAATTACATCCTGAAAAAAGACCTCAATTTAACAAATCCAAAGGGAAACAGAAAACTGCTGCTACTACATCTACACCACAGGATTTGGGGGATCATTCAGGTGATGAAACCAAAATTGCAGCCATGGGTTTGAAAAACTTGAAGGAAAAGAAATTGAAACTCAAGCTAGCACTAGTACCTCAAACTGCCATGTACAAGCTCCTAATGAGGAAGAAAGAATTGAACTGTTTCATGTGAGGGTGATTTCAAAACATACTAAAATTGACACAGTTTTTGATAGTGGGTCACAAGAAAACCTTATATCAAAGGACTTGGTCAAGCAACTTAAACTTGAGACTATTCCACATCCGAAACCATATCTACTTGGATGGATTTGCAAGGATGCAAATTTACAAGTTTCAAGAAAGTGCACATTGCGCTTTGCAATTACTCCACATTTTATTGACACAGTTGAACTTGATGTGGTACCTTTTGATATAGCAGGAATTGTTTTGGGAAGGCCTTACTTGTTTGACAGGAAAGCTATCTTTCATCTCCATGAAAACAAATATCATCTTTTCAAAGATGGCAAGGAGTTCATTGTTAGAGCTCATCGCAAGAAGACAATTATAGCGATGGTGAATGCAGGACAGGTAAAAAGGCTGGTCAATTCAAGTAAGAATTTTTTTCTTCTTATGATTAAGCCCAAGGTTGATGTGAATCATGAGTCATTTGACAATTGTGATCCAAAACTTAAATCATATCTATATGATGTAGTTGATGCATATCATGAGATGTTTCAGGAGCCAACAGGGTTGCCTTCTAAGAGGGAGATTTAGCATGAAATCCATTTGCATCCAGATTGTCCTCTTCCAAACATAGGCATGTACCGCATGTCTATTATGGAGAATGCTGAAATAAAGAAGCAAATCAAGGACTTGTTGGACAAGGGTTTCATAAGGCCAAGTACTTCGCCATGTGGGTCACCGATTGTATTGATTCCAAAGAAAGATGGCACTTGGCGTATGTGTGTTGATTTCAAGACCTTGAACAAGATAACAGTAAAGAATAGTTACCCACTCCTAAGGATAGATGATTTGCTAGACCAGCTGAAAGATGCTCGATATTTCACTAAGTTAGACTTGTGCAGTGGATATCATCAAGTAAGAATTGAAGAAAGTGACATTTGGAAGACAGCCTTTAAAACCAAACAACGACTCTTTGAGTGGCTTGTGATGCCGTTTGGTTTGTGCAATGCACCTGCAACTTTCATGTGGGTAATGGATGATGTCTTGCATCCTTTTCTTGATGATTTCGTTATTGTCTACTTAGATGACATCTTAATTTTCAGCAAGTCTAGAGAAGATCATGTCATGCATGTTAGGAAAGTACTTGATGTTTTGAAGAAGAATCAATTATTTCTTAAAATGTCAAAGTGTGAATTTGGAAAGACTTCTTTGGTTTATTTGGGACACATAGTAGGAGGAGGTGCTTTGAGAATAGATCCTACTAAAATAGAGGCTATTGTGACAGCTCTGGTCCTTGCATTACCGGATTTGAGACAGCCATTTGAGATACAAACTAATGCTAGTGATTATGCCATGGGTGCAGTTCTTCTACAGCATGGTAAGCCTATTGCTTTTCATTCTGAAACTTTTAATGGTGCTGTTGTAAACTATCCTACATATGATAAGGAGTTGTATGCATTGGTACAAAGCGTCAAAAAGTGGAAACACTATTTGATGGGCAAAGAAAATGTTATACATACCGACCATCAGCACTTACAGTACTTGCAATCACAAAGCATGTTACAACAGTCACGACACTTCAGATGGATGGGCTTCTTGCAACAGTTCCATTTGGTAATAAGGTACAAGAAAGGTACTTTGAATAAAGTTGTTGATATGCTTTCAAGGCCTATTATTGGTGTTGTTACTTTACTTAAGAATGATTCCATTATACATGATAGTTACATAGAACAATATGCATCTGATGATGACTTTAAAGATGTGTATGCTAACTTGAGTAAAGGGAATCATGTAGAGGAAAATGACTATCACATGCATAACAATTTACTGTTTCATTTGGGAAAGTTGTGTATACCACAGGGGGAGAGAATAAATGTCATAAGAGAAGCTCATTCTTATCTTATTGCTGGCCATTTTGGTGTAAGCAAAACAATTGCACATCTACAGAGGTATTGTTATTGGCCTCGCATCATAGATTTTGTTTCAAGGTTCATAAGAGGTTGTTCATTATGTGCTACAAGCAAGCCTAGTAATAGGAAGCTTGGCTTGTATACTCCTTTGCCGGTACCTTCTAGACCATGGGAGAGCATCTCTATGGGTTTTGTAGGAGGTTTGCTAAAATCTAGAAAGCATCATGATTATTTATATGTAGTAGTTGATCGTTTTAGCAAAATGTGTATACTTATGCCTTGTAAGAAAACTATAACTGCTGAACAAATTGTTGAATTATTTTTTCATCATGTATGGATTCACTTTGGTTTGCCTACTTCCATTATTAGTGACAGGGATTCAAGATTTGTGGGGAATTTTTGGTCCAACCTATGGGAGATGATGGACACAAAGTTGAAGAAAAGTATTGCTTTCCATCCGCAAACAGATGGACAAACAAAAGTTATGAACAGAACCATTGTGCACCTCTTGAGAGGTTAATGCAGCAAGCATCCCAAGCTTTGGGATGAACATTTGCACTACATACAACATGCTTACAATTGTGCCAAGCACTCTTCCACAAACACCTGACCGTTTGAAGCTTGTTTTGGTTACTTGCCAAAATCACCTCTTGATTTCATTCTTGAGAAAGATATTGCCATTGAGGGACATAGTGATATTGACAAAGCTCGTTCATTCATTGAAAGAATTCAACAAATACATCAGAAAATTCAAGAACAGCTTGAGAAGAGTCAAGGCAAGTACAAGGAAAGACACGACAAGCATAGAGTCGATCACAAGTTTCAAGAAGGGGATGAGGTATGGTTGTACATTAGTAAGGAAAGGATGCAAGGAGAAGGTAAAAAGCTAAAGCCTATTCATTATGGTCCATTCAAAATCCTCAAGAAGGTTGGAAATAATGCTTTTCAATTAGATTTGTCTTCCTACATGCAAATGTATTCTGTTGTCAATGTGGAGAACTTACGTTTGTATGAACCTCCTTTGATTGCTGATCATGAAAGTGCTATTCAGCTGCCATCTATAGAAGATTTCTCGCCAGAATTCTTAGATGAGCTGAAAGAAGATACAATCCTTGACAGAAGGACATGCACTTCAAGGACGGGCAATGTAGATTATGTGCGGGTTGGTTTCAAAGGCAGCGAACCGAATAAGGCAAAGTGGATGGAGGTGGACAGAGTGAGGGAGCTATACCCTCACCTCTTTAACAGGTATTTGAAGGATTTTGGGGTCCAAAAGCTTCCTAATGGGGAGGCGTGATCAGGTGCTCATGTCCCAAGTGTCATAAAATGCTCAAAAATGAAAGTTCTCAGAACTGGTTCAAAATTGAACGTCTGCAAATAGCTCGTCCTCCTGATTTTGGTGCCACAAGCGGTTCGAAAAACAGTCTCCGTATGCAGAAGTTATGCCAAAAAAAAAATTGCCCAATGACTCTTAATTTTTGAATTTTTTCCCAAAAAATTAAAAAAAGAATATTCCTTAGAATATTCTAGGGAATATTCTTTTTGAACAGCGAATGGTAGGATGCCACGTGGCAGGCCCTGAGGCTGCCACGTGGCCCAAGGTGACGTCAGCAAAGTATGTGTGTTGTTTTAAATTTTGGTTGGATTGTGGTTTGAACACACAACCTATGTTATAACACTCCCATGCCTTACCGTTAGGCCATTGAAGCACTTCTTGTTATATGGGCGGAGAAAACTTTACATGAAGTTTAAATTTGCTTTAGGCTGGGCCCGAAAGGGGCTAGCCCTTAAGGGCCAGCCCCCATACCATATGCCCATCCGCCGGGACCATGGCGCTCCACCCTAAACCGTTCAACTGTTGTAATATACATGTGGTCACATATCCCATTAAGCGTGGGTTAACAAACAATTCAAACTACTCGTTTTCCACGCCATTCAATGCAGACCGCCGATTCCCAAGATCATGTTCACATGCGTGGGTAACATGACAGTTAAGTGGCAGATAAGATGGCGGGAATAATGGTGGAGCGCCAAATTTGGGCGGTCCCACCATAATTGGCGGAGCTAACTGGCCCCAACTACAGTTCGCTGAAGTGATTCTAGGCCAAATTGGAGGAAATCTTTAATGAGCCATAACTTTGGCTAGGAAAGGCCTTTTTGGACGATTTATTTATTTATTTTGGGTATCTTCGACCTTCTAAAGCCATTGGCATAGGTCTTATAGCCATCTGAGGTCATTTGCAGAGGTTTTGGAGCCGTGGAAGTTCTAGGAGCCACCAGGGCCCAGTATTGGGAGAACTGTATAGGGTTACAAGTACCCATTGGAGGTGAACCAATAGTCAATCCTGAAGGATTCAAGTGTTCTAAATCCGTTTTTATAGTCTATTCCACCTGTAGAGACTTTTATTCAGCTGTATATTTATTTTGAGCATTTAATTAAAACAAGGACAGGCCCATTTGGGAACCTTGGACCTAGCAGACGTAGCCCAGGAGGAGTGAATTGCTTTATCAACTAATTTTGCAACTATGGTTGATTTATTTTGCAGACAAATTCGTTTTAATGTGTTAAACAGTAAAAGTAAATAAATCTGCTATACTTAAATGGGTCATGAACAACTGAAAATTTCATTTGTTTTTTTTCCTGCAAGACATGGACATGTTTTAAACATGTATATTATTAAATTGAATACCTTGCAAACCATTTACAAGTAGTTTCAAATTTAGATCAATAATACAAATGAATTATGAAGATGGAATCTTGGAAAGTAAGTATCTTGGTTAATGATAGATATATAGAGTTTGAAAAGTTGAAATAATAGATATATAGAGTTTGGAAAGTAAGTATTTATTTGAATAATACAAATGGACTATCAATATGGAATCTTGAAAAATAAACATCCTCAAAAGTACATTAAATTAGAGTGACAAGCAAATTTCAACCAAATAAAATGGCAATTCATGTTGAAAATTCCATTGAGTTAGGGTGACAAGCTCATGTCAACAAAATAATTGGCATTTCATGTTGGAAGCAGATGAGAGGTAGGTGATATGGAAGTTGACAGAAACATAATTTGTTATTTTTACATTTTCCCACTAGATATGAGGAGACTTTTATGTCGGTGAAACATTGACATTAAAACAAGAGAAAATGCCATAAAAATAAGGTGTTAATGTTGGCAAAAGCATATTGGATGAGAAATGTACAGAGTGTTTTCATAGTCAGGGTAAAGAATAGATTTAAAATGGGTATTTTTATATTGACGGTAGATTCCGTGTAAAATATAAAGAAACATCTTATTTTAGGTATTTTAATAAGCATGAAGTGAAATTAACCATTGATTTTACTTTATGCTAATTAACTTAAATATGCAAATCTTCCATCAAAATAAACTCTAATACATAAAAGATGAAGATGCATTCCATCCATTTAAGAAAGTGTGAATTTTTTTTTGTAGACAACTAAAGGACAGGAGACAGAACAGAGATAAAGACATTGCAGATAAATAAGGACTGTAAAGGTGAAGTTTGATGCTCAAATTTGAATTTAAGATAGAAAGTCAAAAAGCATGGGAAGTTTGGTGTGATGAGAGGCTGTTCATTATACAACAGTTCAAAACATTGATACTGCGCGGTAAAGTGTTGGACTATAGAATTTCTTTTTGTAAAATTTAGTGAAGTGTCGGAATATGCACCGTCTGGTTCTAAGTGTGAGCGTTAAAATGTAGTGCATTAGTACACATGAAGCAAAAGCATGAAGAAAGCTTAACCTGGATTTATAAAACTTTATGTAGGAATTTATCAAAATCTGTTTGAATTTTCATGGTTTTTTGGGAAAATTTAAAACATCCTTTAAACTACTGTATTTCAGTCACATGATTTTCCTTGCATAACAATAATGAGTCAACCTACATAAGAAAGCAGTAATAGTTATTATCATTGCTGATTTCACAACCCAATTATGATAAGTTTTTACACTTTAAAAAAACACAAATAAAAATGGGATTGAGAGGTGAGCAACTTTTATTCAGAAAATTTAAAAAACACTCCTTTACAAACAAAAATCATAAGTCTGACTCCCTTGCGTTTCAGGGATCTGAAGTTTATTTTGTTTCCATGAATGTTTCAATTACTGCTATCACTGAATGTTCCAAATCAGTTAACACCTTTGGACAATATGTAGGTTTCAATGAATATATCATTCCTGTTGTTATCCTGTCATCATTGAATGTTTCAAGTCACTTAACACTAATTAGTTAGTATTATTGAGCGACCCATTTCCTTTCTAAGTTTCATTTTTAAAATCCTACAATTTATAGCATAACTGGGCAAGAGGAAAGACAAGATTTTTTATAATAATATGTTAGTGTTTAGAAAAACAATGTTGACAGTTGAAACCATGAAAACAACATAATGTATATTCCATGTTAGATACATATGAGTCCATCACAAACATGTTAGAATGAGGACCTATTTAAATTAAGATTAAAGGTATAAAATTCTAAAAAGGATAACGATTTTCGGCTTAGTTTTTCCTCATGCAAGCCAACCTATTAGGTATGAAAATGACCAATTTGTACCCAAATCATCCAGTTCAGATATTAGCTGGTTCAACCACCAAATTATTCCAAAACCCTTTGTAATACCAAACCAGGTAATTTTCAACCAGGACTGTCTGAACCAACCAGTTTTGATTATTATGACTATGAATAAAGTCTTCTGCATTAACTCCATAGTGAAAAGACCCCGCAAGTTCGATTGTCCAATCTTGATACAAGTGACTTAAACCTGTCCTACTTTGACCTAATCTGCTACTTGAATGGCATATCTACCACTGGCAAGGAATTTTTCATATTTCACTTTTGAAGGATGGTTTGCCCTCCATTCTCCTCTCTTCGTATAAAAACATCTCACTTACAACCCCACATAATAACTTCAAAATGTTCTTTGTAACATTCTTATTCACATTATTTATATATGTTTTCTTCAAAAATACTCATTACCCTTGCTTTTTTGGAAAACACAAGTTTTTGTATAGAACCTTGGTTCTAAAAGTTCAACCCTCACCATTCATATGAATAGTGAGTGACTCCGTCCCTACCGGGCCTCACCCATATGAATGAGTGAGTCGATGGCGGCCTTATAGTCGAGAGTTCGGCAGGCTCACCCTACCGGGCCTTTGGTCGAGTAATCCTTCGTCTTCCTTGAATGCAAGCTTGCCTGTTCAGTGAGTGTTGAACCTCTGGATATGGATAAACTGGGTCCTATATAATATGCTTTGACTAGATCAATTGGAACTGGAACAACTGCAACTAGCTGCTGTTGTCTTCGCCTCCACTGCTGCTGAAATAGAATATAATAGTCTTTGTCTCTGCTGCCTTTTCCGCTACTGGTGCTCCTGGTTGTGCCTTCCCTGCTGCTGAAACTACTATTGGTAGGGGTTTATGTTGGTTGAGTAGGGCTGATGGGCTTATCCGTTTTACTGGACTGATTGGTTTATCAGTGTACCTAAGCTTACCCGTGTTCATTCCTTGCTTCGCTATCGATCTGGGCTTACCTGTAAATCCGTCCAATATCATATAATAGGCTGATCTGCGTGCCTTTTCTAGTATTCTCCGCGAGTACCCTTTACGGTCTAAAACTCTATCTGTCCGTCCCCGAGATCAGTGTACCTCGCCCTACAGAAGGCTTTTCGGCGTGAACCATGGAGAAGTTAGTGCTTTCATTTGCTAGAACATGTTGCTGAAATGGGCGTATGGAAAGGGTTTCTCAAAGCACTTTTGTTAGAGTTTGAAGGTACCTAATAGGAAAATGTAGTCTTCTAGTGCAAATGTTGCTAGGTACACGAACATTTAGTAAGCTCTTGTCTAATGAATTCAAAACAGGTGAGAATGGAAAATTATATGAATTGGACATCATCTTTGAGGTATAATTAGGAAAGTGAGTCCTCTACAAGGACATAGATGTAGCAAGCACAAACACCAAGGGGAAATTTTCCTTTCTATGTGATGAAAAATTTCCTTTACCATGATGGAGAGATTTTTTTCCCTTTTCCCAAAGCAAATTTTATTTATTATCTTCTTTTTAATTTCTTTAATGTTTTTTTCCTCATGGCACATTAGATCGTAACAGAGATATTTTTGTTGCAATACATTTTAGCTTTTAAAAAAATATTTTCTTGGTGACATTTTGCATGAACCAACAAAGTTTTTTTTGCATGGCACTACATTTTCTCCTTTTTGGTGTGTCACATACAAACTTGTTTTCCATGTGATACATTGATTTTGACAAAAATATTATCCCTGGGATGCATCCTACGGAATATATTCTCTGATTAACACGTGGCATACTCCCAAGCTCTTCTCTCTGTGATCAACTCTTTATTTCACATTGCAAGAAAAATCTTTACCATGAGATACATTGCATTTTGCTCGATATTTAAATAAGGGTGTGACATAGTGTGTATTGCACACACAGAGAAAAGACGAGAAACACACATCAAACTATATATTTTATTAAATATAATATATGCATGAAAGTAAAGTGTACGTCAAATTAGATTGGGTTGAAGTAGCTAATTAAAAAATCTTCTTTCTATACTTTTTTTTTTTGGGGGGAATACAAAGCTTTTATATTAAAAACTTATATATAAATTAAAAAAATAGATAGTAGAATAGATAACACTAATGGTGGGAAGATGGATCCGAAGTTGCGACGGAAAAGGGCCACAAGAGGGTTTCTGGGGTTTTTTCTATTCATCTAGGATGCACTCTTTCTTTGAGTTGATTCGGCCTCCCAGTCAGTAGATCAGGACCCATCTCTCCAATAGTGTGAGGGTCCCTAGTGCATCGCCCTCCTTTCCCCTTTGTCGTTTGGCACATACCTTTAGCACTGACCCTCTCCTCTGTGAAAAGTGTTTCTTTTTTATTATGCTAGATGAATAGTGATCTCGTGGATCTAGTAGATTATGAGGATAGTCTTGTCCATAGCCATAGTTTTTGGTGGCATAATGAATACCCACCCCATGTGACTCTGGCATCAGATCCTATCCTAGATGGCTTTTTAGACCCTTCTACATCTTTTTTGATTGTGACAAGTGGTGCTTTGCATGATAATAGCTTGGGACTTTCTGCCTATTTCCCTAGGCCCTCACTCCTTTCTGCTCCTCCTATTTCCCCTTCTTCCCTATCTTTCCTTGTTTCGAACACAATGATGTCTGCATTGATTCTACTTTGTGGTATCAGACATAAAGGGTCAATGCATACATAAGAGAATTCATTTAGTGTGCCTCATTGTGGGCAAGGATATTGAAGTGGATAGGATTATGGATTTTGAGGTAAAAACTTTGGTCGGAGGATTTGGGGTTAAGTCATGCTCAATGACGTCTTTGAGGAATCAGGTATCCTCAGCATGGTTGTCACTTTTACGGTACAACCCCACTTTATATGTCTTGGAAAGAGTTTGGATTGCCTTCATTTTTTAGTCAGAGACCAATTATCCGCGCATCTCTTCTCAAAATTGTAGGTGGGAGTAAGACAACCGTTTTCTCAAGCTTTGGTCTGTGACCATATTTGATCTGGTTAAGGAGTTTGTGGAAGAGCTTAGGGTCTAGGTAATTATGCTTAGTTTACCTCTTCATTTTTGGAGATTGGATTTTTTTAAGTCTATAAGGATAAAATAGGTTTTTTTTGGATGTGGAAGAAGGTTAGCTTTGAAAGGAGGACCATAATTTGGCTTAGATTCAAGTGGATGTTTGTCTCAAAGGTGGTGTAGTCGTAGAAGTGGAAATCTTCATGGATGATGTGATATGGATTATTGGAAAATATCTTTCAGGTGTCACTAATGCCATGAGGTAAGGCATATACAAAAAACCTTTTTCTAGTTATGGCCCCCTCGGATCAACTTGGTCCCTCTTTCAACAACATAAGGAATCCGTAAGCATCATTTCTTCTGGCTATGGTTCATAGGTTTATCACATGGGTTTGGACTCGTAAGTCCCTTCACATTCAATGAGTGTGAGTAATGACCTTTCCTTAAGTAAGGTTTATTCCCCTTCCACTTATTCTTCTTGTATCCCCAATTCATTTACATTGGTGTTCTATCCCCCTTCATCCATTGAGCCCTTATTCTTGCCCCCTGTAATGGATTCCTCCCCTCACAGAGGCAAGGCTATGGTCTCTATGCCCCCTACTAGTCCTACACCTCCTCCTCCCCCTTCATCTTTGTATTTCCCCTCCTCTCCCCCTCCTTCCTCTCAAGATGAGTAAAGGTGCTATTCTCTATGCTCGTGGAGGAATCTCAAAGAGATACCTCCTTTGATTGGGAGTCTCGAATTGGATGCATAAAAATTAAGTCTAGTGGGAAGGAAGTTGAACTTGCATAAGGCTTAACGGAAAGAAAAGTTTGAAATCAGGAAAGGTAGACAAGCCCACTTAGCTAGGGCCCTTAAAGAATCTGCAGCCTTTTCCCTTGGGGCCTCATGATCATCCTTTCCTTCAATTCTAGGGTAATTGGGGGTGTCAGAAAAAAAATGCCCTCAAAATATTATTGGAGTCCAAAAAACTAGATATAATTATGATCCAAAAACCTATGTGCTTAGGCGTCAAAGTGCAAAATATTCTTGCAGGTATGTTAAGTCATTTTTCATTCTATGATGTTGACTCAGATGGTTTCTTTTCGGAGTTGATCACATGCTAGACCCCTAATTGCAAGGCCCCTTGTTCTTCTTATTTTTCTTCTTCTCTTTTGGTTAAGATGTCTTCCAAATATCTTCAATTTCCTATTTCTCTTTTAAATATATATGACCCTTATTCTCACCAACAATCATATCGAGAAGACTTAGCTACTACAAAAGTCTTTGTAGATCTACACACTATAGTTGGAGGTGATTTGAATTTTATACTGGGTATTTAGAAAGTTTGGGGGCCTATCCCCCACCTCGACCGTCTCCATCAGTTATTCTCATATATTCTTATCAAAACTCATATAATGGATTTGAAGCCTATCAATATTTCTCCTATGTGGATGAATGGATAGTCAGGTGGAAGCGAAGTCTCCAAGTAGCTAGATATATTCCTACTTTCTGAGTCGCATTTTTCCTTGGGTTTTTATTTTAAGTCCTCAATGGAAGTTGGTGGGAATTCATATCATAAGGTCATTCTTATGCAATTTTCATTTAATGATGGGCTCAAGGTGAGACCCTTTCATTTCAATCCATCATGATTGGATGTGGAAGAGTATGACTTCCTAGTGCCTAGTCTCTAGAGGAATTTAAGATCCAACGATTTCTTCTTTCTTTATGGATCAATTTGAAAAAGAATTATCCTTTGTTAAACAAGCTTTGAGGTTCTAGGAAAAGGAATATTATGAAAAAATCAGGGAAGGTTATCCAAATTTGAAGAATGGATTGTTGATTCCTTCTCTCGATTTGACTCAAATGTTGTCTTGGTTGATCATTTGGTTTATAAAAGCCCTAGAAGCATAAAGGCATACCTTACTTCTGGAGGAAGAATATCGTTGGCTTCTAAAGAGCATGGCCATTTGGCTTTCTTTATGTGACAAGAATTTAAAGTTATTTCATTAATATTCTAAGGGGAGGAAGTGGGTTGACTCTATTTGGAGTATCATTGATTCCAGTGGATCCTTTTTTCACCCTTTTGTAGAAAAAGTGAAGGGGTCTATTTTTTCCAGAATGTATTTAAGGATCCTCAAGGATACCCTATTTAGGACATTCTGCAAGTGATGACAAAATTTCCCAAGGTTATTTCTAAAGAAATGAATGACTTCTTGTTGAAGGAAGTTTCGGATTGTGAAGTATTAGTCGCTCTTCATTCTATGCAAAAGTGAAAGAGCTTGAACCAGACAACTTTTTGGTTCTTTAAGTTGATCAAATATGATTTTCTTAAAACCATCAGAGAATTCCAATCCACAGGAAAGATCTCAAACTCCTTTAGTTCAATATTTTTTTATGTCTTATTCCTAATTCAAAGGAGGATACCTCGTTTCCTGATTTTAGGCCTATCACTTGTTTCGATCTATTTTATAAATTGATATATAAGTTTATCGCTATGATTATTAAGTTTTAACTCAATTCCTATACCTTTCATAAGAACATCCACGATAAAATGGTAGTTGCACATGAGGTATTTCATTCTGTAAATATATCTAATAAAAAAGTAACAATTCTTAAATTGGATCTATCTAAGGCATATGATAGGGTGGATTGGAAACTCTTATGTCTTGTGCTTATCCATATGGGTTTTTATTTTTAGTTTGTTAATTGGATAATGGGATGCATACAATCTGGCTCCTTTGTGGTTTAAATTAATAGAGCCTCCTCTAAATTTTTTCAAACATCTTGGGGACTTTGACAAGGTTGTCCCTTATCACTGCTCCTATTTCTAATGATGGTAGATGTTTTTAGTAGGTTGATGAAAGATTATAGTTCAAGGGGTCTCCATTGCGGAGTCAAAGTTTCGAATGTAGTGGCAGTCTCACATCTATTATTTGTTGATGATTTACTTGATTATATTATGGAAGCCTTGAGAGGTATCTCCTCTCTTAGATCCTTGGACCTTTTTTGCTAGGTCATAGGTATGGAAATAAATCGTCTATTATTTTTAATCGTATTTTGGTGGATACTGGAGTTTATTGCTCAAGTGAGGGATATATTTCCCTATCTTGTGAATAATTTCGATGATTATTTAAAATACTTGGAGTTTAAGATCGTGTTGAACAAATGTATCAGAGAAGATTGGATGTAGAGTGTACAGATGGTGGAAGCTCACATTTTTCATTGGCCCAATAATTTTCTCTCACGAGGTGGTAGTCCAATGTTAGTAAAGTTTGTTCTTAAGAGAATTCATGTATATTGAATTATATTATTGTGGTGACCAAATATTTGGGATGATCTTACAGCCCCAAAGAGTCTTGGGGGGTGGCATCTAAAAGAGATCCACCTCTTTTCCAAAGCATTGCCTGTGAAAAATTTATGGAGATTAACGTAGGAATCTTCCTTGTTGTTCAAACTTATGTAAGAAAAATATTTTCCTAATATTTCTATTGTGGATTGGTTCAGAGTGCCTAACAATTCTACCAAAGGTGCAATCACATGTAAATCTCTAGCTAGAGCATTCCCTTTGATAGGAAAATGGACTTCTTGGCATGTGGGGGATGGCTTCCAGGTTAGAATTGGCCATGATCCATGGTATAGTGTAGGTGATGCATATAGTTTCTATGCTTCTCTCTTACATGATCTTGAAAGGTTGAACATCTCTTTTTTAGTCAAACATCAAGGTTTTTCAAAGCACCTTTGAGCACATAATCTTTTGTCATATCTTACATGAGATCAACGTCAAAACTAATGGTCTCTCCAGAGAAGATCTCCAACTACATTTTGGCTCGATTGGATACTATTAATTTGTTGATGGTGAAGATATTGAGTCAATGGAGATCAATCTCTCCTTTTAGCTTTCCTTTGTTTTTCTCCATTGCAAATATTTTTAGTTGTATGTCAGGTTCAGATTATGATTGCAATGAACTACTCCATTAAATATTTTGGTTTTTTGGGATAGTTAGGAAAAAATCAGCCATTTACAGTGGATGAATATGTCTAAAAAAGATAGTTGATAGGGGAACTATGTATATATTTTCTTCTCATTAATATACACAATTTTTTTCTTTAAAAAAAAAGCAAAAGGAGATAGTGAACTCGTCTTTGTTATAATTATTAATTTTTCAATTACACAATGGTAGAATTAATAAATTTCTATTTTTTTTACCATTTATTTGAAGAAAATTATTCTTAACTAACAATATTAGCTTCATCTTATTTGCTGGGAAGTTTGAATTGCTAGAAATAATTGTATTTTTAATAATTCTCAAGTGCTTCTTCAATCGTGAGCAATGAAAACTCTACATTTTTGCTCTTAGTTCCGATCCAAAAAGTTCATTAAAAGACTCCTCTATAAAGTCTGGATCTTGTGGAGCTTGGCTTACAAATTTTATTTTAGTTCTATTAGCACTTGGATATCGAGGATCACTAAAGGACCGAATAGAGAGGCATGGAAATTTTGCCTCTCATTATTAGAATTCA
Organism: Pinus tabuliformis; assembly: GCA_031772625.1. Classification (NCBI taxonomy): domain Eukaryota; kingdom Viridiplantae; phylum Streptophyta; class Pinopsida; order Pinales; family Pinaceae; genus Pinus; species Pinus tabuliformis. The sequence continues at coordinate 1,396,888,278 of CM062820.1, forward strand.
AAATTTGGAGGCAAGATTCTTCTGATTTCATACTTTGCTTTGATGGTGCATCAAAAGGAAATCCATAGTGGTAAGAGGGAGAAGGGTTATCTATGGCCTTAGTGAAAAACAAAGTCTTAAGAGTACTCATGGGGTTTGGGAAAGATGATAAAGAATCAGGAAAAATCATGTATTACTACAAGGCATCCTCCTTGCCAAAGAAAATCAATTTTCCTCTCTCATTGTGTTGGGGGACTCTCTTTTATCATTTAGCACATGGTTAAAGGTTTATCTCCAAGAGACGTTTTTGGATAATCTCTTAAAATGTGTCAAGAAGGAAACAAAATATATCCATATTATGAGTTATAAGCACATACTAGGGGACAATAATAAGGAATCAAATGGATGTGTTAATATGGGATACAACCTAAAATTTGGTGAATTGATGGTTAATGGCCAATTAAGGACATCCTTCATTCTTTAGTAATATTTCCAATGATAACTCATGCATCATCAAGTTACACCATCTAGGACTGTATATACTGTAAATTTCGCTTTACTTTGGGGCTCCATTGGGAGGTATTCACCTCCAAAAATCCCCCTATGTCTATGTGAATAATGTAACTCTCGATAGGAAAGTTTTGGTTTTGGATAGGAAAGATAAGTCTAAAAGACTTAAACTTATGATGATATATTTGTCGTGAACTAGGCATGTATTTTGATCTAATACAAAAACTATCATTATTGTTTAAAAAAAACAATATTAGCCTCAATCTAAAGAGGAAAAAGAAATGTTTATTAGGAGAGGTTAATTAATGCAGCTTGATTATACTTAATGAATTAAGTCCCATTCAATAAAGTGTGTGAAATCATTAATTAATGTAATGTGACCATACTCATTCAAAAAGTTCTACAAGGTGGTTGGTGTGTAATAATTTATGAAATATAATAATAAGGAGAATTTGGCTTGGGCCTTTAGGAATACTCATGAGAAAGTATATATACACATACATATCATTATATTAATCATGTTGAATTTGCATTGTAATAAACATTGCTTGTGAAATAGTTCCTTTGTTGAGGAGTACTTGCAGGTGCTTCCCTGCCTTAAGAGTATTCTTAATATTATTATGTTGGCTCATTTTGCATCCTAAACCTCCTTAAAGTACATGAAATTGTCAAAATGTAAGAGGAAGTATATTAGTGTCAAATAGGTAGGAAAATTTTAGGGGCTACATTTTGTCAATGGGATAATTTCCATGTTTTTCCCAACCAAAATTCACTAATTTACATTTTCATTAAAAAATAATCATCCAAACTCTATAAGTCAAATTATTTTACCTTAAAAAATGCCAAAATTTCATAGCAACTATATAGACCACTGATAAATTTGAATTTTACAGAAAGGTCACCAACATTTTATCATTTGTATATATAAATAAATAAACTAATTATTGAAGAATTATGAATTTTTGAGAAAACCTCTTCCACTGAGGGAGGCATTGAGGAGGAGAGAGTTCGGCAAGTGAAACTTTAGCCATGACAAAAAAATAACCTTGTTTCCTTGCCCTGGCTTCTTTATCACCTCGATGGCATGCTTGTCGATGTCGTTTCATGTTGCTAGTTGTTGTCGTCAAATGTGGTTTTGTGTTTTCCTGGAGCTAGGTTCACTGCCACCTCTTGGTGTTGGTCTTGTTCGTGGCTCGGCTCTTTTGGGGCTTCAATGGTTTTTTGGTGCCCCGCTTTGTCATAGCTCCTGTGCTTTGCATGCATGGGTTTCTATTGTCAACCCGCTCTCATCTGTTGGTTTTGCTGCCACCGCTCCTTTGGTCGGGGTCTAATGGTGGTCTATCGTGGCATCTTCTCTTGGTTCGTGAGTGGTGGTTTCCTATTGCTTCTTTCGTTTCTTGATGCATGTGCTTCTGTGCGCATTCCACTTTGGGTTGGCTATGTGGACGTTTTGATGTCTCTCAAGGGGTCTTTCGACCCATGTGTTTTTTGTAAATCCTATGGTTTTGTATGCAGGCATTTAGGCCTTGTTTTTATACTAAAGAATGTTCTATGTCTAGTTTGTCTTCATGGGTTCTAACCTTCTATTTTTTGCTTTGTAGGATTTTTGTTTGGACCCCTAGGGTCATTTTATAATACTATTGTTTTTTGGTTGGGGAAACTCATATATTTTGAACCAAGTACTTGGGGATATGGGTAGACACTGTGAAATAAGCTTTTCTAAAGTGTATATGCAAAATGAAATTTGTTTATCAATCATAAATAAAGTTACCATTTTTTTTGGAAAATACTAATTATTATTATTTAGTATTATATATAAAATCTTAATCTTAGAATATGGAATTGCTAATGATCAATCAAATTATTAATATGTTTGTATGGTTGTCCACCCCTCGCAAGTAAAAGTAACTCTATATGTGCCCTATATACGGTGGAAGTTGTATAACTAGTATTTGCACATTAGGGTGCAAAGGAACGACAACCTTAAATGGAGGGCATAGGGCCGCAACTTTAAATGGAGGGGGACAACCAGAGAGTTGACTTTGCCATGTGAAAAAGGACAACTAGAGAGTTGACTTTGCCACGTGAAAGAGGACAATAGTGTTGGCCTACAAATCTATACAGTGTGGAGGCATAGAACCTCACAATCTACACTAAGAACAGACAACCAGAGAGTTGACTTTTCCATGTGAAAGATCTCTACAGTGTTGGCTTACAAATCTATACAGTGTGAAGGCATAGAACCTCACAATCTACAGTATAGACGGACAACCAAAGAGTTGACTTCGCCATGTGAAAGATCTCTACAGTGTTGGCTTACAAATCTATACAGTGTGAAGACATAGAACCTCACAATACTACGCATAGAACCTCACAATAAAAAACGCATTCGTCATAATAACACAGCTTGTGTGGGCAAAATAAGTCACTAACATAGTACATAGAAAAGCAAACTGTTGTTAAAAATATACAAATGAATTAAAAATATGGTACACTAAAAAGTCAGAATTTTATTGGATAATACATATGAATTATAATCATAAAACCTTGACAGTATGCATTTATTTGAAGTGATAAATATGTTTAACCGCCGAAAAGTTCAATGAGTTAGGGTGAGAAGTTGCTGCCAACAAAATAAGTGACTTAATGTTGGAAGCAGATCTGCCAACAAAATAAGTAGCATTTAATGTTGAAAGCATGTTACAAGTAGGCAATTTGAGAGTCAGTGGTTGTTATTAATCCAGCTTTGATATTTTTACACTTGATGTACTGTATTTGTATTTGTTTTGACCTGAAATGTTTTGCGATGTAATGTAATTTGTGATCCTTCAAAAAATATTGGCATTAAAATGGGAGAAAAAAAATTATTGTGGACAAAAGTATAGTGGATGACAGATATATAGTGGATGCAGAGGCTCGCTAGAAGTTCGGACAGCAAAAATATAGGACGATGTGACGTAACAGAGAATGAAGACAGATAAGGACACTGAAGATATATAGAGGGCAAAGGTGAAGTTTGACACAAGGATGAAGCTCCAATTTTGAATTTAGGATGGAAAGTTCAAGAAGCATGGGAAGTTTGGTGTGCTTAGAAGCTCTTCATTATACAACCTAACATTGATACTGCACGGCAAAGTGCTGGACTATACAATATTTTTTCCAATGGTTACACCTCTTGGAATATGCAGTGTCTGGCTCCAAGTGTGAGTGTTAAAATGTAATACATAGTGCACATGAAGCAAAAGCATGAAGAGACAAGACGAGAGGAGAGAGGATCAAACGAAGAAAGAGACAAAAAAAAAAAAGATAGTCATAGGAAAAAAGGAAAAGGACATAGAGATTCTGATGGACCATCCATTTGCCAATGTACATATGGATTGAGACGTTATACTAAACTGTATTGTTATTATATTATATAAATTCTAAATATGTTGTAAATTTGTAAATTTAAATTAGTTAATTATGTAAAGTTTTGAAATTGTTTTTGAGTGGTTAAAATTTTAGTTTTTTAAGATATAAGAAAATAGGTTAATAGTTTAAGATCGAGAGATATCTGGTTTTTTTTAATAATAGTAATAAGTCAGTCTATATTAATCCCGTTGCTGGTTTGACAACTAAATGACGATAAATTTTATTACTATAAAAATAAATAAAACCAGTATACCTCGAACCAAGAAAAAAATCAAGCGAATAAGAGAAAAAAACATGGAATTTCAAAAACTAGGGAGATTAAACATCAATTTGGCAATGCACATAGAAACAATAGTTGTGGATTGACACGTTAGCAATTTATATTTATATTGTCATTGTATGTTACAAATTCCTTTCCTTATATCGCTTGAATCATGTGGCTGTATGGAGTATTTCTTGATTAAAACTGAATCTTGTTGATGTTGCTGTGAAAGATGAAACATCAATAATGTACGTAGGGACAACAGTTGTAGATTGAGACGTGAGCAATTTGTATTGTGAATTGTAGCGAGTATTTCTGGATTGAAACTCAATCTTGTTGATGTTGCTTCAATGAATTAATGCTATAATGCACAATATCTGCTGCATCATTAAATTTAACGGTCATTTCCAAGTCTCAGTCAAGTGACTATGAGAGTTGGCAGGTTTGAATTTGGTATGGGCTACGAAGCATGAGCAGACTTATAAAACCAGTGTAGTGTAATCAGTTTGTGTTGAAATTATAAACTAAACCTGAATCGGAAAGGGTTAATAAGTTAGGTTAAAATTTTATTAGAAAATTAAAAAATGTTCGAACTTCAGTTGGAAAAATATATATTCCGGTATATTAACGTAATATCGATTATGTGATGTTGATTTAAAAAACTTATCCATGGTTAACTTTTAATTTTAAAAATATACAGATTAAAATCATTATAAAACTAACTTTTAAACTTTCTTCTTTATTTTATTAAACTCGTAAGATGCAAAGTTTATTCATTTATTTCTTTCTCATGTTATTAATTTTTAAATTATCATCACTTTACAACCAAATCTCAAAAGTCTGACTCGCTTGACTTTTAGGGATTTGAACATTTCAATCACTGCTATCATGTGTTTCAAATTAGTTAAGGCCACTGGACATTATATGGGTTTTATATGAATGTTTCAACTACTGTTATCCTGATATCATTGAAATATTTCAAATCAGTTATAGATTCCTTAAATTAATTAGTAATTAATTAGTCTTATTTGAGCAATTCATTCCTTAGATGGAAGAAATATTTCAAATCAGTTATAACACCATTAATTAGTTAGCATTATTGAGCAGCCATTCCTTAGATAGTTATTCCTTATAATTAATTAGTTAGCATTATTGAGCAACCCATTCTTTAGATAGTTATTATAGGAAAAAAGGGACGTTACAGAAGAAACGTTAGCTGGAAATGTCAACTCAAATATCTCGTTGGATAAGGAAAAATAAAAAGAGTTAGAAATAAAAAAATATGTATAATTTATTTTCCAAAATAAATAGATATAATTTCAGCACAAACATTCTAAAACGACCTATTTGAATTAGAATTAAAAATTAAATCCAATTCTAAAAGGGATAATGATTTTCTTGTCTTTTAGGTTTTCCCTATGCAAACCAACCGCCGATTGGGTATGAAATTTACCAATTTGTACCCACATCGGCCAGTTCATGTGTCAGCTGGTTCAACCATCAAATTATTCCAAAACCATTTATGACACTAAAACCAGACTGATTTCCAGCCTGGACAGTCTGAACCAGCTAGTTTCGACTACAACGTTTGAGTGAAGCTTTATTCTTTAACTCCATAGTGAAAACCACCGCCGCTGAAATTATTTCTAACACCAAATGCAGACTTATTTTCAACCAGGACAGTTTGAACTAGACAGTTTTGAATACGATTAATCTAAAGAGTTTATAATTTTTCTAAAAAATAGTAGAAATTCTGCATGATTGTGAGAAAATTTAGCAGAATTTTTTTGAAATTCGGGTTACAGCGGTCAAGCTTCAAGATTTTGAGCGTGCCAAGGGTTTTGATAGTGCTGAATCTATTTCTGCCATCAAAAAATGATTTAAACACTGACAGTTAGATTTCCTGAAAAAAAAATTCAGCAGATTCCAGTGAGAATTTCACTCATTGGAATCAGCCCTCCAGGTGAAATTGTAGCCTTGATAGACAAGGCCCCTTGGTAATATGCTTTGTTCCTATTTGGATGATGCACCTGAATTTGTCACCGCACTTTTCAGTTCATGATGTGTTTAAATGCCCCCTAATATGATCAGAAATTTCATCTTTATAAGAAGCCCTAACTTATTTCACAATCAAAATATTTTATAAACATTTTTATAATTAAATCTAAAAGGAAAAAAAATTATAATTATTTTGAGATATATCTAAACCCTCTATCCTAACACTATTAAAAAGATTTACATAGAAATCAAAGCAAGGTTTTAATAAAATAAAAAATAAGAAACTTTTATACATGGAGAAGTGAAATGTATATAATATAAATAATATTATTAAAGACTAACATAGATCCACTTAAGTAAGGATCCAAGGGATGAAAGCAAACAAAGTAACAAGCAATGATAGAGGAAAGATAGCATGTGATTCTTTTAATCTTTTCATAATTGTATTTTATTTGACATAATTGATCCAAAATATAGGTTTAATATTTACAGCCAATTGAATTTTTTTTAAGATACTCTCTTAATTACAATACAATGGAATCAAATTTAAGAGAGAGGGGGGGTGGAGGCAAGAGGGGAAAAGAGACAGGAGCCGGAGAGGATAGCAGGGTAGTGACGGAGTTGAAGAGTGTGTGTGTGTGTGATGGGGGGGAGAGAGAGAGGTGGGAGAGGAGGGGTGAAAGGGAGAAAGAACAAAGACATAGAGAGATAGAGGTGGAGAGAGAGGGAGTGACAATTGAGAAAGAGCGAGGGAGAGAGGAGAGGAAGGAAGAGATAGAGGAGAGGAGAGACATAATGAGAGAAGGGGAAAAGAGACAGAGGGGGAGACACAAAAATTGGTGGGAAAGAGAGAAGGAGATGAGGGAGATGGTGACAGAGTTGGAGGGTAAAGAGAGAGAGCGTGATGGGGGAAGAGATGGAGGAAGGTGATAGATAGAGGAAAGAAGTGAGAGGGAAGGAGAGAGAGAAGGAGTTGGAGGGGGAGAGAGAGGGAGGGAAGGAAAAAAAAGAGAGAAGGGTGCAAAGAGACAAATTAAATCTATCGAGATGCAAACCTTTCCTTAAATTCAAATTCTGTGTTCAAAAAAAAGTTTGATAAAGCATTTGTTAAGATAGATCTAAATTAATTTTAAAAAATACAAATAAACTGAACATAAATTAATAAAATCTCATTGAAAAAGAAAAAAAAAAGAAAAAAAAATAACAATTCAAAAATATATAAAATCATTTAAAAATATATATATAATTTAGGACAGTACCACTTGCCTAGCTTAGAAAAAAATATGCACATTTGGCCCTTCCAATAATTTAGAAAAAGACTTAAGAAAATTGAAAAAGTTGTAAAATAGTCAATTAAATCTTAAAATGGTTAAAAAATAAATAAATTAAAATCATTTGAAAAAGCCAAATAATTTGGGAATGAATTATTAAAAACATTTGTATTTGTTTTATAAAAATTAGTATGTTAATTTTATTAATATTATAATATTCCATTAATTTTATATTAGATATAATTTTAAATTTTTTAACTAAAATATATTAATTTTAATTAATTAATATATATATACATATATAATGAATTAATAATAATATATATATATATATATATATATATATATATATAGAATTAATTAATTTATGACCGTACCACTTGCCTAGCTTCGAAAAAAAAGCACGTTTGGCCTTTCCAATAATTTAGAAAAGGATTTAAGAAAATACAAGTAAGTTGTAAAATAGTTAGTAAAATCTTAAAATGGTTTTAAAAAAAAAATTAAAATCGTTTGAAAAAACCAAATAATTCGGGAATGAGTTATTAAAATCATTTGTATTTATTTTATAAAAATTAGTATGTTAATTTTATTAATATTATAATATTCCATTAATTTTATATTAAATATAATTCCAAATTTTTAAACTAAAATATATTAATTTATATAGTTTATGGTTTTTAATTAAAATATATATATCTATATATATAGTTTATGGGCTGCATAATGGGTGGTTATTATTGAACCTATGGTTTATGGCCTTTCAATAGGCAAAGAATTGAACTTATGGCCTCTCAATAGGCAAAGGTGCTTTAACGATGGGCACTCGACCAATTGAGCTAACCTTTGATACTTAAATAATGCAATGGACTTTAAAGTTTTTAGAATGTGGTTCATGGTCCCAAAAAATCGATGACTACTATGAACTATTTGTACTAGGCAGATCCACCCATAGGAATCACTTCCTACCAGCTCAACTACAAAGCCTGACCCTGAGAGTCTAGAAAATTAGATTGGTAAGCTCTCAATAGTAAAAGTGGTTTAATAGCAAGATCAACTAATTGAGTTACTAAGTCTCAAGGCTAAGTGTTATTATTTAATCTCACATATAAACCTTTTTCTTTAATTATATTCCAATTATATATAAGATCTTGTTGTAAGTAACAATGGTCAAATAATGGGTTTGGAGTATGCTCTAAAACTACTTTTGCTTGTCTAAGAGCTTGTCTTCCTCGGACATAAGGAAATATGTTAACGGCCTAAGACCCAGAGGCATCTGGCAGGGGTGAAAAATTGCCCCCTTACGAACCACTAGCGGGTTATTCCAAGTGACGTGATTTTCCTTGAATAATGGTGATGGGTTAGCCTGCATTCGCGGTTAACAGCTAGAGATTTATATGATAGGTTTTCGCACATGTGTAAAAAAAATGGTCAATTAAGTTATTAATATGGTGTTTGTATATAGAACATGTTTGTAGGAAGTAATAATTGTCCACACCCGGCAAGTATAAGTAGTTTTATAGATGGTGGAAGTTATATAATAACACAACCGTGTAGAAAAAATAGTTAGTAACATGGTACAAAGAAAAGTAAATAATTAATATAACTATACAAATGAGTTATTAATGTGGTACATTGAAAAGTAAGCATGGAGTACACAATTAATATAATTACACAAATGAGTTATTCATATGATACATTTAAAAGTAAGCATTGAGTTAGATATTAATATGGTACATTGAAAATATATTAACAAGTAAGTTATAAATATGGTACATTGAAAAGTAAGCTTTGAGTTGGATAATACATATGAATTATGAACATGGAATATGGAATTTCAGCCATTTTTAATGGCAGCCAATTATTGGCTTAGTGGATGGCCATGGTGATGTATGGCATGGATAGATCCCATACATTTTCCCTGCGAATTTGATGAACTTTCTAATGTCTTCCACCTCAAGCGATTTCTAATGGACATGACTTAACAGTTGTTCAAGGAATGATGAAGGCCATATCATTTAAGGAAAATCAAGAGAGTTATTGCTTCCATCTACCAAACTTCTTATTGCGTCTTACTTGTTGATCTCGATTCTCATTTGCGTGATGAAGCAAATGGGAACAGGAGCATACATAGTAGAATGGAGAGCTAGAGCCGAGCACTGAGCATATGCCGAGAAATGAGCACACACCTGTAATTATTCAAGACGTGGACTGCCATAGCTGAGTTAGAACAATATCTTGTAAATTTTCAAGTTGTTGAGATTTCAAACATCGTTAGCTTACAAACGCTAGAATTTACCTTCTCTTTAATGTCTGTTGTTTTTACTTCTAAGAACAAAGGAAACAAAATCATAATTCCTAGCCTCACTCAAAATTGTACTCTTTTTTGGGCTTGAATATTGCAAACATTCCTATTTGAGCCATGAAAATGAACCTTTTTGTATCTAAATATACAAACATTTCTAAATAACCCTGAATTTAGAGATGTCCTGCTTCAAAGTTTGAAGGAATTTAGGCTTTGATGATTGGCTTGATACATGGCCATTAAAAACTGCCACGAAACCTATAGACAATGAATTTAGTTGAATTGATAGATATATTTAATTGTTGAAAAGTCTAGGGTGACAACTGCTTCCAATAAAATAAGTCACACTTAATGTTGAAAGTAGATTACAGGTGAGCAATATGGGAGTTTACCAATTCAGTTGTGATGTTTCTACATTCCATGTATTGTTTCTATTTAATTTGGAGTGTTAATTATGTGACATAAACATAATTTGCGATCTTCCCACATTTTAACCACTTATATGAGGAGATACATTAATGAAAGAATTACATCAAAAAAAGAAAATGCCAAAAAATAAGGTATTTATATTAGCAAAAGAAGAGTAGATGATAGATATATAGAGTGTTTCCATAAATAAGGTGTTGATGTTAGCAAAATCATAGTAGATGATAGATATATAGGGTGTTTCCATAAATAAGGTGTTCATGTTAGCAAAAGCATAGTAGATGATAGATATATAGAGTGTTTCCATAGCCATGTCAAAGGTAGATATAAAAGGGATATATATATATATATATATATATATATATATATATATATATATATATATAGATATATATATATATATATATATATATATATATATATATATATATATATATATATCTATATATATATGTCCATTCATAAGGGTAGATATAAAAGGTTATCTTCATATGCATTGTTGATTTCGTGGAGATATAGAAGGATCATTTTATGTCCTAAATATAAATGATATTTTTATATTCACTGTAGATTCCCTGTATTTCCACTAACATGGATATTTTGTATATCTCCACTTGACTTTGCTTTATGTCAAGTGAATATTGAAATATGTGATCAACATACAAAAAAGATAAAAATGACACCTTATCTACCCTAAAAAATTGTTGAAAAGGTAGAAAACTACAAGGACATGGGACAACAAAGAATGAAGACAAATAAGGACATTGAAGATATAAATAAGTAGTGTAAAGGTAAAGCTTGATACAAGGATGAAGGTCAAAATTTGAATTTAAGATGGAAATTTCAAGAAGCATAGCAAGTTTGGTGTGATTAGAAGTTGTTCATTACACAAGCTAACATTAATACTGCAAGGGAAAGTGTTGGACTATGTGTATTTTAAAAGTTAGACTAGTTGGAATATGTAGTGTCTAGTTTTAAATGTGAGTGTTAAAATGTAGTGCATTTTTGTAACTTAAAAAAAAATAGTACATATGAAGCAAAATCAAGAAGAGATGAGAAAGTATCAAAAGAGACAAAGATATGAGTCACAGAAAGAAGGGAATAAGACATAGAGACTCAAATTTGTTATAAATGACATTTATTTGTTTAATAATTTTCCATTGATATTTTCCATCATAAAGCAATTACACAAAGGAGCTCAATAGTAAAAGAAAATTTCCATAATGATCATAAAGAGACAGCTACACAGTAACACAAGAGATTACCCTAGGAAAAGCCACAAGGGGTGAAAGCCTAGTAATCCTTCTTTTATAGAATCAATCCAACAAGAGGGCCATCAAAATCAATATGAAAGATAACTAACCAGCATGAATTACAAGGTCAACCTCTCATCAAGAAACTAATTCAACCCTCACAAAATTGTCCACAAAGTATCCTTGAGTATCTCAATCAAGATTTGAAATAGGTTTGCTCCAAAGGGCCAAAATTTGACCTCTACCTTAGCCTCAGAAGTTCAATCTTGACCACAGAAAAACCATAGGCAATTTCAGACTCTTCTTTAGAAAGATACCCCCCAAAACCCGCACTAATCTCAACATCCTATAGTTTCTTGAGTGAGGGCAGAAAGAGCACTTATTATACTTCTGTTTTCGGCCTCCTTGACTTGTATTCCTTCTTAGATTGTTGAGATATATTGCTTCTTGTGTAATAATGTGAAGTGTGCCAAGAGGGAGGATGAATGTCTCCTTACTACAGACATCATGAGGTTGAATGGGTGCTATAAGGGGCTAAGCTGACTTGAGCATTTAGATGAGCCGACTTGGTTACTTGTGGAGGGAAAAATAAAAATTCAAAATTCTTCTTTTGCAAAGGTCATGAAGAATATGCATTTCATATTTTATTTTCATGAAATAATGAGCATGATGGACATGCTACATAAAAACATATATTGTTACAAATTCATCAATGAGGAAAATTGATAATTATGAAGACTAACCATAACTATAAAATTCAACAATTTCTTCGAGTGGAATTGAAAATAGATGGGAGTTTCCATAAGAGTTGTAAATATATTCTTGAAATTGGTTGATATAGCTAATATCTAAATCTGAAAATTACTGGAAAATTTATTTACAAAATCATTTTTTTTTAATTATTCTTTTGTATTGTATCCTCATTTTTCGTGCTCAACGTGGAGTTAACATGTGTCCCTTTTAAAGTAAAAATAAAATATCCTTTAAATTAAGAAATAATGTTAGCGATGATCAAAATAAAAGAAAATATACATTTTTGGTTAGTTTTACTCTAAACTATTATAAAATGTAGTCCCACTCTAACTGTATTTTCTTTATTGATTGTTGGTACTACAACCCAATAAAAAGGAGAATGGTAAAAATATTTCATTGTCACTTTGATGAGGCTCATCAATAGGATTTGGAGCAGTTTGGGCTAATTTAAGTGTAGGAACTCGAAGTAGACAAGCAAGATGGATTCTAGGAGATTTGATCTCCCTCCTTAACTCCTCAATCACTCAAAGATTCCTCCACCAGATCTCATCAGCTCAGAGTTACAAGTGGCCAAGCCAACCAAGTTCATTGGTAGCCAAGCGAGTGATTGTTGAAGACAAGTCAATCCCAAGTGATACTTTTTGCATTAAAGATAGCTTCACATTGACTGTCAGTAGTCAACCTCTTTCTAGTCAATAGAATATTGCTTTGAAAAACCTAGTGGTCTATTGCCCCAATTGAGAAGTGACAAGAGTAGATTGTTGCATCTATTGTGCATATAACACTGTCAACTCCAATTTTTTATGAACCCTAGGTTGATAAATTAAATTTGGTTGCCTTAGGATTTACAACATCCTTGCTGCAATACTGGGGCTCATCACTTTTTGGCACCGTTGCCGAGGAGGTATCTAGGTAGATGTAATTTCTACTTTCCTTTTGTTTTGCATTCAATAGATAGTTTCTATTTCTACTTTATTTCCATTTTGAAAGTAGTTCCATTTAAAAAATAGTTGCAAATTCTGCTTTCTTTCCATTATGCAAGTAGTTCGGAAGAAACCCTAAAGGAAAAAAAAAAACAAATTTATTTCATGGCTCATAGGAGTAGAGACAACTTAGGAAAAAAAATTCCAAATACCCCCACACCATCAAACAACCAACCTTCCCTCTTCTTCGATGGTTGTGAGCTAGAGGAACCATTAGGCGAACTACCTAATATTCTTTGAAGAGCCTACTGGGAAACAAGAAGAAGAACCCATTCCACAAACCTACACCATGGCTAAGATAGAAATGGGATTGAAAACAGAAATGGATCTGAAAACAAAACTAACGGTGCTTTTCCCATAAGAGAAACTAATGGAGATGCTAGGATGAAAAAAATAATCCCCTGTGCCCTTCCTCACTTCCATGGCTTAACCTCAGAGGATGCTGATACATTTTTGTTTGAGTTTGATGTCATATGCAGAACTTATGATTATACCTCTGATGACTAGAAGTTGAAGTTGTTCCCATCCACCCTTAAGGATGCAACCTTGCACTGGTTCATGGGTTTACCTTTGGACACCATCACTACTTGGGCTCAAATGAAACAAACCTTTAACAACAAGTACATGGATTATTGTAGGTCCAAAGATAACAAAGAGGAAATATTTAGAATGATCTTGTCACATGATGAATCCGTGGAAGATTATGAGGAAAGGCTCCAACTCAGCTACAAAAGGGCCAAAAGCACCCTCGACCTTGAATCACTCAAGTTTGTCCTTCTTAGCGGGATTAGGGAAGATATCCTAGAAGCCCCAAACATGTTGTTGGGAGGGGACATCTACCAATTATCTTATGATGATATCAAGATAGTTTTCAAAAATCATTCTAGGGGAACTAGAAAGAAAGGTAGGGCTAGTCAAACTTTGGCTAGTTCATCCTCCTCCAACACATCCATAAAAAGTGAAATTGGGAACATGTTGGAAGACTTTAAGAGTGAGATATTGCATATCGTTGCTTTGCAAATGGACACCATGCAGATCAAGAGGAAGCAGGAGGAAGAAGAAAGAGCCTTAGTTGTCTTTTTCCCTAGATACACCAGGAGGCATTGTAGAAATGAATGTCCATTGAATCTTACAGAGATCTGCTTGGCTTGTGAGGAAAACGACTCCACATAAAAGTTCCCTTCTCTTCCTATATTAAAAGTTGTGTATCAAGGAACTGAAGGTGTGAATCAACAACTCTATTATATCAACCAAAGGAGACCTCATGGACCTTGACCATATGCAAGGGGTGCCCTATTCATATTACAACCCCAACCAGAATGCATCCATTCCCCTTGGTGTCCTCTTGCTCATCCTCCATGGTCCACACCTTCTCCCTAGTCTTATGCAGCTCAATACCATTCCAAACTTGCCAATCAATCATTTAAGCCATATGCTCCCCCACAACCCTAGTGGAATACACCATCAGAGGGGTGGAGGCCCCCATAAAACCATTCTCCAGCCTTACATCCTCTACCTCCATCTCAACCACAACTCCTTCACCCTTCTCCACCTAAGCAACCTCAAATTCCTGCTCATCCAAATCCAAACACGAAAAACAAGCAGACACAATAGGTCTATAGTGGAGAGACATCCTACCCTACCTATGTTGTGGAAATTCAAGAAATAAAACTCAAGTATGGAGGAGTGATTCCAGATAACTTACCTCCATCTCCACATGAGGAGCTTGAATAGGAAAAGGAAGAGAGTGTTCCCTAAGCCAATCCATATCCTTTTCCTGAAAGACTAATCAATCCTAGCCAACACATCCCATAAGAGACTAAACTTCTAGGTGAATTGAAAAATTTGTGTGTTAAAATCCCACTCCTCCAAGTTATCAAGGATGTCTCCATCTAAAACAAGGTAATCAAGGAGAATTGCTTCAAACATCCCGGGAGGAGAAAGAAATACACCCCTACTATTAATGTCATTGGAAAGTTGTCTGACTTAATGTTGGGAAGAGTGATTTGCCTGAAGTATCTAGACCATGGAAGTCTTGTGGTAGATGTGTAAATTGATGGTATCATTTTCCCCCATACCTTGATTGATATTGGGTCTGACATCAATTTGATGACTGAGGAGACCATGCTTAAACTAAATCTCGAAGAATCATTAAGGAAGACCACAACAGTCTTGGAGCTTGCAGACAAATCAGCGGTAGCTCCTGAGGGAGTTGTTGAGGATGTGATGGTCTCCATTGATTCTTAGGAATACCCTGTTGAATTCTTAGTTCCCCAACCTAATACCAAATTCAATAGTTATCCTCTCATCCTTGGAAGGCCATGGCTAGCCACTACTTATGCTTACATAAGTTGCAGGGCTGGGAATATGACCATTAAAAATAGGCATTTTCCCAAACAATTTGTCTCATACCCTCCTTCTCAACCATATCTAGAGCATGACTTACCCTTATGGTTGGAAGAGGAGGAGGAATCTGAAGTCTATTATGCCACATATTACCCAATTTGTACCCTAGATGCTGCTATACAAGGGGGAGAACCAGATGAAGATGGTTTGATTGATCAAATTCTCCAGAATCAGCCCCTCAACACCATGTCCCTTAATGAGTTAGCAAAGAAAGTTGAAGATAGCCCTTGGACTGATTTGGACATAGTTGACTTAGGTCCTACTCATGTCAAGATGATAGATTTGGTCAAGCTAAAACATTGAAAATCAACCCCTCTCTCTTTGCACATCAGGAAACAAAGTTATGTGACATGCTACGAGAGAACTAGATGCCTTTTCCTGGAGTTATAAGGAAATGAATGGATTGCACCCTTCGGTGTGTACTCACCACATTTACATTTAAGGAAGGTTGCAAGCAAGTGTGCCAACCTTAGAGGAGAATGAACCCAGCCCTCAAAGACATAGTTAAATAAGATCTGCAGAAGTTCTTGGATGCAGGGTTCATTTACCCCATCTCAGATAGTGAGTAGGTGTATCCTCTAGTTCTGGTCCCAAAGAAGAATGGAAAATGTAGGATCTATGTGGAATATAGAGAGTTAAACAAAGAAACCAAAAAAATACAATTTCCCTTTACCTTTCGTTGATCAAGTCTTGGATGGTCTTGCAGGAAAGAAGTTCTTCTCTTTCTTGGATGGATTCAATGGCTATAATAATATCCAGATCATCCCAGAGGACCAAGATAAAACCACCTTCACTTGTCCTTCAAGTATCTTTGCTTATAGGGTCCTTCCTTTTGGATTATGTAATGCCCCTGCCACTTTTTAGAGGGAAGTTCTAAGAATATTTGCAGAGATAGTCCATGGCTCTGTAGAAATCTATATGGATGATTTCATTCCCTACGGGTGTGATTTCCTGGAGGCTCTCTCTAACTTGGGGAAATTTTTAAATAAGTGCATTGAAATGAACTTATCCCTTAGTCATGAGAAGTGTGAGTTCTTGATGAATTCATGGATTGTTCTAGGTCACTCAATATCCCAGGAAGGACTACGAGTGGACCCCAAATAAAATTGTTATCATAAAGAGGGTCCCTACTCCTCAGAAGTAGAGAGATGTTAGAAGTTTCTTGGGTTTACATGGATACTATAGGATATTTATAAAGGAATTTGGAAAAGTAGCCTCATCCTTGTTTGGACGATTGGCCAAGGAATCTGAATTTTGCTGGTCAGAAAGCTGCCAAGTGGCCCTAGAAACCTTAAATGACAAGTTGACTACTGCATCCATACTCCGAGGCCCAAATTGGGCTCTTCATTTCAGCATCCATGCTATTGGATCTCAAAAAGCTATAGGAGCTACTCTAGGCTAGATACATGACAAGTTGCCTTATGCTATTTACTTCATTAGCAAAAATCTGTCCAAGGCTGAATTGAACTATACTGTGACTGAAAAAGAGCTCCTAGTTGTTGTCCATTCCTTGAATAAATATAGACACTACATCACTGGTTACCATACCTTTGTACATAATGACCATGTTGATATTAAATATTTGATGAACAAGCTTGATGTGAATTCTAGAATTATTAGATGGTTACTTTTATTACAACAGTTTAATCTAACCATCATTGGTAAGTCTGGTAGAGAAAATGTAGTTACAGATTTTTTGTCTAGACTTGCTTTGCCTACAGGTGAGGAAGGAATGGTTGATGATCAGTTACCAGATGACCATCTATTTTCTATTTCGTTTCACTTTACATGGTTTTCTAAGATAGCCAACTACTTAGTGGTTGCACAGTTCCCTCCAAATCTGTCCTCCAAGGAAAAAAGAAAAATTGTAAGAAAGAGTGCCCCATTCACTTGGATTGGGGGCAATCTCTTCAAGTTAGGCCCAGATAAAATTTTGAGGAGATGTGTCAGGGAGGAGGAAGTCTTTGACATCCTTCTAGCCTGTCATGATGGGCCTTGTGGAGGTCACTTTGCAGCCAAGAGGACAACCTTCAAGGTACTACAAGCTGGCTACTACTGGCCCACTCTCCACCAAGATGCAAGAAGATACACCAATCAATGTGATCAATGCCAAATAATGGGGAAACATACTCCTAGGGATGAAATTCCTTTACAACCTCAATTGAATCTTAAGTAATTTGACAAGTGCGGCACGGATTTCATTTTGCCCATTGATCCACCCTCAAGGAAAAATATATATATATATATAATTGCATGCACTGATTATTTGACAAAGTGGGCTGAAACCAAGGTTGTCAAGGTAGCAACATAAGAGAAAGCGATTAAGTTCTTAAGGGAGAATTTATTTTACAAGTTTGGGTACCATAGAGAGCTATTCACTAATCAGGGAGCTCAATTCACATCACACTTGATTGAGAATTTGTTGAGGCAGCATAAGATCAAACATAATAAGTCAATTGTTTATCATCCTCAGGCCAATGGACAAGTAGAGGTTACTAACAGAGCATTGGAATGCATTATCACCAAGGATTTGAGCAACAACAGAAAGGATTGGGCTAACTGACTAGTGGAGGCCATTTGTGCCTATAATACAACCTGGAATACAACTGCTAGCTTCAACCCTTATGACTTGGTCTATGGAAAGAAGGCTCTACTCTCTATTGAGTTTGAATACAACACTTTGAGAATGTAGAACTGTTCAATTTGGATGTTACAAAGGAACAATAGGAGAAGTTACTCCGGCTCAATGGTTTGGATGAATTCAGTATGTAGGCCCTCCTACACACTGAAGTTGTTAAAGTACAAAGAAAGGTTTGGCATGAAAAAAACATCAAGGACAGGGTTTTTCAAGAAGGTGACTAGGCTTTGCTATATGACTCTAGGTTTAGGGACTTCAAACGAAAATTGATAACTAGGTGGTTGGGCTCATATCTAATAGAAAAGTGCCATGACAATGGGGCTGTGAAAATAAGGACCATTGATGAAGAAGGTATCCCCTTGCTTATCAATGGATACAGATTGAAAGCCTATAAAAGACCTCTGTCAAGGGAAGAGTTCATCAATACCATCAGTAAGGAAGTGAATGTGCTTGGAAGTGTCTCAACTTCCAGCTCACCAAATTCTTGAAGACTATTTTTTATTTTGAGAAAAAGAAAATGAAAAAACAATAAGGGACCTAGGTGAAAACCTCTATGAGGCACCTGAGGCCAACTTTTGGGTTGAAAACCTCCTTAAGGCAGCCCAAGAGTGAAAAAAGGAAAATAAAAAGATCCATGGGTGAAAACATCCCTTGAGGCACCTAGGGCAGAAAAATAGGTTGAAAACCTCCTTTGAGGCAACTTGTGTGTCTTTCTAGAAAAAAAAGGAGAAAAAAAAAAATCCATGGCAGGGACCTCAAACCAGCCCACTAATAAAATTCTATGATTTTGTAGGTTTTTAAAGGCAACAAAAGAATCAGAGTTCAAGGGTCAACAAACCAGGCATCACATCCATTCTTCCTCCATTCATTTCACATATTCCATGCCTACCATGTCCCCATCATCCATCTTCACTTCCAAGCATGCAAAACCAATTTTTATGCAGTTTTCTGACTCCTACAGGGTTTCCTGTAGTGACTACATGAGTTTCCTATAGTACTACAGGGTGTCCTGAAACACTACAGGAATGAAGTCCCGATTGGAAAATGATGATGCAGGTCTATTCTAGGTTGAAAGAGGGGCCCATACACCTCACCACCTCTCACCCAACACCATCTCATGACCATACCAACCTCTGTGTCCATCAAAAACCCCTCAGAAAAATGAAAAAATACACACACAAAAAAGGTCCAAGGGATATGCCATCATTGGCCTCACTCATCTACCACTCCATCTCCTCCATTTCCATCCTTCCACTCCAACATCACCACCCATCCCTCCTCTAAGTGAAAAAAAGAAAAAAATGATGACAAAGGCAACTATAGGATTTCCTGTAGGAACTACAGGAAACCTTGTAGCAGCATGTGTTATCACGTGCAATAGTTTCTCCATGCATTCTCCTTCACCATCCATGCAAGTAAAGAGCTCCAACACCCTTGCAGACATTATGACTCCTATCCAAAGCTTAGTAGTAGTAGCAGGGACCAAGCACCTACACATAACAACAAACACGACAACTACATCAGCTGGAAGAATCAACAGAAAAGGGACCAAGGAAAAGCACTTACTTGAACAAAAATGAAGCACAACAAAGTCACCCTCTAGGATGAATCCACCAAGCGAAAGAAAACACAGGTATGGCACCTCACCCATAAGTATGATATGATAAATGTGTGGGAGTATGAAAAAGTTTAATTTTATAAGCTGGAGGTAGCCAATTAACTTGGCCACCCTCATCTTGAAAACAAAAAGCGAACTCCTAGAGAGCTTTCCACATTGCAATGTAACATCAAGGAGAATGAGTTGAAAAGGTGGTCGATTTAAGTTTTCTGAGACTAGGTGATGATTAGGAGGGGAGGTTTCATGATAACCAAAGGTGGGCCAATGGTCCCAAAGAGAAAATCTCATACACTGCCAGCCAATGTAGTGCTCCAAGGAATCGACCATAAAAAGCAAACATTCCAAACTCTCATGCACCATTTGTTCATTTCGAGATTAGATAATACCGGGACCACCTTAGAAATCCATCGGGGAAGAAAACATGTTTTAGCCACCCTACAGGAAATAAAAATACATGAACAACTATAGGAAACGCGGGGAGCTACATGAAGCATTTGAAATTCACTGAGAACCCTGCAAGGGGGTGCCTAGGGTCCAGTTGTTCAGCAGTTCTCCTCATCTAAAGTGTCACAGTGAAAGGTAGGTGGCCCATATCTCATGTGTTTTGAATTGATAGCTAAGAAAGAAAAATTATGAGTTTTATAAGTGATTACAGTGGGCCTGGGGTTTTAGACAAAATTGTGTGAATTTTAAAAGTTGTGTGGAGATAGAAAGAAATTGCAGCCATCCACCAATATTCTAAACTCTCAAGCACCCTAGAAACACTAAGGCTATCCTACCAACCTCCCTAGAGTCATCTAAACAGAAAAGAGACATAACAAGAGGACTTAACAGAAGGGAACACACAAAGACATCCAGGATACAACTCCATCCCCCTGTGGTAGACATATTTAGAAGGCATAACTGGTTGGGATTCTTTGAGTTGCTCAGAGGGTAGGATGATGATGTAATTGAATAATTTTCCATTGTGCTCAAACCTCAAGTAAGAACCAGTTCTACTACTGTGGTAAGAGGAATCTCAATTACAACTACTCCCGAGGTAATTAGCAGAATCACTACACTTCCTCAGGGGATGCAATGGAAAAAAGAGGATAAGGATGCAAGAACTTTTGCTAAGAATTTTTTTTTCTTAAGGGATGAAGAGCCAATTGAGGACAAAAGAGGGATAAGAATGGAAAATTCTTCCCTATCCTTGGAATGAAGTGAGATATCATATTCTCAAATATATTTCTTGTGAAGGGAGGCTCAATATAATCTATGTCTACCAATTTAGACTCCTCCATGTGTTAATATTTGAAGATGAGATACCCATTAATAGAAGACTTAGTGCACCCTACATCTTGTAGCAATCAATAATAGACATGATCCTAAAGGTCCAAGAGGGAAAAAAATAGCAATTGGCACACCATGGACTTATTAAACTAATACTAAAGGATACTTTGAGCCAACTACGAATCCATATTCAATTGTCCACATTTAGAGAAACGGACAAAGTGGTTGTGATTGAAATGCAATCCCTTGAATATGATAGGGACAATACCTCTAGTGGTGAGGAGGAGGCAAAAGAAGATGAAGAAGAACCTGAAGAGGAAGAAGAAGAACCAGAGGAGGCAGAAATAGATAAAATAGAGGAAGAAGGAGAAGACAAAAGTGAGGAGGAATAACATAAGGAAGAATCAAGCCTAGAGGAACATACCAAGGAAGGGGAGGAATCTCTATGGTTGTCCCCTAAACCCATTGAGAAGGTGGCAGTTTATACCTTGACTTCCCTAAGAACACCTGTCAAGTCAAAAGGGAAAAGACAGAGGCAGACTCCCCTCCATTTCAAAACAAGTAGGATAACCAGGATCAAACAAGGGAAACCACAAACACCCAGCAAGACTCTAATCATAATTGAGGACTCACCAAAAGAGCAAGAAAAGCTAGTTTGCCTAGAAATAAAAGGTGAAGAGGGCACATCAAATCAAGCTTCCCCAAAGTCTCCCATCACTTATGTTAGGATGCCTGTCAATAGGTCATCATCAGCAAAGTAAGAAAAGGCATCTTTGACCCCATTTCAAAGAGGAAAAATCCTTCTATAGGATCCTCAAATAGTCCTACAGGAAATTCTGTCAGCACTACAGGAAACACGGAAGAATCTACAGGGAGGAAAATAGGGATAGAGGGAAGGCAAGGAAGCAACAACACAAGTGCAAGAGGGCGCAACTTCTCCAAAGACATCTGAGGGAGAGTTCTAAGAGCTGCAAGAGCCTAGCCCACAACCCAATCTAAGCTCTTATTATAGATTCATTGAGGGAGGTAGAGTAATACCACAAAAATTTTCCATCCCTCTCTTCTTTGAGCTTGAGAAAGAGAGAGGAAGGACACATCACTAGATGAAACTTGACAAATAAAAGAAAGTAGAGGATGTGGGCCATATGGTAGAGAAACTCCTAGAGATGGACAGGGATTTGGGTAAGATGAGAGACAGGGAACAAATTATGAGATCTCAACTAGAGGAAGAAAACACATGGCTAAGGAGTCAGTTACAAGAAAAAGAGAGCCAACTGTCCACCATGGAAAGCCTCTCCATTGAGACACTCCAGTGTAGGATGCCAGAAAAATAATATGCCTTGTACCTCAAATATCAATGGTTGTAATTTGAGACCAAGACACTAGCACAATAGAGGACTATGCCTTTCCAAGACTATAGGTAGTTCATTGAACTATGGGACAAGAGAACCCTAGAGGATAAGGCCAAGATATCTGAATTCTACTTACACAACTTTGCCTTAATAGAATTGAATGTGTAGGACCCCAATGCAAAGTTGGGGGACTTAGAACTAATGGCCCTTGCATCATGGATGAGTCATGAGGAGGTCAGGGCTAAGTAGGTGAAGAGGGTGTTGGAAAGAGAAGAAAGGGAGCCCCTTTAAATTAGAGAATAACATATAAATTCAATGGATGTCATTAGTACCCACAACATGATCTACAATGATCCAAAGCTTGCACCAAGATAGTTAGCTACACAAGAACAAACAATCACACATTTTGATAACACCTTGAGATTGTTACGGAATGAAGGCTAGAAAGCATGTGGGAGGAGATGGAACACCTTACCATACAACCTAAGGATTAGAGAGTATCATTCCTCTGAGAGGATAAGAGATGCACTAGAAAGGACCCCCCTATTTAATAATGCAATGCAGAGACTCAAAATCAATTGGATTGGTTTGAAACTTAGTCCACCCTTATTTTTGGGTATGTTAGAAGGTAGAATCGAGGAAGAGGAAAGAAAGCAGTGGGAAGAAATAGAGAAACATGCAAGCTTCTATCCTCAAGAGGAAACTCCATCAACAGAGGCCTAGGATATCATAGATTCCACAAGAGCTATGAAATATATGGACATAGACTAAGTTTCTTAGAGGATCAGCAACACTTTCAGTAGGGGGGCTATGATGAGGCTTATCAATAGGATTTGGAGCAGTTTTTTGCTAATTTAAGTGTAGGAACTCGAAATAGGCAAGCAAGAGGGATTCTAGGAGATTTGGTTTCCCTCCTGAACTCCTCAATCACTTGAAGAATCCTCAACCATATCTCATGAGCTCGGAATTACAAGAAGTCAAGCCAACCGAGTTCATTGGCAATCAAGCCAGTAATAGTTGAAGATAATTCAATATTGATTTTGGGAGCCAATCCTCCATAATTTTTAGGAAGTTGTTGGTAGCTTCAGTTGTATAAATAAGAAGGCCTAGGTCTTCATTATGATTCAACTTTTGATGATAGCCAAGAGGCAATTTGGAGCTAAGCGATTATGATTGTTATTCTCATGTTATTTTTTGACATTTTGATGATAATGAAAAGGGTTTCTTTGATCTAGCATTGAGTTGACTTAGAGGGATGAAGCTCTTGGGTTAGGGCCCAATCCTAGCAACATAGGTTCCTCTTTTCGTACATGTATTCTTAGATTAGAATCATAGATTAGTTGTTGAAGTTATGTCTGCTTTGTTTAATTTACAAGTCTTTGAATTATTGGTTATTTTCGCTTCCACTGGTTGGAGAAGTAGATCAGTGTTAAAGTAGTGAAAGAAAATATTTCAGAAAATCTTGTGATAGTGGCTTCTTCCTCATCTCCCCCATGGGATCATGGTTTGAGGGCCCCACTCTCACAGCCCCAAAAATAGATTTATCTTTCGGTCATTACACAACTTTGGATTTCTTGTTGAGTAGATCATTGTTTATGATTTCTAAGAAGCACCTACAATTGTCATTTTGGTTTCTTGAGATTGTTGTAAATTAGAAATCATTCCATAGATTTAAGCCATTATCTATCAGTAAATCAGTTTATCAAATTCAACTCATATTCTCGACATTTACATAAAGTTGTGAATGAATGAAGGAAACAATCTGTGTTGTTGATCTGTAGGGAGGAACTCATTCCACCAGTCTCATCCAAGTCTTCTCTACCTCTCACCCAATCCTACCAACCACTAATTCAGGTTTCTATTTTACAGCCACCTTGATAAAATCCAACCATCCTGAAGAGTTGGGATGATCCTTGGGTAGTGTGTACCTTCCCCGTACCTTGTTCCACCATCATACATCTTCCCAACACTTTTTTTCACCTTCCCTACCTTCCTACAACTTTCAACTAAGTTTCATGTAGTAAATCAGGACATCCTCTAGTAACTACAGGAAACCCTGTAACAACCTGTTTTAGATTGTTTTGGGAAAAAATGATGATGAAAGCCTAGGATAGGCCTTCAACTTGACTTCCATACCCCTTAATGCCATTTTGGACCAGCTTTTCCATACCTTCCTCCCCTGCAAAAGATCAGATTATTAGCTTAGCATTTACATTTCTAAATTAAAAGCCAAAAGACTCTTTTCTGCAATATTTAGCTAATGCATGCGTACATTAGTCATACCAGTGTTAGGATAATTTCTATGCCTACTTAGTCCAGATGATAAATGCAAGGCTAAATTAGGTCTCTTTTGCAAGTAATGTGTGTTAATTCTTAATTAGGTAATTTCATGTCATTTCATAACACTTTCTATTCAACACTTTCATTTCCTTAAAATATGCAAGCATCTGCTTTCTACATTAAATATAGCTTCACATTCACTGTCAATAGTCAGCCTCTTTCTAGTTAATAGAAGAATGGTTTGAAAAACCCTAGTGGTCTATCGCCACAGTTGAGAAGTGACAAGAGTATATTGTTGCATCTCTTGTGCATATAGCACTATCACCTCCAAGTTTGTACAAACCCTGATTTGATAAATTAAATTTGGCCACCTTAGGAGTTGCAGCATCCTTGGTGCAATATTTGGCCTCATCACTTTTTGGCATAGTTGCCTCAGTATTGCAAAAATAATGTTGCAACTTCCAAGGCTACCAACTTTAATTATTAACTCAGGGTTCATAGGAACTTAAGAGGTATCGTCACTATATGCGCAGAATGCAATATGTCCTTCCTATGATGTCATGGAGTGTGTTGGGTCCCTATAATACTAGTGATTACCCCATTACTATTGTAGTTATACCCCTTATTTATATTGATGTACCCATGTAGTGCCCATATTGTTACTATTGTGCCACATAGAAGCCCACTATTGTTATTGTTGTGCCCTACAATATTATTGTTATGTAGGCTTTGATTGTATTGGGACCACTTAGACTCCTATATATAGAAAGGAGGTATTTTCATTTGTATCATCCATGAATTGTTCATTTATGTAATGTAAATGAGGTTTCCCCCTCGAAGAGGCTGAATTCTAAGGCGTGGATCTCTCTTTTCTATCTTTTTGTGAGCTGGTTTCATAACATTTGGTATCAGAGCTTTGGATTCTAGGGTTTCGCTGCTCCAAACAGGTCATCGTGGCATTTTCGCTATAACTTTTTTTTGTGACGTTTCAGAAGTCTCAAAAAAAACCCATTTGCGAAGAATTGGTGCTAAACCTTGGGTCCAAATTTTAGAGCTTTTCGCGCAATATTTTCGGAGATATGATCTGAGGAAGTTGGCCTTTTTGCAGACTCCTGAATTACATTCAAAACAGGTGACCTGGGGAAAATCGTCATAACCTTCTCTCTGGGGATCGGATTGAAATTTCGTAAGAAGGTACAGAAAGAGGACGGACTGTAGTTTCTTGTGTGTGAGTTTCAGATTCAAAGGTTGAAACAGTGACTCGTGGCACGTCATACAAGTTCGCTCTGCTGAACAAGTCTAAAAGAAAGTCACTGTGGGAGATTTCACATAACTCTTCCTTGGAGAATCCAATTTGGCTCAGACTTGTGGCATTGGAAAGAGGACGCAGAAGGCTACTACAGGTAGTAATTTCAGAATTGGATGATCCGAAATTACAGAGATACATCAGATTCAATATCAGGCTTCTATAAAGTGAAAAAAGGTGTGTAGTTTTTTTTTTTAATTTTTGTGTAAGCTTGGTTTAACGGAATTCAAAGGGCATAGTAAAGAATTATTATCGGTAACTGATGCCCCGAGGAAAGAAAATGCAAACACCTAGTAAGGAACCTGAAAGCTCTAGCATGACTCATGAAGAAGAGGAAGAAATGCTACATGATATATCAAAATTACAAGAACAAGTGCAACAAATGTCACGCTCACAAAAGCTAACAGAAGCTAAGATAAGTGGCGTGGAATCTAAGGTAAATGGCGTGGAATCTAAGATAAAGGGCATGGAAGCTAAGATGGATGATTTGAAGATAGATTTGAAGACAGACATGGAAGCTAAGATGGATGATTTGAAGATAGATATAAAGACAGACATGGAAGAATTGAAGAAGTTGCTACAAGAAAGGGTTACTAATGGTGAAAAGGTAGTAAAGGAAACTCATGATGAGAACAAAAGAAATGTTAATCATGATTCCATAGATGCTAATGTTGGATCGAAGAATCACCATATTCCAAAAATCGATATGAGGAAGTTTGATGGCAAGGATCCCGCCACATGGATATTACAGATGGAGCAATTCTTCGATCTCAATAATGTGCAAAACACACAAAAGGTACGTATGGCAACTTTATATTTGGAACCAAATCAGTTTGTATGGTATCAATGGCTTTGTTCTCGTAAACAATTTATCACTTGGGCAATTTTTACGGAAGAATTGATAGCACATTATGAGGATACAAAAAGCAACACTTTTTTTAGCCAATTGATAAGTCTCAAACAAAAGGGTTCAATAATGGAGCACATTGAGGAGTTCCAAAAATTGAACATAAGGGTAAAAGATATTCCAGAGGAGCATAGGATTGATGTGTTCATAGGGTCTTTAAAGGATAATATCCAACATGATTTGCGCCTTTGGGAACCTGATTCATTAGAGAAGGCATTCAGGTTAGCAAGAAAAATGGAAAGCAAAATTATGGCAACTAGGAAGCATACCATTCACAACTATAAAGATGGAAGTGTTGTTGCCCATAGTCTTCCACAACCTACAAGGTTGACACCACAACAATTGGAAGAAAAAAGAGCAAAAGGGCTTTGTTACAATTGTGATAGCAAATACACAAAAGGTCATAAGTGTGCTGAGAAGAAATTATTCTACATAGATTGTGAAGAGGAAGAAGAAAAGGAGCAAGAAAGGTCAAAAGAAGAGGATATATTCCAGGAACAAAGCCTAGATGAAGAACAAATAAATCCGACCATATCTTGTAATGCATTGGCGGGAATTACCACTCCTCAAACCATCAAGATAGAAGGACAAATCAAGAAGAAAAAGGTAATAGTGTTGATTGATTCAGGAAGCACCCACAATTTTATTCATTGTAGGGTAGCAAAAGAATTGAATTGCTTCCTATATCCAGCACCAGAGTGTCAAGTGATGATTGCAAATGGAGGAACAATAAATTGCTCTGGAAAGTGCCATAATATCAAGCTATCCATGGGAGAATATGTATTGACTAGCCCAATGCTTTCCATTCCAATGGGAGGTGCTGATGTTGTACTAGGAGTCCAATGGCTACAATCCTTGGGTACAATAGCTTTTAATTTTCAAGAACTTTTCATGAAATTTTCTGTGGAAGGAAAGGAAGTTGAATTAAGGGGTATTGCAGGGAAACCAGGAAAGATAATCAGCTCTAATGGTATGACAAAGCTTCTAAAAAAGGAGCAAAGGGTGTAATTGCACAATTATGTTCGCTAGATGTTTCCACATTGGAATCATCTATTTCTCCAGATCTCCAAAAAGTCCTGGACAATCATTCCAAGGTATTTGAGACTCCCAAAGGTCTCCCACCTATGCGTGATCATGATCATGCTATTCATCTGATTCCAGGAAGTGTTCCTCCAAACATCAGGCCGTACAGATATCCCTATGTCCAAAAAAGTGAAATTGAACGTATGGTTGCAGAAATGCTAGAGGCTGGTATAATTCAACCGAGTCAAAGTTCTTTCTCTACTCCAGTAGTATTGGTGCACAAGAAGGATGGATCATGGCGCATGTGTCCAGATTATAGGGAGCTCAACAAGCTCACTATTAAAGATAAGTTCCCCATTCCTGTCATTGATGAATTACTGGATGAATTGCATGGATCAATTTACTTCACCAAGTTGGATCTTCGTTCAGGATATCATCAAATCAGAATGAAGATTGAAGACATTCCGAAAACAGCATTTAGAACTCATGAGGGTCATTATGAATTTTTGGTCATGCCTTTTGGCCTTACCAATGCACCTTCAACATTTCAAGGTTTGATGAATTCAATTTTCAAACCATTCCTTAGAAAATTTGTGTTAGTATTTTTTGATGATATACTAATCTACAGCAAGTCTTGGAAGGATCATGTTGAACATGTTGACAGGGTGCTACAACTATTGGAGGAGAAACAATTATATGCAAAAGATCCAAATGTTTCTTTGGAGTCCAGGAGGTGGAATATTTGGGTCATATTGTATCTCATGAAGGAGTTAAGGTAGACCCTAGCAAAATTAAAGCCATTAAGGAATGGAAAATCCCCACATCCATAAAGCATCTGCGAGGATTTCTTGGGTTGACAGGGTATTATCGCAAGTTTGTTAAGAATTATGGGAGAATAGCAGCACCTCTAACAACATTATTGAAGAAAGATGCATTTTCATGGACTCCGGAAGCAACAAAGGCCTTTGAACATCTTAAAGAGGCAATGTGCCAAGCACCGGTCTTAGCTACACCGGACTTCACAAAAACCTTTATTGTGGAATGTGATGCTTCAGGAAATGGAATTGGTGTTGTTCTAATGCAAGATGAAAGACCCATTGCTTTTGAAAGTCGTCCAATCAAGGGAAAGTTTTTAAGAAAAGCTATTTATGAGAAGGAAATGTTGGCAATACTCCATGCACTTAAGAAATGGCGACCCTACCTAATGGGAAGACACTTCAAGGTAAAAACAGATCATGATAGCCTTAAATACTTTTTAGAACAAAGATTATCCTCTGAAGAGCAACAAAAGTGGGTCACAAAGATGTTGGGTTATGACTTTGAAATCATCTACAAAAAAGGGAAGCAAAATGTGGTGGCAGATGCACTCTCAAGAAAGGATGAGGATGTGGAAGCATTGTTGTGCGCCATTTCTATTATCCAACCAGATTGGATAAATGAAGCAAGGGAGGAATGGAAGAATGACGAAGAAGTGTGGGCACTTATTCGAAAGCTACAACAAGATTCCAGTATGTCTGATACATTTAGCTGGAAAAATGATTCGTTATGGTACAAAGATCGCTTATACCTCTGTAAGAATTCCCAGCTAAAACAAAAGATTCTTATGGAATTGCACACTTCTCCCTTAGGAGGGCACTCAGGATTTTTAAAAACTTACCACAGGGTTAAGAAGGAATTTTTTTGGGATGGCCTTAAATCAGATATTCAAAAGTTTGTGGCGGAATGTTTGGTTTGCCAGCAAAATAAAGTTGAAACAATTAAGACACCGGGTCTATTACAACCTTTATCCATTCCAAGCCAACGTTGGGAGGAGGTTTCAATGGATTTTATCACAGGTTTACCCAAGTCTGAGGGAAAGAGTGTCATCATGGTGGTAGTTGACAGACTTACCAAGTATGCACACTTTTGTGCATTATCACATCCATTTAAAGCCAGTACAGTTTCTACTGCATTTATGGAAACAATTCAAAAGCTACATGGAAACCCAAAGATTATTGTAAGTGACAGAGATCCCATTTTCACTGGAAATTTTTGGACAGAATTATTTTCTTGTCTTGGTACTCAGTTAGCTCATAGCTCATCTTATCATCCTCAATCTGATGGGCAAACTGAGATAGTAAACAAATGTTTGGAAGGATATCTTCGTTGCTTTGTATCTGATAAACAGACACAATGGGTCAAATGGTTGCCTCTGGCTGAATGGTGGTATAACACTTCCTTCCATACAACAACAAAAATGACCCCATTTATGGCACTTTATGGGTATCAACCACCATCCATCACATCATATTTAAGAGAAAATTCTAAGGTTCAGGCAGTGGAACATCACATCGAACATCAACAACAAGTCCTCCAACTCTTAAAGGATAACCTCGTGTTGGCACAGAATAGAATGAAACAACAGGCAGATCAACATCGCAGTGAAAGAAGTTTTGATGTAGGTGATTGGGTATTCCTACGGCTACAACCATATAAGCAAATGTCCCTCAAGCAAGCTAAGAAGGATAATAAATTATCACCAAAGTATTATGGTCCGTACAAGGTGTTGCAAAAGATTGGTACTATGGCATACAAATTGGAGCTTCCTGCAGCTTCTCGATTGCACCCAGTTTTCCATGTTTCATGTTTAAAGAAGGTTATAGGCGACAAGCTCCCAGTTCAAACAATATTGCCAGAACTTGACGAAGAAGGAAAAATTATATTGGAACCGGAAGCAGTCACAGAAACAAGAACTCGACAGCTACGAAATCGATCAATTTCAGAGTATCTTATCAAGTGGAAGAACTTATCCGCTGAAGATTCCACATGGGAGGATGAGAATTTTATGCAGAAGTATCCAGAACTACTCAAGCGTTGAGGACAACACTTTTTTGAAGGAGAGGGGCATGTTGGGTCCCTATAATACTAGTGATTACCCCATTACTATTGTAGTTATACCCCTTATTTATATTGTTGTACCCATGTAGTGCCCATATTGTTACTATTGTGCCACATAGAATCCCTCTATTGTTATTTTTGTGCCCTACAATATTATTGTTATGTAGGCTTGATTATATTGGGACCCTTAGACTCCTATATATAGAAAGGAGGTATTTTCATTTGTATCATCCAAGAATTGTTCATTTATGTAATGTAAAGGAGGTTGCCCCCTCGAAGAGGCTGAATTCTAAGGCGCGGATCTCTCTTTTCTATCTTTTTGTGAGCTGGTTTCATAACAGAGTGCATGTAATGAAATCAAATCCTAAACTAATTGCAGAAAATGAAATGTTTGAAGTGGAAACCTTAACCTATTTCAAGAAAGAAAATACAAGGAAATAAACCTATTCTAATTGCATAAAGTAAATATAATGAACTAAATGTTAACCATTACATTTCAAAGTGTTTAGATCCGTTAACAAAGTTCATTGGATGCAGTAATAAAAAAAATCATCATTGTATTACCCAATTCATAAATTTGTACATTAACCCAAATCGCTGAGATGTTTTGCATGGGTAACAAATCAAGTCCTAAGTGGTGTTTATCCCTCCTCAACCATTGATTTAGAGCCTAGGGGTCATGATTCAACCCTAAGGGACCAAAACTAGTCTTTTTTAGCAAATCTGGGCAAGTATATACACATTGGAAGAGTACTACAAGATGTTACACATTTACTACTGGAAATTATAATTCATCGAATTACCAAGAAAAGAAAATCAAAATTGAATGGGACAAATTTTATTATTGATTAGGATATATTAGGCCTCCATTCCAAGTGGAATCACACAAAAATACCTCTATTAACCCATGCTAAAAAAAATAGAAAATTACTAGTCTAAAATCTAGAAATTCGAGAACTAGTGAGCTAGTAAATCTATCAAATGCCTAACCTAATTAAGTGAAAATGCAATGGGGTAAATTTTGTTATTAAATAGAATGCTTTTTTGATCTAGTGCATGTGGAATCAACTCGATTGAAGCTCATTAGAATGCTCTCAAAAATAGTAGAAGTTTATTGTTATTTGCCACAAGGGACTTCTAGAAATCTAGATTTGGGAATAAGCAAACTAATCCAAGTAACTCAATGATTACTATGATGTTTCAAAGTTGTTCCAATGATGAAATGATGCTTTCGATCCTGTAAAATAACTTAGTTCAACCATTTAATCCAATCCTACAACAAGAAATCATTAATATTAAATGAAAATATAGAAAAAAGACAAGAATAAGAGATGCATGTGAATAAGAACTGAAAAAAGAAAAGAAAAGTAAATGATACAAAAGTGTTCTGAGGTTCTTGGGATGGCCAAGCCCAAGGAAACTCAGTGTCTTATGGAGAAGACCAAGATTTAGAAGTTGAGCATGGCACTAATCTTCATTACTTCCATCAATACAATTACATCCAATAATATAAACTTTGAAACGAGAATTGATACGATTACCCATTTTTTTGAGGTAGCAAAAAAATCATATGATTTTGAAAAGTGTTGATTCTAAATACACTTTTTTTAGCATATTTTTGACACTTTAAATTTTCTTATGTATCAAGTATAGATATTTGTTTTTAAATGTTAGTGATTTTCATGTTGATTTTGAAACGTGTTGATGCAACATCAACCCCTTTTTTTAGAGGGCTTATTTTTGACACTTTAAATTTTCTAATGTATTAAGTGTGGATATTTTTTTTAAATGTTGGTGATTTTCATGCGGATTTTGAAAAGCATCAACATTTTTTAAAAACATTTTTGACACTTTAAATTTTTTTATGTCCTAATTATGCACAATTGTTTTTTAAATGTTGATTAATTAAAAAAATTTGTAGTTTTCTTATTTCTCTTTTTTTAAATGTTGATTACTTAAAAAAACAAACATAAAAATATCTATAAAAAAAAAAGGAAAATAAAAAAAGAAAATTATCTTGTAAAAGATAAAAAAATTGAATTCTTTATATATATATAAACAAAAATTTAAAAAAACTATAAAAAAAATAAACAAAAATACAAATGCTTTAAAAAATCATATATATAAAAAAATAGAAGATCAACAAAAAAAAATATAAACAATTTTAAATAATTAAAAAGAAATAAAAACCGTTGAAATAAAAAAAAAAAAAAAAAACATTAAAAAAAAACACAAAAACGTAATATTAAAAAAAAAAAAAAAAACATAAAAACCAACACAATTTCAAATTACAAAAGAAAACCATAATTTAAAAAAAATGAAAACATTCAAATTAATAACACACTTATAAAAAAATTTAACTAAAAAGCCTTAAAAAAAAAATCGGGGGGCAAAAAACTACAATTTATAAAAAAAAATTAAAACATTGAAATTAATAACACACAAAAAATTTAACTAAAAAACCTAAAAAAAAAAATCGGGGGAAAAAACTACAGTTTATAAAAAAAATTGAAAACATTCAAATTAATAAGACACTTATAAAAAAATAACCTAAAAATCCTTAAAAAAAATCAGAGATCGTGGGCATGGCAGGTCGATTCTTGGAATCATCCTGCCAAGCCCACGACTAGCCAGCCTAGCAGTCGGGCTACCCTGGGCCTACTTGGCCGATGTAGGCACAGGGCAGCTTGATTGCTGGGCTAGCTGGTCGTGAGGTTGGAAGCAGCTCCATGGTTAGCCAACCTAGAGGCCGAGCCACCCTGGGTGTCACAATTACGAGATAAGCCAGACGTGCTCATGTGTGATGAGCAACTGTGGAAGACGAATTTGGGTATGTGTGACGAGTCGACTTTCCGACAACGAGTGGGAGTGTTTGGTTAAATGTGCCCCGATGAGTTGTGTGACGGTTTGACGGGTTACTTGGAGAGTTGAAAAATCGAGAAGTGGAAAATCGATTAAGTATGGGCACACACATGAAGATTTTATATGAAGTGTTGAAAAACCAACGAGTTGATGGGCTGACGTGTGGATTTGGATGCCCTGGGCAGGTCGATGTGTGGAGGGGGACGCGTTGGTTGGCCGACATACTATTTTGATATTTTCATGTGTGATGTGTATGGTTGGCCTAGGGTAAGCCAACCAACCTTAACACATGCAGGACACATATATATAGATGGCGACTTGGTGGAAGAATGCCTTCAAACTCAAGCATCAAGAATTGAGCTAACACTTGAGCGAGCAAAAGAAAAGATGAATACAACCAAGGCAAGGCATAAGCGATGGATGGGCCGAAGTGCCAAGCTGAGACGAGGAAGAATGAGCTGCAGGTTTTGGGTGGACAGTACATGGGGCGAGCTGCAGGAGTGGGAAGGTTGTTTGGCAATTTGGGTACGAACGACTCGAGCTGCAGTGAGCGTGGGCAACCTGACCCATAGTGCGGTCGAACGACCCAACTCAGCTGGGTAGGTCTGCACGGATAGGCAACTGACAAAAGACTACAATATGATTTGTGGTGTGTGCGGAAGTGTGAACACAGAGTATGACGAGCTGCGGGTAAGTCTTCACGGTACGACAAGTTGTGGAGGGAGACCCAAACTAGGGTGGGTGCATTTGCATGGTGCGACAAGTTGCACAACATGAGAAAGTGGGTGCTACTAAATGAAGGGCAACCCAACACAAGCATGCCGAAACTATGGAAATTTAGAAAATTTTCTAAGGATAAATTTGGAGTTTCCTAGTAAAGCTATACTTGTATATGTATTTGTAAAATACTGAATTACTGGTTATTGGGCATACTTTAATCTAGGAGTTTCCTCTCGCATTTAAAAAGAAAGGAATCCGCTATGCATATTTATGATATGATGATGATGTTGTAAATGTTATTCTACTGTGTAAATGATGAATGTTTAGTAGAAGTAAAGAAAAATAACTAAGTGTTGAATGTTAGGCGTAGCCTGTACTCATAAGTATTGGTGAAGAGAAAGTGGGTATTGGTGCCGCACCTGCTTATGTGTGGTTGAAAGACTACCACCAAGAGTGGGGCGTGACAAGTGGTATCAGAGCTAGTTTGGAAAACGAAGGAAGTGATACAATTGTAGTTCATGATAGTTGGTATCAAGAGGCTTGAAGATTGAAGTGAATACTTTGTGATAGTTGATATCTTTTGGTAGCAGTTGGTATTGGGGTTTTGAAGCTGATGACCATTGAGGGTAAAGTAGGTATTGAATACTTGCCGAATGGATGAAGATGGTAGAAAGAGCATTTCAAAAACTTGAAGACATGACATATTATTAGAAAGACGAGATGCAAAACGCTATGAAGATCCTGTGCAAGAGAGGGAAAACTTGATACACATGAGGGACAAGATAGTGGACATGCAAAAGGCCTTAGGTAATATTCATGGGTGAACTGCTGAATTCGAGGAACTTGATGAGAAGATATGACAGGGTGATCGAAGACTTCAAGAAATCATGAATGCATGATTTCGACTAAGGGAGAAAAGAACCATGTTGCAGGCAAAAGTCAAGGGACTTAAGGATGAAATCAAGAAGGACTTTCTTGGTCGAAAGCCCGTTGTTATAGAGCAAGATGAGCTCAATTACATTGACAGACTTGGGGACTGTCACCAAGCCATGAAGGAAGATGTTCCGATGATTGGATCACTTCGAGTGGAAAAAGTCAGTGTGTTCCAAGTAGGTGCACTTAAGCAAAATGCGATGGAGGAGAAGCTTGATGGAGCTCAAGCTAATCCAGGATCGAGTTGCTTAGATGAATCGAATAGGGAGTTGAAGTACCTTAAGAAGGAATTCAAGTAGAAACATAAGCTGAAAGACTCTTCTGAGGTGGATTTATTAAAAAGGTTGCAAAGATAAGACATAAGATAAAGCCTAGAGAGGATGGCAATGCCTTAAGGTTGAGTTTTGTGCAGATGACTGTACATGGTAAGAAGTTTTTTGCATTGGTGGACATGGGGGATACTCATAGCTTCCTTAATAGGAAAGCACCAACATCTTTTGGAAAGAAAGTTGATGTAGGGAAAGAGTCGAGTGCTTTCAAAGCAGTGAACTCTACCATGAAAGTTGTGACAGCTGTTTTGAAGGACACTCGAGTAAGAGTGGGTTCATGGTTTGGAAAGTTGGACTTGAGGGTGATCAACTTAGATGATCATACTATGTTGTTGGGGCAAGATTTTCTAAAAGCTGCACAAGCCATACCAATGGTGGATTGAGACATTCTCTTGGTTACAGCTGAAGGACAAACTATGATGGTTACAATGAATATGAGGAGTTGCTTGGGATATAGACCAAGGATTAATTCTATGGCTTTATATCCAAAGGATCTGCATGTGAAGCACGATTATGTGGAGAAAAGGGGACTTGGATGTATGAATCAAACAACAAAGGAAAGGAAGATAGTTGACATTTTTGTGGGAGCTAGAATAAAATATGAAGATGGAAAGGCAGTTTCACACATCTTGAGACACTTGACAGGTGCATCTTCTACGAAGGAGCTTCACCATGAAGTTGTTGATGAAGGAAGTTTGAGTACTTATTTTAAGGCAGTGGTTTGGGAAGATTATGCAGGTAGAGATCCGACTGGTATAATGGATTTTTGTAGGTATGCCATGGGAATATATGACTTTTAGTTGACGAAAGACAAGCTCAAGAAGCTTGAATGTACTCATGAGGAGGTTGAAGTTGCGCACAAGTACTTGAGGACGCAGTATCAATCAGATACATGGGTGGATGAGAGTAAAGGAGGAAAATTCCTGGCCCTTCTTTCTAGATAAACCTTGGAGATAGTTGTGTGTAGGTTCTTGATATCTAGGAGGACTGCACCACCCTTACAAGGGGCCTTGGGGATGAGGCTTCTTTTCTTGACAGATTGATGATTCTTGGATGAATGCAACTGTATGACAACACATTGGCATTAGCATCATGGGAAACATGTTGCAAATGAGATGATGGACTATATCATGGAACTGAGCATGGCTTATTTTACACTTGGGATGGATTCTTGATCGAGTTGTGGTTGTGACTGGATGCTAAGAAACAACCAAAAATGACATGGGGAGGTTCATTCTCATGGGTTGAGTGCTACAGTTGGATTAGCTACCCAACTAGTTTGATGACATGGGGGCATGCAATGCACTGAGTTTGTGGCAGGTAGATGTCTTGGTTATGACTGAGATGTTGTGTTGGATGGAGTATTATCCAGTGGTTCACATGATTATGATACATGATGGGGCCAGACACGATATATCTTGCAACGATGGCATGTAGTCGAGTTGGAGGGACCAACCTTCCACGATGGGGCAGCATGTGGGATTTGTGGCGGATGTGGCTGATGATCATGGATTGAGGAGACTTCCTGTTCATGAAGTCATGAACATTGGTGGTTTATGTGATGATGGAGCAGAGATGGGTAGCATGGTAATTTTGCAGACGTTGGAGCTGGCGACACTTTGCGATCATGTATGAGGGAGTTGTTGAGGACAACAATCGTTTAAAGTGGGGGAGTATGTCATGACCACGAGCTAAGTCAGACGCGCTCATGTGCAATGGGAAATAGCAGGAGACGACTTTATTTATGTACAACAAGTCGACTTTGAAACAATGAGCGGGAGCATTTGGTTAAACGCACCCCTACGAGTGTGCGATGATGAGTTGTGCGACGGTGAGGTGAGTTACTTGGAGAGTCAACAAACTGAGAAGCGGAAAGTCAACTAAGTATGCGTGCACACATGACGAGTTTATTGGAGTGTGAAAAAACCAATGAGTTGATGGGACAACGTGTGGAGTTGGCCAATGTGCATAGGTGGATGAGTTGGTTAGCCAATGCATTATTTTGGTATTTTCATGTGTGATTTGTGTGGTCAACCTGGGGTAGGCCGACCCACCTTAACACGTGGAGGACATATATATATATATATATATATATATATATATATATATATATATATATATATATATATAGATATAGATATATATATATATATATATATATAGAGGACGACTTGGTGGAATAAGGCCATTGAACTCAAGCATCAAGCATTGAGCTAATACTTGAGCAAGCAAAAGAAAAGACAAATATGACCAAGGCAAGTCACAGGCGGTGGATGGGCCAAAGTGCCGAGCCGAGACAAGGAAGAATGAGTTGCATGTTTCGGGCAGAAAGTACACAGGGTGAGTTGTAAGAGTTGGCGGACTATTGGGTGATTTGGGCGCGGACGACCTGAGTTACAGTGGGTATGGGCGACCTGATCTGCAGTGCAGCCGAACGACTTGAACTGGTTGGGTGGGTTTCCATGGGTAGGTAACCTACGGAAGTATGTGATACAAGCTGTGGTGTGTGCGGAAGTCTATGATATGAGTTGTGGTGTGTGTGAAAGTCTAAATATAGAGGGCGGCGGGTTGCAAATGAGTTGTGGGTAAGACAAGTTGTGGGTAAGTCTGCACGGTATGATGAGTTGCAGAGGGTGACCCGACCTAGGGTGGGCGCCTCTGTATAGTGCGACAAGCTACACAACATGAGAAAGTGGGTGTTGTTGAATGAAGGGAAATCCAATCCAGTGAGGTGGGCGATCCGACACAAGTAGGCCAAAACTGTGGAAATTCGGAAAGTTTGCTAAAGGTAAATTTGGAGTTTCCTAGAAAAGTTGTACTTGTATATGTATTTATAAAATACTGAACTGTTGGTTATTGGACAAAATTTAATTTGGGAGTTGCCCCTCCCATTTATAAAGAAAGTAATCCACTATGCATATTTATGATATGATGATGATGATGTAAATGTTATTTCGCTGTGTAAATGATGAATGCTTACTAGAAGTAAAGAAAAATAACTAAGTGTTGAATGTTAGGCATAGACCATACTTATAAGTATTGGTGAAGAGAATGTGGGTAGCGGTGCCGCACCTGCGTATGTGTGTTGGAAAGACTACTACCAGGATAGGGGCGTGACATTGGGCATAACTAGTCGATTCCTTGAATGGGCTAGGCAAGGCCCAAGGCAGCCTGGCCACTGGACTGACAGGTCATGGAGCTGCAGGAAGCCTCTACAGTCGACCATCCCAGCGATCGGGCTGCCTTGGGCTTGCCTAGCCAATTCTGGGAATCGGCTAGGTAGGCCTAGGGTAACTCGGCCACTAGGTTGGCCAGCCGTGGCACTGCCAACAGCCTCATGGTTGGGTCGCCCTGGACCTATCTGGTTGATTCCCAAAATTGTTTATATATATATACCCATGTTTTTTTTGTTCTAATATATATATGGTTATTTACTTAATATTATTATTTTTTTAATTTTATGTTTTTATTTTTATGTTTCTCGATCTTTTCTTTTTTGTTTTCTTTTTTTTTCATGTTTTTTTATTTATTTATTATGTTTCAAGATATATATTTTTTTATTTTTTTAACTTTTTATGTTTTTTTTTTTCTAGTTTTTTTCAATGTTTTAATTTTTGTTTTCTTTTCTATTTTTTATTTTTGTTTATTTATTATATTATTTTATTTTATTTTTCCTAGAGGGTCCATGTCGATCCTCGGCTAATAACCTAATCTCATTATGTGTCAATTTGACTGTTGCTTTTAAAGTTTTTGTTATAAAAGATCAAATGTGCCCTCACAATGTGTCAATTTCATGGTTGATATTTAAGTTCTCATTATAGTGGGTCAAGTTTTCCTACGCCGTGCCAATTTGATGGTTGACTTTTAAACTTTTTTTGCAATCTGTTAAGTTGTCTTAGGCTAATATTTTTAAGTCGTCATATTTTTAACATTTAAAAAAGAAACTACTCTTGGTATAATGACTATTTAACTAAGGTGTTCATTTTTAAAGTCTTTTTAGTCATCAAATTTTTCCATAATGTCATGATTGAAAAATTGTCAAAATTGTAAGGTTTTCTAGCATCTCAGTGTTCGAGCATCAACATTTTTCGTTTGTAGGTTTTTTTAAAGTTTTTTTTGGGTTTTTTGGATAGAGTGCTCATTTTAAGTTTATAGTTCTCGTTTCAAAGTTTACATTGTTATCCTTGCAAAAAATGACAGTGGAGCTACAAATATACAAGTTCTCTCCACAAGAAGACTAATAAAAATAAATCCCTAGAGGCAAATTTGACTTGGTACTTATACAAAATGATTAGGAAGAACTCCCCATGAAAGGAGGAAGCTTTCCCCACCAAAATCCCTCAATTAGTGGATCTGGTTCCTAATACTAGGAATCTGCATTAAATGATAGGGAATACCTTCCTAGATTTTCTCAATCATTGGAGCTCCAAAATATGTGCAATAATTTCAAAATATCTTCTTGATTTATTATTTAATATTGATCCTCCTGCAGTAGGGAGAAAGTCCCTAAATTATCTCCTCATCCAAATCTTCATAATCTACCCAATATTCTCACAATATTCCACAACAATAAATAAGATTAGGCAAAAATATGCAATTATCCATAAACCTTCCTAATGAACATATCAAAGTTAAAAATGCATTATCTAATGCAAAAAGGAAGTTTAATGTGCTGAAGGATGGTTAGATGGGCCATAATTTATGTCTAATTTGGAGGCCCATCATACCCCCCTGCTAAAAGTGTCGATCATCCTCTGAGAAACTTAGTGATCTCATTGTGCCTCATTCATGGCCCTGATGATCTCCCTGATTTTTACATTCCTACGTTTTCCTCCTTATGCAAGATGGTTTCTTTAAGATTTTTTGATTTGGCAAGGTCTTCCACATCCTTTTCCAATCTCCTGCTACCTTTTTCCACCATTTGGACACCTCTGGAACCCTCAAAATTCCCTTAGATGAGATTCTATAGTAAACTAGGACATCCTGTAGTAAGTACAGGAAACCCTGTAGCACCCTGTTTAAACCTGTTTTGAGCAGAAATGATAGTCTAAGCCTAGGGTAGGCCCTCAACTTGAATTCCATGCTCCTCACTGCTATTTTGGACCGACTTTTCCATGTCTTTTTCCCCTTTCTATAACATCTTTTAGGCCTTGGACAAAAGCTAGAAAGAGATTAGAGACCCCTTGGAAAACCTCTTTTCGTCACTGTAGTTTGAGTTTTATTTTGATGGTGAATGCCTTCTTGCCTTTTTTCGTCTTTTTCTTCTCTTTTTTCTTGCCTTTTGTTGTCTTCTTCTTCTCTTTTGTGGCCTAGATGATTGCCTAATGGGATTTGGAGTTCTCTATTTTTATTAGGTCTCTCTTAGGCACTGTTATTTTGTTTTTTAGCACAATGTGTTCCCTTTTTCCTTCTTGTAGCAGCATTTTTCCTTCCTATAGCATTCATTCCTTCTCTTTCAATGCCTTCTAACTGTATGGGATTGATGAGAAATGATGTAGAGGGTTTGGAGGATGATGCTAGGGCTTAGAGGGAGTAGTGTAGGTTTGTGAAAATGGAGAGGATGTGCTCTGTGTGTTTTTTTTAAGAAATTTTTAGGGTGAGATAGAGTGTAGGGTTTGTTCTTGAAAAATGATTATTTTTTCTTATGAAATGGGATGGATGAATGATGGATAGATAGTGGATATGAATTGGACGAAGGGCTGGAGTGCTTTGATGACTTGTCCTTTGCAAAAATTTCCTCTTTTTAATTGTTGTCCCTGCTCCTCAAAATCATCACCCTTCTTAATTTTTCTTTTCCACATTGCATGAGTGAGGGAGTTAGTTGAAATTAACTAGATGATGGTGGTTGAGAATGTTGATCCATCCTTAGCCTCATAAAACCTCACCTCATGCATTGACAACAAATTTCTAACTATAATATACTCAAGAGAAAAGGTCAAGAATATTGCATACATGTACCTACCTAATGGTTGTTGGAGAGGCATCCATGTTGTTGCTGAGTTGATGATCGATCGATGCTTCCCTGGAGGTGCTAGTTTTCTTTGCTTGCTTTTGCACAAGTCTTCATAGCTTGCTGATTCTTTTATTGATAAGGTTGTTGTGTGCAATTTTATTTCTAGTGTTCAATATTTTGTTAGTGGAGTGGATGGATTTCTTCCTAAGGAGGGTGTGCCCCCTTTTCAATCTTCATAATTGGCTTCATTTTTCTCAAGGTGGCTAGATCCTTTGTTGTGTGAGTGAAAAACGAATTGATGTTGAGTTTTATTTTAACTGTGATGGCTGCTTACAAGAGGAATATTATTCCTGTAGAAGTCATTTAATTCCTCTTAGAGGCCTCATTGATGCATGTGGGATTGATGTAAAGTCATAAGAAGTATAAGGATAGGGTTAAAATCATCAAGAGGTGGTGTAATTGGTGGAAAATTTGATGACACAATTTTTTTTCTGATTTTTTCATGTAAGGTAGATTGGAATTTGAAGATGGATTTTGGTTAGATGGATTGAATGAGTGATGAAAGTGGTGTTGGAGGGACCTATATCAACCTTCCATAAATAATACATGACCTTTTTACCCCTTTCTCCAACCATATTCCCTCATGTAGCTTCTTCTCAGCCGTCCTATAGTACTACAGGATCTTCCCATAGTAATTCAGGACAACCTCTTATAAGAGACTTGTTTTGTCCATACCTCCCAAACGATAGAATGAATTGACTTGAACTTTTATGAGCATGTTTTTATTGTCCTTATTCACCTCC
Source organism: Pinus tabuliformis (assembly GCA_031772625.1). NCBI lineage: Eukaryota > Viridiplantae > Streptophyta > Pinopsida > Pinales > Pinaceae > Pinus > Pinus tabuliformis. Next base: position 1,396,930,705 of record CM062820.1, read on the forward strand.
CCACACATAATATTGGCCAATGGGTGCACGAGTCTCGAGAAAAATTAAAAATGGTTGTAGGTGATGGAGGTTGATTTCTCAAAAACTGTGCACTAGACTAATTTGTTGAAATTGCTTAGGCATGTTACCATCATCCATATGCATCTCCCCATGAAATGACTTTGCAAATGGATGCATGAATATCGAGAAAATTAAAAAATCATTGTAGGTGATGGAGGTCAATTTCTCGAAAAGTGCACATGAGAATTTGTTGAAATTGCTTGGGCATGTTACTTTCGAGAAATTGACCTCCATCACCTACAACCATTTTTTGAATTTTCTCAACATTCATGCATCCATTTGTAAATCTGTTCATGGGTAGATGCATATGGATGGTAACATACCCAAGAAATTTCAACAAATTCCAGTACACAGTTGTCAAGAAATTGACCTCCATCACTTACAACCATTTTTTATTTTTATTTTTGTCAAGATTCATTCATCCATTGGAAAAGATGTTTTATTGGGAGGTGCATAAGGATAATGGCAACATGCTTAGAAAATTTCAGGTCAATCCATTCTACCATTTGGGCGATGTGGACAAAACAAGTCTGCTACAGGAGATTGTCCTGAATTATGACAGGAAGATCTTGTAGTACTGCAGGATGGCTGAGAAGAAGCTACAGGAGGAAATTTGATTCGAGAAAGGGGTCAAAATTTCATGTATTCTTTAGGGAATGTTGATATAGGTCACCCAACATCCCTTTCCTTACTCATCCACTCCATTTAACCAAAATCCATCTTCAAATTCCACTCTGCCTTACATGAAAAAAATCAGAAAAAACTTTGTCATCAACTTTTCCTCCACCTACACCACCTCTTGATGATTTTAACCTTGTCCTTATGCCTCCTATGAATTTCCATCAATCCCACATGCATCAATGAGTTCTCGAAGAGGAATTAAATGACTTTTATAGGAAGAGATTCTTCCTGTAAGAAGTCTGCACAGTTACAACAGAACTCATCATCAATTCTTTTTTGCACTCACACAGTAGAATATCTAGCCACCTTGAGCAACATGAAGCCATTTCTACATATTGAAAAGGGGGCACATCGTCCTTAGGAAACAGGTCATCCACTCCACCAAAAAAATATTGAACACGGGAAAGAAAATTGCACACAACAACCTTGTCAATGAAAGAATCAACAAGCTATGAAGATCTATGCAGAAGAAAGAAAATAAAATTAGCCCCTCCAGGGAAGCATGGATTGATCACCAACTCAGCAGCAACATGCATGCCTCTCCAACAACCATCAGGTAGGTACATGTATGCAATATTCTTGATCTCTTTTCATGGGCATACTATAGTTACAAATTTTTTGCCAACGCATGAGAGGTGAGGTTTTATAAGCTAAGGACGGGTCAACAGGCTTAGCCACCCTCAACTAGTTAATTGCAACTAACTCCCTCACTCATACAATGTGGGAAAGAAAAATTAGGAAGAGTGATTATTTTTAGGAGTGGGGATAACAATTAAAAGAGGAAATTTGTGCAAATGCCAAGTCACCAAAGCACTCCAAGCCCTCCATCCACTTCATATCCACTATGTATTCATCATTCATCCATCCCATTTTATAAGAAAAAAATTAACATTTTTCAAGAACAAACCCTACACTCCGTCTCACCCTAAAAATTTCTTAAAAAAACACACAAAGCACATCCTCTCCATTTTCACAAACCTTTCCACAAGGCCAAAAATTGATCTTGATTGTTTGTTGATATTCCCAAGCTCCAAGAAAATTTATAAACTATTTGTTCCTTGGGGCAATAGATGACCCCTCCTACTCATGCTTCCCCTAATTGTATATCAACTTTAAAAACAAATAACATAAATAAAAAAAGAGTGTAAGAAAGATGTATAATTCTTATACTTTTTAAAATTTTCCATGGCATAACTTAAATTATTTTTTTAAAGATCATCTTAACTAATTTATTTCACTTGTATATAAACCCCCAGGCACATTAAACCCCTAGACACATTTCCTTCTCCATTGACATGGAGGATTTGGTACGAACTCTAGAGCTAAGATCCTAGCTCTCTAGGGGCTGCTATGGTTCGCTAAGAAACAAAGGATGGATATCATTACCATATATGGTGACTCAAAAGGCCTCATTGATCAGATCTTTGGTCATTCCAACTTTTCACCCCCTATTTAAATAACTAAATGAAGGGAATTGAACATCTGAAGCAGACATTTATGGATAATTCGTTCTTGCACATTTACAGGGAATCAAATATGGTGGCTTTCAGATTATTGAGGAAAGGTCTTTTGGCTTCTTAGAGATCCATGTTTTATAGACAGTTTTTTGATGGTTTGGTGGTCGAGGAGGGTGAGTTGGCCCTCTTGTAAATGGCCATGTCATATTGTATTTTCTATGTTTGGTTAGTCTTATCTTAAGTGAATAAGTTTTGTTCTTTTATTTTCGGTCACCTTCTTTGGTCCTATTACAAGAATATTAAATTATATAAACATATGCTTAACATGTATTGGTCTTTCTCTTAATACAAAGCTGACTTTTTTTCCAATGAAGAAAAAAATGAGAGGAAAGAAAGATTAAGATTTATAAAAATAAGTATTAATATGGTAGAATGAAACATGAGCATTTAGTTGGATATTACAAATGAATTATGAAGATGGAATCTTGGAAAGTAAGTATTGAGTTGAGTTGAAATGATAGATATATAGAGTTTGAAAATAAGCATTTAGTTGGATAATACAAATGAATTATGAATATGGAATCTTGGAAAGTAAGCATGCTGAAAAGTCCATTGAGTTGGGGTGACATGCTCATGTCAACAAAATAAATGGCATTTCATGTTGGAAGTAGATCACAGAGAGGCGATATGGAAGTTAGTAGTTACCAATCCGGTTTTGATATTTCTACACTTGATAAACCTGGAATGTTACTTCTGTGATGCAATATAATTTGTGTGTGTGTGCATGCAAGAAAAAAACTTTTTCATCCCACCTCACCCAACAATTGTTGCATTTACAACAATGATTTTAGTGATCATTGAAATTTTAGGAAAAACTAGTCAATTTTTATTACAAATCTTTAATACCTTTAAATATGCTACCTCTCTCTTATTGGATGACTAGTGCCTTCTAAACCATTTTGTACCATAGAAAGTCCAACTATGTTTAGCCCAACTAGAAGTAGTTTAAAATTTACTCCATATCCAATGTTGAGTTCAATTTAATTTTTTTGGGTTGAAACTCTTCTTTGAGGCTCCCTAAGTTTAAATCACTTTTAAGTTCCAACTCAATCGAGCTCACTACCATACGTAATAGTATGAGGTTGCGCCCTATTGCAATTCAAAGATAGGCTAGAGTCCAAATGCTAGATAAAATTGTAAAGATATATATAAAGTAATTTCTAACTTTATTGAGAAGTTTATATTTTCTAATTATTGAAAAGAACAATTTACATTGTTATAAAATTTATTTAGTTTGAACTTTTCAATTAGATTTTAATATTATAGGTTTTTAAACTATTTTATTTAAATAATATGAATAAAAAAATATTAAAAAATTAGCCTTAAGAAATTGAGATTCAAAAGTATATAAGTTATCAAAATTACGCAAATAACTTAAAAGATAATTAATAAAATAATAAATAATAAATATTTAAAAAATATTAAAATTTATAAATGTAAATTATAAATAATTTAGATTGAAAGGTCATAAATTTATACATTATAAATTATATTGAGAGTATTATAAAATAATTTAAAATTATACTAGGTCAAAAATGAGGAGAAATAATATAATATATATATATATGAAATATTAAAATAAAATTATTTTATAATTATTTATAATATACATAAATTATTTATTTCAATTATGCACATAATATGTATATGGGTTGTCGTTTTTTTTTTATTTTTTGCTTCTTTTTGGGTTCAAATCTTATGCTATGATATTTTTTACTATATAACACTATTATTTATTTCTTGATTTCTCAAAATAAGAAATAAATGTTGTTCGTTAACATAACTAGTACGATATTAGTAAAATTAACTACATAAAAATAAATAAAATAAAAATAAATGAATATTAATATTATAAAATATTTAATTTGAAATGTAAATTAATTTATTCAAAATAAGAAAGATTTAAAAATAAATGAAATAAGAAAACCAATTTTCACAATTTAAAAAAATAAAATAAAATAGATGAATATTAATGTAGATAAATATTTATACTATAAAATATTTAATTTGAAAAGTAAATTAATTTGTTCAAAAAAAGAAATATTTAAGAATAAATTAAATATAAAAAAAAAAAAAATCAATTTTCACAATTAAAAAAAATTACTTTGATATTTGAAAACATTTTTAGAAAAAATCACATTGGTAAATTTAGGCCAATAAAATTAAAAATTACTTTATAATACTATTCCACACTCTAGAGTATAAAAGTAATTAAAATCATTAGAAAATAAATAACTTGGAAACGAGTTGGTAAAATCTTGTTAAAGTAGTGAAAAAAACTTTATAATATTATTCCACGATCTAGAGAATAAAAAGAATTAAAATCATTAGAAAAAAAACAAATAATTTGTAAACAAGTGGTTAAAATCTTGTCTAAGTAGCGAGATGCCTAGCCGCTTAAACTGGTTGTAGAAAGATTTAAAATTTATTTAAAACTAGCATTTGCATGAGATGCTGCAAAGGAAACACCGTAAGTCGGTAGCGCATATAGAAGAAGAACATAAATGAAAAAAATGTGATATGTTAGGTGATCTAACTATAGCCAAATTTGAATGAAAAAACACCCAAAAGCACTAGTATGCTGATCAATTTGAACCATTCTGCTTTGGGGAATAACTTGATTAAACTCCACACTATCACAGGGAGAATTGCACCCACTAGGAATAACCATACCAAGTTTTTGTATGACCCAAGTGGGCTGAACAGGCGTTTTAGACCAACTAGGCCCCATGTGACTGATGCATCAAATGCTACTCTGTCCTTTGGACACGTCCAAGGGTTGTCAGGAGGTAGAGAGTCCACATCACAAATATTCTCTATACCTGTCAACATCCACCATGTAATGCAGAGGTTGATTGTACCTACAACTATTGTGCCCACAAGCTATGTACATCCACAAGTTAGCCCCTGGACTCAAATATAGTTAATAAAAAATGGAACCCCATGAAAAGATAATACTTATGGTTTATAACTTATTTTATAAGATTGAACACTATAGAAGAAGTGAAAACTGAAAACTATAACAGCCACACTTGAGCAACATACATGCAACGTGGAAGAATCTTCACTTAGTGCCCAAGCTTCAAGTCTGCAAGAAGATAAAGAGAATGTACTATACTAATCCTTCCATAAGTCTTGAAAAGGATATTGGAAATTGGTTTTCCAGGAAATAAGTATCCAATAATAAATTTTGCAACAACATTGTAACCTAGTTGTTGTTTTCACAACAATAGCAAATAAATTTCAGCACGAGTCTAGTTCACTTCAAATAACCAGCTCTATTACAACCCAATGGGGCATCAAAAAAAGCATAAGATCACACTTGATTTATTGTCATGGGAGAGGTTTTGATGTACTGATTTCATTTTATGTACTCTTGGAAGGCAAGATAACTGCATCTTTTCCAGTATCAGTTTTGTTCAGAAATGAAAAAGGAAACAACATAAGCTCATTTTCTTTCAGTTTTAGAAAATTTTATTGATCTCTGGAAGTAGCATGGTTTTCAAGTGAGTACAAAATTCATTTTGTTGCCCCTATTCATAGGGATTTTTCGGGGAAATGGATAGTTCAATTGGGAGCAAGAAATATATAACATGTCGATGGTCTGATAGGTAGGTAGAAAAATATAGTATGTAATATCATTAATGGGCATATCCTTTTAATGGAAAAGTTGAGTTATGCAACCTTTCAGGGACAACTAATCAATTCCATTTGGGTGAAGTTACAATTTCCAATTAGAGTTATTTATATAGATTTCATCTAGAATTGGCAACTTGAGAAAATATATCGATCTCTTGAAATCAGAGTCAAGGTGGACTTGCTAGCTCTCCTTGCTTAGTATGGAGGCTAAATCTGGGTAATTGCACCTTGACTCCATGCCGAATCATTGTTGATGTACCTTTTTATATTTTAGAGATGAAATGTAACATGCATATTCCAAAAGAAAGGGTTAATCAGTGATGATATCCATACAAGCATGTTTAAATTAATCAGAATATAAAACAGGTACCATGGCAGCATCGTACATCATCTCTTGCTCATTACTCTGATATTAAGAAGAATGAATATAAGAAATTTTATTGCTTAAAAAGAAAGTATGGGAAAGTTTTGGACCTGATTAGTAGTTGCTTGAATCACTCCAATGGGAAGACTTAATATGCATGCAAGCCCACATGTCGTAGCATTCCCCACCATGGAAATTGAATATCATCCTTCCATATAACTGAAAGAATAACTGACAGAGCCATGCTTCCTTCCAGTAGGATAAGAAACCACCACTGTGGTACATCATTGCAATATCTCATCAAGCGTGCATGGACATCAAGTTTATCAGTGTTTATAGAAGATCGACTTTGCTTAAGGATTTCACTGCATGTAAAAATATTTGGTAATTTTATTTTGGTGGCCATGTCATTGAATGAATCCAAGCAACTCCAGAGTGAATGAAAAAAAAAAATATGTAACAAAAAGCATAATACATTGAGATGAGAAAATGATTATATAGTATATGATGCATGTACTATGTTTTGATATATATACACCCACCCCATTGTTTAATCCTCTGAGTTGACAAACCAAGATCAAAGTGATGCAATTTTTGCTAATAATGTTCATCAAATATGGCATGGTATTAGGAAAACAAATAAAAGGTTACGAGAAATCTCACCTTCCATTGAAGAGTATAAAGTGTTGCAACAATCCTTGCAAAACCAAATCCAATGGAGAAACCAAAAATTGTGCTAAGAATTGCACCCACTAGGAATAACCATACCATGTTTTTGTATGAACCAAGTGGGCTAAACAGGCGTTTCAGACCAACTGAAACCCCTCTTTTTGCTGCTCTGATGATGGACAATTCTCATGCCTCTGATCTTATGAAGCAGCACTCGATGAAGATGGAGAAGTAGTAAATGCCTCCATTCATTCAACCATCAAAATTTGTCGTTAAAGGAATTTCATCATCCATAAAAATCTAACAATGTAAACTTTGAAACAGGAACTGATACTGTTACCTGTTTCGTAGAGATAGCAAAAAAATGACCCGATTTTCAAAAGTGGTGATGCAGAATACACATGTTTTTTTTAGAACATGGTTTTTGGAGCTTTACTTTTTTTTCATGTTCAAGGATGAAATCAAGTTTTAGAATGGTAGTGATTTTCACGCTGATTTTAAAAAGTGAGTATTCTGCATCACCCTTTTTTTAAAAGACCTATTTTTTGACTTTTAATTTTCTAGTGTGTAAAATGTAAAAATTATTTTCTAAATTTGATAGTTTTTGAAGTCGTCATTTTATTCATATTTTCTTGTTCTCTATCTTAATTTTTTTTTTTAGGGGTGTTTTTATTGTTTTGCGTTTTTAAATTAGAAAGTCGATAGTTTGAATTTTAGATAATGTACATATTTATACATCCTTAATTAATTTTTCAATCGACATGAAATAATTGTTTCTAAAAAACAACATTTTTTAACAATGGACATAAAAATAACCATTTTTAACATAAATATAAACAAAAAAACTAAACGTTTTGATAATTTTTTGCTAGAATTAAAATGTCAAAATCACAATTTTTATACAAAAATATTAACTAAAAATGGTCAAATAATAGTTTTTTGTATGAATTTCATGTCAAAAAAATAATAATAACAACGTTTTTTTCAAAAAATAATAATTAACTTAAAAATCAATGCGAAAATCACAAATTACAAATATTGAACACATAACAACTTTAATTCATTGATTATTCTTTTCATGAAATGTCAGAGTCAAAACATTGCAAAGCTTGATTTCCAGGTATAACTTAAATTTAATCAACAATGTCACATAATCCAAACTCCTCGTCCTCTAGAATTTCATCATTGTCATCTTCCACAATATTTTCTGCTTCCTTTTGTGCAATTTCCTCTTCTAATGGGTCTTTGATGTCTGCAAATCTCCCAATATATGTCTTTCCAAACATTCCATGTAATGGTGGTTGGGGTTCCTTTGCCTTTTTTGCCACACGTGATTCATTAAAGTCCCCTTTCCTCAACCCAATTTCTTGCATTTCATCTGGAAGAAATTGAAGAGCATTAATTCTTTGCTGAATGAAATTGCATTGTAATGGATCTTTCTCAATTGCAATGCAATTTCTTCCTTTTTGAAGGCAGCATGCTAGTGTTGTACCTAATTATCAAGCACAAAAAAATAATGAAGTAAATTAGTACAATGACATATTAATTAAAAAAAGAACATATTGAAATTCAATTCCATGTGGCAAAACCTACCTGAGCCAGAAAATAAATCTAGAACCCAATCTCCTTCATTTGAACATATGTCTATAAGATAGTTAATCAATAATTGTGGTTTCTGATAAATGTTAACTATCTCTCCTTTCGTTTCTTTGTCTTCATATGTTAGTTTTCTCACAACAGCATCATAAGTTAGTATTTGGCTATGACTCTTTCTCTCCACCTGATTAAAAATCATAGACATATGGCTATCATCTTTTGCCCAACTATCAATATGAATGAACTCACAGTCATTTATAAATTGTTGATCTTCATTGTTAAGAAGATTTGACTTTTGCCTGTAACATAAAATAGTAAAAGTTCAATTAACTTGTACATAAATGAATTTTTCATCATTAATCAAATATACCTTTAAACATCTTACCATGTAAGCTTCATCCTTGAATTTGTTTTCCCCTTGAAGCTTGACAATAACATTGCCAATTGTGTGTCTAAATGAAATGTCACAAATCTCCATAATGGTGATGATGCCACTTCCATAAATCCCGCCACCACTTTATTAAAAGCTTGATAAGTATAAGGGTCACCATCATAGTAAATGTTTGGAATATTGAAACCATGGGGAATATCTGCAATAACCAGGGCATAATCCCTTTTTGGTACGAGTTTAGCAATGTCTTCACAGTCGCCTTGTATTACTTGATATTGAATAGTGTCTAGCCCATTCCAAATGAAATGATTAAGAGTTGGATCAAGTACAACATTCTTAATACGTTTCTTTCTCAGTCTTTCAATCTTTATTTTTTCAATAAAAGTCTTGAAACTGTCTGGTGCTCCATTATCTTCTTTCTTCATCTTTTACCAAACAAACAAATGTATGTGTAAGTTTTAAATTAAAAATAGTACACAGATGATTAAAACTGAATGTATAAATCAAGTTACCTTTTTAAATGCAAGATAAAAAGCTTTTAACGTTGATGTAGAACTTGAATCTGGATAGTTGCGTACAACATCATCCCAACTATCTTCATTCAACAGTTTAACCATTTGTTTCCTGAATTTTCATGTAAACTTTGTGACTGCATAGATAAAGTAAGAAAAAGTTAATATAATGATATGTATAACAAATAACTACCAATAACAACATGTTTTATTTAAAAGATAACTATAATCCTGGAAATAAGTAAAAATAATTCAGCAAACTTACTTTTGAAATTCTTCAGACATTTCTTCTTCCAATGATAATTCCCCTGACCTCACACGAGATAATATGTTTTGACAATTTTTTCATCTTTCACTCCTTGCATCGCCCTCCAAGGCGTGATGGTCATATCGTCTGGAAGTTGCTTCAGTTCAGGAGCTAATTTATTGTTGCTACATATCAATGGCTTAGACTTTTTGACCCTCTGGTTTTTTAATGCCAATGTCTTCCCACATGCTAAAAATGTCATCAATCAAATTCCAAATATCTCCAGTTCTAAATGCCAATTGGAAAATGTTATCAATACCTCTGAATAAATCGCTATATCTGCTGTCTTTTCCACCTTTTGAATTGGTTTTCTCTCAATTTGATAGCCTATTTCCATACAACATTCCTTTCGGAAATCTGCAGTAATATTTATCTTATCCCCACCACATTTTTCTAGGAATTCACTATGAATAAATCTAACCTTTTAGATCAAAGTCATAGACATCCTATATTCATTATCTGAATTAGATCCAATCCACTAACTTTGCTTCTGTTTCATTTAAACCAACATAAATGACACATTTCATTGTTTCAAAATGTGGGTTATTAGGATATTCGTCCATCAATTGTCTTTGAGCTTCAACAGAATGGTTCCCCCCAAGCACATAATAATTGTATTCAAAACATTTTGACTTATCAAATGCTTCTTTGTTGGGAACTTGAAGTGGATCAACAAGAAGCACATAACTAACCACATGAGCATATGGATTGTACCTCATCAATGTCTTCAAGTTGTGAACATGCAGATGATGTGGCTTTCTGATTTGATATTGGCATTGTCCCTTCACTTGCCTTATAGGTTTGTCTGACATTTAACTGAAATGTACGACGACCATCAATTAAGTTTCTCTTTGTCAAATTCTGTCGAATGGCATTTTTGTTTTGTTTTTGATTATGCCATCATCTAAATCATCTCCGGTGTCTAATGATGATTCTCTCTGCTTTCTTTTGAAGTTTCACTAGGTTCTTGACTGCTGGTAATGACTACTTCAAGGTCTTCAAGCTCTACTTTTTTTCGTCATAACATTCTCAAGAGATCTATTCTTGGGCATTGTTACTTTTGGTCTTTTATGACCTTCTTCAGTTCCAATGTCATCTTCAGTAATGGCAACATATGCTTCATTGTCAATTTCAACTTCATCGTCCTCAAAAGTAACTTGTTTACCCTTGCTAGATTTATCCACCAGAGGCCTTTTTTTTTTTGATTCTTTGGATGTAGTTTGTGAGCATCATCAATTCTACATTTTCAATTTCCATGTTTTCCATATCTTCTTCTGACACTGAGTAAAAATGGCTGACAACTTTCATGATATCATGCTCTATGAAATGAATGCCTCCCAACCTAATTGAACAGCTTTCAACAAAATTCTGCCAAACAAAATATCATATGTTAATATAAACAAAGTTAAAAAAATATAGCGAGACACTTTCAAAACGCAAAATAAAAATACAAATAACAATACTTAAATGTTTTGTGTCATCTCATTTACGATTTGTTTACACAACTTGTAGATACCTCTCTCGTGTCATATAATGAATATGATAGTCGGTATTTAATCCTTTCATGTGACTTGGGAGCTTTTGTAAGTACGTAAAAAACTTCAGTGTTGGTACCGAACACATATCTATGACTCTTCCCATCACCTCCAAATTTTCATTATTTTGGTGTATATCAATGTATAGATATATATTCACAGTTGTGCTCTCTCTTTCTTTCACATACCAGACTCTTGATGGAAATTTCACCTCTTTTGAACTTTTCCAATCTGAGATTAGCTTCTTATCACTTGAAGCACTTGAAATATTTGTAGGCATGAGCTCAGGTGGAGTTCGTTCACCAATGTTTTTTGAAGATACACCTTTAAGACTCTTTGGTCCAGAAAGATTCACAGAAATTTCCTTGATGCCATTTTCCTAAAAAAAACACATAAATTAGTAAATAAAAAAACATATTAACTTAAATTAATAACAAAAATAAACCATAAAATTTTTTATTTGTATAATCATAGATTTCCCAGCCACCTCTAACGGGCAGGTGGGTCGA